>CM018043.1:42074309-42750316 GCA_008638375.1 Nyssa sinensis | reverse complement strand
CTATATTATTGGTCGTGAGCCGATCTTGCAGTTACAGTGTCATGCAAGTGGTTGGTGTGTCACATAGTGGTATATCAGTTACTCCCCCCCCCAAGCCTTAGTTGGAGCTGGAGGGGATAACTAAGGTTTTAAGAGTGCCCGAAAAGTCACGCGTCCTGTCTTCTCGTTTTCCTAGACGTCCGTTGGTACATCATTTATTACGCAGCCGGTTCTTAGGCTTCTCAACTCATTATTGTTGCGATATTGTCGTGACGGTTCGCTTGGGTAGCCATTACTCCGGATGCATATAAAAGGGAAAAGAGCCTTGTACGATTCTTTTACCGTCTTTTATTTTACGAAGAGAAATACATACTCCGCCATTGTCGAACCAGCAAGCTATCCTGTGAAGATTTTCATTCATCCGCAGTCCCTTCCTTTTATTCAGGTTCGGTTTTGGCATTTCGTTCATCTTTTCACTTTCTTCTCTTCTCCTTTTGGTTATTTTGGAATGTCGACTTCTTCGGCATCTTCTGGTGTTGGTGATGGGTCAGGGAGCCTCCAGAGGCTTATTCCCTATCGCAAACCTTAGTTAGGGGTAGCAGTTCCCTGGGGACTAGGTCAGAAGAGGCTCGTTCTAGCCCCTCAGTTAGGATTGTCGATGCCTTCTCGGAGTCTAGGGATAGAGAAGGTGAGGTCTCTGGTCGGTCCTTTCAGGGAGAGGAGACAGAGAGTACTGTAGCCTTTTCTTGGTTAGAGGTTTTAAGGGAGAGGTATGATATTCCTTCAAATGTTACCCTTAGGGCTCCTGACGACCTAGACTATCCTTGGGATATTAGGGAAGGTGAAATTTGTGTTTACACTGCCTGGTTTGAGATGGGTCTACGCCTTCCTTTCCCTAGACTGCTTAGGGACTTCTTTTGTTGGTTCAATCTTTGCCCAGCCGACCTGCTTTTGAACAGTTGGAGGCACCTGTTAGGGTTTATGGCCTTGGGTCATCTGAACGGTGTTGAGGTCTCCTTAGATTTGATCCGTAGTAAAATGGACCTCAAGTACCTGAAGGCGGAGGGCCTCTACTACATGTCGTTTGACAGGGGTTTCCGACCTTTGTCTTACGTACGTCCTTCAATAAATTTTGGAAGGATCGGTATTTCTTTGTTAGTGGAGAGTGGGAGGTGACCGACCCCGAGGACCAGTTCTCCACGTTCCCCCGGAGCACGGGGTTTATGGGTGAGACCCCCTTTTCTTTTGTAATCTTGTTCTGTGCTTGTTTTTGTGTATCTAACTAAACTTTGTTCAAAATTCTTCTGTGCAGACAAGAGCGTCAAGAAGAGGCCTCACTTCACCCCTGCTATGAAAGACCAGTACAGAAGGCTTCTTCAAACTCCGAACAGGGACTACCGGGCTATCCTCCACTCGGGCTCCACAATGCCTCCTAAGGACAAGGGTGTTGTTGACGACGTCCTTAAATCCATTGTTGGTAAATGGGGGTCGTCAAAAAGAAGAGGGTGGCGAGCCAGCCTCCTCCCTCTGCGTCTTCTTCGAAGAAGACGAGGACGACTGACCCGTCCTCTTCGGTGCCTCCCAAGAAGGGGGGTGTCTCTTCTGCTTCTCCCTCTTCCCGACCTCCTCTGAGGGGTGTTGTGATCAGGGAGCCCTCCTCTGCCCCTCAAAAGGGGGTGGTGATTAGGGAGCCCTTCTGCCCCGTCAGAGGGGTGTGGTGGCACCCAGGCCTGCCCCCTCTTCGGCTCAAAGATCTCAACGAGGGGCAAGGCGAAAGTAGGTGCTGACTGCCTAATGGATATAAGGCCGTCCATCAGGCCATTGAAGATTTCTGGGCGGAGGCCCCTCGAACGGACTCCCCCTCCTGCAGTACCAGGAAGGGTACTGAGAAGACTGTGATTGGTGCCTATGAGGGCCCATTTGAAGGTAACGACCGACCTTTCTTCTTTGGCGTTTTTCTTTCTTTTTCTCTTTACTGATGTGCCTTTTGTTTTATTTTTGCAGACTTTGCATAATTTGGCCGCTTTGATGGAGGCCACAGTTGATCTTCAGGCCGTGGAAAGGCTGGAAGAAGAGCTGGATGAAGCTCGGTTGCAGCTTGGTACAGCTCAATCTCAGGCCACCACAGCCGAGGACGAGCTGAAGGAGGCGAGGAATTGCCTCTCAATTATGGAATCCGAAGGGATTCTGTTAAGCTTGAGAGGGAATCTTTGCGATCTGAACGGGACTCCCTTCTTCAGGACCTGACCAAGCTGAAGGAGGAGAGCAGTGCCCTTCAGTCTTCAGAGTTGCTCAGAAGGTTGAGGAAGCCAAGGTTGAGACTGAGGCCAGGTGTTGAAGACTGAGCTTGAGAGATGGGAGATACTATTGCACAGCTCGGTTACGACAACTTCAATGTCCAAGCTTCTCGCCAAGTTCCCGGATATGACCTGTCTGGGATTACGACGATGATGAGGACGAAAATGGGGATGAGGACGATGGATCTGCAAGCCCTTTAGTTTATGGAAAATTTTGTAGTCCTGTTCATCTTTTGTAACTGAGCTCACATATTAATGAAAATATCTTCTCTTCAGTTTTGTCTCTGTCTTTCTTTGGTTGTTGGTAATCTTTGAGTTCTGCTCTAAAAATGTATCAATGTTTTGTTGTGTGTGAACGGACTTCGGCCTTTGATGTCTGATTATGACACAAGTAAACCTGCTCGGTTTCTAGAGTACTGTCTTTACCGACCATGGGTGGTCTGCTGGACTAACTTATGATAACCCTGAAGTAATGTGCAGTAATAACCAACTTGTGCCGAACTCTTGATATTAGAGGGGTTTTGAGTCATGGACTTTCTTTAAAAAATGATAATTTGAATGATAATCAATCAATCTGATTACTAACCATCAATCGTAAAAACTGGCGTAAACAGTGATTCTGACCCCTTGGAACAAAACCTGAGCTTGATTGCCGATCAAAGGGACTTGTATTTGTAAGGATATTTTGATGGTCGGTATGACTGAGCACTTAGAGTTTATTCTTGTCTGTTTATAACTTCTGACATGGAGCCTTTGTGTACTTGTAATAAAACATCAGCCTCATATATCAAGACGGACCAGACTGAAGTCTGTACATTGAGATGGACCAGACCTGAGTCTGTCATTGAGATGGACCAGACCTGAGTCTGTGCATTGAGATGGACCAGACCTGAAGTCTGTGCATTGAGATGGACCAGACCTGAGTCTGTGCATTGAGATGGACCAGACCTGAGTCTGTGCATTGAGATGGACCAGACCTGAAGTCTTGCATTGAGATGGACCAGACCTGGTCTGTGCATTGAGATGGACCAGACCTGAAGTCTGTACATTGAGATGGACCAGACCTGAAGTCTGTACATTGAGATGGACCAGACCTGAGTCTGTACATTGAGATGGACCAGACCTGAAGTCTGTACATTGAGATGGACCAGACCTGAAGTCTGTACATTGAGATACTTTACGGAATATGTTGAAAAATAAAAAGAAATTACTTTATTGATAATACTTTCGTAAATGTTCCATATTCCAAGGTCTGGGAACAGGTTTCCCATCCATGTTTTCCAACCAATATGTGGTCGGTCTTACTGTCTTGGTAATTCTGTAGGGGCCCTTCCCAGTTCGGTGATAATTTCCCCATGGTGGGATCCTTGGTGTTCTGGAACACCCTTTCTTAGGACGAGGTCCCCAACTTGGAAGCTGGCAGGCCTGAGGCCAATTTTTGAGCAGTTAACCATCCTGCGCTGATATGCTTCCATTCTTATTACGGTCCTGCTCTCTCCTCTCTTCGAGCAAATCCAAGTTTTCTGCTAGTTGTTGGTCATTGGCCTCTTTATTGAAAGCTTCAGTCCTCAGGGTAGGCATGCCGATCTCAACAGGGATTACTGCCTCGGTTCCATAGGCGAGAGAGAAGGGGGTTTCTGATATTGGAGTTCTCCTGGTTGTTCGGTAGGCCCAGAATGCCCCAAGGAGTTCTTCGACCCATTTCCCCTTAGCTTCTTCTAGTCTCTTTTTGAGAGCATCTAGGATTGTTCGGTTAGTGACTTCGGCCTGCCGTTTGCTTGAGGATGACTAGGGGAGGAGAAGTGCTGGTTGATGTTTAGGTCTTGGCAGAATTTCTTGAAGATCTTCCCGGTAAACTGTGTGCCATTGTCTGAGACGATCACGTGAGGTATGCCGAACCTGCAGACTATATTTTTCCAAGTAAAACTCTGGACCTCATTTTCAGTGATGCGAGTCAATGGCTTTGCTTCAGCCCATTTTGAGAAGTAATCAATAGCCACCAATAGGTATCTTCTGTTCGGTGTGGCTTTAGGTAATGGGCCTATGATGTCCATCCCTCATTGCGCAAAGGGCCATGGGCTAGTGATGGGGATGAGCTCATGTCGTGGTTGATGCTGATAAGGGGCGAACCTCTGGCATTTGTCACATTTCGAGTGTATTCCTTTGCTTCCTTCAGCATTTCAAGCCAGTAGTAGCCTTGTGTTAGAGCTCGGTGGGCTATGGTTCTTCCTCCGTTATGATTTCCACAAATTCCTTCATGGATTTCTGCCAGGACGTACTGAGACTCCTCGGGTGCTAGGCATTTTAACAATGGCTGAGTGTAAGATCTTCGGTAGAGCTTTCCGTTAAGGACAAGGTACCGAGCTGCTCTGATGCGGATTCTTTTTGCCTTATTTCTGTCTTCTAGGGAGGAGTCCTTCTTCCAGGTACTGGAGTATAGGAGTCATCCAGTTCTGAGGCTGTTCTGTGATTTGGGCGACCTGGATCTCCTCGGTGCTAGGCCTCGGCTGGTGAGAGAACTTTATCGTTGAGTCCACCCTTGTCTTTATGTGAGATGCCATGTTCGCCAAGGCATCGGCTCTGCTATTTTGACTTCTTTCTATTTTTTGGATTGAGAATGCTCGGAAGGAATGTTTCAACAAATTGACTAACTCCGAATATCGAAGCATTCTCTCATCCTTGACAGCGTATTCTCCTTGAACTTGACTAACCACCAGTTGGGAGTCAGAAAATACCTCGAGGTTCTGCACCTCACACTCTTGAGCTAGCTTCATCCCTAAGATAAGGGCCTCATACTCTGCTTCGTTGTTAGAGGCTTTGAACCCCAAGCTAATTGCCCTTTCGGTCATAAGTCCATCAGGAGAATGTAGTACTAGCCCGGCTCCAGCACCTCGGTCGGTAGATGACCCATCAGTATACAATTTCCAAGTTCCCATATCGTCAGAAAGTTGTGCTTTGCTCAGATGTGCGGGGGTGAATTCTGTGACGAAGTCTGCCAAGGCTTGCCCTTTAATTGAGACCCGTGGAACATAGGATAAATCGAACTCCCCTAGTTCTACTGACCACTTGACCAACCGTCCTGATACTTCTGGTTTTCTTAGAATGGTTTTCAGTGGGTAAGCAGTTGGTATTTCTATGGGATGTGCTTGGAAGTAGGGTCTGAGCTTTCGCGCCGATACTATGAATGCCAAAGCTAGTTTTTCGATCTCGGGGTACCTCTTCTCTGTGTCTAATAATGCCTTGCTGACATAGAAGATGGGCCTCTGCATGCTCCTGTCCTGTCTGACCAGTACCGAACTGACAGCGTTCTCAGAGACTACAAGGTAGAGAAGCAGTCTTTCCCCTTGGATCGGTTTTGATAAGAGCTCGGGCGAGGCTAGGTACCTTTTGAGTTCCTGAAAGGATTTTTCACATTCGTCAGTCCATTGTAAAGATTTGTTACCTTTCAGAGCCTTGAAGAATGGTAGGCAACGATCTGTGGACTTGGAGATGAATCTGCTAAGAGCTGCTATCCTGCTGTTCAGAGCTTGTATGTCCTTCCGGGTTCTTGGGGATTTCAGTCCGATCAGAGCCCCGATCTGGGTCGGGTCTGCTTCTATACCCCTCTGAGAGACTATGTACCTAAGGAATTTCCCTTTTGTTACACCAAAGGTGCACTTTGAGGGATTGAGCTTCATCTTATACTGTCTAAGAATATCGAAGGTTTGTGCTAGGTGCTGGAGATGACTGCTCTTCCTTAGGCTTTTGACCAGCATATCTTCGATGTAGACTTCCATGGTGTTTGCCGATTAGAGGGCTGAACATCTTGTTAACAAGACGTTGGTATGTGGCTCTGGCATTCTTCAGTCCGAACGGCATCACTCTATAGCAATAGAGACCTCGTTCGGTGATGAATGAAGTCTTCTCTTGGTCGGGAGGATGCATCTGTATTTGGTTGTACCCGGAATAGGCATCCATGAAGCTCATGAGCTCGTGCCCTGCAGTTGCATCGACTAACTGATCTATCCGTGGAAGGGAGAAACTATCTTTCGAACATGCTTTGTTGAGATCTGTGTAGTCGACACAGACTCTCCACTTGCCGTTCTTCTTTTTGACCAGAACAGTGTTGGCCAGCCAATCAGGGTAAAATACCTCTCGTATCATGTTGGCGTCGAGCAGCCTCTGCACTTCATCGTTGATGACCTGATGTCGCTCTGGAGCGAGTGGCCTTCTCTTTTGTCTCACTGGTGGATGATCCGGATCTACCGTTAGTCTGTGCGTGATAAGGTCGGGATCTATTCCCTCCATGTCCCTTGTTTCCTAGGCGAACACAGAGAGGTTTTTCTTTAAGAACTTGACTAGCTCATCCTGCTCGGTACGTGTCAGGTCGGGACTTATCTGTAGGTAACGCCCCTGATCTTCCAAGCTGACCAGGACTTTAATAGGTTCCCCTATAGGTTTGGCTCTGTTATCCCTTCCTCTAGGGCTTAATGGCTCGTCAATCCTGGAGGGACAGTCTTCTGCCTCGTGACAGTAAGGGTAGATTTCATCCTTGCATTCACGAGCGTGCAGTAATTGCTATTTAGGGGCGTTGGCCTTGAGTGCGAGGGCATGGCATTCTCGGGAGGTTGGTTGGCATCCTCTGATGGAGTAAACTGTCTGATTGTGAACGTATTTCAAGCATTGGTGGAGAGTCGAAGTGACTGCTCCCATCTCATGTAGCCAGGGCCTCCCAATTATGACGTTGTAGGGAGATTTGGCTTTTAGGACCATGTACTCAGCTATCGTGGTCTTTTGTCCGTCCCCTTCACCTGCAGTCGTGGCCAGGTCGACCCTTCCCAGTGGAGTGTTAGTGTTTCCGTCGAAGCCCGCCATGATTATACCCGTGGGTTTAATGTCATTGGGGTCGAGTTTCATATGCTTGAAAGGGTCGTAGAACAATACATTAGTTGAGCACCCAGTGTCAACGAGGACTCTTCGGATCTCGAAGTTGGCGATCTTGAGGGAGATGACCAGGGCATCACTGTGAGGACAATGTACTCCTATAAGGTCATGATCCGTAAATTGGATTTCTGGCACGGGCTTTAACCTTTTCTCCAAGTTAGCGACCTGTACGATGTTGGGAGCAGACCTGGCCTCCCGAGCATAACGTTTCCTTAACCTGTTAGAGGTGCCTGTTGCAGGGGAATCTGCGTGTAGGACAAAGATCACCTGGTTGTTCGGTCGTGGGGGCTCATTCCTGCCCTCTTTCTGTTCTTGCCTCTGGTCGGCCTTTCTCTGTTGGGGTCGTTCGTCACGGGGGTTTTGTCCTCCGTCCTGCTTGACGAACTCCTGTAGCCGTCCTCTCCTTATTAGCTGCTCAATCTCATGTTTGAGAGCTTTGCAGGTATTGGTTGTTTGCCCTCGGTCCTTGTGAAAATCGTAGTATTTGGTTTGATCTCGGTAGCTGGGGTCTCCTTTCAAAGGGTCTGGCCATCTTAGATTTTCCCGAGATTTTACTTGCTTCAGTATGTTATATGGAGAGGCGTTCAGAGGAGTAAAGTGGTTGAATTCTCTTAGCCCGGAATTGTAGGAGTTTCTTGGAGCCCCCCTTTTTTCTGGGCTTCTGGCTCTTTTCTTGGCTGAGCTGGTATCCTTCCTTTGGTCGTCCTTCTTCTGACTGTCTCTCTTCTGGTCGTCTTTCTGAGCTTGTTCTTTGACCTTTCTAGAGGTGTCCCTGGCCTCCTCTAAGTTAATGTATTTCCTTGCCCGGTCCATAAGTGCCGCCATATCCGAGGGGGGATTTTTGGTCAGGGAGTCTCTAAAGCCTCCTTGTGCAAGACCAGCGGCCAGAGCAGCCACTAGGAAACCAGAACTGCAGTCTGTCATCTCGGTGAGCTCGGCGTTGAAACGTGCTATGTATCCCTTGAGTGATTCTTCCCTTGTTTGCTTTATGTTTAGCAGGAATTCTGGACCCTTTCTCAGCCTTCTACTAGTCATGAATCTGTCCAGGAACCTTCTGCCAAGCTCATAGAAGCTAGACACTGAGTTCGGCGGGAGGTGGTGGAACCACTTCAGGGCGGTACCATTGAGGCTGGTTACGAACGTTCGGCATAGGAAAGCATCAGAAGTACCGTGTAAAGCCATGGTGTGCTGGTAGTGAGAGAGGTGGTCCCCCGGGTCCCCAGTCCCATCATAAGGGGTGAACTTGGGGACGATAAACTTCTTGGGTCTTTCCTCAGCCATGATAGCATTGGTGAACGGGGTGGCCGACCTCCCGAGCAGTCTGGCCAGCTCGTCCTGTTCCGGATGCTGGGCCCCTCTTATGACGGCAGTACGGTCTATTGATTCGGCAACTTCTTCGGCTCTTACTGACCCCTTGGCAAGATGGGCTGGTGTGAGGTAGGTCTCGTGATTTCGGGGCCTACATGAGTAGGCTGATCTTGGCCCATCACTAGGGGGGTTATTCTGATTCTCTTGTACTGGTGGTACAGGAACCACTCGAGGTGGTGACCCTTGTGGAACGTGGTTCACTCCCGAGGCCCCGGGGATGGGGATTCGGGTGGTGCTCCTATAATGGACCTCCGGGATAAAGGTGGGAACTCCTCGGCCGGCTGCCGTCGACAGTTGGGGATCTCTATGAATATCGGTAGCCATAGGAGGTTGCACCTCCTGAGCGTTTGCGGCAGCGGGTGGATTTTGTGGATTGGTTTCATGATTCTGGGTGAACATTGCCAGGGTCCTGGACATGGTCAAGAGCTGTTCCCATAGCAACTGGTTCTGCCGCCTAGTTTCGATCAACTCTTGTTATACGGGATTATTCACTCGCCCTCTTCCTCGTCCGGCCGTTGGTTGAGGATGAGGGTTTGGAGTATTCTTCCTGGGTCGCAGATTGGGAGCCATGATCCTTTGACAAACGGAAGATGAGCTCTGATCAAGTAGAGCACTTGGTGATTGTCGTTCCCACAGACGGCGCCAAACTGATGCTGCACTTTTTGGCCCACGTGAGATCTAAGCTCGGCTCCCTGCGAAACACTTGAAACAGAAGATCAGAGGACCACCGGGTTGGCTCCGGCGGTAGCCGCTCCGATGCTTAAGTCAATAAACTGAATTGAAAGACTTGTAATGAAAGCCAAAATAATGAGCATGAAAATAAAGCGTACCTTTAGGGTTGAATTTATAGGCAATGTCTCTCCTAAGTTGATTAGGATTTGGAGCCATGAATATAGGGATTGGATCTCCAGAGATATCAGTTACCTTGTTGAATATGGTAACTTAGTGTGGAAGTTTCCTTGTTGGAGATAGCTTCCTTATTTCCTGCTTGGTGCTCACTGAGGCGGTGATTAGGTCTGATCATTGATGTGTTGTATTGCAGGCTTGTATCTATACAAGTTAGTCTTTATGGGAGAGCAGTCCTGCTTTGATACTATGAGCTCGGCCCATGTAGGTTATGCCTTTGGCTGACCGAGGATGAGATATATGACCGAGCATGTACTGAATGACCGAGCACAAGTTATATGACCGAGCATGAGCTATATTATTGGTCGTGAGCCGATCTTGCAGTTACATGTGTCATGCAGTGGTTGGTGTGTCACATAGTGGTATATCAAGTTTTATGGAAAAACTTATGCATAATAGTTTTTTTCATTTTATTTTATTTTCCTGAATACAAGATAATAGAGTTTATATATATTTATTTTAGTGGATCTCACTATCTTATATCTTGGAGCAAGATAATCATTATATATAACATCACTCCATATGTAAATCCTTTAAGATTTATTTGCTTTTGTTTAATCTTTTTTTTTTTTTCCTGAAAATATGGTTGCACATGATTTGGGTTGACTTAGGTTAGTATCAAATTAAGAACTAAATCAATCTTAATCAGTTTCAAAAATTAAAACAAAAATTGAGCTGAGTAGTAAGGGAATGAAATTAAATCGAGTCACATAAAGTTAGGATGGTTCTCGGTTTCTAACTACTACATTTGTATACAAATTAGGGATCTTTTTCAAAATGTTAATATTTTTAATAGACCGCTATTTGATAATATTACACTTAAGTGAAAAGATTACATTTTTAAAACTAACATCCACTTACATTGTTTATTACATTCATATCAAATTGAAAAAGAAAATGATAATTTGAAAAGGTTAACAATACCATGTATACTCATTTTTAAACTAGACTCAACATTTGAGACATTCCCCAAAGAGAAGAATGATTATAAAATTGGGATGAAGTATGGAAATTCTAAAATTATTTACAAAGCATCAAGTGTCAATTCAATTAACCGAAATTCTTTGGAGTATCAAGAACCCTAACTCCAACTCTTCGTTCAAATGAGATGATACAGCCAAAATATAGCGAATGGGATCAAATATATTTCTCCAACAACTTCCTATATCAAGAATAAAGAGTGGTGGTCATTTTGACTTCACTATCTATTTTGAGTTCCATTTAAGGGAACAGGGTTGTTAAGCCTTTTTTTTATTAGTATATATGGTTGTGCCTTTCAATTTATGAATTTGAGACATTCCCAAAAGAGAAAAATAAAGGCTTTTATTAGCAAAATTTTTTTTTATATGTAATTGCATTCATGTAACCCTAACCCATTTGGGAGTCATTTTCAGCACTCGTGAATCTTCTTGCGAAATTTATTCGTGATTGGGCTCATGTATGAAAATCGATTCTTGAATTGTCCAAAGTAGGATAGTTTGGGAATGCATAAATCTAAATTGCAATCAATAGCATATGCATGAATATTCCACTAGAAGAAAATTTCAGCACGGACTCCTATTGTTTTCTAGGTACATATTTAGGCATGATAATGTCTATCTCGTGTATTTGGAGAACCATAGGGAGATACTATCGAAAATTTCTTCTAGTGGAATCGAGCATTTGATCTGCTTCTGATTGCAATATAGATTGTGCATTCCTAAATGGGATAGGACCACCTTACCTTTAGAGAGAAGTTAAAATTCATGTTTCATATTTATAATGGATAATGTGTTTGACTTGTGTTAGGTAGACAAAAATGGATAAGAGTTGGATGGACTTGAAAGACAAACATTTTTTCGAATACGTGAAAGAGATTAAGGATTTCATTGAGATTACTCGCGCATATACGGATGGGAGCAATAGGATAAGATGTCCGTGTAGGAGGTGCAATAATAGGGATTATATGCACATCGATGAAACTAGAGCCCACCTACTCAAGTATAGAATGGACAAGACGTATAGGTGTTGGGAATTTCACAAAGAACAACATGAAGTATGAGTGGTGAGTGAGGATGAAGACGATGATGAGGACGATGACTTGGGTGAAAATGTTAGATTTGGTTACGATGGACTACCAAAAATGCTGGCAAACATATAGCGAGGTACGACTACAAGTCGCGGTCTTGGTCCTAGGAGTGATACTGAAGAATCAGAAACATTTTTAGATCCCTTATTGAAGGAAGCAAGACAGCCATTATATCTAGGTTGTGAGAAGTATTAACACTTGATTCTCTTGTCAAGCTCTTTCATATTAAAACCATCAACTGATGGATAAACAAATCTTTCAATATGGCCATTGAATTGTTTCAATCATCACTACGAGCAGGGGAGACCCTTCCAAAATTGCTTTATGAGGCAAAAAGATAGTTGAAAGACTTGGGCCTTGGATGTATCCCTGTTCATGCTTGCAAGAATGATTGCATGTTATTTTGAAGGAGACTGAAGGTTGTGTTCAGTGTATGGTGTGCTATAAACCTAGGTACAAGGCGAATGAAGGAATAAAAAGAAAATTTTGCACAAGGTGCTGAGATATTTTTCGTTAAAACTAGGATAAAGAGGTTGTACATATCTCGAAAGGCGGTTGAAGAGAAGAAGTGGCATAGCGAGAAGCATATTGGTGAGGAAAATGTATATAGGCATCCGACAAACTCTCAAGCTTGGAATGAATTTGATAGAAATCATGATTGGTTTGCCAATGAGTCACGTAATGTACGACTTGGTCAAGCTAGTGACAAATTTAATCCATTTAGTGATATGAGTAATGCATACAACATGTGGCCAGTGTTGTTTGTGCCCTATAACTTGCCACTGTGGAGATGTAGAAAAGAACCATTTATCTTCATGTTATTGCTTATTCCTGGGCCAAAGTCTCTTGGAAATGAAACTGATGTTTATTTGGAACCATTAGTAGATGAGTTGAAAGAATTATAGGAGGTTGGAGTGGAGACGTACGATGTGTCTACGAATGAGATATTTCGATTGCATGCGGCAGTGTTATGGACCATAAATGACTTTCCTGCATATGCTAACTTGTTTGGGTGGAGCACGAAAAGGTATCTTGTATGTCTGGTATGCAACAAGGATGCATCTTCGCTACATTTGTCCAATGGAAAGAAAATATTCTACATGTGCCATCATCATTTTCTACCATCGTCACATGTATGGTGAACCCATTAGAAACATCTGTTTGATGGAAAACCTAAGCACAAGTCAGCACCTCATGAGTTGTCTAAGGAAGACTTGTTAGTGCAATTGGTCGATATCCAACTAATGAGGTTTAGGAAGATATCGAGTGCTAAGAAGAGGAAACGTACGATCATGGAGTATAATTGAATGAAGAAAATCATATTTTTTGATTTGTCGTATTGGGATACGTTGAAGTTGGGGCATATTCAGATGTTATGCACATTGAGAAAAATATATGTGATAATGTGCTCGGAACCTTAATGACCATTGAAGGGAAAATGAAGGATACTGATGGACTTGCAAGAGTTGGGCACAAGGAAGGAGTTACACTTAGTACATAGCGGAGATAAGTTGTCGTGCCTCCTGCATGCTATACGTTATCACCCGTTGCATGCTATACGTTATCACCCGATGAACGAATGAGAATTTGTGAGTGGTTTAAATCGGTGAATTTCCTAAATGGATATGCATCAAATATATCTCAGAGTGTAAATGTTAAATATGGGAAAATATCTGGCTTAAAGAGCCATGATTGCCACGTAATTTACAACGACTTTTAACAGTTATAATACGTGGATATCTCTACGAAAGTGTATCAGCTACATTGATTAAGTTAGGATGCTTCTTCAGAAAATTAAGTGCCAAGACATTGAAGTTATAAGTACTAGAGAAGCTCAAAAAGGATGTTTTTGTAAACCTCTGCAAGTTAGAAATGATCTTTCCTCCAGCTTTCTTTGATGTCATGGTTCACTTGGCTGTGCATTTGTCGCATGAGGCTAGAATTTGTGGACTGGTCCAATATCGATGGATGTATCCAATTGAAAGGTACATAACTTACTATTTAATATGTCCTATATGTCTATAGATTTAATTAATTTGTTGAATTATTATTACCATAAATTCTTGCATGCATTAAAGCAACACATGTGTAACAAAGCACGATCGGAAGGATCAATTGTTGAGGCATACGTAGATATTGAATGTCTCCCGTTCTGTGCCATGTATCTTAAAGATATTGAGACGAGGTTTAATCATGAAGAACAAAATTCTGATAGATGTCCACCGTAACCACGATCTAGCTTAATGGTGTTCAATCAAAATATATGAACATTAGGTGTTTCGTCTTATGAATAGTGTCATCTTAAAGACTTGGAAAAAGTACATTATACCATACTCAATAAATGTGATGAGACATTGCCATATTTTAAGTAAGTTTACCGTGCACCTTCCCAATGCTACCTTATTAGTGGAATCTAAGTTACAAAAAATATATCTTATTTTATGTAGTGAACATACGATTGAGCTTTAGAGAGAAAATGTTACAAATGTAGAGCAAATACAACATAAATTATTTCCTAGCTGGTTCAAAGATCGAGTAAGTATAACATGTCTTATTTTGATGTTAATTACTTAATTGACGTGTATTTATTTATTTTTCTACTTTAAATCATAATAGATAAAGCTCTTGCGTAACCAAGGATCGTCTGATGCGTACGATCAACTATATGCATTGGAATGTGGCCTGGATGAAAGGGTATTTTAATACACCAGTCGCATTGTTGATGGCGTTCACTTTCACACAAAGCAACGTGAGGTGCACCGTCGAACACAAAATAATGTTGTTGTAGTTCAGGGCAGGTATGAAACAAGACAAAGCCTGGACTACTATGGTGTCATAGAAGATATCATAAAGATACATTAGCTACATAACTTGGTGTATCTGTTCAAATATAATTGGTGGGATGTCAGTAACAGAAAGATTGGAATACAGGCTGATAAACACTTCATAAGTGTTATTCTGCCCTGGACAATATTTACGGATGATCTTTATATATTAGCTTCACAAGCCAAGCAAGTATTCTATTTGAAGGACACAAAAATAAGAGGTGAATGGCATGTTGTACAAAAATACAACTTAGAAATATGTATGATGTAGTTGAACTTTCGGACAGGGAGTAAGATTTAGACTTGAATGAGGAGGCACTACAAGAAGAGTTTCAATCAGCCTATGATGGTATTGTCTAGCATGATCAAGTGCATGCGACGCCCACATTCCAGAAGAATAAGACTGACATAGAACTTGATCATGTCATAGTTGATGTCTTCTGAAATACCGTGTATTTAGATCCGATGGATGTAACATTCATCAATGATGATGATGATGAAAGTGATTTTGATGATGACATATTATTGGAGTACTATTTTGATAATGAAGAAATTGCAAGAACAGATGATGATACTGTAACACCCTGACCTAGAATATGGCACGTAAATCGAGATAGGCTGGGTCGAGTAGCGTAAAATTGAAACGTAAACCGAACACGTACTTAAATAAACTTACTGTGCGATATCTTATGACACACATAAATATCTAATATTCGATAATCATTTCAAACCATACCAAGTATGGAGAGACTATTAAACGATGAACCGGGACTGCATGGGAAAATGTGTACGCCAATATGTACACCTATATACATGTATATATATATTGTATAAAATGAATGTCAATAATATATAGACATAAATATATATAAGTATAATTATATATATACATATATATTAGTGGGAGTATAATTATATATAACATATATATATATTTATATATGAACAAAATGCAAACAATATGTAAGTATGTGTGTATATACAATAATATATATATATCAGTCCAGTGTGTGTGTGATGTATGTATAATAATATATATATATATATATATATATATATATAGAAAATGAAAGAAAATGAGGAAAGGAAAAGAAAAGAAAAGAAAAGGAAGTGTGTGCTGTGTTGGTCAAGTGTGTGTAATTGGTGTGTGTTTTGAGTGAGCTGTTGACAGCCAAAGAAAACCTAAGGAAACTGTCTATATATATGTTATATTATATATAAAGTGATGAAGAAAAGCAGTCAAAGAAAGGGGCTAGGAGAGGAGATAAAGAGAGAGAGAGAGAGAGAGAGAGAGAGAGAAGACGGTGGAAAAATCCTATAAGTAAATACATGCGTGTATGCTTAAGGAGAGAAAATTTAGAAACCGAGGCCAAAAAGGAAGAGAACAGATGTGAAAAATCAGAAAAGGTATGTAAATTTAGTTTCTGTTTTTAATTTTTAAAGCATGAAGAATTAGGTTTGATGATAGGGTCTTGATCAGAATTTAACTAGGATTATTTAGCAAAAAGAAAGAAGTAAATTGGTCCAAAAACGAATGAGAAATAGGTAGTTGCAGGTATTCATGGATAATCTGGTTTTTGTGAATTTGGGCTTTAAACTTGATTTAAACAATGAGGAACTTATCCTCTTGGGTGCAGGAAAAGATTAGAAATGATTTGGTATCAAAACAGTTAGAGAATCATAGCAAAATGGCTCACCGGAATTTCGGTTTTATGGCTGGAGCTACTGGTTTAGGCATATTCGTGAACCTATAAAGGGTTTTGTGGAAAACCAATTATATGGTGGCGATCTAGAAGGAGAAAGAAAGAGAATGGCATCGAATTTAGGTCGGGAAGTTGATCGGAGAAGATCATTGGCGTATCGCTGGAGAAGAAGGGTCCTGTTGGGCTTGGGTTTGGGTCATGGGTCAGATCCGGGTCGAGACCCGACTGAAACAGAAATAGGTATTTCAAAACGGCGCAGTATTGATAAGTTAAAAAAGATTTTTAAAATAGAAATGGGAGTGTTTGGGTACAGACTTAGTTAATTGAAATTGATATAAAATAGGAATAGGGATATCCTATCCCTGTTCCATGAGTATCCACTGTTTGGGTAAACTGAATTAGGATAACCAAAATAAGAAATTCTAATTTAACCCACGAGTTTGAGAAATTCTAAAAGTAACCCTAGACTTATGATCAATTATAATTTGACCCCAGAATAAAATATTAATTTAATAAATTAAATAAAAATAAATAAAAATTACGAAAATTCCCCTAAGTCAAAAAAGAGTTAAACAGACTCCGATTAAAGTAAAAGAAAAGTGAAATTTTATTATTTCGAGCATTTCGGACTCAACGGTGGAGTCCAATTTGTTGAAAGAGGTCTCGAAAAGTAAGAACCTATAAAAGTACAAAATGGTCATTTTGCCTTTTTTAGTACAGATGTCCGAATTGAATTTTGCAAAAGCCTAAACCGACTTTGTTTGATGTTCCAGATTCAATGGTAGAGTCTATTTGAGTAAAAGAGATACCAATAGTAAAGAGGCATAAAATTTGATGAATAGCATATATTATGAAAAAGGTAAATTGAGATATATTATCTATTGATGAATAGGGACTTCAAAGAGAAAGGAAATGTGACTTGATTTTATTAAGAAAGGAAGGAAACGGTTTAAGAGGTACATAAATGTCTGATCTCTACATGTGATACTTCCAGCCGTGTCAACAGTTTTTCTTATATTATCTATTATATTCCATACATGCCAGAAAGTTTATTGAGTCCACATTTGATATTGTTCTATCTTGTGGAAAGTGTTTATTGGCTGTTATATATCTTGATCATGATTTCTGTACACTCTGTACATAGGCCTCAAGGGGCAAGACTTATGATCTCAGCAGCCTAGTTTACATTGGCCTATTAAGGCAACAGTTTCATTCTCGCTCCTGAGAAAAGTGTTATTGCATTTACTTTTCATGGGATTTAGCATGATCTCAATATATTATATTGTAGCCAGATTTGTGCACAGTTACAAACTCCATCTGATGCTTACTAGACCTACGGGTCGAAAAAGGGAATCTAAAGTGGCAATTAAAATGGCATTTAAAGTGGGATCTACGAGGTCAAGTACTAAACTGATGGGTTAAGTGCTAGGCGGAGAGATTGAGGAAAAAGGGAACAAAATGAGTTTAGCTAGGCCCCGAGTTAAAGTGCATCCACATTTGTTGTTATCGGTATCTATTATTGATTATCATAGCTTGATCATATTACTTCATTATGAATGATCATGAGATTTCACAACTTTTATTGAGTGTATACAATTTATAATTGAGACAACTCATGACTGTAGCAGTATGATATTGCTAGCAAAACAGATTTCATTGCCTTATCATTTGAGTTCCTATCATCTGATATTGAGTTATATATTTTTCTTGATTGGCTAGCATGTTTGAATTATCCTAGTTCTTTATAGATTATGCCTTTCTATATTGACTTGTACACATGGCAGAGTAAATGAGGATTACTTACTGAGTTTTCATAGCTCATACAGATACCGCATTCATTTTCAAGCACAGGTATCGGGAGCATACGATAGAGCCTACTAGCATAAAGATGGACATTACTTTTGAAGTTGCAAGTGTAATATGTAGTACAGTCTTATAGTTCTCCCATGTCATCCACGTCTTGGGGATGTACTGTAGTTAAAGGATTTTAAAGTCTAGCTTCTGAAAACCACATATATATATATATGACATGGAACTTTTATATTTAAGTCTTCTCTTGTTTATATTTTGATAGTCATTGCATGTTAGTAGCACTAATTGTGTAGCAAGTTGAGAGATCCGATTTTGTAACAGTGTCGGATTAGGTTTGCGATACGAGATCCGCATAAGGTGGGTTTCGGGTTGTGACAGCTATCAGAGCATTAGGTTTAAATGATTAGGCTTAGCTGGTACCAAAGACTTGGTATTATAATAGCCTAGATCATAAGTGGTTCATGGGAGATAAGACTAGAGTACTAATATTATCAATGTCCAAGTAAAGTGAGCCAGTAGATAAATTCTGACATGATAGATAGACTCTTATATGAATTTTGACCGTTGATCTTTTACAGTGAGTAGTTTTGGGAGATGATCAGCCTACTGTACCAGTAGTCGCAAGTATTTTTCTAGTTAGTTAAGGCATACCCACATGCTAGCTTTATGTATTGATTATGCTTTCCACATTCACTACTAGATTGATTTAGAGATTGAACTGCTTGATGAACATAGAAACAGAACTTTTAGGTTATATGTTAACTGTTTAATTTCCACCAAGAGAATGATCGATGAGGGATATTATGCATGAAACAAGTAGAGTACGTAACATAGATATGCGAGTATTAGAACGACATACTGTTATCTCGTAGAAATTTAAAGGCATTGATAATTTTAAAGATAAAGTGATTGATAAACTTCAAGGAGTAATAACAAAATATGATGTGAGATACAAAATACCCCGGATCAGTGTTAGAATTCATATAGGAATATAAGACAATATGAAAGAGAATAGAGTACATGACTAAAAGTAGTAATTACAAAACGAGATTCAAGTGGAATAGTGTATATCTAAAAGACTGATGAAAACGAGAATCGAGTTTTCCAGATTTTGAGCATTCGGGTTTTGCGGACCAAACTTAGTTTAAGGGGGGTAGAATGTAACACCCTAACCTAGAATATGGCATGTAAATAGAGATAGGTTGAGTCAAGTAGCATAAAACCGAAACATAAACCGAACACATACTTAAATAAACTTACTGTGCGATATCGTACGACACACATAAATATCTAATATCCGATAATCATTTCACACCATACCGAGTACGGAGAGACTATCGAATGACAAATCAGGATTGCACGGGAAAACATGTACGTCAATACGTACACCTATATACATGTATACATATATTGTATAAAATGAATGTCAATAATAGATAGACATAAATATATATAAGTATAATTATATATATATTAGTGTGAGTATAATTATATATATAATATATATGAACAAAATGAAAACAGTATGTGTGTATATACAGTAATATATATATATATATTAACTATGTAATATGTATATCAGTGTTGTGTGTGTGTGTGTGTGATGTATGTATAATAATATCTATATAGAAAATGAAAGAAAATGAGGAAAGGAAAAGAAAAGAAAAGAAAAGGGAGTGTGTGTTGTGTCGGTCAAGTATGTGAAATTGGTGTGTGTTTTGAGTGGGCTGTCGATAGCCAAAGAAAACCTAAGCAAGCTGTCAATATATAAGTTATATTACATATAAAGTGATGAAGAAAAGTAGTCAAAGAAAGGGCCTAGGAGGAGAGAGAGAGAGAGAGAGAGAGACTACGTGAGAAACTGAGGGGCGGTGGAAAAATCCTATAAGTAAATACATGTGTGCAGCCTTAAAGAGAGAAAATTTAGAAACTGAGGCCAAAATGGAAGAGAATAGACGTGAAAAATCAAAGGAAGAGGGGCGGGGAACACTACAACTGGAGAAATCAAAAAGATATGTAAATTTAGTTTCTGTTTTTAATTTTTAAAGCATGAAAGATTAGGTTTGATGATAGGGTCTTAATCAGCATTTAACTAGGATTATTTAGCAAAAAGAAAAAAGTAAATTGGTCCAAAAATGAATGAGAAATAGGTAGTTGCAGGTATTCATGGATAATCTGGTTTTTGTGAATTTGGGCTTTAAACTTGATTTAAACAATGAGGAACTTATCCTTTTAGGTGCAGGAAAAGATTAGAAAAGATTTGGTATCAAAACAGTTAGAGAATCATAGCAAAAATGACTCATCGGAATTTCAATTTTATGGCCGGAGCTACTGGTTTAGGCATATTCGTGAACCTATGAAGGGTTTTGTGGAAAACTAATTATATGGTGGTGATCTAGAAGGAGAAAGGAAGAGAATGGAATCGAATTTAGGTTAGGAAGTTGATCGGAGAAGTTTCCAATGCCGGAGAAGACCACCGGCGTATCGCCGGAGAAGAAGGGTCCTGTTGGGCTTGGGTTTGGGTTATGGGTCGGATTCGGGTCGGGACCCGACCGAAACAGAAATAGGTATTTCAAAACGGCGCAGTATTGATAAGTTAAAAAAGGTTTTTTAAACAGAGATGGGAGTGTTTGGGTACAGACTTAGTAAATTGAAATTGATTTAAAATAGGAATATGGATATTCTATCCCTGTTTCGTGAGTATCCACTGTTTGGGTAAACTGAATTAGAATAACCAAAATCAAAAATTTTGATTTAACCCACAAGTTTGAGAAGTTATAAAAGTAACCCAAGACTTATTATCAATTATAATTTGACCCCAGAATAAAATATTAATTTAATTAATTAAATAAAAATTATGAAAATACCCCTAAGTCAAAAAACAGTCAAACGAACTCAGAATGAAGGAAAAAGAATAGTGAATTTTTATTATTTTGAGCATTTGGACTCAACGGTGGAGTCCAATTTATGAAAAGAGGTCTCGAGAAGTAAGAACCTGTAAAAGTGTAAAATGACTATTTTGCCCTTTTTAGTACAAATGTCCGAATTGAATTCCGCGAAAGCCTAAACCAACTTTGTTCAACGTTCTAGATTCAATAGTAGAGTCTATTTTAGTAAAAGAGATACCAATCGTAAAGAGGTATAAAATTTGATGAATAGCATAGATTATGAAAAGGTAAATTGATATATATTATCCATTAATGAATAAGGATTTCAAAGAGAAAGGAAAGGTGACTTGATTTTATTAAGAAAGAAAGGAAACAGTTTAAGAGGTACTTAAATGTCTGATCTCTGCATGTGATACTTCCAGCCATGTCAACAGTTTTTCTTATATTATATATTATATTCCATATATGCCAGAAAATTTATTGAGTCCATATTTGATATTGTTCTATCTTGTGGAAAGTGTTTATTGACTGTTATATATCTTGATCATGATTTCTGTACACTCTATACATAGGCCTCAAGGGCAAAACTTATGATCTCAGCAACCCAGTTTACATTGGCCTATTAAGTCCACAGTTTCATTCTCGTTGCTGAGAAAAGTGTTATTGCATTTATTTTTCATGGGATTTAGCATGATCTCGATATATTATATTGTAGCCGGATTTGTGCTCAGTCACAAACTCCATTTGATGCTTACTAGACCTACGGGTCAAAAAAAGGAATATAAAGTGGCGATTAAAATGGCATTTAAAGTGGGATCTACGAGGTCGAGTACTAAACTGATAGGTTAAGTGCTAGGCTGAGAGATCGAGGAAAAAGGGAACAAAATGAGTTTAGGGGGTATGTCGGGCCCCGAGTTAAAGTGCAACCACATTTGTTGTTATCGTTATCTATTATTGATTATCATAGCTTGATCGTATTACTTCATTATGAATGATCATGAGATTTCACAACTTTTATTGAGTGTATACAATTTATACTTGAGACAACTCATGACTGTAGCAATATGATATTGCTAGCAAAACATATTTCATTGCCTTATCATTTGAGTTCTTATCATCTGATATTGAGTTATATATTTCTTGATTGGCTAGCATGTTTGCATTATCCTAGTTCTTTATAGATTATGCCTTTCTATATTGACTTGTACACATGGCAAAGTAAATGAGGATTACTTATTGAGTTTTCATGGCTCATACAGATACTACATTTATTTTCAGGCACAAGTATCAAGAGCAGACGATAGAGCCTACTAGCATAGAGATGGACATTACTTTTGAAGTTGCAAGTGTAATATGTAGTACAGTCTTATAGTTCTCCCATGTCATCCACGTCTTGGGGATGTACTGTAGTTAAAGAATTTTAAAATCTATATTTTGAAAACCACATATATATATGACATGCAACTTTTATATTTAAGTCTTCCGTTATTTATATTTTGATAGTCATTGCATGTTAGTAGCACTAATTATTTAGCAAGTTGAGAGATTCGGTTTGGCAATAGTGTCGGATCGGGTTTGCGATACGAGATCCGCATAGGGTAGGTCTCGGGTCGTGACAACTTGGTATCAGAGCATTAGGTTTAAATGATTAGGCTTAACTGGTACCAAAGACTTGGTATCAGAATAGCCTAGATCATAAGTGACTCATGGGAGATAAGACTAGAGTACTAATATTATCAATGTCCAAGTAAAGTGAGTCAGTAGATAAATTCTGACATGATAGATAGACTCTTATATGAATTTTGACCGTTGATCTTTTACAGTGAGTAGTTTTGGGAGATGATCAGGCTATTGTATCAGTAGTCACAGGTATTTCTAGTTAGTTAAGGCATACCCACATGCTAGCTTTATGTATTGATTATGCTTTCCGTATTCATTACTACATTGATTTAGAGATTGAACTGCTCTGCATTCACTACTAAATTGATTTAGAGATTGAACTGTTAGTTGAACATAGAAATAGAACTCCTAGGTTATATGTTAACTGTTCAATTTCCACTAGGAGAATGATCGATGAGGGATATTATGCATGAAACAAGTAGAGTACGTAACATAGATATACGAGTATTAGAAGGACATACTGTTATCTCATAGAAATTTAAAGGCATTGATAAGTTAAAAGATAAAGTGATTAATAAACTTTAAGGAGCAATAACAGAATATGATGCAAGATATGAAATACCCAAGATCAGTGTTAGAATTCATATAAGAATATAAGAAAATATGAAAGATAATAGAGTACATGACTAAAAGTAGTAATTACAAAACGAGATTCAAGTGGAATAGTAATCCAAAAGACTAATGAAAATGAGAATAGACTCTTCTAGATTTTGATCATTCGAGTTTTGTAGACAAAACTCAGTTTAAAGGGGGTAGAATGTAACACCTTGACCCAGAATAAGGCACATAAATCGAGATAGGCCGGGTCGAGTAGCGTAAAATTAAAACGTAAACCGAACACGTACTTAAATAAACTTACTATGCGATATCGTACGACACACATAAATATTTAATATCCGATAATCATTTCAAACCATACCGAGTACGAAGAGACCACCGAACGACGAACCGGGACTACACGAGAAAACATGTACGCCAATACATACACCTACATACATGTATACATATATTATATAAAATGAATCTCAATAATAAATAGACGTAAATATGTATAAGTATAATTATTTATATATATATATATTAGTGGGAGTATAATTATATAATATATATATATATATATATTTATATATGAACAAAATGCAAACAGTATATAACACTACAGGAAAAGACACTATTAGCGACCCACGGGTGCGTTGCTAATAGTAGTCATATGCGTCACTAATAGTAGTCATATGCATCGCTAAAGGTAACTAACATCATCGTTAATAGTTGTGTCGCAAATACCATTAGTGACACACAAACTTATATGCGTCGCTAAAGGTAACTATTAGCGACGTTCACAAAGTGTCGCTAATAATCAGACATGGGCGTCGCTAATACTGTACATGGACGCAATGGGCGTCACTAAAGGGCACCATTGCGATGCACAATGGGCATCTAAAGGTCATCATTAGCGACGCCCATTGAGCGTCACAAATGGTGTACTGCTTGAACTTTTAGCGATGCTCTTAGGGCGTCGCTAATAGTGTATTGACATTCTTTTTTATTTTTGCAACACCTTTGTGTGTGTTGCTAAATGTTTTTTTTAAACCTGAATTATTTGTTTTATTTGTTGTTTTATTCCTGTTTAAACTTGTATCAATCATCCTGATATACAATAAAATCCAAATATTCTGAAATGAATATATTAAAAAAAATACATTCATATATATACATATATATTATACTAATTACTTACATTTTTAAAGTACAATTTAACAATACAAAAATAAAAAGTTGTCCTGAAAAATGTAATTACAGATATCCATGAAAAGAAAAAAAAAACCAAATAAAAATAATAAGTCCTAATGCAAAACATAAAAACAGCGGCGCAATAATCCCGATCAATCTGAAATAAAGATCAAATGATATATATTAGAACACTTATTAAATATATATGAACATAAAATGTGAATATATATATATATATATATATTTCTTTGCATGCATAAATAGTAAAAACGACATAAAGTAGCATAAGTTGCAAACCGGTGATCCGAACCAAGTGCCGTAAGTTCGTGCAAGTATATTTTATCATTTGTGAGGTGTGTGATGGGGTTTCAAGGTCGGTAAGTCGATATCCGGCATTTTGGTCCGTCAAAACCCCAAAATGGGCCTTTTTGAAATAGAAATTTGTAAAAGTTTCAAACCGGGCATCCGAACCGAGTGCCGTAAGTTCGTGCAAGTCTATTTTATCATTTGTGAGGTGTATGATGGGGTTTTGGGATATTTAGGCCGATATCTGGTGTTTTGGTCAATCAAAATCCCAAAATGGGTCTTTTTAGAGCAAAAACTTGCGTAAGTTTCAAACCGGTGATCCCCTCCAAATTTTCTCTCATTTTATCTCCTATAAGTGTAAAAAGATACAAAATTCCTATATGATTGAAACAATTTAGTAGTGGTACAAACAGTGAAATTGACATTATCTACTAAATATGGAGACCTATTTGGAAGTATTACACTTATCAAGAAAAATATATGGAAACCATGGTAACTTATCCATCACACTTCCAACTTATACATTTAACTCAACTCAATAAATCCTTAACTTTTATGTTTAAATTACAAACATCACAATGGGTTCATTCTGTTATCATAAGACACCCAAATGAACCATCATTTAGTCACAAGGTAAATGAAAAAATAGGATTAGTAACAGACCTTCGGTGTACCAACAGCAATACTAATATCAATATAATCCCTATAAATGATGTCATCCCTATCAATGACAGCATTAATGATTGGCTGATTCTGGAGCCCACTAACAGTAGCCTGAAACAAAATAAAAGATCATATTGTAAATTGAACAATAGGTTCAAACAAACAAAAACAAACTTTATAAGGTGCTAATTCAGTAGAAATGATAATACATACTTTAACAAAACCTGACATAAGTCCCAACGTCATTCCATGTTTCTCAATGAAGGCATCTGTATAATCAGAACGGAGCTTCATGAAATTAGTCCTAAATTACATAAGAACATTAATGAGAAGGGAAAAAATGAGCCAATATGTCAATGTCAAATGAAGAATTATACAAAAGAAGTACATAATATGCTTAGTGATGAACACCAAAATTTCTTGTTTGATCATGCAAATAATTTTATCACATTGCATATCTCCCAACAATATAGAGGCTAAACCTCTGGCAAATAAAAAATGGGCCACAAGAAAAAACAAGCAGTTTCATTAATGACAAGCAACCACATTCAGTCAGCATTCTATGTTGAACAAACAAATGAACTTACATATTAACTTCATTAAATGTAGTCAGCATTTCAAAAGTATTCTGAGAGTCCTTCAAACATGTTGCAACATGTTTCCTGAGTCTTGTCATTGGAACCTGCAAGCACAATAAATTCCAAAAATATTGGAGAAGTAGAAAAAGGATTATCCTCTAAAAAGTAATAATAATGATAATAATTAAAATAGATTGATAATAATTGAAATGGTGTGTTTCTAAACCTTAAAATAGAAGTGTTACAGAACACTGTTGCAAATTATTAGAAACTATGATGCTTACTCTTCTTTCCCTTTCCTTTAGAGGAAGTTGAGGTTTCATGGCAAAGGGTTTAGATTATGGTGGAGAAGGTACTTTAGGCTTCTCCTTCAGTATCTCATTGAGAAGTGTTTCTGCCTTAGGAATTTGCTTGTCCACCTCTTTTTCTGATGGAGCTAGCTCAAATGCAGCCTTGCTAGGTGTCTTTTCTGATGGAGCCACATGTGTAACACCTTCAACAGACTTTGAAATCACTGCTACTTTGGTTCTTGGTTCCACGGTGTAACCTTCTTTGGCTAAAAACTAAAAAATATTATATGGTTCAACATTACATACTTGGATACTTAGGTTCATAACAAGGTAGAATGATGAACTTTTTTTTTTATCAGAATAAAATATGAGCTTGTAATGCAGCTCCTTCTGAAACTCTACCTTCTGGATGATACCTGCTTCAGGACTTACAACGTCAATTGTCACCTAATTGAAGCATTTGAAAACTATTTAGTTGTGATTCTTGTCATGGTTTAAAATCAGCATTTTAAATTAATGTGACATCTAAGAACATACCTTATTAATTTCAACGTGGGCAATTGGCTCATCAATATTCACATGATCACCAAGTTCTACTCCCCATTTATCATTCAATGAGTCTCAATTAATTTTAATGCAAATAAAATCTATCATATAAACTTTAAAAGCACATAAATGGATCTTTACACAAGAGCAACGGAATCAGCTATGCAAGATAACATACTCTTTAAAAACTTGGCTAGAGTGCCATCAGTAATGGATTCACCCATAAAAGGAACAACAACATTGACTAGGTCACCTTTATTACAGAAAAGGAGATATTGAGTTTATGCATATCTCGAAGGAAAAAAAAAGAAGGGAAACATATGTCCAAAGCAGGAAAATTTATGAGAGAATAATAAAATTATCGCACCATTATCTGAAGAATATGGCCGACTCCACATCCGGATAGGAAAACCTGTTTGACAAAACAATGCAACATCCTTGTATGCCAGAAAAATAAAAAAGAAAAAATTTTAAAACTCAATATAAGAAGACAACAAAAATGCTCAAAGAAATGGAACAACTTTTTTCCTTCTTTCCATTTTCTCTTTTTCTTAATTTGAATAAATTTAAAAATTTTGTGGAACCTAATCTTTAGAGATAACAAATAAAAAATTTTGAAATTAAAAAATTTCAGCATTAGGCCTAAAAATAGAAACAGAAATACCGTCTCAAACAGATTCAAGCACTCTTGGTTGTCTTCAAAATTTACTTTTATCCAATCAATTCCATCTGATTCATACTCTTGAAACAAAATAAACAAGTTTTGACGTTAACATTCTTAACATTCAGTTTTTCAAGAGAACTTCAAGGAGCTTCAAGAAAGCTATGGAGAAGAAAAGATGTATCAACCTAACACAGAGAGAGTTACCGTAGTCGCCAGAAGTGTGGTCGTTGCCGGTTAAGCCGTTTGCCGTCGTTGGGACCCTGGTCGTGATTAAAGAGTCAGAGTGATAGAGAGTGAGAAAAATTAGGGGAATAGAGAGATGAAGAAACTGGGTCATGGTTGGGGAAGAAATATAGGGGATTTTTAACGACGCACATCGAGTGTTGCTAATAAGTCCTTTTGCGTCACCAAAAATACCCTAAAATGACGTCGTTCTACTAATTAGACTATTAGCAACGTCCACATATGTGTCGCTAATAATCCCTTTTCCGTTGCCAAAACATGCGCACCCATTTTTTTGAGCGAAAAATTTATTTTTTACTGCTTTTTAGCGACGCACGTAGTGTGCGTTGCTAATAGTGCCTTTTAGCGACGCTTTACTGGGCGTCGCTAATAATATAATTTTTTGTAGTGTAAGTATGTGTGTATATACAATAATATATATATATATACTAACTATGTAATAGGTATATCAGTGCTGTGTGTGTGTGTGTGTGTGATCTATGTATAATATATATATATATATATAGAAAATGAAAGAAAATAAGGAAAGGAAAAGAAAAAAAAAAAAAGAAAAAGAAAAGGGAGTGTGTGCTGTGTCGGTCAAGTGTGTGTAATTAGTGTGTGTTTTGAGTGGGCTGCCGATAGCCAAAGAAAACCTAAGCAAGCTGTCTATATATATATATATATATATTATATATAAAGTGATGAAGAAAAGCAGTCAAAGAAAGGGGCTAGGGGGAGAGAGAGAGAGAGAGAGAGAGTACGTGAGAAACCGAGGGGCGACAGAAAAATCCTATAAGTAAATACATGTGTGCATGCTTAAGGAGAGAAATTAGAAATCGAGGCCAAAAAGGAAGAGAACAGACATGAAAAATAAGAGGAAGAGAGGGAGAACACTACAACTGGAAAAATCAAAAAAGGTATGTAAATTTAGTTTCTGTTTTTAATTTTTAAAGCATGAAGGATTAGGTTTAATGATAAGATCTTGATCAGCATTTAACAAGGATTATTTAGCAAAAAGAAAGAAGTAAATTGGTCCAAAAATGAATGAGAAATAGGTAGTTGTAGGTATTCATGGATAATCTGGTCTTTGTGAATTTGGGCTTTAAACTTGATTTAAACAATGAGGAATTTATCCTCTTGGGTGCAGGAAAAGATTAGAAAATATTTGGTATCAAAGCAGTTAGAGAATCATAGCAAAATTGGCTCGCTAGAATTTTAATTTTATGGCCGGAGTTACTAGTTTAGGCATATTCATGAACCTATAAAGGGTTTTATGGAAAACCAATTATATGATGGTGATCTAGAAGGAGAAAGGAAGACAATGGCATCGATTTCGATCAGGAAGTTGATCGAAGAAGCTGCTAATGCCGGAGAAGACCACAAGCGTATCGTCGGAGAAGAAGGGTCCTGTTGGGCATTTCGAATTAATAGTAGAGTCTATTTTAGTAAAAGTGATACCAATAGTAAAGAGGTATAAAATTTGATGAATAACATAGATTATGAAAAGGTAAACTGAGATATATTATCTATTGATGAATAGGGACTTCAAAGAGAAAGGAAAAGTGACTTGATTTTATTGAGAAAGGAAACAGTTGAAGAGGTAAGTAAATCTCTGGTCTCTACATGTGATACTTCCAACCATGTCAACAGTTTTTCTTATATTATCTATTGTATTCCATACATGCCAGAAAGTTTATGGAGACCACATTTGATATTGTTCTATCTTGTGGAAAGTGTTTATTGACTGTTATATATCTTGATCATGATTTCTGTACACTCTGTACATAGGCCTCGAGAGGCAAGACTTATGATCTCAGCAGCCCAGTTTACATTGGCCTATTAAGGCAACAGTTTCATTCTCGCTGCTGAGAAAAGTGTTATTGCATTTACTTTTCATGGGATTTAGCATGATCTCGATACACTATATTGTAGCTGGATTTGTGCTCAGTCACAAACTCCATTTGATGCTTACTAGACCTACTGGTCGAAAAAGGGAATCTAAAGTGGCAATTAAGATGGCATTTAAAGTGGGATTTGCGAGGTCGAGTACTAAACCGATGGGTTAAGTCCTAGGTTGAGAGATCGAGGAAAAAGGGAACAAAATGAGCTTAGGGGATATACCAGGCCCCAAGTTTAAGTGCATCAACATTTGTTGTTATCGGTATCTATTATTGATTATCATAACTTGATCATATTACTTCATTATGAATGATCATGAGATTTCACAACTTTTATTGAGTGTATACAATTTGTACTTAAGACAGTTCATGACTATAACAATATGATATTGTTAGCAGAACAGATTTCATTGCCTTATCATTTGAGTTCTTATCATCTGATATTGAGTTCTATATTTCTTGACTGGCTAGCATGTTTGCATTATCCTAGTTCTTTATGGATTATGCCTTTCTATATTGACTTGTACACATGGCAGAGTAAAGGAGGATTACTTACTGAGTTTTCATAGCTCATACCGATTGTACATTCATTTTCAAGCACAAGTATCGAGAGCATACGATAGAGCCTACTAGCATAGAGATAGACATTACTTTTGAAGTTGCAAGTGTAATATGTAGTACAGTCTTATAGTTCTCCCATGTCATCCACATCTTGGGGGATGTACTATAGTTAAAGAATCTTAAAGTCTGTATTTTGAGAACCATATATATATATATATATATATGACAACTTTTATATTTAAGTCTTTTGTTGTTTATATTTTGATAGTCATTGCATGTTAGTAGCACTGATTGTGTAGCAAGTTGAGAGATTCAGTTTGGTAACAGTGTCGGATTGGGTTTGCAATACGAGATTCGCATAGGGTGGGTCTCGGGTCATGGCAGATACAGACTTTGACGAATAATTGTCGTAGGTATTACATGTGTAACTTCAAATATTAATTTATTTAGTTAATTTTTTACATGTTTTCAACTATTTTTCTACTTATAGATATGAGAGGTCCCAGTGCACGCCGATGACTACCCACTACCCTAAGGTCAGACCCATTGACCCCTATGCCGATGACAACTACTATAATTTCCTCATCAGGTTCAACTGCACCTGCTCCTACTCCTGCTCCTACGGATGTTGATGTTACTGCTACTACTACTGGTATGTTATTATTTTTTAATTAATATTTATATATTTTTTTTAATAATTGTTTCTTTAATATTTCTTCAAATAATTTTGACCTCCATTCTTAGACGTGGGCGTGATAGGTCAAAGAATAATAGATTACAACGACATAGGGATGTGTTTGGGGGTGCATGCCTTCACATTGAGATCCCCAATGGATTGAGTAGGCTCGTTGGTGGGTGGGCGTAGGAATCTGTTACCAAGATCAACATCATTTTTCGACTTCGTGCGCCATTTCATGTCAGTGACTAGCATGACATCACCGAGAAGCAAAGACAGGAACCCCACGATCACATTTTAGTATGTGTTTTATTATTTCATTCTGTTTATTATTTACATATGTAATGAATCTATACTCTAATTTTAATGTGAAATGATTTTGTAGGAGAAATTTAATATTGACTTGCATCTACCACACATCCAGAAGGCGGTGGACAACTACTTTGGGGTTTGCTTTAGGGACTACCGCCATAAGTTTTCAGAATGAGGTAGTTACAAGCAAAGGCCCCCATAGGAAGCCTTCTAGAGGGGTGTCATAGGATGCCTGGGTTCTCCTTTATGACTGGTGGGACACAGATGAATTCAAGGTTCAACACAATTAATAGTTTTAGAAAAATTTATTACATATATATTAACAATTTTGAATTTAATGTACAGGTGGTTAGTGCAAGAAATGCAAAGAGTAGGAGCAAGAAAATCATGAATCACTGCGGTGGTTCACATTCATTTGTACGCCAACTGCATGATATGGTAATTATAATTGTTTATATTCTTATTTTAGAAATATGACTTTTCTAAATCTAACTTTACAGTGTTATTATTATTGCAGTACAACCTAGACACTGGTGCATTGCCCAGACCCATTAATCTTTGGCATAGGACGCATTTCAACCTAGAAAAAGGTTGGGTGGACCTAGAGTCGCAGCCGTTATATGTAAGTTTTTACCGTATACATACCACTATTATTAAATTTAGATTTTTTAAAAATTTCTAACATATATAACATAACATTTATCATTATATAGGAAGAGATGGTCCAAAGGCACGCACAACCGACCCCTGAGGGAGAAACCCCGATGATTGATGACCAGATACGCAAGGCCATTTTACGCCGACCCCTAGGGACCAGTGTTCGGCCTACACCGGAATCATATTTTGTGGACAGTGATGCGAGAGTCCAAGCGGCTACACAAAGGGCCGAGGCATCAGAGCCTCATAACACAAAGTTGGAGCAGCGGTTATCCCATTTTGAGGAGATTATGCAGACACTACTAAGGCAACAAGGTTACCTGTCTCAATCTTGGTAAGTTTAAAAATTGTATCCTTTTTTAAAACTAGTAATTAATGCATAACTCTACTACAATTTATGTATCAAAAGTAGAGGACTTCAGTGTCGAAAACAGCCTGTTTTGGGCTTTCGACTGCCTCAAATGCCCAAAAATCGTCAATCCACCACAGAACCAGTTCACACACCTATAAACTAGTAAAATAGATATGCTCAAGCTTAAAAAACACAATTCAGATGCCCGGTTTGCAACTTAAGCAAAAAAAAGTGACGTAATTGTCGAAAACGGCCAAATTTTTTGGCCTTCAACTGCCCAAAATGCCCAAAAATCGTCAAACCACCACCAAATTAGTTCACAAACCTTTAAACTAGTAAAATACACATGCTAAAACTTACAAAACACAATTCAGATGCCCAATTTATAACAAATACAAAAATAAGGGACTTCTAAAAATTGCCCATTTTGGGCCTTCGACTGCCCAAAATGCCCAAAAACTATCAAAACACCACCAAACCAGTTCACACACCTATAAAATAGTAAAATACATGTGATCAAACTTACAAAACACAATTCAGATTCCCAGTTTGTAACTTATATAAAAATAAGGGACTTAAGTATAGAAAATAGCCCATTTCGGGCCTTCGACTGCCCAAAATGCTCAAAAATTGGCAAACTGACTCTAAACTAGTTCACACACCTCTAAACTAGTAAAATACACATGCTCAAACTTACGAAACATATTTTGGATGCTCAATTTGCAACTAATGCAAAAATAAAGGACTAAAGTGCCAAAAATGGCCCGTTTTGGGCATTCGACCACCTAAAATATTCAAAAACCATGAAACATCACCAAACTAGTTCACAAACCTCTAGACTAGTAAGATACATGTGCTCAAACTTACAAAACATATCTCTAATAGCCTTACCAATCTCAGTTCTCAACTACTGAATCTCCTAAAATTGTTTACTAAAGATCCTACTATTCTTTTCCAACCATACTTTGTACACAACGTTGAGTAGAATATTAGGTCAACATAATGCATGAACTTATGCTCTTTAGATAGGTTAAATGCCTAATTGGTAACTTGTTCCTATGTATGAGGTACATTCTTGAAACCACAATAAGTAATAGTACTCCGCTATAGGTCTTTAGTAATCACGCATTCAAAAAACTTGATGATCCACTATCTCTTTTTCTCTATCATAGAGAATGTAGTCATGTTCATCTATTAGGCTCCAATTTTTTAGTTTATCTTTTATTGTATGGCCTTTCTTATGAGCCAACTATAAAATAAAGGAATGTCTTAAGTAAGATTCCTTAAACCAGACTGCTCTGCTCCAATCTTGAATTGGATTGTGATTTTTTATATGATTCCAAGCTGATTTAGCGGAAAATAATCCATCATTTGTTAACAGTCATTTGGCTCTATCTTCAACATCTTGTTGAGGTCTAAAAGGTTTAAGGGTTGCAGATATTAAATGCTGAATTAGAGTAAAGTTTTGGCCAAATCACCTCCAACTACCATGTCTAAATAAGAGAAGAAACCTGAGCAGTGAAAGGAATGTTGCTTTCTCTCACCAAGTCCTGAGAATAAACATCTTTTAAGATTCCCAAAGAGTGACATTAGTCCTACCAAATATAGGTCATTTTCCCATTTCCAATCTCTATTCCCTAAGCCCTTTTAACTACATTTCTTAGCTTTATAATCTTCTTAAAGGTCCAATTACATAATTGAGGTACTTACATGCATTTGGGTCATACATGCATTTCACGGGGTAAGTAAAATGCATCGCTGATCACACAGTCTAGATGTAATGATCACGACTATCACATACCTCATAAAAAATTGAACAAAGATAAAAATAGTTAGTAATTTCGATAGAAAAATGTTTCCTTCTCCTTTCAACTCATTGAAAGTTATAACATGGCTTCAAATATTCTACTAGAAAATATCATGACTTTAATCTTAGAATGCTAGAGCAAAAATCTCTTTAATACATTTTTGAAGAAATAGAAAGAAAGAAAAATCTAACCTTGTTCCTTCATATAAAAAATATTAATTGAATAAAGAATCACATTTTTTACTATGTAATGACAAGATACTAAAGAAGTGACGATGTTATGTGTTGTGGTAGGAGACAAAGAGGAAGTAGTCAACTGGAAGCTTTATTCAATCTATATGGTCAAATCAAAATTGTAATTTCATAAGTAGATGAGGAAGATACTACAGGAGGACTTCTTTGTGTTTGGAATGTGGATGCGCGTCTTCTCAATCAATCAATGTTGCACCAACTTGAGTTTTCTCTTAATAACAGGTACTTTCAAACCCAACTTTTTATGCACAATTGTTAATGTTTATGGTCCTAATGAATTTTCAGTAAGAAGAATGTTGTGGGGAACTTTGGTTAAGCTTAAATTGCAATTCTTTGATCCTTAATATCAGAACGGGGACTATAATGAGATTAAAAATTTGGGTGAAAGAAAAGGATGCTCCAGAAGAGATAGGGGAATGAGAGAATTTAATTGGTTTATTTAGGATAAGGAAGTAATGCACTTGCCTATTTATGGTAGGAAATATACTTGGTCTAATTATTAGAATGAGAAAAAATAAAGTAGGTTGGATAGATTCTTGATTTAACCTGAGTGGCTGGAAAAATTCAATCTTAAGCAGTTAGGTTTACACAGGTATGTGTTTGACTATTGCCTTATTATTCTCAAGGAGGGTGATAGGGACTAGGGGCCAAAGCCTTTCAGATTCATGAACGCTTGGCCCCCATATCCCAATTTCTATAAAATAATGATAGATTTCTAGAAACAAACCTCAATAGTTGGATGGGTTGGTTCCATTTTATTTTTAAAAAAAAAAATACAAGGCCTTAAATCCTCTAAAAGGGTGGAATACCTTTGTGGTTGGAAATATCACTAAAAAATAACATAGAGTGGAAAAAGAACTTTATAAACAGGATATTATAGTAAAGACCAGACCATTACATGAAGAGGAAATTGAAAAGAGAATAACTCTAAAATATGAGTTTTTGAGTATAAGTATGAGGGATAATGATTTATAGCTGCAGAAAGCAAGGCCTAATTGCTCTATGAATGGTGATAAGAATGCCAGGTACTTCCATTTGATTGAAAGTAGGAGGCAAAGGAGGAACCTACTTAATTCAATTTTGGTGGATGGTGCTCTCATTGAAGAACCAAAGGAAATGAAGAAACATGTTTATTTTAAGAAGAACTTCATTAAAGATTGGGAGAAAAGTCCTGTCTTCTCAATTGATTCTATGAAAAGATGCATTGATCCAAAACAAAATGAAAGTGTCAAGGCTAAGTTTTTAAAGGAAGAAATATGGAGGATTATTAAATCATGTGATGGGAACAAGGCCCTAGGGCCTGATGACTTTAACTTGTTGAGATTAAAAATGGATAGTCATTTATGAAAAAGGAATTTATTAAGAAAACCCATTAAGAATTGCTCATTATAAGCCTATTAATTTCATTGGTAGTGTATATTTATATTGGCCAAAGTCTTAGCATTAAGATTGAAATTGATACTACCAAGAGTGGTTAGGGAGCTACAATCAATTTTTATAGGTGGCAGAATTGTTCAAGATGGTGTTTTAATTGCCAATGAAGTCCTAGGTGATTTGGAAGAGGAAGATAAAGGAAGGGTTAATCATTAAACTACATTTGAAAAAGCTTACGATAAGGTTAATTGGAATTATCAATTTATTTTGATGAAGGGACTTAGATTTTGAATGAAATGGATGGATTGGATCAAAGAATGTGTTACCTCTGCTTCCCTCTCCATTTTGGTTAATGACTCACCAATTAAAGAGCTTAATATTCAAAAAATGTTGAGACAAAGAGACCCTTTATATCATTTTTGTTTGTTATAACTTTGAAGGGTTTAAACTTATTATTTTCAAAAGCTATGGAATTGAAGTCGGTGTAGGGAACTTCATTTGGTTGTAATGGGACTTACTTGTCTCATCTACAATTTGTGGATGATACATTTTTTTTTTTTTGTGAAGAAAATGATGAAGAAGTTCAAAATATTAAAAGGATTCTTTGATGTTTTGAGGTAATGTCAGGCATGAAGATTAATTTTCACAAGTGTGTGTTATGTAGCTTTGGGGTAAAGAATGAGCAATGTCTTGAATTGGCAGAGGTCTTCAAATGAAGAGTTAAATCTCTTTAATTGACATATCTTGGTTATTAAACCTTCTTGACCTAATCTTTATTGTACATTATTCTAGGCTTTCGTTAGGCTTAAGTTGTATTCTTTCCTTGTAAGATTTTATTTAGCCTTAAGTTACGTACTTTCCTTACAGGATTTTCTTTAGCAATAAGTTATGTATTTTCTTAAAATACATTTTTTTGTGCATGTATATATTTACCTCCGATTGAGAGAAGAATATATAGGAAAAATATTCCTTTCATGGTATCAGCCTAACTTACAATCTTTTCTCTCATTCTTCCTCTCCCTCTCCATGTGGTCTACTATGGTTCTTTTCCAGCACTAGAACTAGTCTATTGCCTAACTCTACCACCTCCACCTTGTCAACCACCTCTACAACTAATTCAACTCTTTTCACCACCACACCTGCAGCTAACACACACCTGCTGCCAACACCACCATTTATATACCCACCATTACCAATCTAGTTACCATCAAACTTACCGATGGTAATTTTCTTCTCTGGTCTCTTTAGATCGAAGCATTTTTGTACAATTAAAACCTCTTGCGCTTCGTCGATGGCTCTATTCCCTGTCCCGCTACTGATCCAAATCATTCTCTCTAGCTCTGGACTAACAAAAACTCTTGTTAGTATCATTTCTGACACCTTTTTTGAGCCTATGCTTGCCTCTCTCATTGGTTGTGAAACCTTTGTTTCCATCTAGACTCTCATTCAAGAGCATTTTTCATAGAAATTTGTTGCTAACTCTTCACTTTATCGCAAATGTCTCACTAGCCTATCTCGTGGTACCCGTCCTATCTCTGAATATCTCTAGGAAGCCAACACAATTGTCGATACCCTTGCTAACATTGGCTAGTCAGTCTTTAACAAGGATCTGGTTAATGTCTTTTTAAGCGGTCTTAGTTTTGAATTTGATATGCTTGTTACTGCTATTGAGAGTTTTGACACATTGCCACAGTTTTCTACTCTGCACCTTCGCCTGTTCAACTTTGAAGTACGCCACAAAACTTTGGCTCAACCTACTCCTTCTGCCTTTCTGGCCTTTTAGACATCAGCTCTGTAATACCCCAATTTTGTAACTGACATGTTTTGTGTATTAAAAACTGTTTTGGGAATGAAATGTCAGGTTTAGCTAATTTAATGCTTATTTTTAATAGTAATAAAACTCGAATTAGCTAATTATGGGAAACTCGAGAAAATAAAAACTGACATTGGACCTTGGTCAATGGAAGATATTCTGAGTAGGAAGTGACAGAAAGAAACTGCACTGAAAAAGGAGTTACAGATTGGGAGTTAAGGCTAAAACAGTGAAACTGGAATTTAGCGACAACCAAACAGGGCCTTAACCAGAAAATAAGAGAAAATGGTCACTTGGGAGGCCAAGGGGAATTGAACCCTTGACCTACCAAGGTAAGCAACTTTGTCTCAAAAAGTTACCAACTAGGCTGTTGGTTACTTTGTGCATAAATACAGCAATATATGTATATAACCTATAATCTGCTCAAGCCACCACCCAAATTGGCCAATGGCCTTGCATGCATTCCCTTCATCATAGTCCTCCATCACCTCCATCAAGTCAGCAGTCACAAACCCACTAAGGGTAGAGATACACTCATATGTGTATAGCCCTATATGTACATATATATATACATAACTTGCATCAGATTCTCTCCTTAGAGAATTCTGAAATTCTAAAACTGAGTCATACGTGAGGGATTGAGAGAGAGTGAGGGTGAAGTGTGGAGAGAGAGAGAGAGAAGGGAGATTGTGCATGCAAGTGAGAGAGGAAATTGGCAATTGAAGTAAAGGCTTGAGGATTTCATGCATGACCTGAGGAACTTGAGGACACTGTGAGAGGTCTGGGTCGAGCCATAACCGAGAGGGACAGCACTGTGAAGGTAAAAATTCTAAATTATCTTCAATTCTTGTTTTGTAGATTTTGAATTATTTTTGATGAGTTGTTACGGGTATAGACTACATGCATGCCTCATTATTGACTCTAGGAACTGTTGTATAGCATGGCTTAGAGATCTCGGATAGGTCAAAACCCATGAAACCCGAGACCAACCTCCATTGATGAACCTTGGAAAACCCAGGTCTGAATCGACCATAACAGTTCAGAGTTTTGAGTGTCAAGGCCTGAAATAGACCCCAAGAGGATCTCAAATATGTATCTACGCGACCTCGAGACTCACTGTAGCCCCACGAAATTGGAAATGAACCTACGGGTTTAAAATCCAATCCGTTAAAACTCGAGACTAAACTGAAATATATAAATAGGGTCTTGATCCTTAGGATTTGTAGGTCACGTAGCTTCAAACCACACACGAAATGGTTGAGAAATGAGGGTGCTAGATCGAGTTGCAGGTCACGGTTACTCTCTTGAAAACAGAACTTGTTGGGTTGTTTTGATGCCCAAAACCGATGCCAAAGTGTTGGTGTGACCCTCAGGAGTCGATACCACCCCAAAACAGCAAGAAACCGTACCCTAAAACTCACAAAATAGAAGCTAAAAATCTGCAGAAAATAGGGCAACACCGAGTCAGTTTGTGGAGAAGACGGAGTTGACTCGGCCGAGTCGACCGAGTCGATCGAGTCGAGCTGGGTTGGGCCGAGCCAACTCGGACACGTGTCTGTCCCAGGGACTGCCACTGCATTAATAAAGCTACGTCGTTTTGAATAAATAGTTTTTTTAAATTATTTGAGGGCTGACGTCATCGTGACGTCAGCAATGTAACAGGACCGGTCAGAACCGGACTGAACCGGACCGGTTCAGTTGTAAAGAGACTGAACCCTTTGGTTCAGTTTTGAACTTTTAAATATTTGCGAACTGACCCCCACTGTTTGACAGAATTATACTAAGGCCCAGATTTTTAAAATCTTTTGCAATTATACCCCTGAAAAATTAAATAAAATAATAAAATAATTATTTAATTATTTTATTAAAAGGGGATAATTACTATATTGCCCCTGGACCCTAAATGAGTCAAACCAAGTCCGAATTTAATGATTGAATAGTGTAATCTTACTATTTCGGGCATTCCGGACTCAATGGTGGAGTCCGATTTGTGAAACCAAGTCCCGAAAAATACAGACATGTAAAGGGTAAATGACCATACTGCCCCTAATGACACATAGGGCCAAATTTCACTGAAAGATAGTCCATTTTAACTATGTTGGACATTCCGGACTCAATGGTGAGGTCCGTGACTACAAATAAAGTACCGAAAAATACAACATATGAAATTACCATAATACCCCTGACACTGTACAAGGCCTAAATGAAGTCCGATTAAAACGGAATTAATACCAGTGATAGACCTGACACTTGTGAGACTGTATACATGATTAGATGACGAATCCGAGACAGAAATTATGTGACGGCAAAAATGACCAAAATACCCCTGACATACCCGAACCTAGATTTAAAAGCCGAGAGAGTCTAAATTGACTTTCTTCGATCTTCCGAACTCAATGGTTAGGTCCATAATATGAAAATCAGAACCGATAAATGTGTGAAGGCACTGAAACCCTAAGCCAAATGCTTAAGAGGTAAGACCTATGAACTAGCCACTATAAGTTAGTTCCATGAAACCCATCATAGGGTAGACTTACTCAGTCTAAGGTCATGAGTTGATAAATCTCTATAAATTGTTTTAGGCTTAAGGAGAAAAGAGGAAGGCTCCGTTCATAGCTTCAAACTCGAATATTGAAGGTGAGTAACTTCTGACACTGTTTTAGTTACTGTTCCTTGATCTGATCAATTGTTTCGAATACCATATGTTTTAAATGCAATTGTTTTAAATGCATGCTTCTATCACCGATGACATGGTTTTTAGTTTCTCAAATGATTAACTATACTTCTGATTGATATGCTAGCACTCTGAACCGTTTATCTGTTTTGATCTATTGAATTTGACTTGGATTTATTGAACTATTAATTCCAAACTGATTTAATTACCATGTGATTTAAGCAAAGATTGAATTCGAAACTCTTGCCTGGATATCTGTGTTACTCACTGGGCTTTTTAAAGCTCATTCCATTATTTTAATAATTTCAGGGGAACCCTCAGATGGACAGGTTTAGCAGGTCCAGAACTTAGGGGGAAAAAGTTGGAGACCCCCAGATAGAATGATAACCCATTTTTGAGAATCTATATCATTTTTGTACTTTTGTGTAACTGAACAGACTATGACCTTTTGTAGTGAAACTGTTTTGTAATCTTGATTAAGATAGGTCTGACTATGATATATCCTGAATGCTCTACCAAGTATACATGTATGCATTCTCATGTGAAATTTCCGCTGCTTAAACTATATATGTTGAATGCATTATGCTTGGGATTTAGATCGGAATGGCCTTTGGTTAGGATTACCGTCGGGGTTTTGTTTTCAAAAAAAAAAAAAAAAAAAAAACTGATAAAACCCGATGGGTGCCTAACTGGCCTTTGCCACGTACCCCAAATCCGCACAGGGTGGGTCTGGGGGATGTGACAAGCTCCCTCTTTCACTAACTTTGGTCCTCAAAATAACAATCTAAATAGAGGGAAGAAATACAATGGGCGTAACTGTAAGGACCCGAAAAATCATCAAAGGGTAATTTAGTAAATTGCCAGCATAGACTAAGGACAGACTGGAAATAAATCAAAGATGAGTCAAATAAATTGTAAAATGAGTCGATAAGTCATCAATATGACACAATGAGGTTAAAAATAAATTTTGGTAATTTATTTGAGACTAGTGTGAGCCTTAGGGCTACACAATCATCTATAGAATGCATATAAATATGTAAATTAAAATGAGGGAATTTGGGAAAAAAGACTACATATTTGGAATCAGGGTGCCAAAATTAGCTAGGGTACTAATTTTGGTGCCATTCCGAGACATTTTTAATTCGAGCATATGTGCGCGCACAGTTGGCCAACTGGCCATGTGGCACCTCAGGAACCGTAAGAAGCTTCTTGAAGAAACTAAGTAGAGATTCTAGAAAGGGGACACATGCCAAAGTATGGTGGTGTAGGAGAAGTGTTAATGTGTGTGAGGGTGCACTTTAAAGGGACAAGATGTGGAAGGAAAAAACTTGATGGGACAAAGCCTTCTTTCTCTCTCTTCCCCTTTCCCTCTTTCCCTCACCCTTTTCCAATCCTCTCCCTCTCTCCCATGCTAACTCTCTATTTTTCTCTCTTTTCCCTCTCTAATCAAATGTATATGGAGGAGTGTGTGTTTGTGTGTGTTCAAAGAGAGAAAAGAGAGAAACTGTAAGTGTGTGAGTGTGTTGTGTGTGAGGTGAAAACCCAAGAGAAAAATCAAAGAAGGGGAGAGATAAATAGGGAAAGTGTGTGACACACAGTGTGTGTGTGTGTGTGTGAATCAATATATGTTTTTGTATGTGTGTTTGACACACATGAAAACTGAACCAGAAAAGAATAAAACAAAATGAAAAATAGAATAAGAAAAGAAAGAGGAATAGAGGGGCTGGACGAGCAAGACCAGTGGTGCGGCAGCCATAGGTGCTTCAGTGAAGCTTTCTATCCCCTCAGAATTTCTCTCTTAAGATTGCAGATAGAGGTAGCAAATTTTTAAAAAACATTGGGCTTTTATTTCGAGTTAGGGATGGTTATTACATGCTTGTTGTGTATATGTTTATGCATTGTGTTGCGGTGGTGGTGCCTGTATATATATATATATATATACATACAATTTATAGGCAAAGATCTAAATTATAATCTCTTAGGTTTTCTTTGATTTGGTACTTTAAACTAATAGAAGGTGGTTGTAGAGAGATTCGGGAGTGGGTTGGAAAGGATTTGAGTCTGAAAGGGTGATGGGAAGACTGAGAACTGACTAGAAAACCAGTCATTAGAGAATCGAGATCATAAAGATTTTGGCGTGATTCAATGGATCCCGATGCTTCAAACCTATTCTAAAATATATAAAATAATGATATATAAAGATTAGAAAGAAAAATAATTGAAAATGGTGCAAAAAAACATAGGTTTGAAAATTAGGGTTTTCAGTTTTCCGGCGAGGTTTGCCAAAGAAGGCGATTGGAGCTTCGCTGACGACGGTTAACTCTGGCATTAACTATTCAATTGGGTTGGGTCACGGGTCGTGGATCGGGTAGGGTCACGAGTCGTGGATTGGGTAGGGTCGGATCACGGGTCTGGTCTAGTGAGCTTGGACCTAAGGTTTCATTTGGCTATAGGAAAATTGGAACCTTGATTTTGAATTAAAATTGGAATAAGGATAACCTTATTCTAGAAATCGGGAATAAAACCCAATTTGGCTTGTAGGTTTAAGAAATTGAAATTTCAAAAATTACAAAGAGGCAGATTCATTTAAGATAATTACGAATCAGTGGACAAATTTTTGGGAAATTACAAATAAGCCCCCTTGTTTATAAAATTGAATATAAAGCCAATAAAAATGCAAAAAGGGGTCTTGTTAAGGTTTTTAGGCATCCCAGACTCAATGGCGGGGTCGGTTTGGACATTTGGGGACCCAAGGTAGTCCCACACAATATAAAAAATTATGAAAATACCCCTAATAATAATTTAAGCCAATTAAAGGCAAATGAAAATTCAGAAAAGGGTTATCCCAAAGTTTTTGGATACTCGAAATTCAAATATATGATTAGATTGAACAAATTGGAATTTGGTAATAGTCCCACATAAAGTGAAAAAAATGATGATTATATCCCGAGATTTATATTAAGCAATTGAAAGCCAAATTAAGACCCAGAAGAGACGTTTCCAATGTCTTTAGACGCCAGGAACTCAACTATGACATCAGAATAATGAAATGGGGACTCGGGGTGATCCCAAATGAGTATATAAAATTCCTAAAATACCCCTAGCATGAAGTAGATATATATAAGAGTTAATAAAATACAAAGAGGACATCTTTAGGATTCTTAGACCTTCTGGAGTTGATTTTGAAGTTAGTTTTACAAGACGGGGTCTCAATAGATGCGTACTTATTCGATAAATTATGACAATACCCTTATGAGTTTAAAAGACAATCAAATAACTTAGAAACAATACAATAGGGCTTCCTTAGGACTTTTTATACCCCAGGAACATGTTTTTTTTATATTCGTTTGGGTAAACGACCAACCGATGTATAGGCTAACATGTAATTAGCCATAAAGAACATTAAAACTTGACACGATTCCTTGGTGCTATGGGCTAAGGTGGTCTCGGGGATGGAATAATAGGTACGTAAGGTAATTGACAAATATTATGAAAGACACATGTAATGTCTCCTTGTCGAGGGATGATGATTGGGACTGTGATGATGTCTTGACTCTTTAATGTATATACTTGACACATGATGTTCATAATATGTTTATCATCATTGTCATATATCTTGTGATTAATGTATTGGTATGATGTGATCTTTATATTGATTGTCATAATGTTGGATATTGCATGATATTTCTGGATAAATGTGACAAACATATGGATGCGTAATGCTATTATACTCCTGTCATTGATATGTATGATCACTGTTGTTTCTATACTTAAATTTATTTTTATATAAGATGACAAAAATCTTTAGAAAAAAAGTTAGAAAAATTGATGAAAATTTAAGAATACAAAAAAAATAAAATAAAAGGGGCATTTTTGTCATTTTAAAACTAATTTGGACGAAAAGGAATGTGTTTGTAGTTTGTCGATAAAAATAAAATTTGTTAGTGCCATTTCAAAAGTTTCAAAAGAAATCTTTATAATTGTCAAAAATATTAGGGAAAATCAATGTAATTTACTCTTCAAGTTAAATATCTACTTTTTTTTTAATATATAACAAAACCAAATTTTGGATTTCAAACACCCCAAACGATGACCACTTAAATAATTTCAAAAAGGGTAATAACCAAATGCTGAAAAAGTGATGAAAGCATTTTATTTTCATTTTCCTTTACTTCATTTTTTAAATTTCTTATCAACCAAACAAAAAGAGATACACCCAAAAGAAACGGATAGAAAATCTAGTCACATCCCAAAGTTCTAGTATATCCAATTGAAGGTCAAACCTCCAAACAATGATGATGAATTTGTCACGTGTCAAGCAACAACCATCGGGTGACTCACACGAGAGACATAATCAATACAAGACAATTCCTTGCCCATATAAATTGGATTAGCCCAAACAAAATATCTGAATGGAAAGCAATCACATGCTGGATAGATAAGTAGTGTGAGATTTGAGAGGATATTGATATTAACGAGCACCGTCTATGGTGTGGATTGAGCTATTGGGATTGTGAAAAAAAATAGCTTATGAGAAAAGGAATTGGGGTGGGAATTAGTTATTTTGTATGCTCTTGAGTATGGTGAGATTGTACTTTACCCGAGGTTCCATTTATGATAGGGATGGTGTCTCCCATCAACTTGTCATAAACCTGCGTGGGTGGTCGTTTGTCTCCATCGAGTTAGTAGTCCGTAATGCATATAAGCTTACTAGAAGCCAAATTAGGTGGATACTCATAGGATTGAGATTATTGAGAGGATCAAATGAGTTGAATAAGGCCTTACCCTTTTTTGGTATGGATTGATCGATTTGAGATTATTTCCCTTGACGCTCATGTGATATTTCCTTGTGTTTATTGATAAACTATATACTAATAGTTATGATATTATGGGAATTGTGGTTGGTTGCTTAACTATGAATGTATACATTGTTCTTGTGGCTTTAAACAGGAAATGGAGGTGTGTCGTGGGGTTGGTAAGTTATACTTACATCTTGTGATTGGTTATGTGCATATATACATTGTTCTTGTGGCATTAAAATAGGAAAGGGATCGGAGGTGCTTCGTGAAATTGTATGTTTATACTTATGTCATGTGTCCGATCCTCCATATGCTAACTACTTGGCTATTATTGTTAAACCACATGTAGTGGTTCTATACCATCTTAATACTTGTACTTATGCTTGTGTGTGGGATATGTTGATATTGTGTGCTAATGATGCTTACGAGACCATAGGGTGTGTCCTCTTCAGACTTGCATTAGTTTTTGCACGCTGCTTGCTTGTGTGTTTTGGAAAACCCTACTGAGCGTTATGGCTCACCCTTGTTGTTCATGGGAATGGCAGGTGTTGACTTGATGGACTACAGATAGGAAGCATTGAGAGATGGACTAAAGTCATTATAGTACTTAGTTACATTCTTATATTTATTCATTTATATTTATTAAGGGTGCACGTACCCTTCTTATATATTCATGTATGTGGGATGTATATATAATTTGGACTGTAGAATCAGCTTTGAACACTACCATATTATACATTATTGTCGGATGGTTGGTATAGACCCTTTGAATGTAATCAATTTCATTTAATCCTGTTACGAGACTTGAGTGTTCAAGTCTAATCAAGGAATCAAACCTAAACCAATTAAAGGAAATCAATTAAAAAAATGGCATGTATTTTATGTACTTAACTAGGATGGTTAGTCCTATTACCTACCTTATCGGGGTCCAATGACCTTTTAGTCCACCCTTACGGGTTAGGGGCGCGACAGTAATAATCAACCATGCATAGACACAATTGGTATTCTTGGCTCTTCTCTTACCCCGAGCCCTTGTTAAGTTTGTTTTAGTTTTGGACATGGTACTCATTCTTTTCCTTGACTATTTTCTTTTGTACGCCTACCTATGCCAAATTTTCTACACTCCGCAATCTCACTTTTCTTCAACAACGCTTTCCATACACTAGGCCAAATTTTGTTCTTCTTGGCAATGGTGACCAACTTCAGGTAATTTGACACTCCCAATTGGTTCTTCATCATTTTGTCTCAATAATGTCTATGTTATATCCTCCATGCATAAAAAATTGTTATCCATTGCTCAATTGTATCAAGATAATCATGTTTTGTGTGCCTTTGACTCATGTCATTTCTATATCTTTGACTTGACTACTGGTTATCTCCTCTATCAGGGCCTATGTAAGGCTGGTCTATACAAGCTTCCTTCCCTCCCTTCCCGTTTCCAAGTTTTTTTCGCTTCTTTTCAGTCGTTACACTTATGGAACCATAGATTAGGACATCCTTCAAGCAAAGTTATGTCATTTTTGGGTTCCAACAAATTATTTTCATCTGAATTTACATTTAAGCAATCATTTTGTAAAGGTTATGACTTGGGTAAATCTACACACCTACCATTTTAGATATCTAATGAAATCAACACTATTTCTCATTTTAATCTTGTTCATTCTGATGTATGGCAATCCCCTCACACTTCTGTTTCTGGTTATAAATATTATGTGCTCTTTACAAACGACTATACTCGTTTTACCTAGTTATATTTTATGAGACGAAAATCTGAGGTTTTTGATCATTTCAAGAATTTCTTGGCCTATATTAAAACTTAGTTTTCTTCTATTATTCAACAACTTCAAAGTGATGGAGGTGGCGAGTATGATAGTGGTCCCTTTTATAAACTATGTTCCACTCTTGGGATTCACCATCGCCTCTCATGCCCTCACACCTCTAAACAAAATGGTCTCGCTGAGCATAAGCACTGCCATATAGCCAATATGACTCATTCCCTTCTTCCTACTAGCCATGTTTCCCTATGTTATTGGGTTGATGTTGCCTCCACTATTGTTCTCCTCATCAATCATCTACCTTCTCCTATCCTTCAATGGTCCTCCCAATTTTCTCATCTATATGGGAAATCACCTTTTTACTTTGAGTTGCGTGTCTTTGGGTGTGCTTGTTACCCCATTTAGGGGTTTATATGACTAACAAGATTTTGCCAACTGACAGAGTTTATCTTTCCTGACATGTTCGCTTTAATGAGGAGACATTTCCTTTTACTACTTCATAGGGACTCCGTCAGTCGATACCTTCTCAATGGGCCTTTGTTCCCATGATTTCTCCTATTCATGACCCCATTTCTTCTTCCATTACACAGATAGTTCCTTAGAATCCACCTATTATAGACAGTTTATCTACGACCGCTGCCCCTGATCCTCCTCTAACAGTCTACTCTGAAGTAGATGGTTACTCCTCAGATCCTAACCCATCCCTCACACCTACTAGACACCAGATGCTTACCGTCATTAGACTGGGACCCGTTGCCCTTAGGTTTGGACTGATGGTATAGTTATATAGCTGTTTCCTCATGTTCTTCTTGCTCAGGCTTCTCTCTTTCTTAAGGAACCAACATGTTACACACAGGCAGTTTGGATTCTTGAATGGCATTAAGCCATGGGTACTGAGTTCAATGCATTACTAAAAAATCACACTTGGACTCTAGTTCCCCCTAATCCTAAACAACATGTGGTTGGTTGCAAATGGGTTTTTAAACTCAAATGCAAGCCAAATGGCTCCATTGAACGGTACAAGGCTCGTCTTATTGCTAAGGGATTCCATTAATAACCAGACATCGATTTTGATAAGAACTTTAGTCCTGTGATAAAGCGCATAGCTGTTCGTACCATTTTGAGTCTTGTAGTCTCTTATGGTTGGTTCTTAAGGCAAATAGATGTGAAGAATTCATTTCTTCATGGATTTCTAGATGAGACAGTTTTTATGAGTCAACCTCTAAGTTTTGCAGATCCTACTCGACCTAATCATATATGTCATCTTCAAAAGGCTATTTATGGCCTTAAACAGGCTCCCCAGTCTTCGTTTCAGCGTTTGAGTAGTTTTCTACTACAATATGGCTTTCTTCAATGTCGTGCTAATCAGGCTATGTTTATATTCAGACATTCTTCTGATATTATGATCTTGTTGCTCTATGTTAACTGGCAACATGCCTTATTTGCTCTTATCTTTCACTGTTACTCTCAATTCAAAATTTGAGCTTACTGATCTTGGCTCTTTGTCATATTTTTTAGGGCTTAAGGAAATCTTCTCTAGTGATGGCTTGTGTCTTTCCCAGACCAAGTACATTGTCAATTTCCTTCACCGAAATTCTATGACTGATTGTAAGCCTTGTAATACTCCAGTCTATGCCGAGACACAACTCTATCTACTTAGTGGTGATCATTTATCTGATGTCACTGAGTATCGCCAGTTGGTAGGGTCCCTTCAGTATCTTATTTTCACTTATCCTGACTGTCACGCCCCGAATTCTGACCGAACCCGAGGCGCGACTGACGAGACAGAAAGTAAAATAAATAAAAGGACAAAAGTAATTAAATTCACTAAACATGCGTCCATCATCATCCATACATAAAGTAACATCGAATACATTGTTCATCAGTCATTCGGGCTTAAGCCCTTACATAACAAAATACAAGTCTCACGAATCACAAATACATCACAGGCTTCACCCTATCAGGGCATCACCGAGTCTCTAGTGGCTGGAGGATCCTCATCTGAAAATGTTGCCCACGAATGGGTCAGCACAACTGCTGGTATGATGAAATGCTAATGCCAGAAATAAAGCTAAGGCGTGGCATGTGCAAAGTGTACATTTATTTCTAAATGACATTCAAGCATTGCAGTAATATATATATGAATGGTATGCATGACACACCCATGCACAACTCTATGCCACACCCATGTCTCATTTACGGGTACTCCCCGATGGCTCGAAGTACCAATGCAATGGCCAATTTTGGGTTTTTCACCACAGGATCTACACCCTCATAATGCAAAGCACCATGTGCTTACCCACGCCATGTTCTCAAGGAATTCATCATATGCCAATATGCCAATGCAATCTCAATGAACATGAATCTCAATAATATAACATGCTCGGACAATAAGAAATAAATCACTAGTAAGTTTCATATACATGCATATCTCATATGTTCGTACATCATGATTCATGTTCTTCACTTTATTAACTTGCAAGTAACACATAACATGTGAACAACCAATTCCAAATAAACAGGTAAACACATTACAGATAAACACATACAGCATTCCAGTCATTCACAAATATTCCTAACTTAACTTCATTTCTAACACTAGCAAAACACCATACCTGATGGATTGGTATCAACCCTAGAAGATCGTGCGCTATATGTAACTGAACCGACGGAGGAAAGTGTAGAAGATCAGATCGCCCTCTCCTGTCCTGTCAATGTCCCTAAAAGTAAAAATTTCAACTCAGTCTATTGTTACTTGAATCTATGCTATTCATCAAATTTTATGTCTTTAATTCATAAGTTTCTATTCTGCTAAATTAAACTCTACCATTGGTTTTAGAACGTTTAAGAAAGTAAGTCTAGGTTCTCGTAGAACTCAATTCGGACACCGGGGTTCAAAAGGGCAAAACAGTCATTTTGCACTTTACACGTGTCCTTACATTTCGTGACCTCTTTTCACAAATCGGACTCCACGGTTGAGTCCGGAATGTTCGAGATAATAAAATTCCACTATTTGTTTACCTAATTCGGAGTTCGTTTGACTGTGTTTCAATCTAGGGGCATTTTGGTAATTTTAAAGGTTACTACGGGTCTTTTATTTTTCGGGACCCCGTCTCGTAAAACGGACCTCACCATTGGTCTCAGAATGGTCGAGATAGTCAAAATACACCTATGACTTGTCCCATTTGGACTCCGGGATATTTTTGAATATTTAATTAATTAAATTAAATTAATTAATTAATTAATTTAATTAATATTTTATTAATAATTGAATCAGGTGGGTCAAAGTGTAATTTCTAACAGTTGGGGGGTCAATTTGTAATTTTCGAAAGTTCAGGGTTAAGGTTCAAATTCAAAAGGTTCAAATTCTATTTTTTTAATTTAAAACAATGGCTGACACGTGGCAGGGTGGTTCGGCCCAAGCCCGACCCGGACCCGGACAGACCCCCTTCTCCCCCCGTTTTTCCGGCGGAGCTCCGGTCACCCTCTCCGGCGCCGGTGACCGGAATTTCAGAAAAATCAAGCTTTTAAACTCGATTTTCATGGTGTTTCCGAAGCCCCTTTCAATCCCAAATCATTCTAAAACATTTTTGGAGCCTTTTAATACCGTTTTGAAGCTTCCAATCACGATGAAAAACCCAGATTTCCCCCCCACGGCCGTGACCTGCACATCCCCTTTTCTCCCTCATTTTTCAACCGTTTTCTATCATTTTTGTTGCGTTTTAATCCTTACATTATGCTCTACAAGGTTCTACAATTTAAACCGATTGAAATGCTCTAAAACAAATCGAAACAGAAGCGACCCACTTACCAATTTTTCGGCCGTTTCTCTCTCTAGCCGTGCCCTCCTTCTTCCTCTTGCTCCGAGCTCGAGCCAAGTCTCAAACTGTCCCTCAGAGCTCTATTTCTCTCCTTCTTTTTTGCTTCTTTCCTTCTCTTCTTTCCCACCCGAGACTACTCTCTTTTTCTCTTTATTTTCTCTCTTTCTATATCTCTCTCTCTCTCTCTCTCTCTCTCCCCAAGACCAACCTACTCTCTGCCGATTCTGCATTCTCCCACTCCCTGAATCCCACTCACACACGCCACCTTACCCCATACCCCTTTGAGTGTGTAACACTCAAAGTCACACACACACACAACCGGGTACACACACACACCCACATGCCCAAAATCTGATTTATATATATACATATACATATATATTTTCACTTTTAATTATACACTCACATGTATACACATATACTAAATAAATACCTTAAATTTATACATATATATATATATACATATATACATACATCCAATAATTGTTATAATAATAATAATAATAAAAATAAAAATAATTAATCAACAATTGCAAGAATAAATAATAATAATAAAAAAAAATTTTTTTTTTTTTTTCATGTTATAACATTGACATCGCCTATGCTATTCATTATGTTGCACAATTCATGAGTGCTCCTTACTCGATCTATCTAACTACTACTAAATGGATACTCCGTTATCTCAAGGGTTCCTTAGAGTTTACTCTTCTTTTTAGCCGCTCCCCTAGTCCCTTAACCATTAAGGCCAACTCTGATGCTGACTTGGCCAATTGCCCTGATTCTCGTCGTTCTACTACAGGGTTCTATGTTTTCTTGGGCTCCAACCTGATCTCTTAGACTGCCAAAAAGCAACCGACCGTGTCTCATTCTAGTGTTGAACTAAATACTGATCTCTTGGTAACGTTTGTGCTGAGACTACTTGGGTGTCTCACCTTCTCCATGAGTTATAGCTTTCCACTTCCATTCCCGTAACCTTACTTTTTGATAATCTCAGCACTACATCCATGGCATCCAATCCCGTGTTTCATGCTCGCACCAAACATATCGAGTTGGACTACTATTTTATTGAAGAACACATACTTCCCAACTCTCATCGAGTCCAATTTGTTCCATCTTCATATCAACTTCCTGATAGTTTCACTAAGGGTTTACACAAATTCCTCTTTCAGCTCTTACGATTTAACCTCGTCTCTCTACAGCTGCTGAGTTTCTGGGGGAGTGTTAAACCATCTTGACCTAATCTTCATTATACAGTATTTTTGGCTTTTCTTTAGGCTTAAAGTTATATTCTTAAGTTACATACTTTTCTTTAGCCTTAAGTTACATACTTTTCTTATAGGATTTTCTTTAGCCTTAAGTTATGTATTTTCTTAAAATATATTTTTTGTACATGTATATATTTACCTCCAATTGAGAGAAGAATATATAGGAAAAATATTCCTTTCAAGTTTGCCCTTAGGAGCTAATCTAAGATTAAGGAAGACATAAGAACCAATCATTGAAAAAATAAAGAAGTTAGCTATTGAAAGAAAACAAATTATCTTTGGGTGGGAGAGTCACTTTAAAATTTGTGCTAGGTAGTTTACTTGTGTACATTATTTGTCTCTTTTCAAGCTATCTAGGAGTGTTGCAAAGGAGATAGAAAGTTTGTGCAGTGATTTTTTATGAGGAGATTCTGATGCTAAGAAGAACCTACATTCAATAAATTTGGGATAAAGTTGCTTTAAAAAAAAAGATGGGAAGTCTAGGAATAAGAAGGGTTAAGGATTTTAATGATATTCTATTGCTTTAGTGGTGGTGGTGATTTGGACAAGAAAGTAATGTGTTGTGGAGAACATTGATATGTGAAAACTATGCTTTACCCAATGATATTTGGTTTTCTAATGGTGTTACAAACATTAAATTCTTGGGTGTTTGGAAAGCTATTAGTTAGGTAGAGCAGAAAAATCCCCATATTCAGAATATTAGTGCAAAATTTATCATTCAAGATTGGGAATGACAAAAGATTATCATTTTGCAAGGACAAGTGGAGTTCAACTAATCGTCTGAATGAGTTATCTCCTAGATTTTTCAGCAGTTCTACTAATAAAATGTATTTATTGGATGTTGCTCACAAAAATATAGCTAATGTAGGAAGTTTGGAATGGAAACTAAGCTTTAGAAGAACTTTATTTACTTGAGAGGAGGAAGATTTGCAAAAGGTTAAGACTTTAATTAACTGCTCCAGTACTAACTATGGATGGGTTTATTAGTTTGGAAAGTAGATTCTTCAACAACTTTCTTTGTAAAATCCCTATACAAATTGTTTAAGGAGGGTTTGGATAGTAAGGAGAAGGTATTAAGGATAATTTGGGAAAATATATCTCCTCCCAAAGTCAAATGTTTGGCACGGCTGATATGGTGGAAGAGAGTAAGTTGTCTTGAAAGACTTATAAAATTGGGTATAATCACTATGAATGGGTTGAAACAGGATGGTCTAGATTTTGAAATCAAACTGTGGAATCCATTTACCATTTATTTTTACACTGCAATGTCATACGGAAGTTATAGGCAACTTGCATGAGATGGTGGGTAATGCAATGAATATGCCCCAGCTCAATAAATGACTTGTTTCAATGGCGGATGGGGTGCAAAGTTTTAAAGAAAAAGAAGATTATTTGAGAGTTATCCAAGTTCTATGGACAGTTTGGACCACCAGAAACAAGTTAATATTTGACAATGAAAATCCGAGATGGGATGAGGTTTTGGATCTAATCAAGTTGAAAGTGGCATTATGGGTAAGAATGGATAAAGATCTAAAATAATACTATGTATAAGATTTTACATACAGATTGCAAAGTATTCTAGATGCCATCTGATATGTTGGTGAATTTTAATACCTTTGAATTGGGATATGTTTGCAATATGATGGGAAGAGGACAATAGTAATGGTGTATAATGAGCATTGTGGAGGTTACTTTGCTTCGGTAGTATGGTTGAAATGCAGGAGGCAGAAAATCCTGCTATCAAATGGAGCTTTTTGAGGGGTTTTGAATTTTTATACTTATGTTTCTTAGGTGTTCCTAGTCATTATCTTTGTAACGGTTGGTGTCTTGCCAACAGTAGCTTGGGTTTGTGCTGGCGGAGGATTAGGGAGTTCTGTTGTGCCAACTTAGTTGGGATATTAATTGCTTTTCATGATCCCTTTTGCACTTCCCATTTTAATTCTTTTTATTTTTATTTTGTTGATGCATGTATGTGATCATGTATTCTTATTTTACATCAATAAAATGCTTTTGGGTTGATCAAAAAAATTAAAAGATTATAAAATAATCTTAAGAAATATATATATAAATAAACTAACTCTAGCTACCTGCCAAATAGTAAATAATTATATAATTATATACCAAAAAAACTAAAATAGGCCGATCTCTTTGTCTTCTTACACTTTGTTTGGTTCAAGAATTTAATGAGGGAAAATAAGAGGAAAAGAAAAGAAAAGGAAAAACTATGTCACATCTTTTTTTCCCCCATTTTTTCATTAAGTTTGTATAGAAAATGGTCTTAAAAATCTCAAAGTAAACTCTCAACTATGATCATTACTTCAAATATCATATTATCATCTAACATGTACATATATACATATACACAATACTGTAATACACACACAAAGAAATGCTTAATTTGCATGCAAATTGGAGGCCAACATGCATGACAAACAAAATACAACGAATTGGGTCATTGCATTGAAGCATTGACCATGAGAACCAGTATGCATGTCACCTTTTCTATTTTATTATGTGAGATTATATTTAGTTAGATGAAAATGCATGTTATTTCATTAAATGAGGACTGCATATAAAGCAAACGGTCCCATAATTAACCACTAGGATATATGGTCAATCATAGAACTATTAATTTGGTCACATCTAACAAGTTATCTTCTCTTGCAGAGCTGTAATTGGATCCCAATTTTTTTGTTTTTCCCATTCCTTAACTAATCATCAACTTATACAATTAGTACTACACCTATGTGCTACCATCAATTCATTTGGAAAATATGGTTAGAATATATATATATATATATATATATATATATGAGAAGTTTTTGTGTAGATTAAGTCAATGAATCAAATTAATCACAGTTTATCAACTAGACAAAAATAATTTTTTTTATTTTCCTAAACCAGACAACACATTCACATGATTGAGTGTGACTGACCTGATCCATGAACCAATAAAATATGAGAAATTTTTATATGGAGCCGGCCAGTAAATCAAATCAATCACGATTGGTTAACTAGACAAAAATAAATTTTTATTATTATTTTTCTAAACCAAATAATGCATTCACATGACTACATGACTGGCTTGACCTATGAACCAAATTCACATAGAAATTATCTGAAATCTTATAAGAATGCTTCATTTAAGACAAACATGTTCTCACGTGATGAAATGCCCACGAATTAGGGCTAGCATGTGAGCATCACATGATCGTTAGTTTGTTTCTTTAATCACATATAAAAATTTGATGTCTATATATATATATATATATATATATATATATGGAGTTTGTGGGATATGTATGTGGGTTTAGTGACAAATGACAACTGAGGACAAAAGGGGTGGAAACTTCCATCTAATACAACAAAACCCTCCAAAGAAGGAATTTAGATTTGATTATCAAGTTGGTATAATAAACCTTAATTTGTCTTCACATGGCTTATAATACTTTACTAAATGTCTTATTTACATTAATTCTATTAGCACTTTTTACAAGTAACATATTTCAGCCAGATGGACTGTGTCTCTCCCTCTCCCTCTCTCAACACAATTGACTTGGGTTTTATCAATGGTGAGGCCATAGCCTAGGGTGCACTCAATTGGGCCAATATAAATATCTACCTTGACTTTTATTTGATATATTTCTTCATTTATTAAATTAGGACTGATATAATCTCACGGGCCCACCTATTAACATCATTGATTAATTTGTGATAATTTTATTCAATTATTTAACAAAAAAATTAGCTCATTTGTGCTGAATTTAAGTGAAAGACCTCCCACTGTTGCATTATTAATTCAACCTTGAGCTTGAATTTACCGACAGCTCACACACACATAAAATTCAGTTGGCCTAGGCTTCATATGTGTGCCGGAGGTTAGACGTATGATTATTATAGCTTAGAATCCGTAATGTACACATTATTTGTAATTCTTAATCATACTTACACTATATGTGTGTGCATGTGTATTATAGTGGATGATTGTTACTATCACATAAAAACAGTGGTGCGTATTAGAGCTCAATGGGTAGGGGGCATTTGTCCTACCTAGATCATGGTTTTGATGTATAGAAAAGTGTAAAACAAGCCTTTGAGGGAGGTGTTTTGCTGAATTTTTCATAAGTTAAATTTTACACTTTTTTGTGCATCAAAATCTTGATTTGAAGAAGCTAAAATTACTAGCTTATCAAAATTTGTTTGACTTTTTATAGCGATTACCTCCGGACCCTCTACTTATATATTATTCAATATATACAATAAAATGGGTAAAAATGAAAATAAGCAATTAGAATCACTTTTACATCATTTTTAGGACAAATTACACTGACATCCACTGAAGTTTCTAATAATTACACTGATCTCTTTTGAAGTTTTTAAAATTACACTAACCTCTTTTACTTTATCTGACAATATACAGTACCTCCCTTCAATCAGCTTTTTTATTCAAAATGAAAAAATAGCTCATTTTATTTATTTATTTTAATATTTCTCAATATTGACCAATTTTTTCTAACTTTTTTTAAAGATTTTTTATTATTTTATTTAAAAATAAATTTAAAGTAAATAACTTATTTTTATTTTATATAAAAATAAATTAAAGGTTTTTATAAATATTTATTTGAAAAATGAAAAAAAAAAAAGATCAAAATTTTTTAAAAAAAATATGAAAAACAATATGAAAGGGGTAGTTTTGTCATTTTGAATGAAAAATTTGACTAGAGATGTGTATCTGTATATTGTCAGGTAAAGTAGGGCCAGTCAGTGTAATTGTCAAAATTCTCAAGAAAGATTAGTGTAATAATCCTAAGTTTTACCAAATAAAAAATTAATTATATTTTTCAAAATGAATTTCCCAATAATCTATCTTTTAAAATCTATTTTTCAAAATGTGAAACTCCTCTGAATGAACTCTTACATATATGACCTCATTGGGCTCAGGGCCATGTCTTGGCAATCTAGTTTGTGATACACTCGTCTGACCTTGGCCCATATGTTGAAAATAGAAATTAAAAAAAAAGGGGGGGGAAATTACCTAATTTCTCAATAGCTAATCATAGATACATTAACATTTTCTGCTTGTCTTCTTTATCCTTTTTTATGAGCAAAAATTCAATTGAAAATCAAATAAAAAATGGGCCGAAGCTTAATGGACTAAAAATTGTGGGCTGCAAACTTTGTCCCTACTAAACTTTAGAAATAAACATCCCCTAATTGGGCCCGCCTCTATCATTAAATTGATTTACTCCAGGTTTCACTTGTAAAAAAAACCATCAAAATTTATATTAAAAGTTTAAGGCTAATAAATGTCTAACAATAGAGAATGCGATCTTATCCAAGTGGTGCAAGAACTCCTTTTCTATGTAGTTTAATGATAGAAGTACGATGCCAAAAGAAGTCTAACAATATAATCCAAACTAGAAGTCCAAAGCTAATAGAAGTCTAACAACCAAAAGAATGCTTCAAATTTTGTGTTTATAATATAACCTAAATTAAAAGTTTAAGACTAATAAAAGTCTAACTCTATACAAAGAACGTCCATCAATACTCTAAGAAAAAAATTCAATTTTATTTTTATATGTTTACATAAATAAATAAAAAAAATGTGAATCGTTATTTTGTATTACCGAATTTATATTTTATAAATTTTATTACTAAATTTCTTTTGATTATATAAGAAATCTATTATTGTTTTATTCGACATCTACATCTCTTCTAATGAAACAATATTACAATTTTATAATATTATACATATTAAAAATATTTATATATATTTATTATTAGAATTTATTTATATTTAAATTACTCAAAGATCTTATAGTATAAATTATTTAACATTGCATTAAATTATATTTTTTAAAAAATATTCTTCTTACATCTCAAAAAGCCCCATTCAAAATTGTCACTTCATGCCTGAAATTATCTTCAGCCACCCTACACCTAACCAAATTAACGCAGTTAAAAAATGTGAATGAGAATCGAATATGTCGAATTCCTTAATAACTAAGTAATAGATGACTCTTTAATCAAAAAGAGAAAAATTCTCTAATTTTGAAATTAAAATATTATTGATAAAACTGAATAATAATGATTGATTACATCATATTTATAGCTAAAGAGATTACCGATCCTAATAAGAATCTATTACCTCCTTATGCTAGACCTATTACAATTAGGAAACTAAGAAATTTAGAAAATAGAAAAATTCAGAATAAATAAGAATTGAGGCTTTTGAAAAATTAGAAACTCTATCAAATAAGAAAAACGTAGCTATAATCATAACTCAATTCAAAATTTTCTAGACAAAGTAATTACAAATCCAAAACTTACTATAAATGGTAAAAAAAAAAAGAGTCTAATTGAAAACCTAAACGAAGGTATTTCACTAAAATCCAGTTTAAGTTAGGGAAAAGCGATGAGTATTGTCCATCTTGCCGTTTCAGATTAGTTTCTGTAAAGATTCGAAAATTTGGAATAAAATTTTTTTTTTAGAACGCTATGTGAATGTCCTTAATTCCTAATTAATTTAAAATAATAATAATAATAATAATAATAATAAAATAAAATATGTATAATAGTATATATGAATAAAATGTAAAGTATGGTGTATATATATATATATGTGTGTGTGTGTGTGTGTGTGTGTGTGTGTGTGTGGTGGAAAATGAATAAAAGAAGAAGCAAAGGAAAGAAAGAAGAAAAGGGGACGGTGCAGGTCTCGGGTGAGGGAGAATGGCAGAACAGGGGAGAAGGAAAGGGAGAAGAAAAGAGAGAAAGAAGGAGGAAGGGAAGAGGAAGAAGCGACGGTGGTCGCGAGGGGGATCGAGACAAGGGGGGCGACGGAGTGCGACGGGTTTCGGATTTCCTGGGGCAATTGAAGGCTGTTGGGGGAGGTCGGAGCTCCGACAGAGAGCCATCGGAGGAGATCGAGGGTTCTGGTGAGGGGTCTGTGCAACGGGAGCCGCTGGGCTTCGTGGGAAAAATCCGGCAAGTCGGTGTAGCGGGCGTCTAGTCGACGGTGAGTAATTTGGTGAAGATCTATTGCAAAGGAGCTACTACTGGAGGATCTGGTTCGATTCCTGAAGTAGATCGGAGCAGACGAGGGATGTGTATATATACATATATGTATGTGTGTGGATGTTACGGTTTTGCGGGATGGCTCTCGGTATAGTGTAGCGATGGAGTAGCAGTGGGTTTTGGGATTTCCTGTGGCGACTAGAGCTGTGAGTTGCAGATTGAATGGGAGCATGAAGCAGCAGCATGTTGGTGCATGGGAAGACTGATTCAGCCGAAACCAATGACCAAGATCAGATTCAGATCTGGGTATTTAGTTTCAGTGTAGTGAATCCTCAATAAGGGCCTTGGAAACGTTATGGTTGAAGGCTTAGCAGCAGGTATGTATATGTATAGCAGTGCAGGAGAGGGACGAACAGTGCTGCTCCTATGGCCCATTTTAGGGAGAAAACAGAGGATAGTTTGGGAGTCTTGGTGTAGGGCTGAATCACGTTGGGTGTGTGGATCATTGGAGAGTCGGTTGGGTTGGATTTGCTGATTCGATTGTATCCATGTTGGAGGAGATGTATTTATATATATATATTGGAAATTGATTTATGTTGAGGATGAAGATGGACCAGTGCTTGCGGCTTGAGGAACTTGATGAAACTGAAGTAGAATAGGCTTCAGCCGTAACTGGCATCAGGTGATTGGAAGCTTGTGCCGTTGTCTGTTTGAGGGGTCTGGTTCACATAAGGGGTCGGCTGGTATTGTAAATTAATTGGGAGAGTTACAGTTGGGGGCAGCAGGTTTGGATGTTGTGCAGTTGAGGTTGGCCTGAATAGGACTAGGGATGGTATCTTTGGCTGTGGAGCTACTTCTGTTAGGAGATTTGTGTGTTTAAAAATGGGGACAGACTGTTGGGCACATTGTAAAGCAACAGAGCAGCTTGTTGATGGGAGGCAGTTGCGGCAAGAAGAAAGTGGTAGAGGTTTGTGGGTTGCGTTGGCTGTTGGATTACAAACTGCTGGCCGATTCGAATGGGTTAGGTTCAGGACCTGCTGGTTTTTAGAGAGATCAAAGAGAGGAGACTCTGTTAGTGCATTCAGGTGAGGGTCAGTTTAGCAGGGGTTGTCACTCCATTTATGCAGTGATGATGAATGGAAATTCAAGGATGGTCATGTGATGCTCACGAATGGAATTGATTCCAGATCTGGTGATGTTGTCGTGTTAGAAAACGATGGAGACTTTGAAGGAGTTTTGGGAGCTACGGGTTTTGGAAACCTGCAGCAAGTGGAGCTGCTGCAAAACTTGATGTGAATCAGGGATGTGGATTGGGTCAGCTTGGATGCTATTGAAGCATCAAGTATAGGCCGGTTCGTTTTTGTAGCAAATTTTGAGATTGAAGGTGGGAGACTTTTATTTTGATTTTTCTGTTATAGAGTTGGCTTTGTGTGAATCTTGAAATAAGACTTGAATGGATTGGGAGGGAAAATATACAATGGAGGAAGGGAATTTCAACTAATGAATTTGTGTTGAATCTTGAGGAACCGAACAAATCAGTGTTGTTGGTAGGGTGTTAGATGAGCGAAGCTAGAGTAGAGATACTTTTGGCAGTAGTGAATATTGGTTGAAGAAGTTCTCTAAATATAAACCTGTAGAAGTTGAAGTCTTCTGGGATGACGGTTACCAAACTGCCCAAGCTGTTGTGACATTGACAACGATTTGGATTGGTTTCAAGAATGCCATGGAATTTGAGAAATGTTTTGAAGCTGACCACCACAGTAGTACATTGTTACCGATTGGTTTGACTTCGTGGTAGACACGACTCCTGAGGGTTAAGACAAACCCTTCAGGTATGATATTTTACTAATGTGAGAAATAAGGTTAAGCTTAGGAGTATTTGGTAAAATGATTGAATGTTCTCTGTGTTTAATTGATATTAGGAAATCACTTAGAATTTGATTGTCTTGATAGCCCTAGATTGGTTGTTTGTGCGCTTATGTATTTCTTTGAATTATTAGGAAATTTATTTGAATGGAAAGTACGGTGTTTTTCTAATGTAAGAAATGGGTCAAGTTTAAGGACGTTTTGCGAATGAATTGCATGACTTGTATGTTTAATTGTTGTTATGGAGTTATTCGGATTATGTTCATTTGATGACTTGGGATTAGTTGTTTACGTGTTTTGTGTTTTCTTATATTCTGAGAATTGGTAAAGTGATGAATGTGATTATGGCCATGTGATTAGATTGATAGCATGAGATATGTATTCATGTGGAATGAATTGGTGATGTAAATATTGTTGTTGCCTCGAATGTGGTATATCATTGAAAGCATGCTTCATAGAGATTATGTTGTTGTGTGATGAATGCATAGCATATTGGCATTTGGTGAATTCCGTGGGCATATGGCGTGAGTTGAGCACGTGGTGCTTTGCATTATGAGGGTGCAGATCCTGTGGTGAAAAACCCAAAATTGGCCATTGCATTGGTACTCCGAGCCATCGGGCGAGACCCGTAAATGAGACATGGGTGTGGCATTGAGTACATGGGTGTGTCATGCATACTTTCATCACATTGAATTAATGGAATTGTAAAGAATTTAGAGATAAATGTACACTTTGCACATACCATGCCTTAGCTTTATTTCTTGCATTAGTATTATATCATACCAGCATGTTGGGCATAGGTTTCAGATAAAGCTCCTGGTGCGTGGGACTTGATGAAGTCTTGGAGAAAGGAGAGGAAATAAATTTTGATGAGTATTTAGCCCTTGGGGTATACTTTTGTAATATAAGGGCTTAAGCCCAAATAGTACGTAGGAGATAACTATTGAGCGTATCTTATATGTATATATGTAAAAGGAAAAGAATGCGTATTTAATTTTCATAAATTGTGGCCATCGAGTGAGGATGGATTGTGACGTGTTTGTATATATATATGATGTATTGTGATTTTCAGAGGGAAAAAGGCTCAAAAAACAAAGGAGGTTCTGCCGAAATTTTTAGGAAATTAAAGAACTCTATTTAATTTGTCGTAAATTCGTAAATCTATTTAATTACCTTCTATTTTATTTACTTTCTATTCGACAGTCGCACCTCAGGTTTCGGTCAGAAATTCGGGGCGTGACAGTTTCATTCCTAAAATTATGACTGACCAATTCTAAATTTACTAGTTCTTGCCGTTTCAGATTAGTTTCATTCCCAAAACTATGACTGACCAATTCTGAGTTTACTAGTACTTTTGTTTGGAACGGGACTTAGGAATACTCTCATTGTTCCTCAAATGCTTCAACAACTTGTTCTATATCAGCAATATAATTTAAATACTTATAAGTTCTATTAAGATCATTATTTATAAGTTTTATCAAGACTTTTATGTAGTGTGATGTTTAAGTGGAATAAATTTTGCTAAATGTTTTAACTATACACATCAACTATTTTAATCTTTTGTTCCTAAATCTAAGCCCTTTCAAATTTATTTACCACAACCAAAGTCATATAGTTGACACCCTTCAATTCGAGTTAAAAAGAGATTCACCTTTAAGTTTTTTTTTTTTTTTTGGCTGAAGATAGACGACCAAGTTATAAGGAATTTCAGCGATGCCTCTAATGTATCTTAAAATAATCCCAAATTTACACGTTAAAGAATTAAACTCAAAATTAAATTCCCTTATATTTTAACTCTTAGAATCTCTTTTTTTCTCTTATACGAAAGGAAGATAATTTAAAATGGAAATTTTTTTAGAGAGTTCAACTTTGAATTGAATTTTTCAACATTTAAATTTGGGATTTCTTTTAGTATAAATTAGAGGCATCTCTTTGGAGAGATCCTAAGCCTCTTTTCGAAAACTGTTTGTTTTATTTAAAAAATATTTAGAGGTGTTTGCTTGAAAGACTTTCCAATTTTTAATCCAAAAATATATATTTAGAGTCACTCTTTTGGGGATGAGCTTATCTTTAAAGGGATTTTTGGTCAAAGGTATAGCAAAAATAGCATTATTATCCATATATCCAAGCCTAAACAAAATTATCTAGAGGTTTCTCAATTTTTTTGTAACTAGAACATCTCTTAATGTATAAGATTTTCATGTTTAGTAACTAATAGCCCTTGAAATCAAGTAGCGTTTGAATTTTTTTCTCAATAACTTACAAATTACAAATCCATTTTTTTAATAAAATTTATATATTTGGACTCTAAAAATCGAGATCTATCAAACATGATCCATATTGCATACGAAAGTTTAGGAGAAAATCGCTACAAAAATAGGAAAATTTTAGTCATTACAAAAACAGTAAGATTTTACTCTTTTGCAAAATAATAAAATTTTACTATTTCATAAAATAAAGAAATTTTCAATTTATTACAAATTTTATTTAACTTTTGAGCCACATTTTGGATTCTTTAAGATACTTTCATCGTAGTAAAAAAATTGTCATAGAAAAATCAGTATTTATGAGGCATGGTGATTAAAATTTCCCTAGCTGTAAAACAGTAAAATTTTACTATTTTAATGGTTCACCATTTTGCTACATCTCAAACAATAAATTTTGTTGTTTATAAATAGTTTCAAAATTCAAGACATCGAACACAGTTGTGGTGAAATTAGAGAAAGGGCAAAAATCCAGAAGCCTAAACATTAAACACAACTGTGGTGAGATTAGACAAATGATGGAAATAAAGGCATACCAAATAAGTGCCTTTTTATCAATCTTGAACTTGTAGGAAGAAGGGTGTTTGAAAATTCTTTATGTTTAATAGAGATGAGAGATATTTGTTTTGGGGTTGTTTTCATCGATAGTGCCACTCTTCCCTTTGATGGAAATGGAGCCAGAAATTTCATCCTTAACAAAGTTTCCATTGCCCAATTTGATGGATACATTTGATCCACGATTTATGAAGTACGTTTCTTTAGGAGTATAATCTAAAGAAATGAGTTGGGGAGATGAAAGACAGATGAAGAGAAAAAAAAAAGGAAAGAGAATTTTGTGTAAGTGAAGCTTTTCCATGGAAACTAGAACCATTGTGAATGCAGCTTACCAATGGTTATATGGTCGTGGATACAATAAATTAGGCAAAATTAAAAGTGAAAGACCATTGAATTGGGGTTGAATTTTTCTTGGTTCTGTTCTAAATAAGAAATTGGGTACTGTTATATTTACCACATATTAATTGTGACAATGAACAAAAGAAAATTGAGTACAAGCCATCTTATAAAAGGAACCACTGATATTTCCAACAAACTTCTCCAATAGTAGCAATTGATTTTTTCTATGGAGAAGAGTAACAAATCTTTAAAAGTGAATAAAAAATATTTAAGATCCGTCGGCTATGTTGATTGTGCATGAGAGTGGATCTTTTTGGAGAGAGCCATAAAAAACTATATTTTGATTTAGGATTAAGAATCACAACCATGATGTCTTCATTTTTAGTGGCAAAATTGTCATTAAAAAATACATCTCAACAACCTTGTCCTTCATTTCAAATAAATTCAAAGTCAATGGACCACTTGGAATAAAATGTTTCTTCCTAGACCCGGTCTCGGTTTCCAATATTATGGAGGGACTTTTCAGTTTTGTAAAATTGCTCCAACCAACAGAAAATGAAAAAAGTGTACTTTAGAAAAAAAAATATCAATACAAAAGCAGTTTCCAAAGTTTGTCAAATTATCAACCATATTTTCTGGGTTAGAACTTTCTAAACGCAAGCAAAATTAAAGATTCAAAAGATCCCTCAAATAGAGGAAACTAAGAGATATTTTTTTAAGAGACACCTTTTATCTTAAAAGTCATATGTTGAAGAAATACCCATTGCCAACTTTTAGATCTTACATTTGTTATATGTAATAATTAATGCAATACAAATGAATTAATTTTAAATTTTTTAATGTTTGATAAGTACCTTTTACTAGTATCAAGGTTCACACACAGAGGACATGATCATTATCAGATTGTGTTTAAGCATTGATAAAAAATATTAACATACTCACAAGAGTTGCTTGTCTTTCCATAAAATAATACAAAAGTGGGAGTTATAGTCCGTAGTGTGATCCTGGCTAGATTGATAGCCATAACTCTACTTTCTTTCCCGATGTGAAATGTCCTTACGGAATGAAGGCTTCTAATTAGGCTAAGGTAAAAAGCCTATGGGTATTGTGGTAGCCTCCAAAAGTAGAGTTTATTTGGAAGAATAGTTGTAACGCCCCAAACCCACTATACACACAACCTAAAGAGCCTATAACATTATAACTCAAAAACTTAATCACAAGTTATTAAAAGTAAGACTTGTGGTATTTTATATACCAATTATATTACTCCCACCCAATCAATGTGAGATAAGAGTATCACATTCTCCCCCCTTAAGACCACACGTCCTCGTAGGGTGCATTTGTGCACTAATTTCCATGATTATTCATGTTTTAATTTATTGATCAACACTAGTTAGCTTTTTCATCAAATATTAATCTTGTCATTGAATTTAATGTCCATGGCACACATATGTTCCTTGTTTCCAAACTTCATAGTCTAATTACCTCAACTAAGTTGCTCATTGTCCTTTTTCGGTTAATCTCCAATGATAATCATCATTAGTCATAATTACCCAATTATATTGGGTCAGGATGTTACATATAGTATCCATTCGACTAACTTAGTAGTGAAGGTTTCCAACATATAGCCTAATTTAGTCGATTGATTCTTACTAGACTCTAAACTCAACAAAGCCTTATTCCAATTATTTGGGTTCAACTGATTCTTACAGATTTTGAAAATATTTTAAGGCATAGTCCACTAAATTTATAGATTTAAGACTAGGAAATTTTTCGGTAAACTGATTTATAGTTTGGGTCAACTAAATTTCCCAGTTTTAAGAAATTTTCCTTAGTCCACTTAAGTTAGTCGACTAAGTAGACTACTAGGTCAACTGATTTATCAAAAATGTGTGTGGGGCTTTAATTTCCTTTAGAAAAATAAATTTAACTAATAAGATTCCCTAAATCCAATAATATTTTTAATTGGTTCAATTATATCGTAAAATATTCAAAACCCAAAAGAAAAATTACATGATTCTTCATGTTGAGGTTCCTGAGTTTGAATGCTTCCAATCCATTGCCATGGTCCAAATTTCTTCATCTTTGTATGCCACCTTCCATTTTCTTGAATTTTTGTTAATTGATGGATATTCAATTAAGGTTAATTAGCTTGTGTGGATTAAACTTAAGGATAAATTATTAGTAGCACAATCAATGCATTGTTATCATCAAAATTACCAAATCGCCATCAAGTGGAAACCTTTTGGGTAATACCCCGACCTAATTAAATAAATACATTATGATAATAATGTTTAAGGATAAAAATATAAATAGTAAATTATCTGATATATTGGAATGACAACTGTAGGCTATGAATAAAAATTTAAGAGTGGGCAAGCAACGTTAAATTGTCCAAGAAGTCACGAACATCAAAAAATGACCAAAATGATTCGACTCCGAAATCGAAATGGGAAAAACATAAATAAAATAAGTAAAAGATGAAATAAATAATAATAATAATAAAAAACAAACAAACATATGTATAAATAAATAAATAACAATGTATATGTATATATATATATATATGTAGAGATGTATATATATATATATATATATATTGAGCCGTGTGTGAATGTGAGTGGTGTGTGTGTGTATCACATGCACCATGTGTATGTAGCTGAGGGTGTGTGTGATGTGTGTGGTGTGTGTTTGTAGCATGGGTAACAGGTGGAAGGAAAAGAAAAAAAAAATAGAAAATGGGGCATGTGGCACCACCACCGACCCAAGGTCGGTTAAAGGAAGGAACAGGGGAGAGAAATGGAGAGAGAAACTAAGAGAGAGAGAGAGAGAGAGAGAGAGAGAGACTGAGGAGTAAAAGAAGGAAACATAGGGGAAAAAGGAAAATTCTGGGAAAAGGAAGGTTGACAAAACAGGTAACAAATTTAGTTTTTGTTGTCTCAATTTTAATTCTAAAGTAATATTACCATAGTAAAGTAATTCTTGAACAAATAAGAACCAAAATCAGTAAGAAAAACTAAAGGAAAACCCAAGAAATTGCTTTGTAACTCACGGCCCAAAATTGGTAAAATTGAAATTGAACCAAACTTAGTTTGGTGAATAGGAACACGTAGGAAATCATTTCAAGAAGCCAAAACACTTTGAATTAGGAAAAATAGTCAAGAAATGACCATTTTATAACCCAAAAATCATAATCGAAATATTGCCAAAAAATTTGAATAAGTACCGAAAATTAGACTATTTGAGGTCCAAACCATTCCTAATTGACTGCTGGGGGTTCCTAGGATCAATTTGATATGAAAATCTACAAAACTAGACATCAAAACAAGGAGAAAAAGTAAGAAAATAATATACAGTTTCGGTGCCGACACCGGAGAAGATGCAGGAACAGTGGCCGAAAAAAACATAAGGGAAGACAGGTCATTTTAGTCTCTCGGGTTGAACCTTGGGTCCGGTCGGGTCGGGACCTAACTGAACACAAATATGGATTAATGGAATTGTGTTGTTTTGGAACCTTAAGTTTTATTTTAATAAGTCATATAGCCTGTTTGGATGTAAGGTTAATAAATTAGAAATCTGAATATAGGGATGACCTAAACCTTGGATAAGGAGTGTAACAGGGCTATGCTACTCCAGTTCTCTGAAGTAGCCTGAACCGGTTGGTTCAGGGGCCACTTGGACTGATTTAGGGTTGCAACCCAAGAACCCTTTGGTTCACTGGTTTAATTTAAATAAGAAAAATCATAACTTTTCTAAATTACGGTTTGACCCCAAAAGTTCTAAATAATCTTATATTGGCCCAAAAATTAGGAATTTTATTCAAATAAATCCCTGGAAAAATAATTTAATACTTAAATAATTATTTTAATTATTTTATAAATAGGATAAATGACTATTTTACCTTGACCATAAATAAAGCAAATAAAGTTCAAATTGAGATCCGAAAAAGGCTATCTTAACATTTTTGGACATTCCGGACTCAATAGCAGAGTCTATTTTGTGAAATTAAGTTCCAAAATACAGACACGTAAAACATAAAATTACTATTTTACCCTTAATGATACCTAGAGCCAATGAAATACAAAAGATAGTCTATCTTAACTATTTTGAGCATTCTGGACTCAACGGTGGAGTTCGTTTTATCAAATGAGATACTGAAAAATATGACACATAAAGTTTAAAATTATGAAAATGCCCCTAGACTTAATTTAAGACACAAATAAGCTAAAAATTAATTAGAATAAATATTTTTTAAAAAAAAACTTAACGATAATATTATTAAAGGAAATAAAGCTAGTAAATAATTAGAAACTGATAAAATAAATCCTTAGAAATTACTAAAGTTATCAAAAGTACAAAACAAATAAAATGAGTACCGATCTAATGTGAAATTCATGATTATAGGATCTTCTAAAGGGAAGGAGAAGGAAACTAACATCGAGTAGTAGGAAGGGAAGCTAGTCTAAGGTAAGTAAACCCAAACTCTCTCATGTGTTACTCCTAGCCATGTCACAGTTACTTTTTGATGCTGCCAATTTATACTCTATACCTGTCTAACGATATTGATTTCCATGATTTGATACTTTCACCTGTTGTTGACTCATTAAGATCTTGGTTATTGACATCCTTATTTGATTATATGACATTCTCATACTGTCACGACCCAAAACCCACCCTATGCAGATCTCGTGTCTCGGGGCCGACCCTATGGTCGTTCTTACTTGTTTCATTCTTTGTGCCAATGATAACAGTAAATAATATAAACATAACATTAAAGTGTGGAAGTCTTAATACAAAACATGGTTTGTCAACTAAAATATAACTCAACATAAACTGAACATGAACCGCTCTTAGGTGGTGAGTACATAGGAGAGACTACATTTATTTATCATGTTCCTCAACTGCCTCCCTACGTTCCTGATCTCCTATTATAGCATTCTCACCTGAAAAATATAATAAATGGGGTGAGCTAACAAACTCAATAAGTAAAAGCCTATCTTAAATACGGGTTAGGAATTTCATTGGAAAATATGAATTCAAAGGTAACATGATAACCAGTCATGACAACGGTTGCAGTTAACAGTAAAATGCCACAATGGCCAATGAACAGTAAAGCCCAATAACAAGTGTGAGTAGTGGTATAACATGGATATGGATGAAGCACAATAATCACAATCAACATGAATACTACCACAATAAAATGATCACAGTCAAGTCCAATAAATAGGAACAATCAACATAAAACTATTCATAGGGAAATGAAAACCTCCTATGAATCCAATAAATGTCAATATAACAGTCAAATACGAATGATGCATTTACTCTGTTCAGGATTTGGTAGACCCTCGATCTTTTGGGGGCCCGGCATACCCCCCTTAACATGAATGCATATAAAATTCCCTTTTAACTCACTGCATAAAAACTGCCATCATTGCCATGTGTCCGTTCACTGGACTTGACCCGTAGGTCCAGTCAATCAGATAGCATCGGATGGGTAATGTGACTGAGCATAAAACCCGACATTTAACATGAATCAGGAGTATATCACAAGTACATAAGATATGAAACATCATGATAAGTATCAGTACAATGAGTCAAATCATGAGATATCAGTCAATAGGTCTCCACGAGATAGGAAAATATCAATGGTAGGAACAATAATAGTGGATACATACATGAGTACAAGTTTTGGCAGTAATAGAAAGATTTTGGATTGGAAAACCATGTATAAGAGATAGGAATTCACTTACCATATCAATGCCTTAATATTCTATAATTTTCCTCTTTTCCTTTCGAGTCCCCTATATATCAGTAAACACGTTTCAGTTTTAATGCTATTCATCAAATTTTATCCTTCATTATTATAAGTATCTCTTTTACTAATTTAGACTCTACCGTTGAGTTCAGAACGTTGAAGAAAATTGGTTTAGGCTTTCACAAAATTTCATTTGGGTTCGGGTAGCGATAGGGGCATTTTGGTCATTTTGGCATTCTGCAGGTATTTTATTTTTTGGGACTCCGTCTCGTGACACGGACCTCACCATTAAATCTAGAAGGTCCAAAATAGTAAGTTTTCATTATTCATTCGACTCATTTAATCTAAATTTAATTAATTTAAACTAATTTATTAAATTAATTAAATGTAGCTAATACATATAGTATTTGAGCCCAAACAAACCACATGTGCCTTGGTGGCATAGTGGGCTAAGCTTCTCACTCTTTCCCCCTTGGTCACAGGTTCAATTCACTGCTCATACCAAATTTTTTTCCATTTCCTAAAAATTTTTCATTATTTTTCATTTCTTGTACTTTGTAAGCCAATCATTGGATAGCTTCTCCTTTCCAACCAAACACCTCCCAAACTCAAATTAAAAATTTTACCCATGAAGTAATAGTGTTGGGCAGCCATCTGAATGGGTGGGTTGGGTCAGACCCAACCCGGTTTGGCCCAAATTAAATCACAAAAACCCTAGCCACACAGCAGCCTCCCACGCATGGCTGGTCATCTTCTCCGTCAACGGTGACTCGCCAACGATAGATTTTCTTGCGTTTTTCAGTGGGGTTCATACCTACAGGTCATGGAAAACTCAAATCTACCCTCGATTTTTTGATCGAAGTGCCGAATCTCCCCCAAAATAGGGAAAATCACAGCTCCAATGGAGCTGTGCGATTTTCCGGTAGCCCCTTTTTTTCCTTCCATTTTCTCACTTTTTTCTACATTATTTTGATCCCTCATTGTTTCTATGTGTTGCCACACCTATGGGGATCATTTCCCCATCATAAAACCCAAGCTTCATGCCTTACAATCCTAAAAACCAATTTAGCCGAACAACTTGTAAATCCATTTCCCTATTGTTTTCTTCATCAATTTGCTCTGTTCTTTGTTGCATAATTTCTATAATTCCAATGCTCATGCAACCTTAATATAATGTCTATAATTCATACTTTCATAAAAAATAAAAAATAAAAAAAACCACAGTTCATGCTTTCATGCTTAAATTTAAAAAACAAATTGAATTGATCCATTATACCAACCTGATTCGATTCCTTATTCTTTTTTTTTTTTTTTTTTTTTGCTTCTGCTGCAACCGTAGCCAAGTTCCAACCGCAAGCCTTCCTTTTTTTTTCTTTCTTTCTTCCTGCTTCGCACCTCCTGTTGTGCCCAACTGTTCCTCTTTTTCTCCTCTCTTTCTTCCTTTTTTTTTTTCTTCTTGCTGGTTCTAATTGCAATGCATGAGTGGAATGCTTTTATGTTGAAACCGCCCCTCCCTTAATTTTTCTTCCCTAACACCCCACGTATTCATATATAAATAGTAAATTTCCCACCTTGCAACCACCTTCCTTAACTCCCCCTTTTGCTTTCCCCCTTTTCTGACTTTCATTTTCCTACATTTCGACTGCCTGTTTCCTTTTTCTTCATTTGGTTTAGTGCAGTAAATGCTTGCAAGACTTTTACACACACGCATATATATATATATATATATATATAATATATATACAATACACCTTGATGTCTCATGGAACCTTTCCACTCAATATGTCAATCATACACTCACAGAACATTGCATGCATGGTCCTTATATCCATGTATATATTAATTTATTTGTGTGTAACACATGTATATATATATATATATATATATTTCTGGCTCGGATTGTTCGTACTTGGGCTTTTGCCCAATCTCGTAATTTCTTAAGATCATAATTTTACTATTTACCTCGGTATGTGTACCCATTACTGTACACTAATCATCATGATAGTTTGGTATATTTGAGGTCTACTATTCTCGGTTTGAGGTTTACTTTTGGCACCATGCTTATTGGCTTGTTCTAATCTTGGTATCATTATGTGATGGTAGGACATGAATGGAATTATTCTAATTCATTTGGGTCGGGGTGTTTTACATACTAGTTGTATGCTTTTCCATAAATATATATATATATATATATATCGCTTATGGAAACATGATGATCATGACATTATTGAGTACCTGGAGTTATGATCTGTCACAACGTCCGTCTGATTCACAGATGCTTGAGGACCTACAGGTTGATGTTTGATAATAGCCTAACGTTTAGTCCATGAGAGATATGTTATATGCACAGAGCTCTGATGTTATCTATTGATTTGGGCGAGGTTGGACCCGGGCGCGTGAAGGGCGCTGTTAGACCAATAGACCTTAGATAGGCACTCATGAGGGTAGCAGTACCCTATATGTACTTCAGCATCTGTTCTGTTAGTATCTTATATCATTCTTTGATATTCTGATGATGTACTTATGACTCATTTATATATTGGCACGTTTACATTGATGATATATTTCTGATTCAGATACTCCTTGTGAGCTTGTTCATAGTTTATCCGTTGATATACTATTTGTTGATGATATGACTGCCTATCCTTGGATTCAGATTGATATTTTATCACTGTGGCAGCTAAATGTTGTTCAGGCCATTTCCTTATATTTGTTTTGTTGATCTATCATGAGATGTGCCTTTGAGATTTATCCATTTGTTTAGTGGACTGGCTACTGTGACATTCTTACTCTTCATATCTCGATGTGATACTATTCTTATTTACTATTATTCTTATCCATTTTTTTTGCTGACCTTGACCCATGGCAGAGTGAGGAGTTTACTTACTGAGCTAATTTAGCTCACTCTAGATATATTATTTCTTTTTCAGGTCATCAAGCTATAGACAGACCTATAAGCGTACAAACTGACTAGACGTCGAGTATAGTTGCAGGTTGATCTGCTGCTAGTGCTATGGACTCTTTCCTTTTTGTTAGTAGTGTAATAGACTGTGTATAAAGTTGTTCTAGTTCTCCCATGTCTCCACGTCTTGGGGATGTTTTGCAGTTTTGTAAACTTAAATACTTAACTTAATGTGTGGTTGTACAACATCACTCTGATGATGGTAATAGTTTGGTTATGACATGCTTTACATTTTTATTAATTTTTTAAAATAATGTTAAAATTTCAGACAAGGGAACGACATATGGCCGTTGCCTCTGGTCACGGATCCCTAATCCACACAAGATAAGTTATGGGTCGTGACACTTTGGGCTAACATAATGTAAAATGAATTGTTTAAGATTCACTAAATCTTTAACACTTAGGTTCACCCTTAAGTCCCTAGGGCACAGGACAAGACAAAATAGTATAAGAGCTCTAGGTCAAAATAACTAGGGATGACGAGAATGAAATAGTCTTAGAAATTAGTGAGTGGTTTGTTAAGTCGAGATATGGAATAAAAAATGTAGTTAGAACTCGATATCTAAGTGTGGGGCTCAAGATAAACCTAAGGGTAAATTTAAAAGTGTTTGCATGATGTTAGGATGTGTGTAGCTTAGTTGACAGGTATAGTGAACCAAGTGTAATGTTACACAACGCTTGCATGTATTTATTCTATAGACTCTTCAAAATTGTATGATTGCCAAGTAGGCATTTCTTATGCTATATATGTGGATATGTGCAGTTTAATGGCATACATTGTGCATTTGAGTGATGTTTGTTGGGACATAACGGGTGCAGCATTTAATAATTGTGGTTGTATAAATTTAAGTTTCCTTACCTTGTGAGTAATATATACTATATATTAAGTTAAGCATAAAGAGTTAAATGGAAAGAAAGGTTTATAAAGGCACAGGTCAAAACTAATGTGAATGAATTGAATTAGGAAATGAGATTAAACATGTGAATCATCCTAGATAAGTAATACTTGGGATATAGAAGATTATATTACTTAGTGTAATAATTAAGGAGAAGTCGAGGGGCCTTGAGGACTTAGTTGTTGATTTTGTTGAGTGTCGGTGTTGACTGATCTTGACTAGGGGAGTATAGTAGAAAATATAAACCAAAATAGGGATAAGGTAATTTGTGTGCAACTTGCCTAAAGTGTGAGAAGATGATATGTACTATGTATTACCACAGGTACTTGAAAAACATAAAAAGGTAAAGTGTATGTTATAAATAATCGATAATAAAAATGTAAGAAAAGAGAAAAAAAACATATGGCATGGCTATTATGTTATAGAGTGAATTTCACATCTCGAAACCCACCATTTACGGATTAGGGGATTCGAGCACACTTAACAGAATTTAGACGAATTGTATTTTACAACAACAAAGATTATGTAGCAGAAGTAACCACACAAGTGCACATTCACCAACAAAACCTTCTAGTCAAGCTAATTTATATATGTATGTATATATACATACACATGGATTACATTACTTTTCACTAAATTCAAGACTTATTACATTTCTTGTCCTTCTCAACCATTATCATAATAGTTATAGGTCTTATACCCACATTCACATCTAATCTTCACACTTTACTTTCGTTGTGGGTCCTAAACCCCACGTTCATATCTGTCCATCACACTTCACTATAGTTATAGGTCTCATACCTCACGTTCACATATGATTTCACATTCACTCTAGTTATGGGTCCCATACCCCACGTTCACTTCACTTGAAAATATCATAGACAAATCCATGCGAGGTTTATGAAAAGCTTGTGAGTAATTCTAGTACCTTGTCATAGGTTTTTAACCGACAACATTTTGGAGAATAAGAAAGTTCATGATAATCATTCATTATCGATTGTTCACAATTTCAAATACAAAATACGAAACATTCGAACAACATTAATCATTTCATGAAACATATAAATGACACAGTTCAAATGTAAACATTTTGAATCACAAAGTACATTGACGAAATTCTCCATTGGTAGTGGAATATAAAATTCTTCGACAAAACTACTCTTTGGCAATGAGTTGTATAAAACAAGATAATGCAAATATAGCAATTCGAAGCATTGGACACATTTAACAAAATCACCCTCTTGGCAATGGAGTAAAAAATTCTTTGAAGAAATTTTCCTTTGGCAATGAGTTGCAAATATGATAGGATGATAAAATCTTCTTCAAATAAATAGGGGTCGAAAACCTTCTTCCATTTCTTATCATTATTGATATCACTTCAACGAAAGAATCTGCGTCGACTCAGACTTTGAGTATTCACGAGATCATAATGACGTAACAAAATGTCAAATTAGCCTAGCAAATGAGATCTCTGGCCTTCTGTTGGGCCTATCGAAAGTGAGTCCAAAGGGTTCCATTACAAAAGTGTTTATACGCTAATTAATCTTGTAATAATTACCATTGTCAAAAAAAAAGAGTTTGTTCAAATCCTTTCTTTTGAAGGAATACATTTTCAAATATAATTAATCGTAGAGTTTTCAAATCGTGATCATAAGCATGCTTTATACACAAATCACTTAATCAGGAGTAATTAAAACAAGATTTATTATTGAAGATAACACATTCCAATTTAAAACACAAAGCATGCTCAAGAACAAAAGTTGTAAACAACCCACACTTTGAATCGAAGCATTTATTAAAATAAGGAATTAAATATGAGTATTTATTAAACGAAGGAATTAAATTTTATATTTCAAAGCACAAAATTACTCACCTCGGGTCCTTAGTTCTTGTATCTTATTTTCACTTTCCACATCTCGAGGGTGATACGTAGGAATCTCATATATAAATGAGTTCGACCATGTCAAACAAAAATTCACAATCAAGGTCAAAATGGTTATCTCTTTTTCTTACATTGACGTTCATTTGCTTGCAAGTTCCATTAGCGATAGGCTTTCTGTAGATACCTCATTTTGTAACCCTTGATTAAGTAGTAGCAATTTGGTAGCTATGCCAAGAAACCTACTCCTATTAGGACTCTTTTTAACTGAGTCTTATTCCCGTTAGGACTCTCTTGGCAGAGTCTCAGTTCTGTTAGGACTCCTCTTGACAAAGTCCTATTCCCCGCTAGAAATCGCTTGTTAGAGTTTCAGTTCCATTAGAACTCCTTCTAATAGAGTCCTATACTCGCTAGGACTCTCCTACCAGAGTCCCAATTCCATTGGGACTCCTCTTGATAGAGTCCTATTCCCACTAAGACTATCCTACCAAAGTCTGAGTTCCATTAGGACTCCTCTAGATAGAGTTCTATTCTCGTTAGGATTCTCCTACTAGAGTCCCAGTTCCATTTGGACTCCTCCTAACAAAGTTTTATTCCCGTTCTCTCTTGAGAGAGTCCTACTTTTGTTAGGACTCTCATGACAGAGTCCCATTCCAAGTAGGACTCTCCTTGACAGAGTCACAGTCTAAGTAGGACTCTTCTTGACAAAGTCACAATCTAAGTAGGACTCTTCTTGACAGAGTCACTAGTTCAAGTAGGACTCTTCTTGATAGAGTCTAACTCTCAGCTAGGACTCTCTTAACAGAGTCACAGTCTAAGTGGGACTCTTCTTGACTAGAGTCCCACTCCTGTTATAACCCTTTTGACAAAGTCCCAGTCCAAGTAGGACTTTTCTTGATAGAGTCTCACTCCCGTTAGGACTCTCTTGATAGAGTCTCGGTCTAAGTAAGACTCTTCCCGATAGAGTCTCACTCCCATTAGGACTCTTCTAATAGAGTCCTAGTCCCATTAGGACTCCTCCTCATAGAATCCTATTCTCGTTAGGACTCTTCAGCCAGAGTCCCAGTCCAAGTAGAACTCCTCTTGACAAAGTCTTATTCCTGTTAGGACTCTTTCTATTAGAGTCCCACCTTAGTCAGGACTCTTTAGCCCATTGGAGGGCGTTTCGGTAATTTCGATACCATGTTGCCCAATAAGGGCATTTTGGTAATTTTGGCATAAACCTACCCTTAGTAGGACTTCTTAGTCACTTGAGGGGCATTTTTGTAATTTTTATATCATTTTACCCACATGGGGTTAATTTGGTAATTTTAACCCTTTGATGATGAATTAGGGATAATTTGGTCATTTCACATGTCTTGTGGCAATTTGGAGATTCTTCATCAATTAAGACTTTACATTTTTAGAGTTTTCATAAATTTAGTTGCTTGATATTTCTTTAAATGGAGATACATTGAATCTAGGCGTTTTCATTTTAAAGTTTATTTTCTAATTAAATTCTACTTCTCTTTTATCTCATTGGCTCTTACATCTAGACATCAATTCAATTGGTTTGTGCATTGTCATAATTATTTATTAATTAATTTAATTAGAATAATCATTCCTTAGGATGATTATTTAATTTTTTATTTATTTAATTAGATGATTTTCACTCAAGACATGATCCGAACCCTCCATTTTAGGGTTTTATCTTAGACCCTTAGATCGAATCTCCATATTGTTCTATAAATAGAGCTCCCTAGCCATCAGTTTTAGGGAACACAATTTTCATAGCCTCACACTGTTAGTTTAATACTAGGGTTCTTTCTATAAGAACTCTCCCTCTTTTGAGGTTGAAGCCCTGCCAAAGTGACAACCTTCCTTAAAAAAGCAAGCCGAAGCAACGCTTTCCGAACTAAAGAACTAGCTAGAGATCTACCCGATTCCAATGATTGAATAAAGTACGCTCTCAAGCTCTTAGTAGTTTTCTTTAGATCCGGTTGATCTCGCATCTTTTATCACTCTTGATAAAAGAGGGTAAACCGGATAACTATGCGACTCTGATTACGTTTTCTAAATGGATACGTAGAAAGCCTTCAGGCTCGAGTTAGATCTTCTTTCTATTTTTTCTCATGAAAAAATAGCCTTTCAAGTGAATATTTGAGGACAATCCATTCGGATCTGGTGGGGTGGGTGCCAAACACCTTCCTATTCCGTACCTTAGCCCCCGTATCTATATTTTCTTTGGTTTTTGCTTTATTTTTGGTATACCACAAACAGACACACCAGTCACCATGAGACACGTGTGCTTACAAAGCTAATATTCTTGATCATACAGAGCAGCCATAAGCCTTCAGGGCATCCTCATATATATACATCATACAGAGCTGATATTCTCGATCATACCGAGCAACCATAAGCCCTTCAAGGCATCCTCATATATATATATATATATATATATCCTACAGAACCGACAAACTCGGTCATACAGTGCAGGCGGAGCCTCCAAGGCATTCTCATGCGCATATCTTCTAGACCTTATGCTCTGGGCAATATTCATTCAACATCTCATATGGTTCCGACCTTATGGCTTCCTTCATAACTGCCAAGCAGAGAATAAGGAAGCAGCATTCAACACGGAAACTATTATCTATGATTATCTCCATCTACGACACAATACTCCATAAGGTAACTGCAATCTCCGATGATCAAATCCCTATATTCATGGCATCGAATCCTAATCAACTTAGGAAGGCCACGACCTATAAATTAAACCCTAAAGGTACGCTTTATTTTTATGCTTATTCTTTGGCTTTCAATACAATCTTTCAATTCCTTTTGCTTACTTAAGCATCGGAGCAGCTACCGTTGGAGCCAATTCGGTGGTCCTCTGATCATCTTTCTGAGTGTTCTACAGGTCACGGAGCCCACACTTATTGTGAGTCGAAAAGTGCAGTATCAGTTTGGCGCTGTCTGTGGGAACGACTAATCTCCAAGTGCTCTATTCATAAACTCATCTCTTTCCTTACCGAAAAACTATGGCCCCAAATCTCCGACCACGACAGAATACTCAGGTTCCGCAAAGCTCTCAGCGTCAGCCGCCTGCTCCACGAGCAAGGGGGCCAACTGTTAATCCTATGCGACAAGAGATCGAATCGATCAAATGACACAATGAACTGGTGCAGGAACAGTTGCTTGCCGTCTGTAACACCCCGACCTGACTAATTATTAATTAACTTGCTAATTACTAATTAGTACCGACTTACAGAATGATTAAGGGAATTAATCATAATCTCGACGGTCGCGATAGACCGATAAAATAATTAATATGTCTAGAGAAGAGGGTGCAACACCCGAACCCAAATTATTGATTAATTAGGTGAAAATAATGTCGTTTTAGCACTGACGGAACTCGAATTAGCTAACTACAAAAATTTGAAATAAATAATAAACGACACGGAGCCTGTGACACTGAAGATAACTAAAATATGAAACTCTCGGAACAAGCCGCATCGAAAAAGGAGTTACGGAAAGAAAGTTAGGTAGGAAACATTAAAACTGAATTAATGCGTAGCCAAACAGGGCCTAAGCCCAAAATATGGAAAATGGTCAAAAGTGAGGCCAAGAGGAATTGAACCCTTGACCTATGGAGGGAAAGAAATTTTACTCAAAAAATTTCCAGGCAGGCTGCCAACACCTTTGTGCCTATATATGCAATAGAAATGTATATGAACACAATCTAACCAAGTCTGCCACCTAAACTGACCAATGGCAATCCATGCAAACCCCACATGATTGCCTAAATTAGCCCCATCATTTCTCTGCCCTATACTGAACCTACAACATATACACATATGGCTATGTATAGGTGTATAACCTACCTAATATATAATGAATTGGGAGTCTTTTATGTACACAAAGGAAGAGTGTTGTTGAAATCAGAAAAGGTGTGTGAGACTGATCTGTTAGAGGGGTTAGGGACATCGTGTGAGGAACCGTGTGTGAGAACATGGTGTATATATATGCAAGTGTATGTGTATATGCATGCCTATGTGTGTGTGTCCCAGGGAGCTGCTCTATGAAGGAAGAACAGAACTGAAGTGCATGACTAGGACTGAGGCACACCTGAGGTGCCAAAGGACTGAACTGAGCCATAAGAGGGAGGAATAATGGCCTGAATCAAGGTATAAACCCAAAACTGTTAAATTTTTTTGTTTGGATTACTGGTACTGTTCTGATAAGTTTTGGTCCATTTTAACTATATATTTGAGTTACTGTGAGGCTTGTGATGGTTATAGAACCACTGAGAGGGTAGAATAGGCATAGAGAACTTAAAGCCGTGACCCATCCACCATGGATGACCACCTCCAAAACTGGGTCTGATTCGACCTCCATAAAACTGAATTTTGATGGTCTAGAATTGATCTAGACCTTCTTAGGGTCCCAAACACGCTGTTACGCGACCCAAAATCACATGGGAAGGCCCTCAAAACCGAACCTATTGTCTCGGCCATTGGAACCCAAACTCGAAAATAGGCCTCTAAACTGAAATCTAAGAATGGGATGTTGATCCCCATGGACGTACGGTCACAACCAACCAAGCATCGTGAACTTTGGTTGAGAAACGAGGCCACACGACCGAACTGAATCTCCTCACGATAATTGGTTACGCAGAGCTCGATCCTTAGATTCGAGGCTCTAAATTCATGCCAAAAGGTTGTAATGACTTCCAAAATTCGTATGGAATCAAAAGAAGTGGAGATCGGCACCTTGAAACTCCACGAAAATGGAGAAAACCGAGACTGGAATTAGGGCAACAGAGGATTAATCGATGAAGAAGACGACGAGTCGACTGAGTCGACTCGTCCAACACGTTCAGACCCACTGAATTGACTCAACCACGTGTCAATCTACAGGCAAGCCACCGCATTATTAAAATTGTGTCGTTTTGGGAACCTGTTTAAAGTGGATATTCGAACTGTTTGGTTACGACTGTTAGAAATTGAAATTTGGAGTGGGAACTAACCTAAACACGGATAAGGAGATTGAGGGGGAATATTGTGTTTCAGTTTTTTGAAGGAACTGAACCGACTGGTTCAGTTGATAAGTGGACCAGTCTAGGGTTTAGGTGACTGAACCCACTGGTTCACGGTTTTAAGGCAAATAATTAAACCAGAACTTTTGATATTACTAGTTTGACCCCAATAGTTTTGGGGAATGCTGTTCTGGCCCAGTTTCTGAGAAGTTATTACATTTAAGCCCCTGGGAATTAAAAAATTAATAAAATAAATTATTTTATTATTTGATTAATTAGGAAAAATGACCAATTTACCCCTAAGTCATTAATAGGTCAAACGAAGTCCAAATTTAATAAATGAATAGTGTATTTCTACCATTTCAGGTATTCTGGACTCAATGGTACAGTCCAAATTAGGAAATTATGTACCGAAAAATACAGACCTGTAAGTGACAAATGACTGTACTGCCCCTGATGGTACCCAAACCCAAATAAGAATAAAAGACAGTCTATTTTGACTATGTCGAGCATTCCGGACTCAATAGTGAGGTCCATTTTATGAACTGAAGTGCCGAAAAATATGACGCATGAAATTACCAAAATGCCCTCGATGTTATACAAAGTCCAAATGGAGTCCAAATTGGACGAAATTGATACCGATAGAAGCCCAGATACTTGTGGAATTGTATACATGATTAAATTATGGTTCGGGGTCAGAATCTCACGAGACCTAAAATGACCAAAATACCCCCGAGCACTGTAAGTGCAATGTAAAGGCCAAATAAAGGCCAAACTGATCTGATAAATTATCATAAGCATAATTATGATAACCGAAGGGCTAAATATGACTCCGGAACAGTCAACGTATAAAATGAGAAATGACCGATGTGTCCCGATGATCAAAAGCAGATGCCAAATGAAGTCCAAAAGACTTAAAACTTTATATATACAATATATGGACTATTCTGAGGACCGTGATAGGGTCCGGGGCAAGGATGTCAAAATTACCATTTTGCCCTTAAGGGCAAATAAGTGCTTAATTGATAATGACTGTAGTCGAAATGACTTAAAATATTATTCAGACAGCTGCTAAGCCTGTTTAAGGAATTTAATAACATAAGTTGAAACCCGGTGAGTGGGTAATAGGCCAATGAACCAATTAGGGGATCTAATAGACTCCTAAGATGATGAATAAGACATGAATGAATAAATTCTAATCTGCCTGTAATTAATGATGATTATTTAGGCTATGCGAGGATATGCCTGAAGTATCTAGAGAACATCAAAGTATTGGTAAATGGAGAATCTGACACTAAGAAACCGAGTTAAGTAAAACCTGGACTTTGTTATATGGTCTCTCCTTAGCCATGTCACATTTCTTTCTTCGTGCTGCCACCTTGTACTCCATTATCTGATATGTCTTGATCTCCACAATTGATATTGTTCTATCTTGTGGACTTGATGAGTGATTGAATGTCGATACCCTGATATGATTTATACATAATTCTTTGATGCTTGAATACTGAACCGTACATGTTATATGATAAGAAAAGTACTACTCCACAACTTGTGAAATTATCTATGCGTGACCTGATCTTTCTATGGTAGTACTTGACTCGTTACACACTTTAGCCCTTAGAGGCAAGATGCTGACAGTCTACACGTGGTTGTGAGCGTCACACCGCACGACTGGGCTACTCGTGGGTGTGAGCGTCACTTCGCACGATCGACACGTAGTCATGCAAGACATGACGTACGACTTGAGTCTTAGAGGACACAAAAATTTGATAGCGCTGTGCTGTAAGCACGAAAGGGTATGCCGGGCCCTGACAGATAGCATCTAACAGATAGTTTCTTTTTATCTCTTACATGACATGCTCTTGATGTTTGATATGTTGTATATCTTTGAGCACCGTTGATATTGTATTCCTTGGATCCTTGATATGTTTGTGAGCTTTCCTTGGAATACCCTTGTTGTACTATTCGACATGATGACATGCCTATGTAGACGTTTTTTGATTTTGGCAACATATTATTTGGCTATTCCTTGTTGTGGTTTTGTGTACTCGCCTTGGGATATGCCCATAAGACCTGAGGGTCATTTCTATCGATTTATACATTGGTGCCTGGCTATTGTGACTTCTATCATGTCTTCTGTTCTGACATGCATTGATTGGTATTTGTTCACTGCTTACCTTCTTGAACTAATCTTGACCCATAACAGAGGAAAGGACTTTACTTACTGAGCTTTGTTAGCTCACCCCTTATTATAACCATTTTTCAGGTAGCTTATGACGGATGATATGCAGTGAGATAACTAGCAGAACTAGTGAAGCACAAATGATTTACACTGACGAGATGAACTCCAAGTCAAGTTGACTACGTACTCTGTAAGGTTAAGTTCACAATTGTATTATAATGTTACATCATTAGTGATGAGGTAGTCTAGTATGTTGGATCACTATGATTAAATTGTACTTGGAGACATTCTGATTGTTGATCATTGGAGATGAGTTTGATTAGCTGAATTGCATTGGTGTAACTTCTGCTTTAAGTAATTCATTGATATAGAATGGATGTATTAGAGCATGTATATTGATACTCTAGAGATATTTGGTGACTGATTCTAGACGTGCTCTGATGTTTTTGGATGAATTGCATTTATGAAATAAAATGTTTTAATTTCCGTTGATTTGACCCTACATTTAGAATGCAATTCATTGTAAAGTTTAGAAGTTGCCCTTGGTTGGTCGCATTGTCGGTGGAAAAAATCGGCAAGGTGGCCAACTGGCATCACGTCCTCGGGATCCGCGTAGGGTGGGTTTCAGGTCGTGACACCATCATTAGAACGCTGGCAACGCTCACACAGAATCAAGGGATGAACCCTCCTAACCCACCGGTCAACATTGCTGCGGGAACTCAACCTCCTGTTGCCACGGAGAATGAAGAACTTCATGAGCAGGCTCCAAATAACCAGCCCGGGCACCCCCAGGGTGTTGCCTGCGTTGGTAGAGATCCACAACCGTCAGCAGCTCCAGGCTGGGGAACATCAGCCTTCGTTCCCGACGTCCATTACCGGAGCACTACTCGAGCCCCAACTCCAAGGGCCTCGGGAGCACATCCGGCACCACAGGAGCCTCATCCCCATGCAACACCAATCCCTCCGGTTCGGAGCCCTCCTCCATCCGAAGGGCGTACTCAACCCTACTATCCTGAAGCCGAGGCTGTCAGAAAGGGTTCGCAAGATGTCAGACTTAGAGACCCGCGGAAGGTAGAGGAAATTGTCGAGTCCATGGACCGAACAATTTCCTTGAGAGGACCTCAGAACCCTCTAGAGCAAGACAAGTTGGCCAGGCTGCTCGGAAGACTGGCCACCCCATTCACTCACGCTATTATGTTAAAAGAAAGGCCCAGAAAGTTCATGGTGCCAAAGTTCACCCTGTACGACGGGTCTGGAGATCTAGGAGATCATCTCTCGCACTACCAGCATACTATGGCCCTCCACGGGGCCTCTAATGCTTTTATGTGCCGAACTTTCATCACCAGCTTGAAGGGAACTGCTCCTGAAGTGGTTCAACAACCTCCCTTCGAACTCAATTACCAACTTCTATGAGCTCGGTAGACAATTCTTGGACAGGTTTATGACCAGCAAAAGGCTCAGAAGGGGACCAGAATTCCTGTTAAATGTCAAGCAGACTAAGAAGGAGTCCCTCAGAGCCTACATTACGCGCTTCAATGCCGAACTCACGGAGATCACTGACTGCAGCCCAAAGTTCCTTGTAGCAGCCCTAACTGCTGGGCTTGCCCAAGGTGGTTTCAGAGACTCCTTAACAAAGAGCCCCCCAGCCGACATGGCGACATTAATGGATCGGGCCAGAAAGTACATCAACTTGGAAGAAGCCAACCGCACATCCCAGAAAGGCAAAGACCAAACCCTAGAGGGATAATCCAAAGAGGGAGGATCACAAGAAGGAGGACCACAGAAGAGACTCTAACAAAAAGAAGGCCAGGAGCCCAGAGAAGAGAACAGCACCCAGAGCTGTGTACAATTCCGGACCAAGGGAGTTCATCAACTTCACTCCTTTAAACACCACACCGAACCAGGTACTCCGGCAGATCCGAGATCGGGAGAACTTGAGGTGGCCAGAACCAATCAAAGGAGATCCCAGCCTTCAGGACCAAAGTAAGTATTGTAATTTCCATAAAGATCATGGACATACAACTAACACATGCAGAACCCTCCGATATGAGATAGAGCAGCTCATAAAGAAGGGGCGTCTTCGGGAGTTCGTCAAGCAAGACGGAAGGCAGAACCCCCAAAAAGATAAGCCTCAACAACTGGCCAGACCAGAAGCCTGAGCAGAGGCAAGAGCAGAGGGAAGGACGAAACGAGCCTCAGAGGCAGAACAACCATGTCATCTACATCCTCCATGCCGACTCCCCTATCACAGGAATGTCTAACAGGGCAAGAAAGAGATATACTCAAGAGGCCAGAGCTGCCCCGAACGTATTACAGATCTCCTAACGTAGAAAAGAGGCTCAAGCCAACACCGGAAATCCAATTCACTGAGCAAAACCTAGCAAGGGTACACTGCCCTCACAGTGATACCCTTGTTATCACTCTCAAAATCACCAACTTCGAGATCAGGAGAGTCCTGGTCGATACTGGCAGCTCCGTCAACATTCTGTTCCATGAGCCACTTAAACAGATGGGGATGGATCATGACAACGTCAAACCCACTACTGCCGTAATGGCAGCTTTTGATGGCAATCTCAGCACCCCATTGGGGAGAGTCGACCTTCCTACTACTGTAGGAGAGGGTGAAGGGCAGAAGACCACCATCTCGGAGTACATGGTGTTGAACATGAAATCTCCCTACAACGTCATAATCGGGAGACCCTGGTTGCACCAGATAGGGGCAGTCACCTCGACCCTCCATCAGTGTCTGAATTACGTCCACAACCAGAACGTTCACTCTCTCAGAGGGTGTCAGCCAACCTTCCGGGAGTGCCATGCTATTGCCCTCAAGGAGAAGGCTCCTAAATAGCAATTACAGTACACTCGGGACTATGCAGATCCAGTTCTCACCCATACTCCCGAGGTGGAAGTTTGTCCAGTATTGAAGAACCCTTGAGCCCAAGGGGATGCGACAGCCGAGCCAAACCTGTTGGCGAGCTCGTCAAAGTGTTGGTCAGTTCAGAAGCAGAGGGGCGTTATTTGTGTATCGGCCCAGATCTGACGCATACCGAGCAGGAAAATATAGTCAGGTTTCTGAAAAACAACCTCTCTATACTTGCTTGGGAAACCAGGGACATGGAGGGTATAGACCCTAGCCTCATAACCCACAAGTTGATGGTCGATCCAGATCATCCACCAGTCAGACAGAAGAGAAGACCGATTGCTCCTGAACGGCATCGGGTTATAAATGAAGAGGTCCAGAGGCTGCTTGAAGCCAGAATGATACGAGAAGTGTTCTATCCCGAGTGGCTAGCCAACACCGTGCTTGTCAAGAAGAAAAACGGAAAGTGGAGAGTCTGCGTTGATTATACAGACCTCAACAAGGCATGCCCCAAGGACAGCTTTCCACTGCCAAGGATAGACCAACTGGTTGACGCCACTGCGAGGCATGAGCTTATGAGCTTCATGGATGCCTACTCTGGGTACAACCAGATCCAGATGTACCCTCCAGACCAAGAGAAGACAGCTTTCATAATCGAACGAGGGCTCTACTGCTACAGAGTAATGCCTTTCAGTTTGAAGAACGCTGGAGCCACTTATCAGCGATTGGTGAACAAGATGTTCAGCCCACTCCTCGGCAGTACCATAGAGGTATACATCGACGACATGCTGGTGAAGAGTCTGCAGAAAGGTAGTCACCTCCAGCACTTAGCCCAGACCTTCGATATCCTCAGACAACACAAGATGAAGCTCAACCCCTCGAAATGTACCTTCGGGGTTACGAAGGGAAAATTCTTGGGATACATTGTCTCTCAAAAGGGTATCGAAGCAGACCCCACTCAAATCTAAGCTCTGATTGGACTGAAGTCACCAAGAACCAAGAAGGAAATTCAGGCACTAAATGGCAGAATTGCGGCACTGAGCAGATTTATCTCCAAATCCACTGATCGCTGCCTACCTTTCTTCAAAGCTCTGAAGGGCAGCAAAGCTTTGCAGTGGACGGAAGAATGCGAGAAATCCTTTCAAGAACTAAAGGAGTATCTAGCCTCTTTAGAGCTCCTGTCAAAACCAGTACAAGGAGAAAAGCTACTCTTGTACCTCGCAATTTCTGAAAACGCGGTCAGCTCCGCATTGATCAAACAGGACAGGGGAGTACAGAGGCTCAGAACCTCTAATCTTAAGCATGAAGCTTGCCTTGGAATGTGAGGCTCAGAACCTCAAAGTCTTCTCAGACTCCCAACTGGTGGTAAACCAAGTCTTGGGAGAATTCGCCATTAAAGATGATAGGATACTCCGGTACTCCGAACTGGTGAACCACCTGAGGCATTCCTTCTAGACATTTACTATCCAGAAAATTGAAAGAAGCTAGAACTGTAGAGCAGATGCTTTGGCTAACATGGCATCCCACTTAAAGTCTGAAGCAAACTCCACAATAAAAATCTCTTACCAGCCAGGACCTAGCATAGAGGAAGCCCAAGTTGCTCAAATTGCTGAACAGCCCCAGAACTGGATGATTCCAATCCTCCAGTACCTGCAATCCGGGCTCCTCCCAGAAGATAAAAACAAAGCCAAGAGAATCTGAATCAGAGCGGCTCGGTTCTTGATCTTGAACAACAAGCTTTACAGAAGGTCGTTTTCTCAACCTCTGTTAAAATGCTTAACTCCAGAAGAATCACAATATGTTTTGGCTGAAATACACGAGGGAATTTGCGGGAATCACAATGGGGGCAGAACTGTAGCTCACCGAGCTCTGTCTCAGGGCTATTACTGGCCTAACATGCTTAAGCAGGCTAAGGAATATGTTCAGAAGTGCGACAAATGCCAAAGATTTGCCCCATATCAACATCAGCCTTATCACGAGCTTATCCCGATTCCTAGTCCTTGGCCCTTTGCTTAGTGGGGAATGGACATCGTGGGTCCATTACCAAGGGCTCCACCAAACAGGAAGTATCTCTTGGTAGCCATTGACTACTTCTCAAAATGGGCCGAAGCTGAACCTCTAACACATATCACAGAAAAGGAAGTCGAGAGATTCACCTGGAAGAACATTGTGTGCAGGTTCGGCATACCACGTGTGATTATCTCCGACAACGGGACACAATTCACTAGTAAAGGCTTCAAGAAATTCTGTGAAAATCTCAATATTAGGCAACACTTTGCCTCTTTGGGCCATCCACAAGCAAATAGGGCAAGCAGAGGTCACCAACCGAACGATCCTTGACGGGTTAAAGAAAAAGTTGGAACAAGCCAAAGGAAAGTGGGCAGAAGAACTCCCTGGAGTTCTTTGGTCCTACAGAAGAACGCCCACATTTGAAACTCCCTTCTCATTGGCCTATGGTACAGAAGCAGCAATCCCGGTTGAGATCGGTATGCCAACCCCGAGGACTGAAGCCTTTGAGCAAGAGTCCAATGATCAGCAGCTGATGGAAAACTTGGATATGCTTGAAGAAAGAAGGGATCAAGCCAGCATCAAGATAGAGGCCTATCAACAGAGAATGGTCGACAGATCCAAGGTAGGACTCAAAACGGTCAACTTTCAAGTTGGAGACCTCGTCTTAAGAAGAGTCTTTCAAAACACCAAGGATCCCACTATGGGAAAATTGTCACCAAATTGGGAAGGCCCCTACAAAGTAACAAAGGTTGTTCGGCCTACCACCTACTGGCTTGAAGACATGACGGGAAGCCTGTACCTAGGCCATAGAACGTGGAACACTTACGGAAGTATTATCAATAGAGATGCTTCTTTTACTTCCATGGAATGTTCATCTATAAATGCACAGGCCTCTAAAGCCTGGTCCATAATGTACAAGTCTTTGCACTTGGTCTATCTATAAATGCACAGGCCTCCAAAGCCTGGTCCATAATGTACAAGTCTTTGCACTTGGTCCATCTATAAATGCACAGGCCTCTAGAGCCTGGTCCATAATGTACAAGTCTTTGCACTTGGTCCATCTATAAATGCACAGGCCTCCAAAGCCTGGTCCATAATGTACAAGTCTTCGTACTTGGTCCATCTATAAATGCACAGGCCTCTAGAGCCGGTCCATAATGTACAAGTCTTTGCACTTGGTCCATCTATAAATGCACAGGCCTCTAGAGCCTGGTCCATAATGTACAAGTCTTTGCACTTGGTCCATCTATAAATGCACAGGCCTCCAGAGCCTGGTCCATAATGTACAAGTCTTCGTACTTGGTCCATCTATAATGCACAGGCCTCCAGAGCCTAGTCCTTAATGTACAAGTCTTCGTACTTGGTCCATCTATAAATGCACAGGCCTCTAAAGCCTGGTCCATAATGTACAAGTCTTCGTACTTGGTCCATCTATAATGCACAGGCCTCCAGAGCCTGGTCCTTAATGTACAAGTCTTTGTACTTGGTCCATCTATAATGTACAGGCCTCCAGAGCCTGGTCCATAATGTACAAGTCTTCGTGTTTGGTCCATCTTTTCTACGGTCCAGTCCATCCAAAGACAGAAGTTCAGAACATCTACAAACTAAAGTTTTTTAGATCGGAACAGCTCAGATCTGACACTTAGATTATTTGGCTTATCTATCAGCAAACAACAAGTACTATAGTGCCAAGCAGGTGCGAAGTACCTTGATTCAGAACTTCTACAAAGTTTCTTTGATCTATTCTTAGAACAATCATGTATCAGAAGTGCGCAAGAAGGTGTTTTAAACTCCAAAAAGAGCACATTCAAATACAAAGAACATCAGATCTGAGGAGAAGGAACTCAATTTTATTGATGATTCAAAAGATTTACATCAGTACAATAAGACTGGAAACAGAACAAGTACACAAAAAGCTACAACAAAAGGCAAACATTATACAACATCATGGCTTTCTTCTTCGAATGAGAAAGGGATCCAGGATCCAAACTTCCATTACCGCCGCCGCCTGGCTCCATTTGAAAGGAAGGAATCCTGAACCCCAATCTGCAGCAAGGAGCACCCAGGCCATTTCATCATCACTATCATTGATCTCAAGACCAACGGAGGATGAGGGCTCTGGGTCTCAGGGGACCTCCATTCATCTCCCTCAGAGCAGTTGTCATACCCCAACCGATTGGAGCAAAGGTCTCTGCCAAGACATAGAGGGAAGGAGGCGTCCCACCTTCGTCTTCATCACCGACACTCCAAGCCTCGGTTGAATCAACGAGGGTCCACCTCCCATCGGAGAAATCTTGACCGGATGCTAAGATGGACAAGAAGATCCTAGCCTCCTCTAATCCTTCCTTGGAGACTGAATCGAAGGGAAGGTTAACTCTCGGCCACAGTTTAATCATTCCCAACTCGGACTGAAAATCGTCAATCATCTCTGGGCAAACGGTAAGCCTCTAAAAGGCATTCAAATTCTCTCTGATAAGGGAACAATATGGGGATACAAGTAAAAGAGATAGGGGGCAACCTTATGCTCCTCCTTCGTATATATAGACCCTCGAAGCCCAAGAGTCGCCCAGACAAACCGTCACAACGATTAAATAAAGGATTGTTCTTGAAAACCCAAAAGACAGCTGCATAAATGGATGACGTATAAAATCGTCCTTTCGGATACTTAGGCGACAAGATACAAGGCTTCCCCAAGCATACCTAACTGATCAACGCAAACAAAGTCCGATCCACCCTTATACAAGGGCCTCCGGTCTAACATACAGACCTCATTGTCTTTGCTATTCCGTTGATCCTTGACAGACCACGTAAAGCTTTCAGTTCGGATGTATCTCCATCCAGGTCTGGACGATTTAGGAGGTAGGAGTCTCCATTATCAGAGCAACAGACACAAGACACCGTTCTTACTACAGGACTTGGGTTCAGAACGAACTGCCTCAGAATTCTTCAGAAATTCACTCTTAATATATATATGACACAAGATCATCGTCAGACCCTTATATATCCTATGTAAGTTGCTCTCCTACCTCATCTAGAGAGGAAGGAGCAATCAGAACAATGCTACAATCGTTATCTTATCACAACTACAGTTCGGAAGATAACTGCCACTTCTTAGAAGCTGATCTGGAGGGATCCAGAACAGCCTTACTTACATCAATTTCTCACATCAACAACAAATTCAAAGGAATGCTACATGGGTCAACCAAGCATAAGAGAAGACATTTGATAAAAGAGAGCTGTTCCCTTAAAGAAGTCTGTTACACTGAAGTTTTTTTTAAAAAAAAAAAACAAAAAACAAAAAACCTAAGCTAATCATATTTCAAGCCTGGTCAGGCAAGCTCAACGGTTGGGAGGGAATCGGCAGAAGCAGCATCAATCGTCTCACTTGGGACGACAACTTCGGTAGGAGCGGCAGGGACAACCTCGACCACCTCGTTCGGAACTGCAACCTCAGGAGGGGTAACCCTTAGAGGCCCAATCGAGGATATGTCGAAGTCGGGAAATTTGGCAAGGAACCTATCCCGGAAGTTGTTGAAGCCGAACAGAATCAGGGAGGTGGCCATTCCTTCCAATTCCATCTTCATCTCTATCTCATTGTCCACTTTGGCCTGCTCTAGCCACATCATCAAGCTTCTTGGTGAATTCATACCGCAGGCTGTCCAACTCCCTCTTCAACCTCTTCTCCAGCTGAATGGCAAGGTCCTTCTCCGAATCCATCACAATCAGAGAATTCTGAAGCTCCTTCAGCTTCTCTGCAAAATCATAGGCCTCCGACTGGGCAGTACCAAGCTTAAGCCTAAGTTCGTCCACCTCGGTCTTGAGATCATCAACCTCCTCTGAAGGAGGAGAGACCTTTGTCAAAGCAGAAAGAGTGTGCAAGGGCCTACAGCGTGCGAAGCACACAGTTCAGTACCAACCAAAGCATTCGAAAAAAGGGGAAGGGAGATAAAGACCCGAAGAACTTACCTTGACTTGAAGAGAAGCCAGGTCAGCAAGAAGCTTCTCCGGCTTCTGGGGCCTAATTTTGCTTGAGCCCTTGGCCCAAAAGTCCTCCAGAATCTTTTTGGCCCCCACAGCATCAGGGGCTACTGAGGATGACGCCTCCTTGCCCGCTTGCGTGGACGGGATTGGAGGAACCATAGAAATAGGGGCAGGCGCCTCTCTCTCCACCTCAACAGGATCAGGAGAGATCGAGAGTATCCTCCTCCTCTTCACCTGGATAGGAGGGTCCATTGGGGAAGAAGCCTCCCTCGCTGCCACAGATGACGATGGCTCGGTCTGCCACCGTGTCATCATGTTCTTTGCAAGCTCCTCAACGCTTCCTCTGGCAGCCATCAGTTTGTCAGGATTAACAATGGAGGAATGGCTTCGAATGCTGGGCTTTAAGAGCTTCTTGTATTGCTTCTGAATCGCAGAGGAGAATTCCGATCTTCTCCACACGTTCTTAACTGCACAAGAAACACAGAAATTGATCAGTTCAGTAATTAGTGTACAAAAAGAAGTCAACTCAGCCACGGGAAAATTGGGCCTCACCCTTTCGCCCAGAGGTTCGAGAGAATGCTGAAGGTCGGCCTTCGAAGTCCTTGAAGTCCCATCCTCCTTTTATGAAGAAATGCCACTTCTTCCAGGTCTTGTTGGAAGAGGGCACGGAAGTAAGGGGTCTAAACCCCCTATCAAAAGACATGTAATAAAGGCCTTCCGCCTTTTGAAGTTTTAGATCCATATTACTACGGATCAGGTCAAGGGACACCTTGACATTATTCATATGCCCCAACACAATGAAGCTTAACAGATGTCTCCAACTCTTAAGGTTCAGGTCTGCAAGGCAAAAGTCGAACCAACAAAATAATTGTTTTACAATATCAAGAAGGGGGAGTGTCAATCCCATTTCAAACCAGGCCAGATAGGCGCAGATTTCGCCCTCTCTAACATCGCTTGGGCGATCCCGAGAGTCAGGGACCCTAAAAGTAACATTGGAGGGAAGTTTGAATTTCTCCCATAACTCCCTCAACATTTTTTCGGTGATTGCACTCTCACCCTCCTCTCTGTAACCGGATCGACCAGAGGTCTTACCAGCCCTATTCGGGGGCTCATCAAATGCATCGACAATCCTAACCCCCGGACTAGAGGGGGAGTCTATTATTCTATTCTTATCAGTATCTACGGAAGGAACATTTACTAACTGAAGTTGAGGAACGGTCCCAAAAGGACTGCCTGAACTAGAGGGTGACTCAAGACCAGACATGGCGAACAAAAGAAAGAAACGAAGCAAATGAAAAGGAACGTAGAAGGGGACTAAATCCAAACCTGAGATCAAAAAAAGACTATGAACACTGGATATCCTTCAAAATATGTCAAATGGCAGTGGCAGCCTCAGGTACTGTAGACGCAAGTGCAGAAGAAAGGTATACAAGACCTTTCCCTCTCTTTATATACTCATTCGAAATATGAGCCTCCCAAAACGAGCCAACACAACGGTTGAAGATAATGATGGCTTCTCAAGTATCGGCTGCGCAATAAATGACTCATTAAACCGACGTCTCGAGAAATGGAGAAACGAAACGTATGACTCTTCACAAAGCCCATAACCCTAGTTAAGCCCTAGCTTCTAACTAGGGCTCGAGGGGGGAGTAGCTGGTATACCACAAATAGACACACCAGTCACCATGAGACACGTGTGCTTATAGAGCTGATATTCTCGATCATACAGAGCAGCCATAAGCCTTCAGGGCATCCTCATATATATACATCATACAGAGCTGATATTCTCGATCATATAGAGCAGCCATAAGCCTTCAGGGCATCCTCATATATATATCCTACAGAACCGACAAACTCGGTCATACAGTGCAGGCGGAGCCTCCAAGGCATTCTCATGCGCATATCTTCCAGACCTTATGCTCTGGGCAATATTCATTCAACATCTCATATGGTTTCAACCTTATGGCTTCCTTAATAACTGCCAAGCAGAGAATAAGGAAGCAGCATTCAACACGGAAACTACTATCTATGATTATCTCCATCTACGACACAATACTCTATAAGGTAACTGCAATCTCCGACGATCAAATCCCTATATTCATGGCATCGAATCCTAATCAACTTAGGAAGGCCACGACCTATAAATTAAACCCTAAAGGTACGCTTTATTTTTATGCTCATTTTTTGGCTTTCAATACAGTCTTTTAATTCCTTTTACTTACTTAAGCATCGGAGCGGCTACCGCCGGAGCCAATCCGGTGGTTCTCTAATCATTTTTCTGAGTGTTCTACAGGTCACGGAGCCCACACTTATTGCGAGTCGAAAAGTGCAGTCGAAAAGTGCAGCATCAATTTCAGTGTTTTATTTTATTTGATCCATGTCAAGGGATCTTTAGAACGTAATTAGGAAGCAAGGTGATATTATTTAGATTATTTCATTTTGTTTCAGTTTCCTTTTAATTATATTCTGTTGTAACGAGTTTGCTTGTTCCTTGTCCAAAAACAAGCTAGTGACTCCTTAATTTCTCTATCTCCCATAAGAGGTGTTCCTTTCCACCGTCAAGGAAGAAGACAACTAGGATCCCTCTAAATCCACAAAAAAAATTATTATTTTCTTCCTTTTTTCTAATGTTGGCGCCCACAGTGGCGACTCTACTAGGGACTAAAGAGGGTAAGATTCGGTGAAGTATTATTCATTTCAAAGCTATTTTGTTTATTTGCTTTACATTCATTTATTTTATATTGTACGATGGATGAATGGATGTATAAATGTTTTGAATGTATGGATGGATGAATAAAAAAAGAACTAAAATCTGAATACCTTACACACACATCACTTTCATACATTGCATTTGCACTACATGGCCTTTAAACCTCGAACAGTTTGTAGCCCTCACCCTGTATGCTCACTCAGTTTGACAAGTTTCGTTGGTGAAAGCCCTCCACTCCTTGATCAAATACGCTTGACCAGGGACACTACATTCTAATGGCCTTAGCATGGTATGCAAAAAGGGGATGCAGTACCATTTAACCATAGTTATTACAATCAAATGGCTATGTGATGTATATGGCACGTCTTGTCAGAAGGGGAACCTTGAAACCTTTACCTGATCAAAGCGTCATGCATATAATCTGCCATAGATTTATGATTTATGACTTTAAACCCAGTTTTGGTAAGACACACATAAGCTTTTTGGTGTAATTTTACAAAGTTAGAAAAATCTAGAAAGTCAAAAAAAAAAAAATACCACTCTATGTTGGCTGATCGACACACATGTGAGTATTAATCTATGTATTATCTAATCCGTGTTGAAAAAACTATATTAAGTTGTAATGTGTCCAAGTCCAAGTGAATAGTATTCTCAAGCCTTGTGTTCGCTCAAGCATCTAAACATCAGGATCAGTTTCAGCAAATACAGTGTTCACTATGGTAAACAAATGTAATGGTTTATATGCATTGGATTTGGTTCAAATACTTACATTATTCATAAAATTTGTTTAATATAGATTTGATTTGGAAACATCTTTTTAAATATTGGAAGTTTGTTCTAAATGGTTTTTCACATTTAAAAATGGTCTCATGACTTTTTGGAAGAAGGTAAATCAAAATAGATTTCAAAAACATTTTCTAGGATGACTTATCTTTAATGTTTTAATCATAACCCAAAAAATAATTTAAACTTTTAGGTGAGACCAACTTAATATGAAAGTAGACTTCACTAGCTTCGCAACGATAGGTAGAATGCCTCAATTGGACTTTATATGAGTGAGATATGGCCATTTGAAATTGGGGTGTTACGTTTGCAAAAAAGTTCGTTCGAACAAACTTGAAGTTCATTCGAACAAATATTCTAGTAGGTTTTCATTTGATAGTTGGTGCCTATGAATTTTAGTTAGCTCAAACGAATGTTGTGCAAATCAGTTTCCTAATTCAATTTAAACAGCGTGTAATAACCCATATTTTTACGTAATATTAAATAATATAAATAATGCATTTGAATTAATTGTAATTAATTAATTATTTAAAATGATGAGTGAGAAAAAAATTAGAAAATTCAGAGTCTGTTTAGACACTTAAAATGCTAATAGGAGCAAAATCGTCATTTTGCCGCAATACCGGGATTACGAAAATATCGTAGCCAAAAAACACCATATTTAGATTTAAAATAGGCTTAGATATATCATAATAGTCATAAGATATTTTTATGATGAGTAGGAAGGACCAAAATGGACATTATGAATAAAAAATGGAAATACTAAAGGAGTGGCAAACTTGTAAATAGACCAAATCTAAATATGGGTCTTTAAAAGGCCAAAAGCTCACACATATTTCACATTCTCCAACATTTCATGACATTCAAGAAAGAAAGGGTTAGGGTTTCTCTTCATTTTCTCTACATCTTCTTGGGTTTCCCTTGGGTTGGAGAGGGAATCTACCTCATCGAGTGCTAAAGTATGTGTGAGGGTGTTCTATTCTTATTTTTTAAGACTAGGGCAAGAAGGAATCTCACCAAAATCAACAAAGGCAAGCCTAGGGTTTATGAAATCTTCAAAGAACAAGGTAGGGATTTTTAAACCTAGGTATAGAACTTGTGTAGATAGATTTTTCATGCATTATTTCATCTTTTGCCATTGAGTAACCCATATTGTTCAAGTTAAGGCATATGTTGCATGTATCATGAACATTCATATAATGGATGCATTCTTGCCATGAAACATCTTCTTTTTATGTTATATCTTATGTGTGTAAACTCCCGATTAAATATAAGAATGTTTACATGGTGAATTTGTGATGTGGCTATGTATGTTATACACATGAATATACCTCTTGCATGCCAACTGTTTGTGAAAATTCATAAATGTCTATTTATGTTGAAAAGTGGTGCTTGTTCATAGTTGTGTGAATGAATCGGCTATGTTAGTTAAATAAGACTAAATTATAGATATGAATGTCATGAAATGCCCTTGAATTAGTTGTTATTGAACAAGGGAAGAAATGACCATTTGGGGCTTGAAATGAGATTACGTCTTTTGTGTGCTCTTGAGTGTGATAAGATTTCATGTACCCAGGGTTTCAAATATGGTTAAGACGGTGTCTCTCATCGGTTTGCGAGCCGTAAACCAGCGCAAGTGATCGTATGTCTCTATTAGGTTACTATCCCGAAAAGCACACAAGGATTATCGGGGGCCAACTAGGAGATTAGTCTTGGGATTGAGACTTGAGAGTTTATGAGGAAAAACTTGATAATTGGAATGACTCGAATGAATTGTGAAATCCCTATTAATTAACTTATACTTGGTGGAATTTCTTGGCATTTCCTTTTAGGTGAATTATAAGTATTTAATGTGAAATCTTGCTCTTAATTGGACTATTTCCTTATTATGAATATTGCTCTATGATCACTGTGTAGCACTACACATGCACAAGCATATATGTGACACCACATTTTCTTACCTCTATTTAGATTTTTCCTACTAGGGTTGTTGTACTGACCCCTACTAGATGCAAGAGCAGGCAAGGAAATGGCCGCAAGTTGAAGAACCACTACCATGCTATTTTTGAAAGACATCCATTCCTTTTGTAGACTTGAACTTCATTACCCTCTTTTATAAACTAGTTTGAATGTATGTTTCCTTTGGAATAGACTAGGTATTTTGTTACTCAAATGTATATTAATTAGAAGCTTAATAGTGATGTAGACACTAAAAGGGAGTGACTTATATTTTTTATTCTTATGGAATTCTATGTTGAAACTTGATTCTTGAATGAGCATATGGGTGCATGAGTTGTGGAATGCATGCTTTGATATAGGATTGTAAAATGAATGAAAAAAAAAAAAAAAGGAAAAAGAATGTTTAAGGTATGAGAAAAACATGTGGAATGAAAAAGTCACAAAAGAATAGCAGGTTTAGGTGTTGGATAACTGATTCAGTCGACTAAATGGAAGAACCAGTCGATTGAATGAAAAGACCAGTCGATTGAAATTAACAGAAGCTAAATAATACAAATTTTTTGAACTTTCAATTGACTGAATGGGAGAACCAGTCAACTGAATGGAAAGAACAGTAGACTAAAATTAATAAAAGCCAAATAACACAAAAATCTCAAACTTTCAATCAACTAAATAAGAGAATCAATCGATTGAAAACTAGACCCAGTCGACTGAACAGTCAACTAAAATGAACAAAATACAAATTCTTCTCCGCACTTTATTGCACAAGCAGCACTGTTAGTGGACACCTTATTTACATTAAATGTCATTTAAGTAAATGGTTTTATTACTTAAGACACTATAATGTAAATAATGAAGTACCCTCTAGTTGGAACCTAATAAAAATAATCCCAAGACTTAATTCTTTAAGAATAAAAAGTCAACTCCCCCTCTGAAGAACAAGATTTCTATTTTTCTAAAAATAGCGCCTTGGACCATAGTTAGTTGGGTGGGTTAACCTGTAGACAAAATTTATTAAAAATTATTTTTAGACTATTGAATACCTAAGGAATAATTACCTGGAGTTTTGCAAGGCCAATTCCAAATATTTTAAATACCTAAATTGCCATGCCTTAGTGTGGCAGCACCTTAGTCAAACTTATTATTCGAAAGTCTGGTTTGACTTCTGTCGACTTGATTACTCATGTAAGCTTAATTAAAAAGGTTCTATGATATTTTCACATCACTACTTTGGTCTTTGGAGTGCGGGTCATGACACAACGCTTTTTGTTTTCCAAAACCTATCCTATATAAGGATTTGATCTCTAATTCATGGGAGGACTTTTGGTTGCTATTATAGAGTGTTTCTAAACTTTTATAAAATATTTTCTCCATGTTCATGATGCATATATAGATAGGGGTGCAACTTAGGTGGGCTAACCTGAACCCAACCCGAGCTTGGCCCGAATTTTTGGGGCTCGAGCTTTATCTATTATACTTCGGGTTTGGCTTGGGCAAAGAATTTAAGCCCAATTAGGGTTGGGCTTGGTTTGATACTTTTAAAACCTGAGCCCAACCTGAACCCGAATTTAATATTTTATATATTATATTTTTTATACTTTAGTTATTCACTATTAAATTTATAGGATTTCTTTACAAAAATTACTTTTACATTTTTATAATTTCAAAAACATGTTGATCTTTAACATTTTTTCAAAATTAAATTATGTGGAATGAATTATTTTAACGATTTTTGGTTTCTTTTAGAAAGAGAAATTATTGGAGTTTTTAGTGTATAATCAAAAAAAGAAAAAAGATACCTATTTATTAAAGAAATCGTGAATAAAATCTAAAAAATGAAATTAATAATCGTGTTTGGGTTAGGCTCGAGTTGAACCTGATACTCGTGAATTTTAATTCGAGTTGGGCTCGGGTTGTGTTTTCAGGTTCAAGTTCGGGCTCAGGTTGATAGATTTAGAACTTGGGTTGGGCTTGGACATGACTCAACCCGAGCTCAACTCGCCCGAGTTGCATCCCTACGTATAGATCAAATCTATTACATAAGAACCTAAAAATTTTCATCTTCTACATCATTCTTAGAGTGCAAGCTTGTAGAGTTTAAGTTTGTGCAATCGGTAGAGTTCGAGATTGCATGGAGTTCGCAATTGTGTTTGGGATTTGCCGTTCAAAGATTTTGAATTGGTAGATACATTTGGAAAGTACTTAAGATTCAAGTTTGAGAAGATTCAGCTAGTCAACAAGGCTTGGAGGACTAAGTTGGTGTTTGTACGAAGTCTGTAATTATCAAGCCTCTTTTATTGGATTCATATCTAGGTCAACACCCTAGCGTTTTTCAAAGCAGATACAGTTGATCTATGACGGTTGTCTCATTAATAAATTCGGTGTACTGTCTCTATCTTTTACTCTTGCTTTATTTATTATTGCTATAGTTAATCATTACATTCACTAAATTTGATTGCACCCACTAAAACATTAATCCTCATATAATTGAAGTGAAAATCTTATTCTCTTTGAAGAAAAATTAAAATTGGCCAAGATAATTTTAATTTGCTATATAAATTTATTCACCCCCCCTTTAAGTTTAATACTTGATATCTAGATACACATTAGGCATTTCAGGTAAAGCATTAGAATAATATTGACAGTCACGCCACAAAGATCAAATGACAAGCATATGATACCAAACAATCAGAATATGATGCTTGTCCTAGTCCTAGTTATCACCATACTATATGAAGACACTACTTGTGTCTTTCATAATATGTGTTAGACACTTTACACACTCATGGTTTAACTCCCGGGACCACCCTGGCCCTTAACACTATGGTTTCATGTTGGTTCCTTAAGTTCTCTAAGGTTATTTATACATTAACTTATGTATCGAGTGTCTGTTTGCCCAACCAGATGTCAAAAATGTGTTATTGAGCCTCAAAAACCCTAAAGAGGTCATATCACAATATTTTAAAGTCATTTAAATGTCTTTTAAACTCGTAAGGGTATTTTTGTAATTTTACCTAACTAATTTTACGTCTACTGAGACACTCTCACAAAATAAACCTTGGAATCGAATCCAGAAGGTCCAAAAACTCTAAGGGTGCTCTCTTTGTATTTTATTAACTCTTTTAGACATATGTTATATGCTTAGGAAAATTTTTGTAATTATACATATCCGTGTGGGAGCATCCCTATATCCCAATTTGGTAAATTTGACGTCATATTTGAATTTTAAGAATCCAAAAACCTTGAAAACGGCTCCTCTAAATTTTTATTAGGCATTTAATTGTTCAATCTAGCTCTAAGAGTATAATTGTCATTTTACTAATTTATGTGGAACCACCACCAAGTACTAATTTGTCCAATCTGGTATTATATTTGAATTTTGGGCATCCAAAAATCTTATAATAGCCCTTTTTGGGTTTTAATTAGTAGTAGAATTATTTAATCTATCATTAGGAGTATTTTTATCATTTTACATATTCATGTGAGAGCATTCCAGGGTCCCTGAATGTCCAAATGGACACCGCTATTAAGTCCAGAACGCCCGAAAACCTTTCTGTGTGTCCCTTCTCATATTTTTATTTGCCTTTTATTTACCATTTTTAAGTCCAAGAAAAAAATGGTAATTTAATTAAAGTCCCAAGGCTATTAATTTAATTATTCATTAGTTCTAGCCCCTTATAATTATACTAAAATTTTGGGGCAAATTCATAAATTTTAAGAATTTTGGTTCAGCCAATTCACAGCAAACCGACTATGTCATGAGAAAAGGATAAAAAAACCAGCTAACTCAACCCATTCTTAAGTGGACTCTTTCCAAACCACTAAGGACTAACCAGTCCAAGTTAACATCTAGTGAACCAAACCAAACCATTCAAAAACCAACCAGTCTGAATCAAATTTAAATGAATCGATCTAAACCACATAAAAATTGACTGGTCTGATATCTTATTTACTAGCCCCGCCTTTTTGAAAATCCGTTGGTCCAACCCTTCACTTACCCGGTTCACCCTATTTCTTGACCGAACAACGTTGTATTGCATTTGGGCATTGTTTATTGTACAACACATGTAAACCTTAATTAGTGCTAGCCTAATTTTCCCTAATTTTCTTTTATTTTCTCGGCCTCCAAACGCCCCACAACACCATTCCACCTCACCAAGGATCCTTTTCATGAATCCAAGAACCGTAATTTTCCCAAAATCTCAAGGTTGCAGCCTATCAATGGTGGTGGAACCTCCTATTTCCTACCATGGTTGTTCATGATTTCTCTCTCATTTCACTTCCTAACTCTCACCAAGGTTCAAGCTAACCCCAAACTAGAAACCAAGTATCACAATTTTGTCTTGAGAGCTAAACCCATAATATATATATATATATATACCTATATATAAACACAGTATACCATTGACACACATTACGGATTCTAGACTACATAAGAGGTCTAGAAGCCCCTACCTTGATCCATTGTATACACACACACAACCATGCATACACACACACACACACCATTTTAATTCAAGAGAGAAATTCCAAATGCAAATGGGGAGAAGAGAGAGATTCAGCTGATTTTGTAGGGTGAAGGGGGAGAGAAAGAAAAAGTGTAATCCCATCCATGTTATTTTTGTCCCCTTACCATATGCCTCACACACACTCGTCACTCCCACATTAGATTCCTTAGCAACCAATCAAAAATAAAACACTTGGCATTATCTAGAAAACCCAACCAAACTTCTTGAGGAAGCTTTGCACATACATCAATATGTCATGTGGCCAATTGGCCAAATGTGCGTGCACACATGTCTGAAAATAAATTGTCTTGTAATTGCACCAAAATTGACATCCTAGTTAATTTCAACGTGTTGATTCCAATTAAGTTGTCCATTTCTCTAAATTCGATCGTTAGGATTTTCATATTTATGTGTGTCCCATATATGATTATGTGGTCCCGTAGCTCATACCAGTCCTAAATAAATTACCAAAACTCCAGTTTAGCTTCATTGTGTCATACTAATGACTTTTTAACTAATTTCACAATCTTTTAAATACATCTTCAATTATTTAATTATCTGCCTTCGATTTAGATTGAAAATTTTTTAAATTATCCTTTGACAATTTTTTGAGTCTTTACAATGTATATGTTATATACACACACAATATGTGTATGTGTGTATATATATACACTGTTAGATTCGGTGGAATAACATAAAAGAAACAAGAGAGAGAAGAGAAAACCCAAAGGACTACATTGTATTAGTCTGAATTCATTGCAGAAACTAAACAAGAGAGCTCCTTATATAGGAGGGCAATGAGATTGTACATGGAAAGTATAGATAAAGAAAACAAACTATATAACCCTAATCCCACTAGCATTACACAATAATAGCATTACATTATAATATATGTGGCGGCTAACCCTAACCCTAGTATCACAACCCTAATATACTTTTAACACCCTCCCTCAAACTCAAGGTGGGAAGTAGACCAACTTGAGTTTGCAAACAAAATACATGGAAGCGCGAAGCTGGAATTGAAGGCGGCGCACAGAAGCGCGAAGGATGGTGTGCATATCCAAGAAGTAGTGATGGTGAGAAGCAGTAACAGGGTCATGACTAAGCCGGATGGTTGATCGAATGTGGATGAACAAAGACAGTGCACTGATGATTGACAGATGTGGCAGAGGTATAAGGCTGACAGATATTCCGATGGTGCAACAGTGAGTGAGGGAAACCTATTATTTGTGACTGAATAGAGTGAAAGGAGACTAGCAGATAAAAGCAGAACAGAAAGAACAGAAGGGATTGTCACTGCAGATATGTTGGAAGGGTAAGATAGACCCAATAGAGAAGACAGACATGCGAGATCCATTGGAAGCATTAATAGGAATGGGAGAGGGGGGTGGGATACAGTTGTGTAAGAAAGAAAGATAGGGAGTCATATGAGGGGAAGCACTAGAATCAAAAATCCAAACTAGGGGAGAGATACCTAAGGGAACATAAAGAAAGAGAGAACGGCAGAAAAAGGGACAAAACGACAGAAAAAGAAGAGACTGCTGGCTGCGGGAGGAAGCAGAGACAACAGAAGAAAATCAGAGGAAAGGAAGCTGTAAACTGTTTGAACCAAAACCAAAACCAGCAAGGGTAAATGAAACCAGAAGAGAATCAGACCAGGGAGGGAGCTGGACAAGCGGTGGCTGGGCAAAAGAAAAGAAAAACAGCGGCAGAAGGACGGTGGAACAGACTACAATGAGATTGCTGAGGCCGCGTGTGAGACAAACGGCAGCTGAGACATGACGATAGAAGAAAAGAAGCTACGGGAGAGATGTTGCGGCTACTGGGCAGATAAAAGAAAAAGATAAGCAAAAGAAGCTGCGGCTGGGAAGAGAGTTAAGAAAAATCAACAGAAGCGAGGGCTGAAAGACGATGGGACAGAACCAGGGTTGCGGTTGATAGGGGATGCCGTAAAGGATTGGGCTAAGACGGTGTAAAAGCAGAAGTAGCAGAACAAAAAAAAAAAAAAAAAGATGGAAGCAGCTAGGCATCAGAAGCAAAAAAAAAAAAAAAAAGGGAAAAAGAAAGAGATAAAGCTTAAGCGGCGCAGTAAGGGCTGCGGCTTGGATAGAAGTAGGGAAAGCAAAAGAAAGAACCAGAAGTGGCGCTAGAACATAAGAAAAACAGAAAAAAAAAAAAAAAAAAAAAAAAAAAAAAAAAACAAAGAAGAAGAGCGTTGGGAAAAAGACAGAAGTAGGGACTTACGGCGCAAAGAGCAGAAGCAGAGGGATTCTTATAGCAGCAAAACAGAGGTGAAACAACTTGGGGCGGTGGGTACAATGATGACTAAACTGAAACAACTTGGGACGGTGGCCAAGTACAAGGGTTCTCAGTGGGGGCTGCGATGCAGTGATGAGGATGGGGACGAGCTGCTGAGCGGTGACAGTGAAAGAGGCTGAGATCAGAAACAGTTAGGGAGGTTGCGGTTGGTGAAGGTTTTATGAACCAGTGTGTCGCCGGAATCACTATGGTTAACAAAACGGCAAGACTAGAATCAGCATCTTGCAAGACACGCTACTGCATTTGAGGTTGGGAGTGAACCACAGAATGACGGTGCAGCTGAACTTGTGGCTGAGGAGGTTGCATCTGACAATTCGACAGTTGATATTGAGGTATATACTGGATGTGTTGTTGGGGATGATATGGCTGAAACTGATGAGACTGATATGTTGATGGCAGAATGAACAGGTGTGGGGTCTGCAACAGTGATGATGTTGGGGAGTTTAGGAGAAAAAGAGGCGACGCGGCACTTAACAGAAGCAAAGAAAGAAAAGGAGCAGAAAAAACGGCGACTGAAAGACAAAAAGAGGCACAGCAGGGCAGCGGTGTAGAACAGCAGAAAGAGAAGGAAAAAAAGAAGGAAAGAAACGGTGCTGCGCTGAAGAAGGAGAGAAAAGCAGGCGCTGACCAAAAGAAAGAAAAGTAAGAAAAAGCGGTGCTAAATAGAAGCATGGGCTGAACAGAGATCATGTGAGGATAAATTAAATCAGAAAAGAATCAGACTATGGATGGAGAGGCTCTGATACCATGTTAGATTCTGTAGAATAACATAAAAGAAACAAGAGAGAGAAGACAGAGAGAAGAAAAAACTCAAAGGACTACATTGTATTAGTCTGAATTCATTGCAGAAACTAAACAAGAGAGCTCCTTATATAAGAGGGCAATGAGATTGTACATGGAAAGTATAAATAAAGAAAACAAACTATAGAACCCTAATCCCACTAGCATTACACAATAATATATGTGGCGGCTAACCCTAACCCTAGTATCACAACCCTAATATACTTCTAACATACACACATACACATATTGTGTGTGTACATATACATATATATGTATATGTATGTATATATATATATATATGTGTGTGTGTGTATGTATACATCTTTTATGTATATGACTATTATATATATATGTGTGTGTATATATATATATGTACATATTATATATATATATGTATATGTTATATACATGCACATAATACATTATATATATGTATGTGTGTGTATACATTTAGATATTATAATCATGTGTGTGTATGCGGACTCAATGTTTTTTGAAAAAAAAAATTATTACCTTAGGAGTATAATAACATTCCTTAGATTTTAGAAATGAATGTTAATCTCATGCTATGTGAGAATAGTCATTTCCAAAGAAATGCTTATTTTGACATGTTTTAATCTTACCAAACACAGTAATAAAATATTTCGGTGTCCATTCTAATGTACCAAACATAGTATCACAACCCGCAACCCACGCTATATGGATCAAGGGCCGTGACTTGGGCCGCAGCCCACAAGCCGTCCTTCGCTTAGGAAAATACCGATTAAGGATAATTAATACATGCCATCACATTAATTAATTAAGTCAATCATCATAATATGGTTATTCATGCTATGATAAAAGTAAATGTTTATTTACAGATCCTTAAATAAAAAGCCATAGTCAGGACGTGGACTCATGGGAGAGAAAATACTACATTACACTTAGTTTTATTACAAATACATCAAAAGTTTTCACCATTACTTGCAAAGGACGGGTCTGTGAGAAAAATATGGCACCTACTCGCGGTGTACACCCTACAGTCCTTCTGTAGTGTCCTTTCCTAAAAAAAAAATAATATATTTCTGGAGTGAGCTAACTTAGCTCAGTAAGTAAATTCCCTCGCTCTGTCATGGGTCAAGGTCAGTTTAAATAAAAGAATATAAACAAATGTCAAGCAAGGATATAATAAATAGAAGTCATCAAGAGAGTGAATCACTAAAAATGACCCATGAGTCCAAAAAACACATCCCAAAGTAGTTTGATACAGGTGATGTAAACAGTTTAGTAAGTCAATAATAGGGATTTGGCTTATTCAACAATCAGTTGTCAGAAATCAAAAGATATCAAATCGAGTCCAAAGATAGACTTGAAAAGTGTATCCATAATCCAAGAGTGCATCATCAGATTATAATAAAAAACAAGATATGTGATATTAACAAAATAGATGCTATCAACAAATAGGGTCCGGCGACCCTCAAAAACACTCATTCAGGTTTACCCCTCATTTGGGTTCTTAAATAACACTAAGAGCTCTTATCAAATATCATGTCCTTCATTGACTAAGTGTTGGGTATCATTCCCAATTACCGACCCATAGGTCTCAATCAACATCTATAGAATCAGGATGGAGGTTGTGACAAACACAATTCCCGACACTCATAATAATATCATAATCAACAGAATTCCACAAGGAATGTACATACATGTGGAATATTAAATTCTCAGCAGCGAGAAACATAGCAGTTTTTCAATATCCAAATCAAGGTTAGAGAAATATGCAAACAATCATATTAAGATATTGACAAATGAAATCTTAACATATCCACAAAGAAGTACAAGTGTCAAATTGTGGAATCAAATAACTGTCAGGTATGTATAAGAGTACAAATTAGCATTATCAAGGAAATATAATTGTGACATGACTAAGAAACATCACATATTAGAGTTTGAATTTACTTACCTCAAAAATGGTTCTTCCTTCCTTCAAGAGGAATCAGACTTCGTTCTACTTTCCTTTTGATGATCTTATAAATCAGAAAACATTATTTAGTTTAATATTGTCCATGGACTTAATCTGATTTTATTGATGGATTTATGGTCTTTTAGTCTTATGGGTCATCTTTTAAGTTTATGAACTTATGCGATTTAAGACTAGTATTAGCTAATGTAATGGACAATCATAATTAAACTTTATTTAATATGTTTGCTATTTAACCCATTTTTATGTTAATATAGTTATTTTCATGTATTCTCAATTAGAATTCTTAAAATTCTCATCAGCACTTACTATTTTTACTTCATATATCACATAGTTCTCAAATATATACTTTATTTTTTTATTAGTGTCAAATAATTAAATAAATATTTTTTTTTGTAAAATATTTACTCCAAATGATGGATTATTATCTTAATTAATACTTTAAAAAATTTACATAAAAAATTTGATAATTTAATATTAATATTATAATTTTCTTAAAAATTTTGCAATATGGAATTGCAATATATTCGTATTTTTTAACTTGTGATATGATTTTATCAATATTTTATTTTAAAAAATATTTAAAATTTGAATAAAGTGACACCGAATGTTAAATTTTTCAAAAACTAATTAACATGGACTCAATCTGACCCAAATAAATTTAAGACTTTTTGGGCAAAGGTCTACAAATAGATTGTTAATTAAGATGGAGTGCAAGTCCATTTTTTAACACTAAAAATTCTTCAATATTTATGTGACTAAATACCATTTCTTATATAAAACTTCCATCACTTAAACAACCCCTAAAATTTAAGGAAGTCTTTTATTTTTTTTTTAATTTTTAAAATTAAATAACTTACAAATTATAAATTTATTTTTAATAAAATTTATATATTTAAACTCCAAAATTTGAAATCTATCGAATAAGATTCATCTGACATATGAAAATTTGAAAAAATAGGCTCTAAAATAATAAAATCTCAATCCAGTGGATCCCCTACTCAAATAGTGCTACGGGAGTATTATTGTCACTTACAAAAATAATAAACATGATTTCTTATTAAGTTAGACCTCAGCTTCAAAAATAAAAAAAAAAAAAATGGTTAGACTTGTAGCAGAAAAAATAAAAGAATATGAACTCACTCTCCCTCAAAGTCCATATAGGAATTTATTTCTAATTATTTCATAAATTTTAAGGTGCTTAGTTTAGAAAAATATAAAATAAAATAAATAAAAAGATTACAACTCATATTTTTTTGATTACAAAAACTAAGATCTAAAACAGTTAAAAAAGTGGGCGACGGCAAAAATGTCGGTATATAGCAACCCGGAGTCGCACACAGGTAAAACTTTCAAATGTTACTCGAAGGCCAGCTTTCTCTGGTGAATCTCCAACCATTGCTGCGTTGGTGGTAACTCTCTCTAACATGTCTCTGTTCGTATTGGTAAAGTTTATGCTGTGCTGATTGCCTTTATTTTTGTCGATGGTTGTTTTAATTTCTAGCTCTTATGTTTCAATTTCAGTAAAACCCTAACTTGGTCATCTTATCTTGTAAATTTTTTTTCCTTGAATCTATGTAATTCCTTGTTCATTTTCCATTACCGGATGAATTCTTCACCTTCCAATTTTTAATTTGTGTTTTTGATTCGTTAGTTAGTTGTCAATTGTTTCTCAAACAAAAATGCTTACTGCTGATAACCAATCCATATTTTTCAATTTCATATTGGAATCAGAAGCTTTGTATAGCATCCAGAGCAGATTTGGTGGTGTTTCTTTTATTACTTCTAATTTACATAGATTTTAACATTTAAGTGATTGAAAAACATAGATAGAATGATTTGCTAGTCACTTCAAGTATAAAATGCAGTTTTCTCACCAGGGTTCTATGGGGTAAAAAGAAATAATGATAAAAAATAGAAAGTACAATCAATTAGCTGTGCTATTAGTTCCCTGAAAACGTGCGGATGAAAATTGGTCTGGACAACGAGAGAAGATATAGAAGTGAGGAGGTGAGTGTTTTGTGGAAATACTTGCAAACTATGTTGGAGAATGAACAAAGAAAAGTTTCAGTTGATTCTCAAGGAATGATCTCTTTACGTGTGTGTGACTTGTGAGCTTGAAGAAACAACCAAAAAAATATTAACTGTCAAGTCTTGAACAAGCTGGTTAAACCAATGATTTTGTTTCTATAAACAGTGAAATAAAGTGAAAGGGGCACCAAAAAGATCATGATAGAGTTAAAAAGGCTACACAAGTAGTTTTGGTAGTTTGGACCATGGTTGTTAGTATCGTATGATACATGATACGTATCATATGATTTGTTTCGATGCAACCATAAAACAATACGACTCGTGAATTTGTGTCGCTTGATTCACTTCTGCATAGGATGATTCGATACGAAGAAAGTATCGTGTGATGCGAAACGTATAACATGTATCATTTGGGACGCGCAATCTGAAAAATTTGGGGAAAAAACTACATTTATTTTTCCAAAAATCCAAAATGTAGGGAGAAGCATAGAGGAGATGTTGAGATTTTTGATGCTCTGATACCACTGTTGGGTTTTTGATCCCTACCAAATATATTGATTCATAACCAAACTATGGATTTCATTTCATATTTTGGGGCTCTTGCAATTGGCCTCTATGGGCTTTTTAGGGCTTCATGCATTGACACAATGAATTCTATATTTATAGATGTATATAGATTATTCTAGACTTTCTTTGGAACACTAGCCATCTCCTAAAAATACTAACAACTACATAGTAAAACTAACATCCACCTTTACTAATTGATGCATCAAAAAATTAAAAGACTTCCCTAGAATTTCAAATTTTCAAATTAATTCCAAAACTCCCTCGTAATTTGAAATTTCCACTTGAAATTTTCTTTATTTTTCATGCACTTGATAGCCAATCTTCATTGCTATTTCCATGGATGTGAAGAGTTTGCATCTTGTTTTCTTGTACATACTTCCAAATTTCTTCTTCACCCGAGTTTGTGCTTGATATTCTTTCTTCATGAGCTTTGCTTGAGACTTTCCATGCTCCTTTGCATGCTTTTTGAACTTATTTTCTGCTAGTTCTTTTGGATAAAAAAATTCATCCATGTTGACCCAACCTGTTTGCCTATGAAATTATTTTACAAAATGCAAATTTTGATTTTCCAAATCCTTTGGAATTCCGAACTAAATCAATTCTCCATGCTTGCTGATATTATATTCTTTTACATCATTTAATGAAATATCTTTATTTTGTCTTCAAGACGATCATCTTTTGCTTCTTTAATGATGCCATTACCACTCAAATTTTCAATTTTTTATTTTTCATTTTTGTTACAGCAATTTCATTTTCTATATCTTCAATTTTTCTTCTTCTCGTTGCATTTTTTCAACTTTTTCTTGACTTATTTTTTCATCTTCTCCATTTCTTCATTTTTCCTTTCTTCTTCTTTTTCTTCTTTTTATGCTTTCTTTTCGCACTCACCAAAATTTTCAACGATATCTTCTTCAATAAAAGTATCTTGGTCAAAACATTGCACCCAATATTCAAGTGGTAGAAAATAACTTTTATTATTGCGACAAAGAACTTCAAAGTTTTTGGCATTTTTCCATCTCTCTCTTCAAGATTTTAAACCGTTCACCTCTTTCCAAATTTCCTCATGTGGAGCTCCTTATAAAATTTTTATTGCTCTTTGCTCTTTCTTTTCTTGAATTTTTGGTGACTTTGCAACACCAAAAAATCCCACCATAGATTACATCTTCGAAGATATGTTCGAGTTTTAACACTCCAAAACATCCCATTAGAAAATACCAACTTTTCATTATATATCACAAAATTCATTTTTACGTATCTTCTCTTTCACTAACTTACCAGCTGCTGCTGCCTTATTGCTTTATCACATGCTTTATTTATCTTGTCCAATTTAATTCGAAATCGGCTCTGATATCCCCAGTTAAAATTTTTGATGCTCTGATACCTCTGTTGGGTTTTTTTATCACTACCAAATCTATTGATTCATAACCAAAAGATGCATTTCATTTCATATTTTGGGGTTCTTATAATTGGCCTGTATGAGCTTTTTGGGGCTTCATGCATTGACACAATAAACTCCATATTTATAGATGTATATAGATTATTCTAGACTTGCTTTGGAACACTAACCATCTCCAAAAAATACTAACAACCACTTAGTAAAACTAACAGCCACCTTGACTAATTGATACATCAAAAAGTTAAAAGACTTTTCTAGAATTTCAAATTAATTCCAACAGGAGAAAGAGATTTGATAGAAAGTCTAGATCGCAGTCAACGCTCATCATTGTCAATCGCCTCGGCCCTCGGATCTCCTCCAATCGTCTCGATTGTAGTCGATCATCTCTCACACGTAGTCGATCAACGTCATTCATCTCTCATCATTATCTCGATCACGAAAATCTCTCTCAGTTTCTATTTCTTTATTTTTTTGGGTAAATTACACTGACCTCTTATGATATTTCTGACAATTACGCTAACCTCTCCCGAGATTTCTGAAATTACACTGACCTCCCATACTTTTACTGACAAACTATAAATACCCTTCCACAAACTACAAATAGCCTCCGCTTATCATTGTTTTTTTCAAAATGTACAAAACTGCCTATTTTTTTTTTCTTTCATTTTTTCAATTTTGACTAAATTTTTCTAACTTTTTTTGAATATATATTTTTATTTTATATAAAAATAAACCTAAAAATAAATTTAAGATTTTAATCAATATTTATTTAAAAATGAGAAAAAATAAAGTCAAAATTGAAAAAACTTAAAAAAAATGATAGGGTTAGTTTTGTCATTTTTGAAAAAACAAATTGGCTACAGGGGGGTATTTGTAGTTTGTCAAGTAAAGCAAAAGGAGGTCAATGTAATTGTAAGAAACCTCATGGAGGTCAGTGTAATTTACCTTTTTTTTTATTGGGCTTGCATTTGGATGGTTATTTTTTACCTTTTGTTTGATAGTTGTATTTGTTGGGCTTATATTTAATTGTTATTGGACTTTCATTGTAGCCGAACTTTATAAGTGGGCTGTCCAAAATCCTAATCTTTCTAATTTTTTATTCTCTTTTTTTATGGATAAGTAAAATATATTATTTGTAATAGAACGTAAGTTGAAATAAATATTTTTATAGCATTTTTAACCATGTGTATATATATATATATATATATTTTAAAAATTGTAGGTATCTACAATACACGATACGATACAAATTTTTTGAAAAGCGATACCCCTTCCGATACACGTTTTGACAACTATGGTTAGGACTGCAAAGTCTTTTGTGTTGGTGGTCAAATGAAAAACTTTGGGTTGTTTCTTAATGCCCCCAAGAGAATTTAGGACCAACAAAGCTGCAAGCCTAGTCATACATTTGTTTTTGTGTTGGGAACTTAGAACAATGAATTTACTAAGAAGTGGTAGTTAAGTGTTGAAGAAGACAATATTTTTTAATTGAAGATCACTCATATACCATTTGATTTGTGTTGCTCTGTGTACTATGAGTGCATCATTTCTTTATATGAATGTGATTCCAGAGTGTATGGTTTCTTTATGTGAGTATGATCCCATATTCTATCTATTTGATTAACTAAGCTCTCTGTATTCCTCTATCAAGTTGTTACCATCAATTGAAGCCATTATTGGACATGTATATATATATTTATACATTTCACACACATACACACAATACTTTTTTTTTTTTTTTTCTCAGTTGTCGTTGATAACCGATGCTCCCTTTTTTAAGTTGCTTAAATCCACTTCAAATTTTATTTTCTTTTAGTTTCATTCCTATGTCATCTTTCAACGTCGTTTAATTTATTGCAGATTGCTGGAAGTTGCTCATTGTTTGCTACTGCAGAGGGAGTTCTTACATCATCAGCAAAATGGCCTATGAGATAAATGAGCAAAAAAGTAAACATCGTTATATAATGCACACATGCTCATACACACAAACACACGCAAGAACATTTTTTTTGCATTTCTTCTAGTGTGGTTTAGTTGCACAGCAGTTCTTTCCCAGGTCTATATGGGGTACTCCAACCGAGAGAAGCTTGAGTTGGGAATCTGATGTGCAACTTGTGCAATTTCAGCATTGTCATGTGGAATCCTAGATTTAAGAGATGACCATATGAATTATGAGCACACGTCTTCTATCCCAATCGTACCCAAAACTTCTCAAGTGGCCTCATTATAGAGGTTGAGTAAAAGCTCGCTGAGGTAGCTTACCTCATTATGAGTTACTACATAAAAGGATACTGTATGATTTGGAGATCATACATTAGCACTGCTCCAGTAAAGGAAAAAAAACTTACCAGGGATTTGTATAGCATTTGATTCTTTAGTGTAACTTCGAATTTTTGGTCCGATGTATAAGAGGGTTGCCCTATCAAAATTAGTCTGTTTCTCAATCAGTGGTGTTTCAAACTATGTTCCAATATTGCATATCGGCAACTAGTCCAATGTTTATGGACCTCTTCAAGAATGATATTAAGAAATCTAAGCATGGCTATTTCATGATTATTCATATTTTATACGTACATTTGACTGCTTATTGAAATTTACTGAGGTTGAGGCTTATAATGAACAACTTGATTAATGTTGTAGGTAAGATCTTTTGACTACAACATACTTTTCTGGTTTTTAAGTAATTCTTTTTCTTTTTTTGGTCACAAAATGGAGGTTAAGAGAGCATATTTTTGGGCTTTCTTCCTTGTAAATTTCGTCCTACTTAGTGAATCCACATCATTTTTGATATGTTGTTTATCACTCTATTTTTATCCACAAATGTGTGTTTGGCTTGTAACATCAGAATTTGTTTTTCTAATTTTGCAGAGATTGGTTTGGGTCTCATCGGTTTCGGTATCTTTTTCACATTTCTTGGTGTAATTCTTTTCTTTGATAGGGGTTTGCTTGCTCTGGGAAATGTAAGGCTTTTTATCACCAAAATTTTGAGGTGTAGTTTATTTTTTAGCAAAACCCATAACTTCCTGACATTTGTGCCTTTGTGATTAGATATTTTGCTTGGCGGGGGTGGCCTTTTTACTAGGTTGGCGTCCTACTTTGCAACTATTCACCAACAGATCAAACTACAAGGTATTTTAGAGGAAAAATATATCCTAAATTCCTCAGGACACTCCTTTTTTCCATCAAAGGAATGTTATGGTTGCAGACCGGATATATTGTATTTTCTTTATAATTCTGTGATATCTTTGTCTTTATTTCTGTCATCCACTTACAAAATGGGAAAGGTCACAGGGAATTTGCCTTAATAGTTTAATTCATTTAGTCAGTACCTTTTATAAGTTTTTCTCTTCAACATTGGTTCTGAAGTCCACAATATTTTCCTTGTTTTTGACATACCCAATTTCTTTAGTTAGCCAATGCCCTGATCGAAAGGTGGGAACTGTAGGTATTTTTTGCCCTAACAATGTCTTTTCCTCAAATTAGACACATTTTTGTAGATTTTGTTTGTGTACTTGGTTCACCAGGAAACTAGCCTGCCATGTGTGTCTGCCGTTGCTACTGAAATAGACCAGGATGCTACATAGAGTCTGCCTTCCTAGTCACTTGTTGCATTGGCCAATAAAATAGTGACACATGTCCAATTGAGGTGAGGCTGGTTCCCAATGGAAGCTAGTGTCTGATATGCTTAACTCTGGACCTAGGTAGAGGGGGCTCTCTTGAGGTAATCCTGAGATTAGCTCTGTAAGTAAATTGAACTCATCTCCCTTGAAGCCACAGCTCCTTGGGTTGAGCCTGACCTGGGTTCTCCAATCTAGCTTTTATGTTCCCCGACTTGTTATGATATACTTACATTTTGATATTCATCCTATCTCTCTGTGATTGTCTAACGCTGAGGGTAGACCTTGGATAGCTCTTAGAGCTTGGTGTGTGGTATTCTGTTTATAATGTTGTGTCATGGTCCTTTTAATGGGATTTTAAGGTTCATGTAGTTTGGTACTTAAAGTTGCATGTTCACTAAGGTTTGGGCTCGCGTTGGTTCTGCGGTAAACCTTGGTTATACAGAAATAGAAATCCTTCTAGTGTCTTCTTGGGCACCATATGTCATTGCCATGGTTTCCACCCTGCTCATGTGCATCTGTCGTGTGCCTTTTGAGTTAATCACTTGCACCAACTACTGTAAATAGAAGCATCTCACTCTTTTGACATCATACATGTTCTTTTTGTTCATAAGAGATGCACTTGTACAGACTTTCTTAGTATACTTTCTAGCATCAATCATTTGCCCATCTATCTTTTATTCTCTATTTAGTCTCGGTTTTCACTGTCCACATCTCCTTAGAATCTTAATCATCAAGCATGTAATTTTCCCTGGATGTTAGCCACTCCCGTACTCTGCCTCACTTCAACATTTTTCATGGAAAAAAATGAAATAACTAAAAATAACTGAGTTTTATATAAACATTTTTTTAGGAGTAGAGTCTAAGAACATTTGTCATTGAAATGGTATAAAAATCACCTTAGTTTTCTTCTTTCTGCTGCAGGGTTCTGTGTCTTTTCTTCTTGGGCTTTTCTTTATATTTGTTCGTTGGCCAATAGTTGGTATAATCTTGGAAATATATGGCTGCATTGTTCTCTTCGGGTTAGTTTCTGGTCTTAACTCCTAACTCAATGACTTTGTTGGCGTGCTATTTTTATTCTTAGACTTACATCATGTTGATTTTCTTGTAGTGGTTTTTGGCCATCTGTTAAGGTGTTTTGCTATCAGATTCCAGTTTTTGGATGGATTCTACAGTATCCTGTCCTGGTGAGTTATGCTTTAGCTCTTTCTTTGTTTAAGACTTGTTCATGGCCTTCATCCTTTTTTCCCAATAGGCTATGTTTGTTTCAATTTAAGTGATTTTCCAGCAGGTCATACATATTATATTTGACAATCTCATCCAACAAATTATTTTAGTTGTTAACAAGAAATAAAATATTATTAGAAGGGGATAAAAGGTGAAAATGGTGATATTATCCTTTAGACACAAAGCAAATATGCACATGCGTAATTCTACAGCCGTAGTAACTCTGTTATGAGTTCCCACTTTCTCCTAGTCTGCCCTAGAGAGTTGGTCTAGGAGCCAAAGTAATAGAGAGTTGTGTCCCATGTGAGATTTAAATTTCGCCGATCTAGGCACCACGTACTTGATAGCAGCTAAAACTTGTTATACTTTAAAACTTTTCCAACTTATGGTAAATGGGAACTTTTAGTAAGAAAATTTGATGGATTTTGTTCAACCTTTTTCTAGTAGATAAACTCAACTCAACAAAGCCTTATCCCAATATTTTAGGGTTGGCTACATGAATTTTGTCTTACTATTTTTTTTTTATTTATTTAAGACCATTCTTTTAGTTAAACCATATATTCTCATGTTTTTTTTAACTACCTCTATCAAAATGATTTTTGGTCACCCTTGCCCCTTAGCATATCTCTCAATATCGTGTTGCTCTTCTTTAGTGGTGCATTTATTGGTCTTCGTTGTACATGACCATACTATCTGAATTGGTTTTCTCTTATATTTTCTCTTATAGGTGCTACTCCTTTCATCTCACGAATGTGTTCATTTTTAATTTTATATTTTCTTGTTTTACCACACATTTATATTATCCTCATTTCGGCTGCACTAATCTTATTAACATATTTTTTTTTAACTATTCAACATTCTGTTTCATACAATATCGCAAGTATAATAATTGTTCCCTAAATTTACCTTTCATTTTTAAAGGTATATATCGATTGCATAAAATGTCAAACACACTTCTTCACTTAGCCTATGCTGCTTTAATTCTACGAGCAACATCATCTCCAATTTCTCCCTTTTAATGAATAAGTGAACATAGATAACAAAATTTTTCACTTTTTATTAACTCTTTATTTTTAATTTTCACTCCATCCCCATTTGTATTACTAGTTTTACTGAAATTACACTTAAGATTTTCAGTTTTTATCCTGCTTATCTTGAACCCTTTTTATTCTAAAGTCTCTCTCCAATCCTATAATTTATCATTTATCCTTCCTTTAATTTCATCAATTAACAAAATATTAGTAGTAAAAAACATACATTATGGAACTTCATCCTATATATACTTAGTCAGCTCATCCATTACTAAAGTAAAAAGGAAAAGACTTAATGTTGACCCCCCGATGTAGACCTATTGTAATTGGAAATTAACTTGTTTCTCTAACAATTGTCCTTATGATAGTTACAGTCCCATTATATATATGTTTTATCATTTGGATATATAATTCTATTACTTCTTTCTTTTCTAAACCCCATATGAGATCTCGAGGGAGGCTTCCTCCAAATCGATAAATATCTATCTCTCTATAAGCCTCTTAATAAGTAGATAGATTTTGTTGTTGTTGTCCCTAACATAAATCCAAATTGATTCTATGATACAATTGTCTCAAATCTTAATCGGTGTTCGATCACTCTCTCCTAGTGTTTCATAATTTGACTCATTAATTTAATGTCACAATAATTTATATAATTTTGGATATCCCTTTTATTTTTATATATAGGTATTAAAATACTTTTTCTACACATGAGGTATTTTCTTAGTTATTATGATCTTATTAAATTAATTTGTTAGTCAAGACACGTCTACTTTGTTAGTCAAGACACGTCTATCTTCCCTAAACCCTTCCAAACCATAATAGGAATATCATTCGGTGCTAAAGCCCTACCAGTTTTCATCTTTCTCAATGCATTTTTACCTCAAACGCTCTTTTCCTACTTCTCTATTGGGCATAAAGTTCTCTACACTTAAGTTTTTTATCTGATTTTCATTCAGTAGCTTCTCAAAACAGCTTTTTCATCATTATTCATCAAAACCTCTAGCAAATAGAACTACTGTTAGGACTATTAGTCTATGTTTGTGTTAGCTAATCTGTGTTAACAAAACTTTATCGAGTTGTAATGTGTCCAAGTTCATTTAGTTAGTATTCCCAAGCCTTGTGTTCACTCAAGCATTCGAGTATCATGTTCAGATTCATCTACATGTTGTGTTTGCAATGGTAAGCAAGTGTAATGGGATTGGATGCATTGGATTTGGTTTGCACACACACTTTATGCATTAAAGAGTTTTATTAGCCAATTTTTGTTCAAGTGTGGGAGGGTATAATTGAATAATAATGGCTCAAGTTTTTTATAAGGTTCAAAGGTTTTGCATATCAGTTGGGTTATTATATTTCAATTAGATTCTAGTACCTCATTAGTTCAGGATTCATTCGTACGAACTGGTTCGTTTGCATGAATATTCCTAGACCCTTTTCGTTCTAGTTCATTTGATCACTTCTTCGAACGAATATTCCAGAGAGTGTTCGTTCAAGCCCTTTTGATCATTGGTTTGAACGAAAATTCTAGTGAGGTACTTGTTCGATCGAACTTGAATTCGTTCCAAAGAACTTCCATTCATTTGAATGAATATTGTGCAAAGTAGTTTCCTAATTCGATTTAAACAACGCGACTGGGTTTCCTAAACCCTTCATATATAAGGTTTTGATCACGATTTCGGAAGAGGACTTTTGACTGCTATCATAGTGTTTCTAAACTTTACCAAAAGGTTTTTCCATGTTCATGATGCACATATAGATCAAATCTATTGCATAAGAATCTGAAACTCATCTTCTACATCATCTTTGAAATGCAAACTTGTAGAGTTCAAGTTTGTGTAATTGGTAGAGTCTGAGATTACGTGGAGTTCACAATTGTGTTTGAGATTTGTCATTCATAGACTTCGAAGTGGTGGATTCACTTGAAGAGTGCTTGAAGATTCGAGTTTGAGAAGATATAGATCGTGAACAAGACTTGAGGGACTAAGTCGTGATTATTATTGAGTCTATAATAATCAAATCTCTTCTAATGAATTGTATATTTGGGTCGCGTTCTGGGGATTTCCAAAGCAGATTTAATTGATATGTGACTATTTTCTTGTCAACAAATTTGGTGCATTGTCTCTATCTCTTTACTATTGCTTTATTATCATTGTTATAGTTTAGTGTTGCATGTCACCGTATTTGATTGTATGCACTAGAACTTAATTCTCACATGATCGATGTAATAATCTCAATCTCATTGAAGCAAATTAAAAATTGGTTAAGATAATTTTAATTTTTCATATAGACCTATTCTCCACCACTATAGGAGATTTTTCTTTATTAATAACTCGGGCAGACTTTCGACTTTCCAATATTTGTCTAAACTTAGGAAATTCTGATTGTTGCAGTTTTCTACTTTAATAGCTTGATGTCAGATCACCGAAGTGACCAAAAGAATTTTTCACATGATATCTTCTTATGGAACACAGCATTTTAAGTTTTGTCAGAGTTGCTGCACCAAGCTAAGTACTTGTTTGATCTTACAATTTCAGCTTCTTGATCGTCTGAGGAGGAGCTTTGGTTGACTGTCTGTTGATCACTGCCTGCTAGTATCAGAAGTTCAAATTCATGATGATTCTGTGGTGAAAATCTTCTTTAATTATTCAAGACTCCACCATCCAGGTGAGAAAGAAGAGGTTAAAACAGTTGGATCTCGTGTTTTGACAGTGGTAAATCGGTTCTCGCACCTAGAACTGCATGCTGGATCGATTCAAGCCACATAGGATTGATATTGGATTTATCAACAATCCCAGCTGGAAAAGGTCCTGTGGGAGATTGCCACTAAATGTTAAAATTTAAGGAGACTTTTAGCAATATGAAATATTTTGAGGGGGCAACTTCTAATTTTTAAAAAATTTGTATAAAAAATAGGGTTAAAAATTACCAACTTAAAAACTTTGGAGGGGGAGCATAACCCCTTGACTTACCAGTAGGTCCGAGACTGGCCACTAGAGTTCAAGCATTGTGTGAGATCAACATGGGTTCTACATAAACTCTCAAATCCTAGTAACAGTAGTATCAGGGTGAGATGGTACTGAGAACTTTTTTCCTTGTGGGAGTGGTGGATTCGGTTTTGGCATTACACTAAGAATTTCAATGAGAAGTTCTCATCCGCTAGTATCATGCTTAGGCTCAACAAGAATAGAAATGTCAATGGGGCGCCCCATATTTCAAACTCGCCCAGTTTAAGAAAAATTCTTTTCAAATCCATCCTGCCTTGTATAACTAGTTATTCCATACCCGTCTTGTTCCAAACCCTTCCCATCCCATCCGATCTTGCCCAACTATATTAAAATTAATTATTTTTTTAAAAATAAAAATAAATAAAATGAAAAAATTAATATTTACTATTTTTTTACAATTATATATATATATATATATATATGTATGTATGTAGGTAGGTTTAGGTACTTGGAAATATATATGAAATATTTAAGTAATTTCGTATTATAATTGCGCAGGCAGATTTAAACTTTTCTTTTCCAAACTCGTTCCAAGCTCTACTGGATTTCAATATATTTTTTTTACTCTTAACCTGTTTATATGTTTTGGGATTACTTGAAAAACTTGTGCCATTGATAACATTAGACGTGGGTTCAACATGAATAGTCAAATCTTATTGACAGTATCTTTATAAAATCTTTTGACCGAACTTTTTTCTCATTACACATCCCAAGATGTGTGAGGTAGAATGATCCTCAGGGTGTTGGAGGACTGATCATAACCCTATGTGGATCGATGATGGCTTTAACAAATTCACTCCAGTAGCTGCGTGGTTGATCTTGTCCCAGTGTGGATCAATATTGATTATGATCTGTTTTGCCAAAAGCAAATCATAAGTTTTCAATCTAATTAAGTCAGTTCAGAGCAACTTTAAAATCATAGAGCAACTTTAAAATCATATTTTAACATATTTTGAAAAACAAATTGCGTCCAGCGTTTTTCAAAAATAGTTTATCAAGTAAGAAAAATTGAAAATACATCTTTAACTTATTTATCATCCAAAACAAGAGTTCCGAACTTGAACATGTATTCAAGGTAGAGTTCTTTGACTTTCATATTATGACCACCCCAAGAGCTGGCTCACCCGGTCCGATTTTTTTGCGGCCTTAATTTGGTCCAAAGTCAAGCCCGGCCCTAGTCCGTGGTATTTCTATTTCGGGTTCAGGTTTGATTTTTTGAATTGAGACGTGGCTCATACAAGTCCAAATATTTAAGAATCATAAACCAAACTTTTTAAAGCATAAAATAAGTATTCACTAGTTTCTATTTCAAATGATTCTAATTATTTATTATTATTTGATTTACTTCCAACTTGACAAATCAATATCTATTTAATTTCTTTACTTTTTACTTCACATTTTTATTATTTACATCTCAATTCAAACTTTACACCATTATCATACATGTAAATATTAAAAAATATTAGCTCTTCCTATATATTAAATACTTATTTTCATGTTTTCCATTCGAACTATGAAATCATTTATCAATTGCACAACCAAAAAAGAATTCATTCATCAATTTTAACTTTTATAATTTTTTAATCTATTATACATAAATATTTTATTTGTTAATTATTAATTGATGTAATTATCTATGACTTAATTATAATTTTATAATTAAAAATTTTTTTTTTTGGCCTACAAGCCTGTAGTAAAAATTAGGGCCTAAGGCTGGGCTAGAGTCTTATTCTCTAAGCTTGGCTTGGCCCACATGCCTTTTTGCATTTCTAGGTAAGGGCTTTGGAAAAAAAAGGTTGAGGCGGGCTCACTTCGCTTCTAGGTTTATGATCGGTTCTTGAGTTATCAAAAAAAAATTTCATATTATGATTTTTCAAAATTTTATATTTGTTTTTAAAACGTTTCAACAGGGATAGGAAGTTGACAGTAAGGCAGTATTGAATCTACCATCATTGACCATAAATGCTAATAACTACCTTTTTTGCAAGACAATTGTAATAATAATTTGAGATTTAAACATGCCTAGTGATACGCCAAAAATACGCTAACTAACCAAAGTCTGACACGTGTCTAGCTGTGTTCTGTGTAGGTTATTAAGTAACTGGTTATACCGACCTTACGTCGGTCCACCGATCTCAGAGGCAACAATTGTCAGGCTACCGATCTCATTTACCAGCACACTGGATTGCCGAACAAGTCATCGTCGTCATGCTACCCTACCGACATCGGAATGACAGGACAGACGACAATGTGCAATAATTAAAGAGGCAGGTAGTAACAATAAGGCAGGTGGTGACAGTAAGATTGATGACTATGATTACCACCGTTAGGGAACAACAAACCCATGTCTTAGTAGCACCAACTCTTACCAACTTTGGTAGATAATCAGCCTATAAATGCAAACCCTTGAGGTATGTAAAAGGGATCTCTTTCCCAATTAATGATCACTTCAAATTTACTTGAAGTCTTATTTTTACACTCTATTTAACTTAATCATCGGAGGGGCTACCACCGGAACCTTCCCCGGTGGCATTCTATTCACATTTCATCTAGGCCTCATACCAACGGAGAGCAGAACCTTGACGGATCAAAACGTGCAAAAACAGCTTGGCGCCGTCTGTGGGAACGACAATCGTTCTTTCTAATTTCACTAACTCCGAATCAATTCCGTCATGGCTTTGAATCTCCGTCCAAGACAAGTCTCTCGAAGCCAACCTCCGGTTGGAGAGGAGGAGGGGGAAACCCCCAATCCTGTGCAACAGCAGCTTGACCAGATGCAGGCACAACTCTCAGTCATTTCTCAGGTTCTGGCTTCTTTAACCTAGAATCTGCCAAGTCACCCCAACTACCTCCCCCTAGGTATCCCTGACGGAGGAGCACAGCTCCTTTCAACCCTAGGTGGAGGGCGTCGGGGAGGCAAGGACCCCATTACCCATTTGTCATGCCCCCAAGCCGACGGTCATAAGAGAAATGATCCCCACCCGTCGAATGACCATGGTGCAGGGATGCCAAATCCTCATCCAACCATTCATTATCATGCTAGAACAAGGATCCTGAGCCCTGCAAACTCAGGGGCTGACCCTGCACGGCCGGTTTTCCAGCCGCAACAAGCATCAGTCCTGCTTTAGAGGCAATTGAACCACGGTGTTCCCAGCCAGGAGTATCCCCTGCACACGAGACCCGAGGTTATCATGCCAGGACAGCATTATTCAGCCCCATCCAGAGTACCCTCAAAGGCAAAAGAAGTGGCGGACTCGGTTGAACCAGCAGCCCTAGCCAGAGAGGGTAACGTCCCCCCCCCAAGTAAGATGAAATAACAAGGATGCTCGGCAGGTTCACCACTTTATTCACCCCAGCCGTGCTGGCAGAGGAGCGTCTTCGGAAGTTCATCGTTCCGAAGTTCACGCCTTATGACGGGTCAGAGGATCCAGGAGACCATCTCTCCCACTATCAGCACACCATGACTCTACATGGAGCCATCGACGCGTTCCTATGCCGCACTTTCGTGACAAGCCTCAAGGGCGCAGCTCTGAGGTGGTTCCACAGTCTCCTTCAAGATTCGGTCCCAAACTTCTATGAGCTCAACAAAAGATTCCTCGATCGGTTCTTGACCAGTAGGAGACTCAGAAAGGGGCCAGAGTTTCTCCTCTCAATAAAATAGCAGAAAGAGGAATCACTTTGAGAACACATTGCCCGATTCTATGCCGAGCTCACAGAAGTCACGGACTGTACTCCGAGCTTCTTGGCCGCAGCCCTCCATGTAAGACTAGGGCCCGGGCGATTCCACGATTCCCTCACAAAAAATCCTTCTACTGACATGGCTTCGCTCATGGAGAGAGCACGAAAATATATAAATTTGGAGGATACAAGGGCATCTTTTCGAAAGGCCAAAAAGCAGGCCCAGAAGGTGGACAACACCCAAAAGCGGACTCCGAGTAACTCCCAAAAAAGGCCCAAGAGCCCGAGGTGAGGACGGCACCCAGGTCTCGGAACAACTTCAACACTGGAAGTTTCGAGGCCCTCACATCGCTGAATGCCTCCCTCACCCATGTTTATCATCAGGTCAGGAGGAGCGAAAATCTAAAGCGTCTAGAACCATTGCACAGCCACCCCGACTCTTGAGATCGGAGTAAGTACTGTGATTTCCACAGGGATCACAGGCACACCATCGAGACTTGTAGGAACCTCTAACAAGAAATTGAACAACTGATTCAGAGGGGACGATTGAGGGTTCAACGTGAGGGGGGGCAGAACCCTCGGAATCAGAGGCCTCAATAACATAGGCAAGACCAGAGGCCCCAACTGTAGAGACAAGGCCAGGGGCCCGAACAAGTGAAAGTTCGAAATGAGCAACCCCGCCAGAATAATCAGGTCATCCTTGTCTTTCACGCTGATAACTCACTGGCCGGAATGTCCAACCGAGCTAAGAAACGTTATGTTCGGGAGGCAAAGGCAGAGCCCGACTTCCTCTAGATCTCAGCAATTAAAAAGAGACTGAAGCCCCTACCAAGTATCCAGTTCTCAGAGCTGGACCTCGTTGGCGTGCACTATCCTTACAGTGATGCCCTCGTCATTTCACTCAAGGTGGCGAATTTCAATATCAGAAGAGTGTTGGTTGACAGGGGATACTCCACCAACATCCTGTTTTACGAGCCTTTCAGACACATGAAGCTCTACACCACCAACCTAAAGGCCACCACTGCTGTAATGGCAGGATTTGACGGCAATTTGAGCTCGCTAATGGGAGGAATCAATCTACCGACCACCATGGGAGAAAGGGACGACCAGAAGACCCTTATCTCTGAATATATGGTCGTAGATTCCCGATCTCCGTACAACATCATTATTGGAAGGCCGTGACTCCATTAGATGGGGGCAGTCACTTCCACCCTTCATCAGTGCCTAAAATATGTTCACAATGAGAAGGTCTGTACCGTCAGAGGTTCCCAGTCAACATCTTGGGAGTGCCACGTCGTGGCATTGAAAGGAAAAACCCTGAAATAGCAGTTACAGATACCTTGGGAGCCCTTCAACACGGGGGAAATCATGGAATGCCCCACCGAAATTGATGAACCACTGAGCCCCAGAGGGAGAGATAGCATGGCAAAACCGATCCAAAAACCCATTAAAGTACTGGTGAGCTTCGAAAAAGAGGAACGCTATTTGCAGCTTGATGCGGACCTATCCTGGTCAGAACAGGAAGAGATGATCAAGTTCTTAAAAGATAATTTATCAGTTTTCGCTTGGGAAACCAAAGACATGGAGGGAATAGACCCCTCTCTCATCTATCACAAATTGATGACCAACCCGGGCTATCCCTCAGTTAGACAGAAGCAAAGGACCTTCGCCTTAGAAAGGCACAGGATAATCAATGAAGAGGTCCAGAGGTTGCTGGATGCCAAGATGATCAGGGAAGTGTTTTACTCGGAGTGGCTTGCCAACACCGTCCTCGTCAAAAAGAAGAATGGTAAGTAGCGGGTCTGCGTCGACTATACCGACCTCAACAAGGCATGCCCCAAAGACTGTTTCCCACTGCCAAGGATCGATCAATTGGTTGACGCTACGGCAGGTCACGAGCTGATGGGCTTCATAGATGCGTACTCCGGATACAATCAAATCCAGATGCATCCCCTAAATCAGGAAAAGACATCCTTCATCTCAGAACGAGGTCTTTACTGTTATAGGGTGATGCCCTTCGGATTGAAAAACGTCGGGGCCACGTACCAGCGATTGGTGAACAGAATGTTCAACCTGTTGATCGGTAGCACCATGGAGGTTTATATAGATGATATGTTGGTTAAGAGCCAGAAAAAGAACGAGCACATTCAGCATTTAAGGCAAACCTTTGATATATTAAAGGAGCACAAAATGAAGCTGAATCCTTCAAAATGCACCTTCGGGGTTAGTAAGGGCAAATTTCTTGGCTTCTTTATCTCACAAAGAGGCATAGAAGTAGACTCGTTGCAAATCAAAGCTTTGACAGAACTGGAGCCACCGAGGTCCAAAAAGGATATCCAAGCACTGAATGAAAAAATCACAGCTCTGAATAGGTTCATCTCCAGGTCCACCGATCGTTGCCTCCCATTTTTCAAAGCTCTGAGGGGGAATAAGGCCCTTGAATGGACCCTTGACTATGACAAAGCCTTTCAAGAACTGAAGAAATATATGGCATCCCCAGAGCTCCTATCCAAGCCGACGCAGGGGGAAAAACTCTTCTTATACCTTGTAGTATCGGAGAACGCAGTAAGTTCTGCGCTTATTCGGGAAGAAAAGGGATGTCAGAAACCCATATTTTATGTCAGCAAGGCACTTTTCGACTTTGAAAAAAGATATCCCCAGGTAGAAAAGTTGGCGTTCGCTTTGATAGTCTCGACTCGAAAACTTCGGCCTTATTTTCAAACTCACTCAATTGTGATCCCAACATCTTACCCCTTGAAAGCAATTTTGCACAAACCGGACACCTCGGGGCACCTGATAAAGTGGTCTGTGGAGTTGGGGGAATTTGATATATTATATATACCCAGGACTGCCATTAAAGCCCAAGCTCTGGCGGACTTTGTTGCAGAATTCACCCCAGCTCTTGAGGGAAACCTCGGAGCAAACATAGGTGCGGAAGCGTGGCAGCTCCACGTCGATGGCTCTTCCACTGATAATGGCTCTGGAATTGGTATTGTACTCCGATCTCCGGACGGAGTCACAACAAAGAAGGCCATCACCCTGAGCTTCAGAGCTTCTAACAATGAAGCTGAATATAAAGCACTAATCCTCAAGATGAGGCTGGCCCTAGAATGTGAGGCTCGCAGTTTTGAAGCATTCTCTGATTCACAGCTAGTAGTGGGCCAGGTCTTTGGCAAATTTACAGCCAAAGACGACCGAATGATCAGGTATGCGGAACTGGTGAGTTCCCTAAAGAAGTCATTTTCCAATTTCAGTATCCACAAAATTGAAAGAAGTCAGAATGGCCAAGTCGATGCCTTAGCGAACATGACCTCTCACTTGAAACCTGATGAGAATTCAGAAATCAGCATCTCCTGCTGAGTTGGACCGAGCATCCAAGAGGTCCAGCCCATTTGCTCTGTGAAACAACCGAAGGACTGGAGGACCCCTATCTTTCGATACTTGCAAGAACGGGAACTACCCGATGAGAAGAACCAAGCTCGGAGTATTCGGATCAGGGTGGCACGGTACCTTGTTCTAAATGAAAAACTCTATTGCAGGTCCTATACCCAGCCACTCTTGAGATGCCTATACCTAGAAGAGTCCGAATATGTCCTAACCGAAATCCATGAAGGGATATGTAGGAATCACAATGGTGGTAGGACCATCTCCCACCGAGCTCTAACTTAAGGATATTACTGGTCTGGTATGCTTAGACATGCCAAAGAATACGTGAGGAAGTGCGATAAGTGTCAACGCTTCGCCTCGTACCAGCATCAGCCGTACCAGGAGCTCACCCCAATTGCAAGTCCATGGCCTTTTGCCCAACAGGGGATGGACATTGTGGGACCACTGCCAAAGGCCCCCTCAGAACAAAAGATATCTGCTAGTCGCCATCGATTATTTTTCCAAATGGGTAGAGGCGGAACCCTTAACTCGCATTACCGAGGCAGAGGTAAAAAATTTTACATGAAAAAATATTATCTACAGGTTCGGTATACCTCTTGTCATCATCTCGGACAACGACACTCGATTCACCGGGAAAGTATTTGGAAAGTTCGGCACCGACCTACACATTAGCCACCACTTCTCCTCACCTGGGCACCCCCAAGCACATGGGCAAGCCGAGGTCACAAATCGAACGATCCTCGACGCCATCAAAAAGAGATTGGAACAAGCCAAAGGAAGGTGGGTCGAGGAGCTCGCAAGAGTGCTTTAGGCATACCGAACCACAAGAAGGACGTCAATTGCAAAAACGCTATTTTCACTCGCGTACGGTACTAAGGCAGTCATTCCTGTAGAGATTGGCATGCCAACGCTAAGGACGAAAGCCTTCAACCAAGAGGCCAATGATCTCCAACTGGTAGAGAACCTCGACCTAGTAGAGGAAAAAAGAGAGCAGGCTGGGATCAGAGCTGAAGAGTATCGACGAAGGGTAGCCAAAAGCTTCAATTAGAGGATGAAACCCGTAGCCTTACAACTCGACGATCTGGTTCTAAGAAGGATCTTCCCTAATACCAAGGATCCCATCATGGGAAAGCTGTCACATCCCATAACCCACCCTATGCGGATTACGGTATGCGACCGGCCAGTTAGGCACCCCTCGTGGTTTACACTTATTGAAAATACCAATAGGTAACCTAACCCCAGGCCATTCACTTAAGATTCCCAAGTATAACGCATTCATTTCTTAAATATAAGCAGCGGAAATTAAAACGAAGAATGTAATTTAACTTGGCAGAGCATCTAACTAATTTCTGTATTTATATACACAAGTCAGTAAAAGAAGTACATCTTTACACATGTTCACAAAATGTCCAAAAATGACATAGAATACAAAAATGGGTTTATCATCACTATGTTTGCCTATCCATCTTCTAAATCCTTCTTAATCCTTGTCATCGACGTTTTCACCTGAAAAAAAAAATGTTAAAATAATGGAATGAGCTTAACAAGCTCAGTGAGTAACATAGGTTCCTGCCATGGGTTTCAAACCAGTTTATATATACATGACGTTATATAAAATGCATGCTCATATTTAGCCCAAGTAGAACAAACAGATCATATCAAGCAGAACAGAACGAAATGGAAAAAACGGATCAGAACAGAACTGAACGGAACAAAATATCAATCAATCAAAGGCATAGTATCAAATGCCTGAACCTTCCCCAGCTGCCCATTAGCGGACGACTCGTGGGGCCTCTACCCTCTGGGGTCAGTATCAGAACGGAACAGAACAGAATTGAGCGGGACAGAAACAGAACAGAATGCCAATCATACAGATAAGTCTTTCCCAGCTGCCCATAAGCGGACGACTCGTGGGGCCTCTACCCTCTAGGTCAGACTCTGGCATAAAACCGCTCAATCCTGTGGTGGGCCCAGAGTAGACACATCGCAACAATAAAATCGAACGGACTTTAAATGAATGGAATCACAACAAGATATATCAGAAGCAAGACAATATGAAAACATGCCACATGTAATTGCAATGCAAAGAGTATGCATGAAACAATGCACTTAAACAGTACAATATATATATAATAGTTCTGTATATAAACAATGCAGAATAAAACTCTAGACAGTATAGCACTTATACACCAGGACAGGAGTCCAAGTTACTCACAGTTCGTTGCAACAAATTCAGATTTCCCTCCAGGCGATTCTACATTCAAGTGTCCTAGAAAAGTAATCACAATATCAGTTATTGATTATAATGTTTTCACCTATTCCACAAATTCCCTACAACCATTAAATAGTAGGCATAATGCTTAAACTAATGGAATTTATATTTGATTGATATTGATATGTAAATGGCATAGACTCCAACCAAAAGAGATTTAAAATAGCCGTAGTTAATTTGCTGTTGGAGTAGTCAGTTTGGGACAGCTTGGAACAGTAGTAAATTGCTGTTGAGGGTGGCCAATTTCAAGACAACTACGTGGGAAAAATTGGTAGTTAAAAGTTTTACTTGCTGCACATCAGTTGGTGAACCTATCAACAAAATGGAAGAGGGAATGGCGCAGCAGTTTCTGCCACGGCTGGACAGCAGATTGGGGCAATTTCTCCAATCAAAACCTGCACTAAATTCATATATATTATATGCATATAATCAGCTACAACCATATTACATCAGCACCTTTTTATATTAGTTGTATCCAAGCAAAAAAAGTGGTTTCCTAAGCCGTAGCAGTGGGTAGCAAATTGGGTTTATTTGGACCTTGGAAACCATATAGAAGCTGTCCACTACAGGGGTGTAATCAGGGAATTTTCCATGAGATCTAATTCAAATCAGCTCATTGTTTGAGCGTGTCCCTATCAAAGTTTGCTGTCCAGAATTATTTCTCACATGATTTCCACCCAATAGTTGAGACCTTATTCAAAATAAAAAAAATCTGAACTATTCTTAATTTATTGACTGGACTATACTTACATTGAATAACTACATTATATCAAATTAAAGGCTGCTCAATATCCAATTTAATGGCTGAATTTCATTCAAGAAAATTGCACATCCAGTAACTTCACAAGCAGCCGCACCAACAGCCGTTCCAGCAGTCCACAAACCAACTTTTTTTCTAAATTTTCCAACAGCTTATTATGACTAAATTAAACTCTCTATTAGAGATTAAAAATTAGAGCATCAGATATATATATATATATATATACCTGCCTCAGATTGTGTGGATCGTTGGAAAGGGTAAATTCCAAAAACTGGGGCTACAGCCGCTCCACTTCCGTCCTGTTTCAAAACACCAACAGCCGGCTGATTCTTGCTCCCCCAACTAAGATTTGTGCTGCTGTATAATCTATTATTTTATACTACTCCGGTCTACCAAATTTGGTCAATCCTCAACAACTATAGGAAGGTTTATCAGAGAGTAGCAGCTGGGCTAAATCAATGTTATTGATGTAGCAGAGAAAAGGAGCGCAGCAAAAATCAGAAGATGGATGAAGAATAGAAGGTGCGTATCAGATTGTGAAGGTCTGAAAATCAAAATCCCTCTTGGCACTGTTCAGTAGGATTTATAACTGATGGAAGGATCTGGAACAAGGTATGTCGGTGGCTCCACGTGGTTGTCGCTAGAATGTTCTACGCTCTTCTTGACAACCCTTCACACGTGACCAAATTCCACACACATATATTTATACATACTAGTTTTATCATATTTCCCCTAAAAGAAACGGCTGCAGCTTTCTTTTTTTTTTTTTTTTACATTGATTCTTATGTCATTTTTGACTTTAGTAAATTTTGTACACGTCATTTTCAAGCAAAATGGGACATTTCATTTATTTCAAATTTTTAGAGTATTACAAAAGCTATCCCCGAACTGGGAGGGGCCCTACAAAGTTGTCAAGATTAACAAGCCCATGACCTATTGGTTAGAAGATATGTTTGGAAAACCAGTTCCGAGGCCTTGGAATATTAAGCACCTAAGAAAGTATTATCCATACAGCTTCTGGGGCATAATGAAAATGTTTCCCAAACATACAGGTCTCCAGACCTGGTCCATTTAAAAAGGCCCCCACAAATAAGAGCGTTGTAGGCATGGTCTCAATTCAATGCACAGGTCCCCAGACCTGGTCCATTTAAAAAGGCCCCTACGAGCAAGAGCATTGTAGGCATGGTCTCAATTCAATGCACAGGTCCCCAGACCTGGTCTATTTAAAAAGGCCCCTACGAGCAAGAGCGCTGTAGGCATGGTCTCAATTCAATGCACAGGTCCCCAGACCTGGTCCATTTAAAAAGGCCCCTACAAGTAGGAGTGTTGTAGGCATGGTCTCAATTCAATGCACAGGTTCCCAAATCTGGTCCATTTAGAAAAGCCCCTACGAGCAAGAGCGCTATAGGCATGGTCTCAATTCAATGCACAGGTCCCCAGACCTGGTCCATTTAAAAAGGCCCCTACAAGCAGGAGTGCTGTAGGCATGGTCTCAATTCAATGCACAGGTCCCCAAACCTGGTCCATTTAGAAAAGCCCCTACGAGTAAGAGCGTTGTAGGCATGGTCTCAATTCAATGCATAGGTCCCCAGACCTGGTCCATTTAAAAAGGCCCCTACGAGCAAGAGTGTTGTAGGCATGGTCTTAATTCAATGCACAGGTCCCCAGACCTGGTCCATTTAAAAAAGCCCCTACGAGCAAGAGTGATGTAGGCATGGTCTCAATTCAATGCATAGGTCCCCAGACCTAGTCTATTTAAAAAGGCCCCTACGAGCAGGAGTGCTGTAAGCATGGTCTCAATTCAATGCACAGGTCCCCAGACCTGGTTCATGTAGAAAGGCCTCTACGAGCAAGAGCGTTGTAAGCATGGTCTCAATTCAATACAGAGGTCCCCAGACCTGATCCGTCAATTGATTGACTCACATTATTACAAGTATTTCACCTCTGGATCATTTCTGAAGCCTCATCATTTAACAAGTCAGAACATTTATTAAATTAACTCGTCTTGTCGCAAGAAATTCACCTCTGGACCCACAGTCCTTCTTAGGGATTCATTACATTAATTTGTTTTGTTAACAAGTATTACACCTCTGGATTGGCTTCTAAAAATATCCTATTCTTAAATCAATGCTTAGGTGTAGTGGTTTCAGATCTGATATGTTGCCTATCTTCAGATCTGAAGTTTAATTAAAATTACTTGTTATTTGCGAAGTGTTTGATTTCTGGGTCCCCCTTTGCCTAGGGATGATGCAATAGGTTCTAAAATACGACTAATTGAGTTGGTCAAAATCGTAAGCATTCAAAGGCTACACAACAAGTTATAAAAAATTGATGCTTGTATTAATGGAAGCCCAAAAGGGGTGAAGATTACAACGAAAAAAGTAAAATGAGTACAGATTAGTTTAGATTTTCTAGGGGGACGACAGAAAGAGGCACTGCGTCTTCGATGATTGCATCATGGGCTGGCTGGTCGGGGGAGTTCGGCAATGATTCATCTACTTCCACATTTTCCAGATTGGAGATATCCAAATCTAGATACAACTTCTGGATCTTTCGGCAGAAGAGGTAGTCGGAGTTCACAAACTCACCCCCTATAGAATTGAGCAGCCCCATCAACTCTGCCTTGGTAGCTGGCCTTACATCCTGAATTTTCTGAGCTTTTGCTGCATCAGTTTCCTTAAATTTTTTCTTCAAATCGTTCAAGTTCTGTCGGAGCTTATCCCTTTGATTGAGCATGGACTCCATTCCCTGCTTTGCCTCCATATATTGCTCCTTAAAGGCCTCGCATTTGGTCTCTAAGGAGTTCGCGTTAGCTCGGGATGCCTCCAGTTCAGCACGAGTAGCCGCGAGCTCAGAATGGGCTACCTTCATACTAGACTGTGCAGCACTGAGTCCAAACTCGGCTACCTACAGATTAAACCAGGTAGCACCAAGTTCGGCTTGGGCTATCTTCAACTTGGCCTGAAGGCTGTTATCCCTCCTAGACTGATCAGAATGATCCATAACGATGGCCATCGCCCGAATAGCCTACAAACAAAAAACAGAGGGATCAGAACAACTAAAACTGATAGATGACTAGGAAGACACTTTCCACAAAGAAATCTTACCCTGCCATGCCCCAGCATAAGTTCGGTAATGATCTGCCGAGAGCTCTTGCTTTGAAAGTTTGGAGGAAGTGCCGCCTTAAGAGCTAATTTCATAGCCTCTACCCCCGAGGGCGCGTCGGCCAGGTTTATAGGGAGGTAGCTCTGTCCCTCCTGAAAAGAAGCAGGACGAGCAGATGGAGAGCCATACGTCGCAAGAGCAGCACCTGCCTCAGCGGACGTAGCATTAGGTCGAAAGGCCTCAGAAGGTTGAGAGTCAGCAGGACGGGACTCCTCAGCAGGTCGTTGAGCCTCAGGTCGTGAGTCCTCGACAGGACGGGAAGCTCGGCTATTAGCTTCCTTTTCTTTTGAGCTGGAGGGGCAGATGTTGAAGAAGATGGGCTCCCAGCCTTTGTCTTCAAGATCGGGACAAAGTTCGATAGCACGTATTTCTTTATTACGGCTTCATCTTCCTTTGTCAAATCTGCCGCCATCAAGTTCTGAGGTGAGAGGATCTGGTAATAAGATCGGATGGTAGGCTGTAACAGGCGACGATATCTGTTTTCGATCTCGGAGGTGAAGGGCGTCCTTTTCCACTTCCTTTTATCTGCAAAAAGAGTACAGAACAATGAGAGATAAGATAATCGGAACAAAAACAAGAATGAAGGGAAACTAACATATGCAGATCTAAGAACTCACCCCTTGGACCGGTATGCCGAGGAAAGAGACTCAAATGATCCTCGAAATCTTCACACTCCCAGCCTCCCCCAGCGAAGAAGTACCACTTCTTCCATGTTTTGTTGGAAGATGGTACCGAAGTCAGAGGCCTGAACCTCTGATCAAAGGATATATAGTAAAGTCCCTCTGAGCTGAGGTACTTCATATCCATATAACTATAAATGAGGTCCAGATCTACCTGGACCCCATTCTGATGACCTAAAACTATGAAGGCCAAGAGCTACCTCTAGATGTTTATGTTTAGCTCGGCGGGGCAGATGTCGAACCAAGTAAGAATTCTATAAGGAGGGGATGGGAAGGAAAACGTACGCTTATCTCGAACCATTCGAGATAGGCGCAAATCTCCCCTCGCTCAATGTCGGAGGGGTGATCTGAAGGCTTGGGGACCCTACAGTAAACATTTTTTGGGAACTTATATTGTCTCCTAATGGCTTTTAACACCCCTTTAGTCATAGCACTCTCCCCCTCTTCTCTCTGAGACGCACTGGCCTCTCTATCCTTAGAACCTCGAACAGACTCAAAAGAAGAAAAAGAAAAGGAAGAAGAAGTAGAAGAAGGACCATCGTCACCAACTATCTCTGGCTTTACCCTAACCTCCACACTGTCGGAACTAGACATAGTCGGCAAACAAACGATGGAAAAAAATGTGTAGAAGAGAAAGAAGAAGAAGATGGTAAAAACAGTAAGGGACTAGAAATTACCAGCAGGAGAGGAAAACCGGGCTACGGTGGCTAGAAATCACACAAGGCTACCGGAATTCGTACTAAGTTGCCGAAAATCGCAGTGAATGCTGGAAATCGCCTAAGAGCGCTTTGAAAATATTTGAAAGTTGTAAACAGAAACTCGAATAACCACCCCCACTATTTATAAGAAACTGTAGAGACATCATTTAATGTCTCGAGAATCGAACGACGGTTACGTAATAAATAGCCTCGATTGTTGAAACGACGACGTGTATAATAAATATGCCAAAGCGACTATTGTCCCCTCGAGATACTAAACGATGAAGTAATTATTGAGCGCGTGACCCTTCAGGAACCTGAGTTTTGTACGCATTCTCAGAACTAAGGCTCCCGGGGGGGGGAGTAGCTGATACGCCAAAAATACGCTTACTAACCAAAGTCTGACACGTGTCTAGCTATGCTCTGTGCAGGTCATAAAGTAACCAGTTATACCGAACTTACGTCGGTCCACCGATCGCGGAGGCAACAATCGTCAGGCTACCGATCTCATTTACCAGCACATTGGATTGCCGAACAGGTCGTCGTCTTCATCCTACCCTACCGACCTCGGAATGATAGGACAGACGACAATGTGCAATAATCAAAGAGGCAGGTAGTAACAGTAAGGCAGGTGGTGACAATAAGATTGACGATAATGATTACCACTGTTAGGGAACAACTAACCCATGCCTTAGTAGCACCAACTCTTACCAACTTTGGCAAATAATCAGCCTATAAATGCAAACCCTTGAGGTACGTAAAATGGATCTCTTTCCCAATTAATGATCACTTCAAATTTACTTGAAGTCTTATTTTTACACTCTATCTAACTTAATCATCGGAGGGGCTACCACCGGAGCCTTCCCCGATGGCATTCTATTCACATTTCATCTCAGGCCTCATACCAACGGAGAGCAGAACCTTGACGGATCAAAACGTGCAGCAACTCCTAGCATCTACAATTTCAAAAATTCTTAACAATTATTATTTGGGAGTTCTGAGTTTCAAACTTGTATGAGTATGAGTGCACGTATGTATTGAGTTTCAAACTTAAATCGTGTCCGTAAAAAAATATGATTTTTTCACCTAGGATGGGAGTCCCAAAAATTTTTAACAATTATGAATCTCAATATATGGTGGAACTCATTGGATTTTTTTTTTACATTTTTTTCTCGATTAATGATAGAAACCTGACAATCATCGATCATTCAATATAGAGTGATTCTGTATCACCCTTGAATTGAGCTTGTAACTGTTCATTACAAGTTATATAACTATTTAACTCGAATTGACTCCTTGACACTTTTACAATATCTAATGTCTTAAAGGACTATATTATAAAAATTCTAATATATCTCTTTCTATTGACAATACGGTTGTTGTGACCTGTCATGTATACTGGTAAACTGAGCTATTAATTTGTTGCTTGCAAGACTACAAGGAAAGGGTCACCTAGTCATCCTTGAATGGAGCGTGTAATTGTTCAAACTCAACTTGACTCAACTCATTGACACTACTTGATGCCGGTTTGAGGGCAGACAGAGAAGGCAGTACTGGATTTAATTATTCATGCCTGCATTATATAGCACAGCATAGAGTTGGGTGAAGAAATGCGTGAGAGTACTCATTTTTGGGTATGTTAGATGGGCAGAGCAACGCAGGGGAAGGACTCAAAATACGAGGTCATTAATCTTCTTTCTGGTTTTGCATATTGAAGGAGAGGAGAAGGGTGTCGGTATAGAGCATTAAGAAACATTTATATAAAATCATTAAATGGGTTAACGCCCCAACAACCAAGTGAGACAGAGCCTCCAATTTATTGTTGTTGTTGGCACTGGTAAAGTCCTCAAAACACCCACATTGATCCCCCCTTTCTATTCAATATCTAATGCTTGAGGAGGGGGAGAGAGAGAGAGAGAGAGGGAGAGGGAGAGGGAGAGAGATGGAATTGATGAGAGTGATGTGTATATATGTTGCCCTTCCCTTGCCACCCTTTATACTTCATAAATTTTCCATCAAATTAACGCTTATCATGTTACGCCATTTCAAATTTTTATTTAAATTTGAGTCAAAACTTCATTTCATATGAAGCTCTCTCACGGTAATTTTAAGTTTTACTTATATCTTTTGAAAAAATTCCCATCTTGTTCCAATAGTTTTAGATTTGGCTTTAAAAAATGATTTTAGTTTATGAATACTGTTTTGCAGATTTGAATTTAAATACGAGTAAAAGTGAATTGGAGAGTATTTTTTTATTTTATTTTTGTCAAATTTGAGTTGGACTCTTAAAAAGAACGATTGGGACTCATCGTGTGAGGATCAGTACTGTTTCATTGAAGGGTGGCACAAGCAAGGTTGATTTGATGAATACTGGCCATTTGATTTAGGTATTCTTGTTTAAACCATTCAAAGGATGTTCTTATTAGTTGCAAATTTTTTTTTTTACAAAAAAAAAAAGAGGAGACTATACAACAAAGAGTTTGAATTCCTCATTAGGAAAAATGATGAAAAAATCTGAAAAAAAAATGAAAATGACAAAAATACAACAGCATAGGGGTACTGTAGTTATGACATTTTTTTTTTTTGTAAATTCTCAACAAATTGATTTGTCAAACAAGGAAGAAGAAAAACATGTGATAATCAGTCTTCAGTTGATCAAAGGGTAATTAAAAAGTAAATATTAATTTGATGAATTTCAACCATTTGATTAAGAGGAAGTTTTTTGCCACCCATAAAATAGATAATAAATGCTAATTCATCTAAATCAAGCTGATTTTTGGAGAAATTTGATATATTATATATATGGGGACCAACAAATTGGTGGGAAAAACCTAACAAAATTTACAGGTGAAAGTCAAATCAACCAGTAATGCGTACTTAATATATACCCTCTTCTCATATGTATATATAAATGCAGTCACTACTGCTTTTCTCATTCACTGCAAATTGGGATTTGTGGAGAGAAGACATTGAATACATATATACCCAGAAGACGAAATGGAATGACTTTGAAGAGGTGGATATGACATCATGCAAGCATAGAGTGTGAACCAGAATTTCATATGAATTAAGTGGTGCATAAGAAGGTCATATATATATATATATATATATATGTCTGTCTCTGTGTGTGTGTGTGTATAATTGATTACTTGGTAGGAGATTAGAGGCTAGTGTACAGATGAGTCTTTATTTATTTTCATTGGTGAGACAAAAATAAACACTAGTAACGGATGCTAGCTAGCGATTAATCTCCTGACATATCATTCATCATGCATGCTGAAGAAGACATTGTGTGTGTGTGTGTGTTTTGAGATATTAAGTTAATTAGCATGTATGGAGTTTGGGTTTTAATGTGCGTCATGTGTAGATTGGCCTTAAATGCTGTGTAAGTGAATTGGATTGTGAAGCATTAAAGTGATCTCTACTTGCCAACTTTAATGCTTGGCCTGCCCTTCTTTTAATGGGTTTGATGGAGGCAATTTAAGGACCCTCTTAAGTAGACCACACCTTCTTGCATGACTCCTGTGTAATGTAATCTAGACTAGAGGAATTTGGATTGTCCCACACCTGACTCTCTTTCTTCCCAATACTTTCCTTCTCTCTTCTCTTCTTCTACTTCTCAATCTTTTATGTTCTCCTCCTTGTCCTCCTCCTCCTCGTCCTTTAACTTTGTAGAGAGAGAGAGAATGGAAGTGAAAAAGTTCACAAATCAAGAGATCATTAATTATGAAGAAGATAATTTGAAAAACAGCCAACAGTTTTGGAGGATAATGGAAGTTCCTGAGCTTTCTTTGGCTCCAACAAGGGGTGTTTTTGACAAAAGCACCAATAGTTCATTGCCGGAATCCGAAACCAATCTTGTTAGGAAGAGGAAGTCTTGTTCTGCTGATCATCTCTTGAAGACTCAGCCGATGATTCAAACAAATGTTGATCTTCAGCTTAAAGACCCCCTGCCATTGGATTGGGAGCAATGCCTCGATCTTGAAGTATCTCTCTCTCTCTCTGGAGTATATATGTATATATATTTGTGTGTGTATATATATTTGTTATAATTTTGCATGAAAACTTTATTTTCTTATAAATGTTATATACTGAAATGTTTAACATATTCTTGTGATTAAAAGCTTAATGATGCATGGTTGCATGGAAATTTCAGTTATTATAAATATCAATATATTATTGGTATTTCCATGATGATAACTCTATTTTAATGATCACTGATGATATATATATATATATATATATATATCTCTCTCTCTCAAATACAAAATGCTCTTTGAAGTTATGTGCATCATTTACTTATGATGATGTCATGGTTTGATCATTAATTCTAGGATATAATATTGCTTATGCAGTCTGGAAGAATGTATTATCTGAACAGAAAGACCTTGAGGAAGAGTTGGGAGTGGCCAAAGGACCAAAAGCTAGACCTTGATCTCAACATATCAAGTAGCAATAATGAGCAATGCAGTGCCTCCAAAACGCTTCAAGATTCCAAAAGGCAACATTTCTCAAGCAACAGTAACATGGTAGCTTTAGCTTGTTTGAATTGTCATCTCCTTGTGATTGTCTCTAAATCCTCTCCATCTTGCCCCAACTGCAAGTACGTTCACTCCCTTCCTACCCAACAAAGCCCATCATCATCTAAAGTCCACACCACAGTCAAGTCTTTGGACACCTTAAGCCTCTTGAACTGATCAAATCATGTCCTTTTTTTTTTTGGGTGGGGGGCTTAAGTCTTATCAAATCATGTAGTGCATGTATCCTTGGATGCCAACCTTCAAAAAAAAAAAAAAAAAAAACAGAGGCACTAGCTAGATAGAATCACCCCTTTGGTATTAATGTTCTATGTATGGTTTTGATGATGTATTTAAATGAGTAAATACAATATCTATGAAAAGTATTTCCACTTTTTACAATTGTAACATGTGTGTGATGACTGAGTGTGTGTGTGTGTGTGTAGAGAGAGACAGAGAGAGAGAGAGAGAGAGTGTGTTGGATTTGTGAGGGTCTATGCCAGAAGCAATTTTTTGGTACTCCTGGAGTACCATGATCTTAATGGTTGGATGTAATGCCCCATGTATAAGACCGAACTGTAAATTCATATGTAGTAATCGTCTCACATTTGAAAGCATTGCTATAATGGTACTAATAATTTTTCCTCTTCAAGGTGAAATGATTCATTGGTTTGGTGCAATACATCCGAGTGAATGAATGATATATGTGGGTCACATTCTATATTTTGTTTACATGTCATTTTTTATTACCTGGGTATGTTACACAGATACTAGTGAATAAGTTAGTTAAAAAGAAAAATAATATACTACTTAAATTTGTATCTTAAATAATATAGTATTGATATGATAAAATTAAATTAATTACATGATTTTAAGTATTATTAGTAATTTAATATTATATTAATATTACATCATTTATAATAAAAATTTGAGATAAAATTTTAAAAAGTATAATATTGTTCAGCTAAAAATGAGTGATCTTGAGATACAATAGTGTATAGATGGCAAGAATGACTAATGTTGGATTGTTCATATATTCCTTATCTTGTCTCCTTTCACCACTACATTTTTAGCTACACTGATCCTTTGCAAAATCTAAGATGTTACTTTTTGAGCTCTGAAACCAGTGGTACAAAAATCAATATAACAGGGTCGAGATTGTTCAGTTTCCAAAGCAGAAGTTTTAGGCCTCTACTTTCCTCAGTGATGAAATCATGGAAGAAGTACTTTTGTGAATCCCGAAGTTGTTGCAAAGACTGGAAGTGGGAGACGTGTGGTTTTGATTAACATACTTCGAGACTACCACTCACCTGTTGCTGCAACAAACTTAATGCTTGTCTAAGCTTCACGAACTAAAGCCAGCTTGGAGACTCATAACTCAAGCATAAGGCCGTTTGCATTAATTTTTGTTTTCATTTTTCATTTTTTATTTTTTTTTTCTACTAAATTACACTGAATTCTGCTGATGTTAAGTCTAATTGTATGTGGATTCCTGTAGTATTAGAAATTATATTGACTTTTTAATTGGGCATAAATTAATAGTGAGTGTCATGATTCCCACCACTTCTCGCTAGGTGTTGTCGTATACCCATACTGCCTGTGTTGATGGTGCTAGATCAAATATTTCCAAACCAAGGCACTTTGCAGTCCTAAAAGACACATTGAGAGTTGATTTGTTATCAATGAGCACATGGATGCCCTTTTTCCCACGGCATCCACGGTTATGTGCAGGGCCTTGGTGTGATTGGCTTCGCATTTTGACAAGTCATGGTTCGTGAATGTAATGACATTGTTGAACTGCACCCCTCCAATGATTTGAGTGAGTTGCTCAAGGGTGGTAGTGGTGGGAACTTGAGGCTCATTTAGCTATTTTAGAATAGCTTGTCGATGTGGAGATGACGAGGTGAGCAAACCCCAAATAGAAATATTGGCCTGAGTTTTCTTGAGTTGCTTGAGGAGCTCATCCTCGATGAGGGCCTGTGGAGGAGTCTCGATCGACTGCTTAGTTTTTAGAAATTCAATCAGAGGGTTATCTGCTTGCAAATGGTTGGGTTTGAAGGGTCGGCCCCCTCGGGTGATATGGACTGTATTAGCTAAGCTAGCTTGAATATTGCTCCCCATGAGCTCTTCTTAAGTGATCATGTTGCAGTTTAGAATAACTATGGTATTTTTCGTAGAATGATTGGACTTAGTGATGCACTTAGTGGGACCACCACTTTCTAGGCTTAACATATTGAAGTTAAGGCGGTTGTTATGAGTTGGCAACGGGTTAGTAGTCACATTAGGTTTTGAACGGTGGAGTCCCAATGGTTCCCCTATCAATGAGGTCTTGGATGGCGTGTCTCAAAGCTCGACACTGATTCATGTTGTGTCCATTACCTTGGTAATAAGCACAATGTTGGTTGGGATTGTATCCTTTAGGCAAAGGATTTGGGATAGGTCTATGCTTTAGAAGCCGTAGGAGCCACTTTTCATGGAGATTATTGTAAATGTCTCCCATGAGAGTTGGTAAGTCAAAAAACTTCCTTTGTGGACGCTGTTGGAGTGTGCCTTGATGGAATGGACCAAGAGAAAGGTTGAGAGGTATTGACGACACTAATCATGTGAGTTGGTTCGCTAGGCTTGGTGTTGGGAATGACTTTCTGTGGCCTAGGATAGCTTAATTTTAGAGTGCCATCATGGATACATCCTCGACCTGAGTTCTAGCCCCTACAAATGCTTTGTAGGTTTTATAGTAAGGGGCAAATAGAGACTCTTGGTAAATGGGAAACAAGTTATTCTTTACCATTTTCACTTGTTGTTGTTAGCTCCCAATGGCTGCAATGCTCTTACATAGAGCTTCAGATGTGTTTTCGGGCAGGTGGTCCTATTGAACTTGTCCAAGTTGGCCATATTGAACTTTTGAAGAAGGCGGACCTTGGGGTAGAGAGACAACTTTTGAATGTCAATCATGTCATCGCCTCAATTTGATTTCTAGATGAGTGCTTCCATCTTTTCAAGCCTTTTCAAGAGGCTTCATCTTGAGGTTTTACTTCTTTTATGGGTACATATTGCTCGGTCCAATCAAATGGATCATGGACCACTACATTTTGAACTGACGGATTCTATTGAGGTACATCCTGACTTGCTATTGGAGGGATTGGTTGAGGGATTGACACATTGTTTGGATTTGCTGGAACTGGAGGTGGTGGCAGCCTCTGTTGTGTGAATTCCTAAAAGGTTTGGGCGAGTCTTTGTGGCTCTTCCCATTGATCAGGAGACGTCGTCCCTTATCTCAGTTAGCATCTGGATCAATTGTTCTTGATCTATGACCATAAGAGTTGTGTTCACTATAGTTTCTTACTCTGAACTAGATAGGAGATCACAAGCTCGAAGCAATCTACCTTGGCTATTCCGTTTCTAAGCTAATTGGAATCACCTGATCTGATTGTTTGAAAGGTACTTACCATTAATGATCCATCAATGGTTTGAAAAGCCTAAGAAAATCCATTTTGTAGGCCTAATAGTGAGAAAATGCATTTTTTTCATAAAAAAGTTCGAAACTTCAAAAAAATTTGTGAAATTGCAGAGCAGGATGGCTAACTCACTATGTGTCAATCGACACACAGAGAGTGTGTCATCCGGATTTTTTTCGGGCTTCTTCAAGACGTGATTTTCGTGATGGCCAGTGAGTTGTCTTATGTAAAAACTAGGTTTTTCATTGAAACTGAAGGTTTAAGGCGAACTATATGCATGGCGTTAGGCTGGGTAATCACAAGCTCTAGGCTCCCCTCAACAGGATGTGCTATATACCTCCTATGGTCATTTAGGAAACGAATCACAGTTAAATGATACGGCAACAATCCATTTGATATACCATTTTAGGTACCATCATAGGCTTTCTATGGTGAAATTATTAGGAGGTCGAGGAGTGAAGGGTTTTTACCGGCATTCCCAGCAGTAATGAATGAACAAGGGTGTTAATGGTCGTCCGAGGGGCAGAAGGGTAGTGCATATGCATATGTCATGATATGAAGTGTGTGCTTAGTATTCCAATTAAATTCATTAGCACATGAATTACATATATCCAGTCATCTATTCAAGTAATTAATAAACAAGATAATACAAGAATTAAAATACACAACAACAATGAAGCCTTATAGATGAACACAATATCGAGTCTATCTCTTTTAGTCCCTAATGGAGTCGTCATTATAAGCATAGGCGCTGGAAAAATCTAGACACGACTTTTAAAGTGGGAGTGGACCACACCCTTTTTTTTGGATTGGAGTGTACATGGATACACAAAGGAGTCAACAACTTGTTTTAAGCTAAATAACAAGCAAACCTGATACAACCCATGAAGAATACATGTAAAAAGAATAGCAAATAAATTAATAATTACATTGCTTTGGTCCTATTTACATTCTAAACCCCTTGATATGGGTTAAATAAAGTAAAGCAACACTAATCTACAATGAACTAAAGAATTTCGAATCCAAGAGCTAAGGTACGAGATAGGAAGGGGTTAGGCATCCATCCCGCCCAATCTGAATAGACTGTCCTCAAATGTTCATCCACGAGGCTTAATATTCCATGACAAAAATAAGAGAGAGGGAGAGAGAGTAGAAAGAGATAATGATAATAATGACATTAACGAATAAAATAAATCCAATAAATAAAGAAAATAAGCTAAAAGAAAGGAGTGGAGAGAGAGGTTGACATGAATGAAATAAGAAAAAAGATATAATAATAATAAAGAGAGTTGAGATGTGACAGAGAGATTGACATGAATGAAATAATAAAAAAAGACATAAAGTAGATTGCTAAAAGAAAAAAGAGCAGAGAGAAGCTAACATGGATGAAATAAGAAAAAGACATATAGTAAATAACTTAAAGAAAAAGAGTAGACTCTGATCCATGAGGCGTCCTACGTATTCATTTAGATAATGGAATCAGAGCCAACGTAGTTCTCTAATTCAATTTATTCTATTAAGAATTATAGGATAAATTAAATTAGGAGAAGAGAGAATAGTAGGGTTTTAGGGAGCGTACCTAATTATTTGTGTTGAATCAAACAAGGCTTGTGCTTGAACTCCTTGGATTGAATCTTCAATGGTATAGAACTTTGTCTTCAATGGATCAAAACTATTGCTTGTGTAGAATAAGGCTTCAAGAAATATGGAAGATAGAGAAAGATTATTGCAGCAACATCTGGCTTTTTAATTTTTTTGTCCTTGATTATGGTGGCTAAGGTGTCACGACTCGAAACCCACCTTATGCGGATCTCTCCCTACTTTTTCCATGTTTTGTATCAATGATATCAATAACTAATGTAAACATAATATTAAATTTGTGGAAGTCTTAATACAAAGTATTGTTCAATAACTGAAAAATGTAACTGACATAACTAAACATAAAACCACTCTTAGGTGGTGAGTACATGGGAGAGACTACATCATTCTATCATGCTCCTCAACTGTCTCCCTAAGCTCCTGATCTCTTACTAGTGATTTTGTAGCATACCCACCTAAAAAAGATAGTAAGTGGGGTAAGCTAACAACGCTCAGTAAGTAAAAGCTTATCTCCAATACGGGTTAGGGTTAACATAGAAATATATATATATATATATATATAATCATAAGGTGAACATGATAGCCAATCATAGAATAGTTACAATTAAAGGTAAAAATTCCACAATGGCTAATGAATAGTAAGGCACAAATACAAGTATGAGGAATGGTATAGCATGAATATGAGAAAAGCTCAATAATCACAATCAACATAAATATACTGCCACAATAATTCGGTCACAGTCAAGTCCAATAAATAAGAAAACTATCAACATAGAACTATTCATAAGAAAATGAAAACATCTTATGAATCCAATAAACATCAATCATAACAGTCAAACATGAGTGATATATTTACTCTGTTTAGGGTTTGGCAGACCCTCGGTCTTTTGGGGCCCAACATACCCCCTTAACATGAATGCATATAAAATGCCCTTAGAACTCACTGCATAAAAATGCCATCATTTCCATATGTCTGTTCACAGACTCGACCTGTAGGTCCTATTAATCGACCCATAGGTCCTGTCAATCAAATAGCATCGGATGGATATTGTGACTGAGCACAAAATTCGGCATTTATCATAAATCAGGATTCTATCGTAATTCCATAAGAAGTGCATAAAGTATGGAATCTCATATAGTATTCACAAAACAATAGGCCTTTCAAGGCACAGTACAACAAGCACTCAGTAGATAACAGTCAATAAGTATCCACCAGATAGGACAATATCAATGGTGGGACAATAGCAGTGGGTACGTACATGAGTACAAAATTTCGACAGTAATAGAAAGAATGTGGCTTGAAAAATCACGTATAAGAGATAGGAGTTTACTTGCCTTTTATCCGTGTAATCTACTTCAGTATTCTGTAACTTTTCATTTTACTTTTGAGTTCCCTATCATTTAGTAGACATGTTTCAATTTTAATGCTATTCATCAAATTTTGTACTGCATTACTGTAAGTATTTCTCTTGCTAATTTAGACTCTACTACTTAGTCTAGGATGTCGAAGAAAGTCGGTTTAGGCTTTCACGGTTTCTAATTTGGACCTTTATACCGAAAAGGGAAAAATGGTCATTTTACATGTCTCTATTTTTTGGGATCCAATTTCACAAATCAGACTTCACTGTTGAGTCCAGAATGTTTAAAATAATAAAGATTCACTATTCATTCAGTTTAACCGGAGTTCGTTTGACTTATATTTAACTTAGGGGCATTTTGGTCATTTGACACTTTTATGGGTATTTTATTTTTTTGGGACTCCGTCTCATGAAATGGACCTTACCATTGGGTCCAGATGGTCCAAGATAATAAATTTACACTATTCATTGCTAGACACCAGGATTTAAAATAATAATTAATTAATTTTCTAATTATAATATATATATATATATATATATATATATATATATATATATTGGTTGGGTAGATGAGTGAACTGGTTAGGTAAAAAGAGATGTGCTGGAGCTGGGTAATTGCATTGGGCTGGACCATAAAGGATTTTGGGCTTAATCAATGATGGGCCTTAGCCTTGTTTCTAATAGAGGCGGGCTGGTAATTCTTTGGGCTTGGGAGAGTATTTTATTTATTTATTTATTTTTTTAAGATGCAGCTTAGAAACAGGGGGGAATAAGATGAGGACAATACCAGAACCCAAGTTGTAGTTGCAACGTCTACACAGGCAATCAAGGGGTTGCACAGCAACGACCCAAATGATGGGTCGACCACATCAGATTTGTCATCATTATTCATTTCATCGTCGAATAATAACAGTGGCAGTGCTCCTATCCTCACCAAATACACTCCTTGCAAACTAGTTTGTAGCCAAGAATCTACGATCACCGTTTAGTGCTAATGGTGTGACAAGCCACATCACTACACACTGCAGGTAAATTCTGATTCCACTAAGGAAGAATTCTTCCAAAATCGAGGGGTATTTTTTGATGGATCCATGGGGCAGATGGGAATGCGAAGGCTTCCCCTGTTCTGGTCGATAACAGTGAGTGGGAGGGACTTGGAGGGCTTCCGACGTTATGAGGTCCTTGAGGATGAGCATGGGTTTGAGGTTACCTCCTTTCTTAACGGCGTGGTCAAGTCCTAGGGCGAACCCAGTTGATAGATGCAAGGACGACTAGATTGCAGCAACTCTGCAGTTCGTGGTGGTGGTAAGGTCGTTGATCTGGTAAGAATGGACATTAGTCTAGGGAATTTGGCCGTTGATATGGGGAGTTCGATGGGGCTGTTGAGGCTTTCAATCTCACCGAACTTGTCGAGTTCTTTAAAAATGTCCTCGTAGAAATCTTTGAAATGTTCTTGAATTTTCCTAGGGTCAATAGGCTGGCCTTGAGCATCCATGCCAGCGTGATCATGTCGGGACGTTGGTACATGTTTGAGAGAAGTAGAGTCGGAGAGGTTGTAGGGTGGTTGTGACAGTGAGGATAGTGGATCTGGTTTGGTTAGAGAGAGAAAATGAGAGAGTAGTGAGATTGGGTAATATTGAGGGTGAAGACTGGCATTACAGTTGGGGGTTTAATTGAAGATTTTTAGCCGCATCTCTCTCTCTCTCTCTCTCTCTCTCTCTCTCTCTTTTTTCTTTTTTGTTCCTGCATTCCCTTAAGAGTCTTATCATTATCTTATTCAAATCTCTTAGATCTGTAACCACTGCCCCCATCTCTCATCACAATTGCAGTGGTTACAATTATATATATATATATACACATACATATACAGCCTACCATATATATCTATATTACACGTATATAGGTATAGTTATATATACACATATAAATGAATTTTTATTTTTATTATTATTATTATTATTATTATTATTGTCATGACCCGAAACCCACCCTGTGCTGATCTCGTATCACGACCGCCACCCTTCAGCTGAGGCCTTAGGGTAAGGCTCATGATACAAGATCCGCACTGTAATACCCCAACTTGAATTAGGGATCATCAAACCATGGGTTATAAATTAGTAACCGACGCCTTAAGTAATGAGGTTTGTTTTAACCCTAACACGATGGCTTTTGGTGAAAGTCCTGAAAATCAGGACGACTGTACATCACTTTCGTTGCAATCACCAACTTGTCAGTTCCGTGGTAATTATACGTTTTCAGGTCGACCGTCGAACCAAAGACACGCATTACGACGTTATAAAAAGTAGCGTAAATATTATACACTTAAGAGAATGATTAATTAATTTAATATAATTAGTTGATTTAAGTACAAGAAGTTAAGTATTAGTTATATGATGACACACACGTACACACATTAAAGGTGTAATGTGTGTGTGTGTACATGGCCAAGCATGTGTATGTGTATATATCTATACATGGTAGTATATAAAAATAAATATATATATATATATATATAATTAAATATAAATATATGTAACATATAAATAATTATAACTTACTTTGTGTATATATATATATATATATATAAATATACATATAGATTAAAGGAGGCATGGCTGATTTGAGAGGGAGTGAGGGAGAAAAAAAAGGCAAACAGTGGAAGGGTATGGGGTGATCAGTGAACAGTTGAGAGAGGTGTAGGTGTGTGGTGCTAATATATGATATCTAATATATATATGTGTGTGTGTGTGTGTGTGTGTGTGTAAGTGTGACGTGTGGTATTGGGAATTCAGAATGGAGGAGTGCACAAGTGTACAAGGCAGGCCCAAACAGTGGGGAGTAGTCTGAGAAGATATATAGAGAAAGAGAGAAGTGAGTCGGTGGAATTGGTTTAAAACCAATGCATGCAGTGCATGCTTACTACCTGAAGAAGAGAACTGAAAGAAAAGGAACTAAGGAGCTTAAGGAAGGGAGAAAATCAGAAGGGCGAGGAGAGGGATCCAGAGTTAAAAAGGTAAACCCATAAAACACTTTAATTTCTCTCTCTAGGATATGTGCATATATATGAGCTGTTTGAGTTTTATTTATGCATGTATGATGTTTAGGATGTTAGTACGTGAATAAGGCATGAAATTTGGTCCTTAAAACAACCTAAAATGCAAGGCCGTGAACAAGCAGCCATGGAAGGACCTTGCTTGAAGCAGGTCTGAATCCATGTTAACCAAACCCTATTTGGTTGGTTGGGACCTCAAATAAACCCTATGGGTGTTCCAAAAACACATGACCGTGACCACAAAGCCCAAGAAATGACTCTCAAAAATCGAGTTGCAGGTTTCGGCCAAAAACCCAAATCTTATTTGCTAGACTTCAAAACTTGTTTTTGAGAATGGGGATTGAATCCCCATTCCATAAGGATCACACGAAACCAAACACCATTAAAAATGGTGATGAAACAAGGATTTACCAGGGAGTTGCAGGTCTGAGTATCACCTTCCAGATCGCGACTGTGAGCCCAAACTGGAACTCCAAATCAATGCTAAACAATTCCTTGATGCTTTAGAAGCAATTTAAAATCAATAGCAGAGAAGAAAAGTGACTAAAAACGCACGAAATTGGAAGGGAAGAAACGCAAAAATTAGGGCAACAGTCGTGGATTGATGGGGAATACGACACTGAGTCGACTCATCGTTTTAAAAACTAGGATGAGTCGACTCGGACATGTGGTAGCATCTGGACCTGCCATCGAATAGATGGAGCGACGTCGTTTTGAGATAGGTTTAAATTTTAAAACATTAGGGCTGACTGTCATCATGACGTCAGTATTACGTGTAAACCAACTAAATCGATTGGTTCAATGAAAACTGGACCAGTTCACTGAAATTTGAACTGAACCAACTGGTTCAGACCGAAACTTCCAAAAATTTGATTATGACCCCCAGAACTTCTAGATAATTGTACTAAGGCCCGACCGAAATAAATTAAATATTTTATTAATAATATTTAAATAAGAAATATTTCAAAAATGCCCCTAGGTCAAAATTTGGCCAAACGAAGTCCAAATAAAATAAAAAAAAATAGTGTATTTTGACTATCTTGGGAATTCCGAATCCAATGGTGGGGTTTGTTTCACGAGACGAGACTCCAAAAAATAAGACACGCTAAAAATGCTAAAATGACTAAAATGCCCCTACTACCAAACTCAAGCAGAGTCCCGAGAAAGTCTAAATTGACTTTCTTCGACATTCCGGACTCAATGGTGGAGTCCAAATCATGAAACAAAGTACGAAAAAAAAACGTGACACGTAAATAGGTGAATGACCATTTTGCCCTTTTTCATATAAAAGTCCGAATTAAATTTTACGAAAGCCTAAACCGACTTTTCACAACGTTCCGGACTCAATGGTAGAGTCTATTCGACCAAAGGAGAGGTCTAAATAAAAATACATAAAATTTGATGAATAGCATCAGTTAGGTGGCCATAAACTAAAATATTGCCGAAGTACTAAACTAAGGCAAGTACGAGGAAATAAAGTACGAGAAGACTTGACACGTAAACACGTGAAGTAATTAAATTTAAATTAAAGTTAATGAAGCTACCAGAAGAGTATAAATTGAAATAAATTTAATTCCTAACACATTAAATTGTACCGTAGGCTAAGAGTACGAGTTGAATGAAGTACATACGAAATTTATGGAATATTCGTAAATCGTTTAGGATTTAAATACGATCTAAGTATAAGTTAAGAAGTATCAATAGGCGATATTACAGTGGATGTGAAGTTAATGAGACTATGTGTGAATTGTTTTTAGGAACTACAGAGGAAGTGGGAAAGCGCATTTCTAGCACTGACCCTAAGGACCGAGGTGAGTAACCCTTGTATTTGAAATGGAGATTTAACTCCATATATTTAAAGAAGTTTTAAGTTCAAGTTATGTGAAGCATTTGAATATCAAATTCAATTTTTATACGATTATTGTTTTAATATATTCTGTTGTGACATGCTCCATAAATGTTTTTATATAGTTCCTTTCTTAGAAATATTGAGCATGTATGAGTAAAATGCCAATTTCCTTAAATATTCTGAATTTGATTGTTCCAAGTATTTGAAGTTTCATTGCAGAAGTTATATATTTCATGTTTAAAATACTCATGAAAAGTATCTATTGAAGAATCCACGTGATAAATGTTTTGTAAGATAAATGGTGCATAAGCACCACTTGCGTTGTTGAAATCCTTTGGGATTCAACTATGACGCGACGGAGTGCCCGGTAGCAGGATCTAATCCCCCAGGCAAATGAGATCGTAGCATTAACAATAAAACGGGAGTCTGGTTCGAAATAGATTCCACCTAATTAAAGAGAAAAGATGATAAACGCTTTTGAAAATGGAAGCAGGTTTTTACCCCCATTTCTATTATGCATGTTTATATGCTTTTGAAATGCATATACTCTACTTGAAGAAATATATGTTTAGCTTGAATACTTTAAATGTTTCAAAGCTATCTGTTTCAAGAATGCATATATTCTGTGTTCTAAACGTACGAGCAATTGGTAGTGAGTATTTTATAAACTCTCATGTGCTAAACCACTGCCAATTGAAAACCCCATGACGAATACAGGAATTACTTACAAGCTTAGATTAGCTTACCCGGATTTTTATTTAGACCCCCCTTTCAGGTAACTGATGGCAGAATGATTTTGAAGACGTTGATGATGAGTCTAGCCATTTTGGGAAGACGTGTTTAAGTAGTTTCTTTTGGGAAACCCTATGAACTCTAATAGTACATTTTGTATTAGTAAATAGTGTAAGAATGTGTATTAAGCCCCTCGGGGCGGTGGATATGTAATGTTATTAAAAGTCTTTAAGTTTTTAGTTATGCTCTAAATGTATGATCATATATACCGCAATGTAAAGAGCGGCAGTATCGGACGGATGTGCAAATTTTAAAATGAGAAAAGAAAAGAAAAAAGTTTTTCACATTTCCGCAAACCACTTGACGCACATCTATTTGATACCGCTGCGTATGCGAGCCTTGTCCTGAGGCCCTCGGGCCGAAGGGCGGCAGTCACGACTTGAGATCCGCAAAGGGTGGATTTCAGGTCGTGACACGCACAGGGTTGGCTTCGGGTCGTGACAGAGTGGTATCAGAGCACTAGGTTAACTTGAACAATCTTAGTGACCTTAGAAGAATTTGAAATAGAGTTATGAGTTAGGTAGACCTTAGGCTACCTAAAATATGTGAAGTATATGACATGATGGGAAGGTGGGGCATGGGACCCGCAATTCATGAAGTAGATATATGAAGTATATGATATGATACAAAGGCAGGCTATGGGACCTGCATTAGAGTAAGTAAGTAATGAGAAGTACGTATTAGATAAGGAAGGCAGGGTATGGGACCTGCATTAGAGTAAGTAAGTAATGAGAAGTACGTATTCGATAAGAAGGCAGGGTATGGGACCCGCAGTGACATGAAGTAAGTGTTCTGAAGTATGTGATAGGAAGGCAGGGTATGGGACCCGTGGTAAAGTAGAAGGAATAGAGTCTGAAGATTAGAAGTAAACATAGACTATGAAGGTGGACAACAGTGATTGTAAGAAGATAAAAGAGAAAGTGAGGATTTTGACAGTCACTAGTGTGCTATTAGGACCTTTGTTACTGGTGAGGAACGGCAGTCTTATCATGTAACTAAGGTAACTGAGAAACACACAGTGCTACCCTATCCAACCTGATCTAGAAAATCCTTAGAACATTGGAAGACATGAATCTAATAAGTGACATGAGAAATTAGAATTGTACGTTAGTGATTTTAAGTCATATGAGTAGTTGAGTTTTGGAGACAAAACTCTTTTGAAGGTGGGTAGAATGTAACACCCCGAAATTCGACATGAACCAAACTACATCCTGAACAAATAAAAATAAGTTATGTGATATTAATGATTTAAGATAGCTCAAAATACAGCAAGCCATGATGGATTAATTATTATAATGCATGCTCAAAAAATAGACAATTCGGTTAACCAAGTGCCGAAGTAAATAAATGGACTGATACGAATCATTAATTATGAAAATAAAATAAATATAATATGAGATACGAAAATTGATAAAATAAGTAATAATGATATCGAGTTTTGACTTTAAGCCAAATTTACTGCTATTCATAAATTAACATTTTATAAACTATTAATATGGTAAGATATAAAATATATATATCCAGGAAGCTAATAAGAAGTTGTTGGTATAAAAGAAAATATGAAATTAAGCATTGGGAAATATATAAATGTATATGAATATATATAATATTATAAGTATAAAACTAGAAGCTTTCAGTGGGAGTTAGCAGACTATATATATGTATATATATAAAAAGGAAGCAAGAAGCTTCGTGGAAGCTGCTGAAGAAACAAAAAACCAGCAGTGGGGAAATGGAAAACAGGGGGCTGAGTAACCCTATTATATGATATATATATATATATATATATAGAAAATAAAGAATCAGGAAGTTTCTGAAGAAAAAGTGAATAAATGGCATAAAAATGAGCCTTGTCTTCTACGTGTACCGTGTGTATGTTACGTGTGTGTGAAGTGTTGGAGGCAACTGCGGCAAGAAGGGACACATGGGCACATATGTGTTTATGCGTGTATAGTGTAGTGGTGCAGGAAATTTGTAAATAAAATAAGACAGTCAGTGCTCTTGGAGTAAGGCGATGCAACCAAAGCCACTGGAAGGAAATTTGCAGAGAAAGAGAGAGATAGATGAGGCGGTGAAGGGGGAATATTTCCAGAATTGGATCAGCAAGGTCCTATGGGCATCGTTGGTCGCTAAGTTGGATCTTGAGGCTGCTACTGGAGTGCGTTGGATGGCAATGATAGTGCTGCAGTACAAATTGATATATGTATATGTATGCATGTAGCAGTTTATGGGGTTTGAAGATGATTGTTTTGGGAAGGGTGGATGTTGCGGTTTTGTGATGGCCCCTCTATTCTGCCGTTCTAGTTGTGAATAGAGGTGAATATCAGGCAGATTGGGGAGTCCTCTTTTGATGACGAAGCTTGATGCTGAGCGGTATCCGAAGGTTGTACTAAAACAGGGGAATTTTGCAGTTCAGGGGCAGCAGTGTAGATTGGATTGATTGTTGGATGATGCTGCTTTGACAGATCAGTGTTGGCTTCAGCTTTTTTCGATGATGATGGTAGTAGCGGCGCAGGAGGGACGGAAGTGCAGCAATGCTCCAGCTGCAATTTGATGGGTTAAATTCATATTAACTTCAGATCTGAAGCAGCAAATGCTATACCTGAAATTAGGAATTTTATGTGGTTTTAGTGTTGCTGTAACTGTCGGTTGTGATTGGTAGGAAACAGAGAAATGGTGTGTAGCAGATGTTTGAGGGGTGTCATGCTATGGTACAGGGGTAGACTATAAGGGATTGTTTGAGAAGTTTAGTACAGAAAATTAGTTGGGCAACAAATGTAGTCCCTCAAGAGAGATATAGCTAACCGATTGAAGGTCGGGGCAAGACACATGGTTGAGGCTTGTGACACTCGACTGCAAATTCTCCAAGGTCGGCGGTTAGAGTGAAAGTGTACAGTCTCAATGGGATCACCAGAAACGTTTCACTAAAAAGAGAGATTTCACTGAGTTCACATGGATGAAATTCGAAATGGAGATACACGTAATATGGAGGTAATGTTTATTTTAAATAAAGCACTACGAGTTAGGCAGGTTTTAAAGAATATTATTTTAAATAAAATTATGAAATTACCCCGAGTTCTAAAACAAGTCAAACGAAATCCAAATAGAATAAACAAATAGTGTATTTTGACTATTTTGGACGTTCTGAACCCAGTGGAGGAGTCCATTTCATGAGACGGGACTCCAAAAAAATAAGACACGTTAAAGTATAAATTACTAAACTGCCCTAACATGCCTGAAGTCAAATAAAAAGCCGAGAGAGTCTAAATTGACTTTCTTCGACATTCCGGACTTAATGGTGAGGTCCATATTATGAAATAAAGTACGAAAAAATATGACACGTAAATATGTGAAGTTAAGAAAGCAACCCTAAAGTTAATGAAGCTACCAGAAGAGTATACGCTAAGAGAATAACACTAAAGATAAAGATTAGGATTTAATATGACCATTAAGAACATCAATATGAGATTTTTGAAGTACACATGAAGTTAATAGATTATTTATGAATTGTTCTTAGGAACTACAAAGGGGAAAGGAAAGGCATCGCAGTAGAGCTAGCCTAAAAGTATAAGGTGAGTAACCCTGCATTTGAAGTGGAAATTTAACTCCATGGATTTTGAATGATCCTCTAAGTTTAAGTTATGGCAAGCATTTGAATATCAAATTCAATCTTTACACGATTCCTGCTTTAAAGTGTTCTTGTTTTTATACATCCTGTTATGACATGCTCAGTAAATGTTTTTATATACAATTTTTTTTGAAAATATTTAGCATGTCTGAGTAAAATGGCAATTTCTTTAAATATTCTGAATTTGATTATTCCAAGTATTTGAAGTCCTATTTCAGAAGTTATATGTTACATGTTTTAAATACTCATGAAAAGTATCTATATGAAGAACCATGTGATAAATGTTTTACAAGATAACAATAGCATAACCACATAGGCAGGATTTTGGGTTTCTTCGGAACTCAATTGACCTGTCAAAAACTGCATAGTCAGGATGTAACACCCCGACCCCGTTTAATTAATAAATAATTTATTAATTATTAATTAGCACCGACTTAAAGAATAATCATGAAGATTAATCGGGAATCTCTGGATGGTCACGATAGACCGATAAAATAATTAACTGCGTCAGAAAAGAGGGTGTAATACCCGGGCCTAACTACTACTTAATTAGGTAAAAATGATGTCATTTTAATACTGACAGGAACTCGAATTAACTAGCTACGGAAACCCCAAATAAATAATAAACGACACGGGGCCCTTGACATTGAGGCTAACTGAAATACTGAAACCCTTGGAAGAAACCGCGTCGAAAAAGAAGCAACAGAAAAGAAAATACAACGGAATAGCCAAAATGAAATTATGTGCAGCCAAACAGGGCCTAAGCCCAAAATGGGAAAAATTCCCAAAATGAGGCCAAGGGGATTTGAACCCTTGACCAAGTGGGGCAAGACCTCATATACCCAAAAAGTTACCAAGTTGGCTGCCAACATCTTTGTGCCTATATATATAACAGAATGGTATATAACTCTGAATTATCCTAGGCTGCCTCCCAAACTGGCCAATAGCCATACATGCAAACCCTTCATCATTACCTGAGTCACCCCATATCAGCCCACCTCAACTTCTGTATCAGCCACATGATCACACTTGGGCCCATAAGTGTATACATATATGTATATGTATATGTATGCAATATTATATTCATATATGAACTATGCACCTTGGGGACCCTCAAAAAATATGTATGCTACATCGTCTACCGAGGGAAGGAAAATCAGAAAACTTCCTGTGTGTTCTACAGTAAGGTCTGTTAGAGAGAGAGACCTAGAGAGAGAAATAGGTGTGTATGTCCATGGTGTGTGCATGGTGCTTCCATGGAGGTGCATAAACGAGAAGGGACCGAGAGGCTCACAACTAGAACTGAGGTTTGAGGTGCCAAAAATCAAGACTGAGCCATGAATGAGGGAGCAGTGGTCGACCAAGGTAAATGCCAAAAACCCAGAAAATTTCCTTTTCTTTTTGCTTTCTATTTTCAGTCATTCGAGGCCATATAAACTGCATGTATGAGCTACTGTGAGACCTAAGAATTGTTATAAGTTAACTGGGAGGGTCAGATAGGCTTGAAAACCCCAAAACAGTGAGAAACCGCCATGGATGGACCTTAGTGGTGCAGGTCTGAAACGACCCTCACCAAACTGATCTTTAATGATTTAAACCTAATCTAGACCTCATGAGGGTTTGAAAAACCTTAGACCGCGACCCCAACACTCAGATTTAAACCATTGAAATGAAGGTTGCAGGTCTCGGGTTTGAAACCCAGACTCTTAAATAGACTCCTAAACTTGATTTTAGTAATGGGGACTTGAACCCCATGATGCATGGATCATTTTAAGCCAAGCCATGCGAGTTTTGGTGATGAATTGGAGATTTACAACCGAGTTGCAGGTTCGGTTATCTCTCCATGGACCGAGTATTTGAGCTTGATTCGAGGCATAAAATTAATGCCAAATTGTTGGCATAACATCCAGAAACAATTTGGGATGGATAGTAGTAAGAAATTGTGGCCAAAATATCACGAAATCAAAAAGAAAAGAAATTGGGAATTAGGGCGAAATTGGGGAAAAAGAGAGGAAGACGGTGAATAGTGGATGGGTCGGATCTGGGTTCGGGTCAGTACCTGACCCGTCGCATAAATGGGTTAAATGAAACTACATCGTTTGGTTAAAAAGATTTTAAAATTTAAAATGTAGGGCTGACGTCAGCTTTACGCATTGAACTGGCCAAACGGGTTGGTTCAGTGAAATAGTGGACCGGTTCAGTTACAAACCAACTAGACCCTTTGGTTTATTTTAAAAGTTTTAAAAAATTGCATTTGTACCCCCAACTATTTAGAATATTTTACTAAGGCCCAGATTTTAAAAAAGAAATTTCAAATGATCCCCTAGAAAAATAAATAATTAATAAAATAAATTATTTAATTATTTAATTATTTTATTAATTAGGTAAAATTACCATTTTACCCTTAGACATTAAATGACTCAAATGAAGTCCAAATTAAATAAATAAATAGTGTATTTTTACTATTTCGGGCATTTCAGACTCAATGGTCGAGTCCAATTGATGAAATTAAGTCCTGAAAAATACAGACACATAAATGTTAAATGACTATATTGCCCCTAATACAATAGAAAGCCCAAATGAAGTCCAAATTGGACGAAATTGATACCAATGGAAGCCCAAATAATTATGAACTTGTATATATGACTAAAAAATGATTTGGGGTCAGAACGTCATGAAATTTAAATGACCGATGTGTTTCTATGATCAAAAGTAGATGCCAAACGAAGTCCAAAAGACCTAAAAATTTATGTATAAGATATGTAAAATATTCTGAGGACCATGATAGGTCCGGGGCAAGAAAAATAAATTACCATTTTGCCCCTGCATATGACTGAAGCCAAATAAAAAGTCGATAAGTCCTAAATTGACTTTCTTCGACGTTCCGAATCCAATGATGAGGTCCGAAATACCAAATTAGGTAATGAAAAATAAGTCACGTGAAAGATAAAACTTATTAAGTTACCACGAGTAAACCGGTAAGACCAATCCTAGGAAATTAGGATACGTCAGGTCTAAGATTAAATGAAGAGAATCAATTAGAGATGATTTGAAGTAAATGAGGAATTAATTGAAGTCTTGATGAATTTGATTTTTAGGAATTACAAGGAAAAAGGGGAAGCCACCAGTAGAACTAACCCAGGAGAACAAGCTGAGTAATCCTGTACTTTGAAGTGGAGGTTTTAATCTCCATGGATTCTGAAGAAGTTTAAGTTTAAACATTCTGAAGCATTTTCATTTCTGCTGTATTTTGAAATCTCGTATTTATATGCTTTATATTCCAACATTTTATCGTAATCATTTATGAATTTTAACATGGCATGCAAATTTACTTCCTGACATTCTGACAAATGATACGTTTAATTCTTGCATGTCCATGTAATTCTCGGTTTTACTAAATGCCTCTTGAATTAAATGTTTTATTCTGTCTATGCCTTAATAAATTCCTGTGCATCGTGATTTAAATTCTTGAAACTCTTATGTCAAATATTTCAAATATTGTCCTTCAAATGTTTAAAAACCCTGATTAAATTGTCCGTGTTTTGAATACACATGAAAATTCATTCTTTAATTAAAGCCATGTTTTTAAATGCTTATCAAAAGCATTTCTTGAAGAAGCCATACTTTTGTACTCATGAGAAACATCTATTTGAAAAGCATGTTTCAAACACACATGAAAAACTTATATTGGAAGAAATCATGCTTTCAATACTCAAGAAAAGCATTTATTTGAAGAAGCCATAATTCGATGCTCTTTAAAAACCATCCAATGAAGAAATCTTGTTTTTAAATGCTTATAAAAAGTATTTCACGAAGAAGCCATATTTTTGCAAGATAATTGTGCATAAGCACAACATTCGACGTTGAAATCCTTCGGGATTCAACTATGACATGAAGAAATGCTCGATAGCAGGATCTAATCCCCTAGGCAATGAGATATCTCCATTGTAGCATTGCAGTAAAACTGGAATCTGGTTCGAAACAGAATTCCACCTAATCAAAGTGAAAAGATGACAAATGTTTTCAGAAATGGTAGCAGGTTTTAACCCCCATTTATCTGAAACGGGTTTTTATATAACCCCAATTTTTGAAGAAGAAGAAAATTGCATCCTCCTATTTTCATGGAAGGAATTTCAAATTATTTCCTTGGTCTTTAAATGGCCACTCTGCACATGTTTATAAATTCTGTTGCATATTAAATGCTTTATTGAATGCTTTAAAAATGCATCATGCAATATGATTTGAAGATTCTTGTATCTTGCGATTATTGAAGTATGTGCCTAGCTTGAATGCCTTGTATGATTCGCGCTATCCTTTTGAAGAATTCTATTTTTGTATCTGAAGTATATGTACAATTGGTAGTGTATGTTTATATGAAGTCTCTTTTAAACTAACCCACTACCAGTTGAAACCCATGACAAAGTACTGGAATTACTCATTAGGCTTTTCAAAGCTCACCCCATTCCCTAACATTTTTCAAGTGATGATGATGGTTGGGAGCCTTGCCTAATTTGAGGATTGGTAATTGGTAGCTCCATTTGATCAGGAATTTTGGAAGTACTAGGACCTGTAGTTGGTCAAATTTCGATGTAGTAAATTTTGGACAAATATGTACTTAAGCCCGAGAGGCAACGGATATGTAAAATTTATAACTTTAAATTTTTAGAATGCTCTGAATGTATATTATTTGTTTACCGCTCCGAAGAAGAAGAAGAAGCGACGGTATCGGGTGGGCGTGCGAAAAGAAAAAGTTTTCACGCTTCCGCAATTTGCCAGTTCTGGCCCTATCACACAGCTGTTCAGTGCCATTGCTCACGTGAAGCCTTGCCCTAAGGCCTTCGGGCCAAAGGGCGGCGGTCGCGATTCGGGATCCACATGGGGTGGATTTTAGGTCGTGACACAGGATTTTGGGTTTCTTCGGAACTCACTTGACCTGTCAAGTGAAATGCCCGGTAGTAGGATCTAATCCCCTAAGCAATGAGATATCTCCACGTAGAAGTAAAACGGGAGTCTGGTTCGAAACAGATTTCACCTAATCAAAGAGAAAAGATGACACACATTTTTTAAAATGGAAGCAGGTTTTACCGCCATTTTCACTATGCATGTTTATATGTTTTGAAGTGTTTATACTCTATTTGAAGTAATATGTGTTTAGCTTGAATACTTTAAATGTTTCAAAGATATCTGTTATGAAGAATGCATGTACTCTATGTTCAAAATATACGAGCAATTAGTAGTGAGTATTTTATAAACTCTCATATGCGAAACCACTGCCAATTGAAACCCTATGACAAATGCTGGCATTACTCACTAGGCTTCTTGAAGCTCACCCCATTCCCTAACATTTTTTTCAGGTAACGATGATGAATGGGAGCCTTGCTCCATTTGGGGATGATGACTAGTGGCTCTAATACGATCAAGGACTTTTGGGAAGTACTAGGACTCGTAGATGGTCAAATTTTGATGTAGTGGATTTTGGACAAATATGTACTTAAGCCCGAGAGGCAATCAATATGTAATATGTATAAAACTTTAGAATTTTATTTACGCTCTAAATATATAATCATGTGTATCGCTATGAAGAGCGACAGTACCAGCTGGATGTGCGAAAGTGTTTTAAATAAGAAAAGAAAAGAAAAAAAATTTCACGTTTCTGCAACCACAGGCCGCACCACCATCCGATACTATTACTTATGTGAGCCTTACCCTAAGGCCTCGGCCGAAAGGTGGCGGTCGCGATACGAGATCCGTACAGGGTGGGTTTCGGGTCGTGACAATTATTATTATTTTTTATTTAATTTTTATTTCGATATTCGTTCGTGGCTTGCTCAGCCATTGCCCGGGCATCGTCCGTACATTCAGAACTATTTAGATTTCACAATCGTCCCTTTCATTCGATATCATAATATAATGCCCTAACGGCTCGGGTTTACATGGTTCATTCCGTTATAATTTGGGTGAGGGTATCACATAAGCGGTCTTCTTTATAGGAAAAAGTAAGGATATTTGATCCAAGGGCTCACAATGAATCCTTTGGATGAATAGCCAAGATTAATGCTTAATGTGCAAACGATTAGATATAGATATTATTTTGTGCACAAATGTAGGGTAAATCCCTTGGAATAAGGAAGGAATTGAATTTGACAAGTATTTGGTGGACAAACCTATATTTATTATATCGCCCTTAATTCGGTGGAAAATTTAGGGACAAGAAAATTACAAAAATGCCACTATGGCATAAAAAAGTCAAAATTATCCCTAAGGACCTAAATTACCAAAATAACCCTATATGGGTAAAATGACAAGGAAATTACATGTATGCCCATGAATGACCAAAATAACCTATATGGGTAAAATGACAAGGAAATTACATGTATGCCCATGAATGACCAAAATAACCTATATGGGATAGGAATATTCTATAATTACCAAAATGCCCTCCAAATGGCAAAATAACACCAATATTACAAAAATACTCCTAAAATGTGAAAAACCTCTAGTATTTGCCAAACTATCCCTAATAGGTAGGGAAACACTAAAAATTACCAAAATACCCTCCAGTGGACATTATGACTAAAATACACTCAATAGTCTTAATGTGTTAAATGACCAAAATGCCGTTAGTAGGCATAATAACCAAAATACCAAAGAATGCCCATAGTGGTCATAGTGACCAAAATATCAAAAATGTCCTTTATCGGCAAAATGAAGAAATGCTCTCTATAGGCTAAATGACCAAAATGTCATCAATAGATAAAATGACCAAAATACCAAAAATGCCCTATATGGGCAAAATGACGAAAACTTCCTCTATGGGCGAAATGACCAAAATGCCTTCTATAGAAAAAAATGACGAAAATGCCCTCTATAGGTAAAATGACAAAAATACCCTCTAAGGGAGAAATGACCGAAATGACCAAAATGCCCTTTATAGACAAAATGACCAAAATTTTGAAAACACCCTCTATGGGAAAAATGACATAAATGTCTTCCGTAGGTAAAATGACCAAAATGTCCTTTATAAAAAAAATGACCAAAATGTCAAAAATGCCCTCTATGGGCAAAAGGACAAAAATGCCCTCTATTGGGCGAAATGACCAAAATGTCCTCTATGGATAAAATGACCAAAATACTAATAATGCCCTCTGGTTAAAGTGACAAAAATGCCCTCTATGGGCGAAATGACAAAAATGCCCTCTATGGACAAAATGACCGAAATGTCAAAAATACCCTCTATGGGCAAATTGATGAAAATGCCCTGTATGGACGAAATGACCAAAATTTCCTCTATGGACAAAGTGATCAAAATGACGAAAATGCCCTCTATGGGTGAAATAAGAAATTACTAAAATACCCCTAGATATTAAGAAAATACCTACTACATTTTCTGTGAGTTACCTATGGGATAATTTAGTTTAAAGTAGGTTCAATGCACTAAAACAACAAGAATAACAATTAAATCAGGTTCAATGTAGCATTATCATATGTTTAAATCAAAATCAATATTGTAGAAATTTAGGTATATACCATCAAACCATTAGTTATGAAGGACCATGGCTTGAATTGAACTCCATTAGAAAGAAATGTAGGTGATAGAGGAAAATTATCCAACTCTCCTTAGTTTCAAATCAACCACAACAAATGTAATAGGGAACAATCCATTGTTCCCATCTAACGCCGTTGTTGCTAGCAAAACACCACCAAAAGGACCTTTTAGATTACAACCATCCAAACCTATAAATGGTTTACACCCCCTCTTTGAACCCTCTATAAAGGGTTGCAAATAAAAAAAAAAAAAAAACATCTTAAATGTTGGCAGGATCACATTTGGCGGGATCCTCTCCATTTCTAACTTCACCAAACTACGAGGATTTGTTTTCCTCACTTAATTTGCATACATTGGTATCTTAACATATAACTTGCCATGATCTCTCTTAATTTCTTCCACTACCTTCTCCTTGACCTTATACAGTTGCATTTTATTTACCTATAGACCAAACTTCTCAAGCACTTTAACATGAATACCATCATATTTCATATCTAGTTATGACCTAAGTTTGTTGCTTCTATGCAAGCCAAGTAAAGTTAGCTTCTACATTTTCTTGCTCCCTAATTATTTACAACCTTGGTTACCACAATGAGTAGTAGCCCTACTCTTCTCATTTTTGCCCCTCACTAATTTAAATCCCTTTGAATTGAATAATTCTTTAAAATAGCCCTAAATTGATATACATCTTCAAATAACATACTCTTCTCTAGTATTATTTTCTCTCATTCTTTCAAGTTAAATGTTTTCCCTCTTGTGTACTTTTCTGTCATTCTTGTTTAAATATCATCCTCACCACTTGAATATGGACCACATGTATCATTAGACATATAGTCTAAGATTGCACCATCATCCACATCCAATCTAGTCTCTTCTTCATCCTCATCATCGCCATCACCACTCATTTCATTACTATTATACTTCACTTTTCATCACAATCCCTAAATCTTTACATTAAATCTTCACTAAATTCTAGATCCTTAATACCAGCAGTGGCATACCTAGTTATAACAAAGTTAGCATGCATACTACTTGCCTTAGCAAATCCTATTGTAGTAATCTTAGTATTAACGCCACTATAAGACCCTGTTTCAACACCCTTACCATATCCCTCCCTCCCTCTACTTTTAGTAGTTCCACCCACTACATTATCATACCTAATTGCAGCACCCCTAACAGTAGTAGCCCTAGTAGTTGAAAAACCAATTGCAAAATACTTAGCATAACTTCTATTAAAACCTAAATATGTGAACGAACTAAGTTAGAGAAAAGTTCAATATACATTCAAACCCTAAAATATAAGCATGATAAACACAATATTTAGATGATGGCCACTTACTTTTCGATCGTAACTACCAAACAATTCAATCTACTTCCCAGATTATGAACACACCTATGCAAAACTCTTTCTTTCCTAATCATCTTCAGAGTGATTGTACTGATCCTTGTCGATATCAAGCTTTTCCTTTGAATTGAAATGGTTTCAAGGGTTATATAATTTAAAATGAAATCCACTACATAGAAATTTAGGGTTTTACGAAACAAAATGGAATCCACTATAGAGAAATCTTGGGTTTACTGATTGCCTTTGAAATGCTTTCAAACCTTAGAAAAAACCCTTTGTCTCCCCTTCTCTATTCTACCATTAGAAAGTTTGTAATGAGAAATGGAAGAGTCTCGATGTGGAACATATACCTATGCAAGGGGGTTTTATATTTTTTTTTTATGTTCACTTTCTGACAAAAAAAGTAATATCTTGCAATTTCTAATATTGTTAAATGATCCCAGAGTATGAACAAAATTTAATAAATTCCATCAATGTTGTGTTCGACAAACACTAATAGGGGTACTAACTGTGATTTTCAATATTATAGGGGCCTGTGTGTAATTGGGCTAAACTGCATGAGAGGTTAGTGTAATTTACCCTTTCTTGTACTTTAAAAAAAAATGATGAGAACTTTGAAATAGATGTATTTTTATTTTTTAATAAATTCAAGTTTTTGAAAACACAAATTTAGATATTTTTTAAAAAGGTTTTTTTTTTTTCAAAAAAAAAAAAAAGTTTTCAACAACATCTTATTAAATGCAGTTTCTCTTATTATTTTTAACGATAGAAGGGGGAAGGGATTAGAACTCACATATTTTATGTAAAAAATGATCCTCTGATCCACTAATAGGAGCTTGGTCCTAATTGTTAGCCCTAAAGGCTTCGAACCAATGGGATCCTAGTAATTTTGATGATAATAAGGCATTGAAGTGTGAGCACTAATGTTTATATCTGAAGTGATAATGCAAATAGGTCAAAAAGCTCAAAGAAAGTTTGACCAAGGATTAAAAGGCTCAACAAAAGGATAATATCCACTCATGACCAAAGCATCAAAGTCAAACTCAATCAAAGTGGAAGCATTCAAGCCCTTGGAATCAAGCAATGAAACTTATTTTCACTATTTTGGGTTTTGAGTGCCTTAGGATTGATTGATCATTAATATAATGCTTAAAGTGTTTAAGAGATCAATTAAGATCAATCACAAAATGATTTTTCAAAAGGAAATATTGATATTCCATAAGTCTTGAAAGATCATGTGATTTGGAAATCAATCGGTTAAATGTTTTTGAAAAATTGAACCTTTTGCCACTGTAAAAATCAGTTGAGTTCATCAATCAACGAAAGTATGATTCAATTGACTTAGTGATGAATTCAATCAACAGGTTTTGTCGATATAACATTTTCAAATTTAGTTTTTTGACTAATTTGAAATATCTAAATGACCATATTTTATTCCTAACAACTATAATCTTTAAAGACCTATATAAGAAGGTTCAATACAACATTTGTTGCTAACTGTTACACTCTCTAACATTTGAATGACTTGAGATTGCATTCATTTTAAATTTTAGATCTCAAAGCCCTCTTTCTTATTAAATACACAAAGCATGTATTGATCAATCATTAAAGAGTGTGATCTTTATTGTAAATTGGCTCTAGAAAGAGAGTACATTTATTTGTAAATCATTTTTCTTATTGCTATGAGAGTTTGAGAGTTAGGTTACCCTTGTGAGGCAAAATAGATTTTTGATGGGTTTAAGCATAGTTATCAGAATCGGGCCAAACTGGCCAGTTCAACCGAGAACTGGGCATTAAACCAGTTCGGTTCGATTAATATACCATTTTTACTAAAGAACCAGAAAAAACCAGTTGAACCGGCTAATTTTTAAAAAAATTGCGTGAATCGACCAGTTTAAAAAAATGGTTGAACCACCTTTTGTCTTTTTATCACCGATAACTTTTTTTTCACAAAACTTCTTATATTTGATGATTAAATGATGAAATTTGGTATATAATAATATATTTTTGCATGTATTTTTTGTTATATATACAAATATATAAAACTTATACATTAAGATATTTTCAATAATTATACTTATATTTTATTATTTATCACTAGATAATAAAAATATATATTTTTATTTTTATTTTCTTAATTTTTAATATATTTATATATATATATATATTTAATGTATTAATTATAAAATCGGTTGAATTAGTGAACCACGAACCGGTCCCTTCACTAGTTCATTGTCCGGTCCGGTTCTGATAACTATGGGTTTAAGAGTTGGAGGCTCTTCTATAAAGGTTTGATGTCCACTTGGAAGGAGTTCAATAGTAGACTACTCAAGCCGAAAGCTTGGGTCGAGGAAGTAGGATAATCCGAACCTTGTAAAAATCTTGGTGTTGCTCTATGCTCTTTCTCTTTACTTGCTTTAATATTTGCTTATATTTAGATTTGTAAATTTTAAAGTAGTTAAATATTTTCCATATACCCAAACCACCCTCCTCTTTGGTATATTTTTGGGCAACAAATGGTATCAAAGTTTGGTTTCTTGAAATAAAGTTAAGAATATAAGAGGAAAGATTTGAAACTATAGTAAGAATAGTCTTTAGCGAAGGGCAATCGAGCAATAGACCTCCACTATTTAGTGGCCAAAATTATACCAATTGGAAGTCTAGAATGAAGATATATCTTCAACCTCAAACCATGAAATCTATAGAGTTATTGTAAATAGTTTCCAATTTTCCACTAAAACTTTAAGAATTGGTAATGTAGCCAAAAAAGAAAATGAATGGGATGAAAGTGACCTAAAATAAATTCCACTCAATGCTAAGGTAATGAGTAATTTATATTGTACTTTAGATGCAAATAAGTTTAATCAAATCTCTATTTGCAAATCAATAAAAGAAATAAATTTGAAGTCACCTATCAAGGTACCAATGAAGTAAAAGAATCCAAGATTAGCATGCTAGTTTATAGTTATAAACTATTTAAAGTAAATAGTGATGAATATATACCTAAAATACTTACAAGATTCACCAATATTATTAACTTTTTGAAAAGTCTTGGTAAGAGTTATACTAATGTTAAGATGGTGAGAAAAATCCTCAGGTCACTACCATGAAGTTAGGAACCAATTGTGATAACTATCCAAGAAGCAAAAGATCTTAATATTCTTATCGATGAGCTTCTCAGATCTCTAATGACTCATAAGCTAACCATAAAGAGTCATGAATAAGAAAGCAAGGAAAAGAAAAATATTTCTCTCAAATCTTCTTCTCACCATGAAAGTAAAAATGAAATTGAAAGTGAAGACGAAGATTAAAAAAGTGGTGAAGGGAAAGATGTTTCCATGATCACAAGGAAATTCAAAAAAATTTCTATGAAAAAAGCAATCTGAAAGAAAGAAACAAAAACGAGAGTCCAATAAGAAAGAATCCTTTAAAAAAGATCCTCTCATGTGCTTTGAATGCAAGAAGTTGTGACATATCGAGGTTAAATGTCCCTAACTCAAGAAGGAAGGGAAGAAAAGTAAAAATAAGGCAATGAAAGCCACATCAGATGATTCAGAAGAAGAATCAAGTGACCAAAAAGTAGCCAACTTTTACTTCATCACCAAAGAAAATGAGGTAATCTCTAACCTTAACTTTTCTTCCCGTTATGAAGAACTTCAAGATGCATTTGAAGAATTTCATGATGAGCATGAAAAAATTGGCTTCAAAAATGTTGATTTTAAAAAGAAATTTTCTTCTATTTTAAATGAAGTAAAAGATCTAAAAGATCAAAATGAAAATTAGAATTAGGAGAATGAACAACTTTGCTTGAAAAATAAAAATCCTAAAATTAAAAATTGTTCTTTAAAAAAGAAAGTTGAAGATTTACACTTCACTTTAAAGAAATTTACTAAAGGAAGTGAGATTTTAGATAAAATCATCTTACAACAAAGATTTGTATTCGATAAGGCCAATTTAGGTTATAATACCTACAATAAATAAAAGTCATTTAAAAACTTCCTTGTAAAAATTTCAAGTTTAAACTCATCAAGTCGGGCTCATTCTTCAAATGGGTTAAGAAAACACTTGAAGGAAAAAAGGAAAAATGCTTTGGCTTCCAAAAGGAACTATTTATTGCCCAGATATTTACCCTAGAAAATAGGGTATTTAGCAAATATTGACAACTTTTTCAAATTTTAAAAATGTATGCAAGAAATGCAAACTATGTAAAAGAGTATAGAGAGAAAAAAAAAAGAACAAATACAACGATTTTTATGAGCTTCAGAAAACTTCCTACATCCTCTACTCATGCATCACCACTTGAGTTTTTCCACTATCTTGATCTCCTTGTAGGTGGAGGTCAAACCTTTACAATCAGAGCTCCTAGTTCTTTGCCCAACAAAATATCCCCTTTTGCCTCACAAGGTAAACACATACTCGCAAATCTCACTACAATGAGAAGATATAAAAATCTTTTACCAACAAGCGCTCTCTTTGAGAGTAGATTGGTACAATATATGCTCACTCTCTATAGATAGATTAGGTGTATGCTCAGAGTATTTCAGATGAGTAAAACTTTTAGATCAAGATTTTCAATCGTCAGATCTAAAGTTAAGAATAGAGATGTTGAAGTGAAAACTTGTAAAGAGATAGAAACAAATGCTTTAAAGAACCTCTATTTATAGCCCTCAAATGAATATGACTGTTGTATTTCAAAATAGAGTCGTTCACCCCTTTTTTTATTATTCAACATTTGAATTTTGAAGTGCCAGACCGAAAAAGTAAGTCGATTGAATTATCAACCAGTCGACTAGATCAAGATATGGTCAAATGATCAAATCAACCGATTTGTCTAGAGGGTTTGAGGTTCAAGTGTTTGAGAACAATCGGTCGACTGGTTATAAGGACCAGTTAACTAGTTATGATGTACACTATTTTAGCCTTTAAAAGTTAGTCGACTGAATCATGTAATAGGTCGATTGTGTTTAACAGTATGTCGAGGCTATATTCTTGAAAATGTCAGTCAGTCAACTAGTTCTAGGAATTGGTGAACTGGTTTGTTCAGTGTAAAAATAAGCTTTAAGAATAAATCAAATGGTTCTTGGAACTGGTTGACTGGTTTTGATAAAAAGTGTCATCTTGCTTATTTTTCATAGTAGACTATTTTCAAAACTTGAAGTGTGGCAACGTATTGTTTTGAAAAATTATTTTATGGTTTGTTATAGTTGATAATTTTAAATAGTAAAAACTTATGAAAAATAATCAATCTAATCCTAAATCTCTCAAAACCCAAAATAAGGAAAATAAAAATTCTTCTCTTTACTTGTCTTGATTCCTTGGGCTTGAGTGTGTCTATTTTCTTAGATAATCATGAGAATTCCACTTGATTTAATTTTAGCTTTGAAGCATGCACTTGAGTGAAGTCCTTAAGCTTGATGGACCTTGTCATTCATTGGTCAACAATCTTTTTTGACTTAGATGACCTATTTGCATTGTCATTAGAGTAAAATATTAGTCCACATGAATAATGCCTTATTATCATCAAAAATACTGAGACACCCTTGGTTGTGTAAAGATCTGAAAAATCAAGATAAATTTGCCGGTAGGGCACTATTCATATGCTATTTGCCGATAGGGCACTATACATGCATCATTTATACATAAGTCATATTTAAAAGCATAATTTGAGTATTCCATAGAAGGTAAATATGCTTAGAATGTTAAAATATACTTCCTGTGAGAATTTAAGCCTAACTGGAGATAGTTTGAAAAATTGGACCAAAAGGGCATCCCGGGTGGACCTGGCCGCACCCGCCAACAAGCGAAAATAAGTTTTTTGGAAAAATATCATTTAAAATAATTTTAAAAACTTTGGTAAAAGTAGAATATCTAATTGAGGCATTTCGGGATAGGTAATAGTATAACGGGGTCCGGCGGCTCACTAAGGGCAAAAGTGTCTTTTCACCCCTTGACCCCTTTACTATAAATATGACCCTTGGGATCTAAAATTCTCAAAAAATGATGGAGACGTTACAGAAAGTCGTGCTTGGAGAGAAATGGTGAGAAAAACTTAGGTTTTTTAACTTTCTACCTTCCAAAAGTCATCTCTAACCTTAGAATTTCACAAGGCTTCCTTCTAGGAAGTTGTTCCCCACATCAAGGGCTATGTTCTTACCGATTGGTTTGGCTGCACAATGAGAAAAACTCCCTACGGTTGAGAAAACCCTTTTAGGTATGATATTTTGCTAAGTAAAGAATAGGGTTAAGTTTAGGAGTGTTTTTGTATGTTGATTGTATGACTTACATGCTTACTTGTTATTAGAAAACCACCTAGCATATAGTTTCTTTGAAAACCTAGGGTTGGTACTTTGTGTTCTTATGTATTCTTTGAAAATTTGGTGAAGTGATGAACATGTAACTTGAATATATGTATAATTCATTGCATTCTAGCTCATGTTTATGTAGGCAAAGTCTTGTTGTTTGAAAGTTATGGTTGCTTAATGTATTGGTACTTTGTGTATTTGTGTGATCTTTGAGAATTTGTTTAAGTTGTGAACATGTAACATGATTATATGTGTAATTGATAGGATTATATGCTAAGTTCATGTAGAAAAAGTTTTGTGGTTTAAAAGTTGTAGTTTTCTTTATGTATGATGCATTATTTAAGGCATACCCATGTGTTTGATAAATGTCTCATTGAAATTGCATAGAAAAATCAAGGCATCTTAGCATACGTGAATCTTTGGAACATGGCGTGTGTTGAGCACTTTAGTGCTATACATTATGAGGGTGTAGATCCTGTGGTGAAAAATCCAAAATCTGGCCAATGATTGGTACTCGCTAATCCAACGGGAACGTGCCTGTGAAACAAGACATATAAGTGGTACTCGCAAATCCAATGGGGAAGGACCATGAAACGAGACATGTGTTAGGCATAGAGTTGCATATATGAGTCATACATATTTCCATTACATTGCATTGATGAATGGGAAGGCATATAGATTATAAATGTACAATTTACACATGCCACACCTTAACTTTGTTCCTTATATTAACATTATGTCATACTGGGCCGTCGTGCTTACCCTATACGGGATTACATATTACAGATGAGGCTCCCAACACTTGAGACTTGATGAAGTCTTGAAGCATGGAGGGGGAAATGGACCTTGAAGAACATTGGGCCCTTGGGGCATATTTTTGGTTGTATGAGGGCATAAACCCTAAGACATATGTATTAACTTGTAAAATTTTGTATAGTATTGAAACAATGGACATAAGCCCAAATAGCTTGTGTTTAATTTGAAAAAAGATGGACTATAGGCCTTGGGCCATTTTGTGATGTAAGGGCTTAAACCTAAATGACAAATTGAGTATTAAATGTAAATGAGGAGCATGGAGCTCCATGTAGTTACTTGTTTTTTTTTTTTTAATATGCTTGTGAATGTTAAAATTACACAATTGTATAAATAATTATTCATTAGGTGTATGTTAAATTTTTATAAACTTGTGGCTATCTAGTGAGGGTGGATTGTGCATATACTTGTACATATAAATTGTTGTAAAATATTAGGTAAAAAATACTTAGAAAATAAAGGAGATCATGTCAAAATTTTGTGAATTAAAAAGAGTCATTGGGTGTGTAAAATGCCCCATATATAGGTGGGTAGAGTGCCAAAAAGTGGGAGTTAAAAACCTTAAGGAAGTAGGTTAAAAATTGAAAAAATCAACTTGCAGCACTTTAGAAAAAAATTTAGAAAAGTGAGAAATCAGGCTGCAGCAAATACACTGTAGCTACAGTGAAGCGGCCCAGACCAGCCACGTGCACACCCGCGCTCGGGCCGCTCGCACGCCCTACCACTCGTGCACGTTTGCTAGCTGCGCGCGCCTACGCCCTACGCCCTTGCGCGCCCATCCCAGCCCTGACACCCCCCTTGACACCAGCCCTTGGCCACCCTTTTTAAGCTATGTTTGGCCATACTTTTGGGCCATGTTTGGCCACCTTGTTGGGCCATGTTTGGCCATCCTTTTAGGCCATGTTCGGCCATCCTATTGGGCCATGTTCGACCACTTCTTTAGACCATCTTAGGTAGGATTTTTAACCTATTCTTGGCCTATACCTTAGGGCATTTGGGGTCCATTTGAGCCACTATTTCAAGCCACATTAAAGACATTTTTGGGGCCTTTTTATAGACTATGCTTGAACATGACTTAGACTAATTTTGACCATTGGTTGGGGAGATATTCGATTGATATTAAAAACCCATCTTAGGTGAGTCTAGTTAGCAAATTTTCATTTTTAGTTTTGGAGAAATATGGGAAAATAAATGGGAAATCAACTAAATCCATTTAATGGTCTTTTATTAATTTTTTCTTAATTCATTTCCATTCACTCCCGGGGTTTTAAAAATTCGGGGTGTGAAAAGTTTAAACCCCTTAGGTTTAACAATCTCCCCATTTTTAATGATGATAAAACATTTTTCCTTGTTAAATGAAAATAGTAAAATAAGAATATAAATTGATAGAGAATTATAATTTTTCATATATGATCCCCTTATCAACTTGTCAACTTGAATTCATGCCTCAATATGAATAGATTAAGCAGTTAGGCATTATTTTCTATATCTCCCCTATCAACATGTAATCATTGCAAGTTAGGGTTAGAAAGTTACATCACGTTTTAATTCTTGGTTTGTGCATTTAGATATAATGAATAAGCACACAAATTTGCACAAAACACAAAAAAAAAGAGATATAACAAAAATATGATTTCTATTCATTGATTGTATTGATCTCTTACAATTCAAAGCATGATTGTACAAGTATATCTACTTTTTGCTGGTTTAGAACATACCAAATGAGGAACACGTCCATGTATGAGACGAAGTCTCATCCACTGACACGTGGGAGGATATTTTAGGTGATGATGTGGTGGATGAGGTGGGACTCGAAAATAAGTTGGGAGGCTTTCGGTTTGAAAGGCTCCGAAATGGAAAAGTGATCGTACATTTGTCATATGACCGTGGGGAGATTGAACCCTTCACGCACTACCCAAAAATTGGTAGTGAACTCTTGGAATTCTCCATGGGAAATGTTGAAGACCTCCAAGATAGACTCGAGAGAGAGAGAGAGAGAGAGAGAGAGAGAGGAGTGAGATGGGGGTGTCTAATATCCAAGAGTACGCATTGAGGCCCTTACGCATAAAAGAGTTGGACAAGATAGAAGTATTGGATGTTGAAGGAAGAAATGAATTTTTGTCCATCCAAGATAATCAAAATGGGACCCGATGAAGATGGATTGTGATTCAAAGAAAGGTGTACTAATGGTTTTCCCATATTTGATGGTATGGCGTTTTGATGTCATCATGAAACTTTTGGACTATAGAAATGTTGAGAAAGACTTGACAACTGCGACGGGATTATTTTCGGTGTTGTGATCATTGTCATCTTTGGGATGTTTTTTTAAGGACTTGGATGATGGGTTCTTGGTTTTAGGAGCCATAGAAAAGAGATCAAAGAGTTTGGGAGAGTTTCTAGGAGGTTTTTGAATAGTTAGAGCGAGAGAGAGAAGTCAAAGAGTCTCTGAGAGCATGAGTTTGAAATTTTTGAAAATTGCTCAGTTTTTATAAATCAAAATAAATCAGTCGACTGGTTTATACCATTAGTCGATTGGTTATGCCCTAGTTTTAGGGCGATTGACTGGTTCCACCAGTACCTTATAATTCTCTCTTTAAAAATATAATCAGTCGATTGTTTTACCATGCATTCAATTGGTCCTATACATCAATCGATTGGTAGGTCAATTGACTTGACCAGTGGTAAATTTTTCCTTTGCCTAACTGACTTCAGTGGACCATATGGTCGACTGTTTCAACTATCAGTCCATTAGTCTTCAAAAATAGTCAACTGATTTGAGTAGAAGTGATTATAATCACTTAGTTACTCAAATATTTTAGGTCATTCATTCCTAGTTCTTTTCTAATAAAGAAAAACCTCTATTCATGGAGTGGTTTGGTGAATATATCTACCAATTGATGGTTCATATCATTGAACTCAAGGATTACATCACCATTTTGCACATGATCCCTAAGATAATGATGTCTAATTTTTATGTGTTTGGTTCTAAAGTGTTGAATTAGATTTTTACTTATGTTTATTGCATTATTGTCATCATAATTAATTGGAATTAAATCAAAATTAAGCTGAAAGTCTTGAAGTTGTTGTTTCATGTAAAAAGTTTGAACAAAACAACTCCTGGTTGATACATATTATGCTTCGGTCGTGGATAATGCAACAAAATTTTGCTTTTGCTAAACCATGACACAAGGGAATGTCCAAGAAATGGCAAGTCCCACTTGGGCTTTATCTATCAACTTTACAACTAGAAAAATCAGCATCTGAATAGCTTAATAGATCAACGGATGTGTTTCTAGGATAGAACAATCTTATGTTTGTTAGTCCTATTAAATATCTAAAAATTCTCTTTACTATTTTTACGTGTGATTCCATAGGACAAAATTGGAATCTTGCACACAAGAACACACTATACATAATGGTCAGTCTTCTTGCTGTGAGATACAAGAGACTTCCTGTAATATCCCAACCTGGGATATGGCATGTATACCAAAGTAGACCCGATCAAGTAGAATGACACCAGTTGTAAACCGAGCTGTTAAAGCTCTATATCATGATATCATAGGGACTGAACGGTAATTGAATGTGAACGGTTTATTTTGTATAGTCAGTGTCGGGCGACACCTGAGCAGCCCAAGACTGAGTCTAGTAATGCGTGCATGCACACATTTCCATGCACGTGTACGTTTGCATGGACGCGTAGTCCATTAAAAATGAGTGTATGTACGTATAGGTAGAATGTAGTAAATATATATGTGTATTAGTGTGTGTGTGTGTGTATAGAAGTATAAATATAAATGGTATACGTATACATCTATATGTATATGATATAATATGATGTGTATATGTATATAATATATATATATATATATATTGGAAAATACATGGAAAAAGGGAAAAGAAAAGAAAGGAGAAAAGAAAAGAAAAGGAAAAGAAAATGTTTGAGTGTGTGCTGGATAGTGTCGGCAAGTGTGTGTGTGTGTGTTGGTACGTGTAAAGTGTGTGTTATAGATATTATATACATATATATATATATATATCCTATGTAAAATAAAAGAGAAGAAAACAAAAAAAGAAAAGGAAAGAAAAGTCAAGAAAGAGGGCTTGTAGAGAGAGAAAGAGGTCGGCTAGTATTGTATGTATATATATAGATATATATATATATATGCATGAGGGAGTTGATGTAGAAAACAGAAAAGAAAGGGGTCAAAACAAGGGACTGAAAGCATCTTGAGAAGATGTAGAGGCTTAGAAGTGAAACTCTGAAGTGAGAAAGGGAAATATAGAAACAAGCAAGGTGAGTGAAATTTAAAGGTTATCAAATTTTGTCTTTGAAATTTAGTGTATAAAGCACGATAGAAACCATAGGGCCATATAGCTGAGTTTAAAAGAAACTGAATGCAAAAAGAATGAGGTGAAATGGTTGAAAATCAATGAGAAAAAGGGATTTACAGGTTTTGTGATAAATCGGTTTATTGGATTTTTGTGCTAAAAAAATAGGTTAAATGATTTGAAATTATTCCTATAAGGTGTAGCAGTTATGTAGAGGTTTACTTGGTTTAAAACAGTAGAAAAAATATACATAAAATGGAAAATATTCAGTTGGCCGGAGCTGGCCGAAAAATCAAAAACGGCCACTGAACTTCTCTTTTTATGAAACTTGAAAAGAAAATTTTGGAAAACTAGTTATATGATGGTGATCTAGGAGGAGAAAGGAAGAGAATAGCATCATATTTGGGTGAAAATTTGATCGGAACAATAACCGGAGTTGGAAGGGGTGACAGAACCCTACCGCGTATTACTGGAGAAGAAGAAGAAGAATAGTGTAAATGGTTTCTGGGTTGGGCTTGGTTCGGGTTGGGTTAGACCCGACCCACCCATTTATATAAACCTTGAAGCTATGTTGTTTAGATTATGTTTTAAAAATAAATTGGGAGTGTTTGGTTATACCGTTAAGAAATTTAATTGGGATTTAATTGGGGAATGGGGATATCCTATTCTAAGTTGGTCACTATCCGTTGTTTGGCCCCAAGAAAATCACAAAAAGATGCATAGGGGCGCAGCCCCCACGATTTGAACTTGAGACCTATTGGAAGAGAACCTCAAACCCAAACCACTTGGACAGGCAAGCTCGTGTGAATGGTTGTGCCTAAATATATATATATATATATATATATATTAACAATATTAAATTAATTAATTTAATAATAGTAAAATAATGCGAAGTCCAAAAATAGTAAAAGTATAGTGTTTTCTTTATGTGTCGGACATTCTGAGACCAATCGAGGGATCCGTTTTGTGAGACGGGGTCCCAAAAAATAAAAGACAAGTAAAAGTACAAAATGACCATTTTGCCATTTTTAATACAGAAGTCCGAATTGAATTTCGCGAAAGCCTAAACCGACTTTGTTCGATATTCTAGATTCAATGGTACAATCTAAATTAGGAAAAGAGATACTTATAGTAACAAGGCATAAAATTTGATGAATAGTATTAAAACTGGGACGTGTTTACTGATATATAAGGAACTCGAAAGGAAAGGGCAAAATCACGGGATGCTGATCTAAAAACGCATTTTTAAGGTAAGTAAAACATATTCTCTTCCATGTGGTGTTTCCAAGCCAAGTTTATTCCATTACTTCTGAACTTGTACTCTTGAACGTACCTGATGTTATTGTTTTCCACAATGTGATATTGTTTTATCTTGTGGACATTGATTGACTGCTATATCGTTGTTATCATGTTGAACTATGCCTTGAAAGGCCTACTATTCTGTCTTTACTGAATATATGATATTCCATTTTTATACTCTTATGGAATCACAAATGATCATGATGTGTTATGAATGCCGAATTTGTGCTCAGTAACAATATCCATCCAATGCTTTCTGATTTACTGGACCTACGGGTCAAATCCATGAACGGACATATGGCACAAGATGTTAGAGTTCATTGAGGGTATGCCAGGCCCCCAAAGACCAAGGGTTTTTGCCAAACCCGGAATAGTGTAAATGCATCTCTTATGTGATTGATACGACTATGATTGTTGAATGGCACTACCTTTATACTTTGTCTGAGAGACATTCCTTATTGAATTGATTGTGATTGATTTATTATGGCAGTACATTCATATTGATACATTGTTATTGAGAGTTCCATGTTGATGTTATATTCACTATTCATTATTGAACATTGTGACGCCCCACTGTTTATTGGCCATTTTGGAAATTGTTCTCATTAGCTATCACAACATCTTATTTCTTATGATAGGTTATCATATTCTTATTCATGGATTCATATTCTTTTATAATCACCGATACTAGTGTCAGAGATGGAAATTTACTTGCTGAGCTTTTGTAGCTCATTCCATCTTACTTACAATTTTTCAGGTAGTGACGCTACAAGACCCCAGTAGGAGTCTAAGAGTGTAGGAGGACATTTAGAGGAAATGTACTAGTCTATGATGTAGTTCTCCCATGTATTCACCACCCACGAGTGCTGGCTATGTTTAGTTCTTATTTTGAATATTGTAGAACCATATTATGTATTGAATAGACTTCCGCTGATTATTGTATTGAAAAGACTTCCGCTGATTATTACATTGAAAAGACTTCCGCTGATTTTTGTTTTAATTTTTAGTACATTGCATATTAGTACTATAATACAAGAATGGAAAAAGTAGGGACGGACTTAGGGTCGGCCCTGCGACACGAAATCCGCATAGGGTGGGTTTCGGGTCGTGACACTTCTAATCATGCCTCTATATTTTTTCGTATTTGCATCTTTTTTTTATCATTCTTTTCAAGTTTGGTGGTAGCACATATAAGAGTACTAAAAGATTTTGTGTTTTCTATATCAAATCTTTTGAGTAATTCTTTAACATATTTAGATGGATTTATAAATGTTTTTTCTTTAGATTATTTTATTTGTAATCTTAAAAAGAAATTTAATTCTCCCATCATGCTCATTTCAAATTCATCTTGCATGCACTTAGCAAAGTCCTTGCATAGATCTTCATTTGTTGAGCCAAATATAATGTCATCAACATATATTTGCACAATGAGTATTTCCTTCATTTTTGTTTCAATAAACAAAGTGGTAACTATTTTTCCTCTAATAAATTCTTTTTTAGTGAGGAAACCATTAAATCTTTCATACCATGCTCTTGGAGCTTTCTTCAAACCATATAAAGCTTTATTTAGCTTATATACATGGTTTGGATTTTCTTGGTTTTCAAATTTGGGAAGTTGTTCAACATATATTTCCTTGGATATGAATTCATTTAAGAATTCACTATTTACATCCATTTGATAGAATTTGAAACCCTTATGACATGCAAAGCAAAGTAACATTCTTATAAATTTTAATCTAACAACTAGGGAAAAAGTTTCTTTATAGTCAATGGCCTTTTCTTGATTGTATCTTTGGGCTACAAACCTAACTTTATTTCTATTTATGTTCTCTTTTTCATCATTCTTGTTTCTAAAAACCCATTTAATACTAATTACACTTTGGTCTTTAGGCCAAGGTACTAAAGTCTATACATAATTTCTTTCAAATTGATTTAGTTCTTCTTGTATAGCTAATATCTAAGATTCATCATTTTTAGCTTCTTGAATATTTTTGGGTTCAATTTGAGATAGAAACGCTAGATTATTACACACATTTCTCACTGAATCTCTAGTTGTAGCAACTCCTTGAGTTGGTTCACCTGTGATTTGATCTTTAGGGTGATTTTTGAAAAACTTCCATTCTTTGGAAGGGTATAGTCCATTTTGAGTTAAAACTTAATTTTCTATTTTATCTTCTTCTATTTTTTTCTTTTCATTTTTCTAGATTTTGATGATTTATATCATTGTTATTTTGAAGTAACTCATTTGTATTTGAGTTATTTTGTACATTATCATCATCCACATTTCTCTTTGAGGGGTGAGAATAAGATTCATTAAATATAACTAGTATATATTCTTATAAATTTGGAGTTTTTTTTATTGAAGATTCTATATGCCTTGCTTATGGTAGAGTATCATAGGAAATTCCTTCATCGGATTTAGCATCAAATTTTCCCAAGTTCTCTGTCATTTTGCACATAGCATTTGCAACTAAATCCATGAAAGTAGCTAATGTTTGGATTTTTGTTATTCTAAATGTCATGAGGTGTTTTATTAAGTTTTGGCCATATACTTACTTTATTAATCACATAACAAGTATTGTTCACTACTTCAGCCTGAACGTATTTGGGTAAGTTATGTTTATTAAGCATTGTTCTAGTCATTTCTTGAAGTGATCTATTTTTCCTTTCAACTATTCCATTTTGTTAAGGATTTCTATGGGCTAAAAATTTGTGACCAGTTCCACATTCATCACAATATTTTTCTATATCCTTATTATCAAATTTTCTACCTCTATTGCTTCTAACATTGTTAATGGTATAGCATTTTTCATTTTGGATTCTCCTACACAATTTTGTGAAGGCTTCATGTGCTTCATCTTTTTAAGAAAGAAATAGAAACCAAGTATATCTTGAGTAATCATCAACAATCACAAAGGTATAATATTTTCATTCTAATCTTGCAACCCTAGTTGGTCCAAATAGGTCCAAATGCAAGAGTTGTAATGGCATATTTGTTAAAATATCATTCTTCTTCTTGAAGGAGGTTTTCACTTGTTTTCCTAGTTGGCAAGTACCACAATCACCATCATTTAGAAATTTGGTTTTGGGTAAACCTTTAACTAGTTCATGTCCAGACAAGTTAGAAATTAAGTCCATACTTGCATGATCTAGTCTCCTATGCTATAACTAACTATTTTTATTTATGGTCGTAAAGCATTTATATTTTTTGATGCAATATCATCAAAATTAATGCAATAGATATTGTTATCCTTATATGAAACAAATAAACATTTTCATGGTTGCATGCATTTTTAATTAGGCATCTATTGGTTAAAAAACAACTAGATAACCTTTATCACATAGTTAACTAATGCTAAACAAGTTTTGTTTCAAGTCGTCAACTAGAAGCACATTTTCAATAGATAAACATAACTTTTTACCTATGCTTCCAATGCCTATGATTTTACCTTTTAAGTTGTCTCTAAAACTCACATATCCACTATCTTTTGAAGTGAGAGATGTGAACTTGGCTTTGTCTCCAGCCGTGTGTCTTAGGCATCCACTATCAAGGAACTATTTGTCCTTACTTGAGAAAGACTTCAAGCACACCTACAAAAGCAACTCAAGTAACACCTTTTGGTACTCAAACCTCTTTGGGTCCTTGTGGATTAGCCTTAGGTAAGAAAGTTTCTTTTAGAACCCAAATCATTTTTCCTTTATATTTCATGCATTTTTTAGATTTTCTTGAAGATGTACATGAAGAGTTGTATTAGAACTAAATGTTCTAACAAATAAGTTTTGATAAGACTTTTGTATGGTATGAGCATTATATCTCAAACCCGTTTTATCAAAGACACATATTTGTTATGAGATGATCTTATCTAAAATCTCACTACCCTTAGTAAATTTTCTTACAGTATAATTTAGATCATCTGCCTTCTACTTGAGAGTGAAGTTTTCTTCCTCAAGATCCTTATTTTATAAATACAAGGAATCTTTTTCTTTCTTTAAAATTTCATTGTGAGCATTTGAAATTTGAAGATCATTTGAAAGAGTTAAAATCCTTGTTTTTAAAAAGGATTTTCTCAAGCTCCTTATGCAATTTCTAAAAGGCATTTTGTAATTCTTCACAAGAAGGAAATAGGTCAAGGTTAGAATTTACCTCATCTTCTTGAGCCATGAGACAAAAGTTGGTCATTTATTAGTCACTTGACTCTTCTTTTGATTCATCTCAAGTAACGTTCATTGCCTTGTTTTTTGTTCTCATTCCTTCTCCTTTGAGTTGAGGACACTCTGTCTTTATATGTCCCAATTTGTGGCACTCGTAGCAAGTTGGGGGCTCTTTCTTACTTGATTCCCTTTTCTGTTGCTTCCTTTTTATAAAGCTTTTGAACGTCCTTGTGATGAAGGCTAAATCTTCATCACTTTCTTGATCTTCTTATTCTTGATCTTCACTTTTATGAGATAAAGATTTTAAGGAAAGGTTCTTCTTTGGCTTGTTCTTTTCTTGATGGCTTCGTATGGTAAGCTCGTGAGTCATGAGAGTTTCGAGAAGCTCGTCAAGGTTTAGCATGTTAAAATCATTTGCTTCTTGAATCGCCGTCACCATGGCTTCCCATGTTCTTAGTAGAGACCTAAGGTTTTTTCTCACCATCTTAACATTAGTATAGCTCTTACCAAGAGCCTTCAAAGAGTTAATAATATTAGTAAAGCAACTAAACATTTTGGGAATGGATTCGCTAGCATCTACCTTAAATAATTCAAAATTATAAACTGGCATGCTAATTTTTGACTCTTTGACTTGATTGGTACCTTCGTAGGAAACCTTAATTTTATATTATATCTTTTTTGTGGATTCACAAGCAGAGATTCGATTAAACTCATTTGCATCTAAGACACAATATAAATTACTCATGGCCTTAACATTTATTTGAATGAGTTTGAGATCATTCTCATCCCATTCTTGTTCTCCCTTAGCAACCTTAGTAGTGGTAATAGAACTTTCAGCTTTCATAGGAATGTGAGGCCTATTTGTAATGACCTTCTAATTTCATAGTCTAAGACTTGAAGATAATTTTTATTCTAACCTTCTAATAAGTGTAATTTTGGAGACTAAATAATGGAGGTATATTTTTCAATTGCCCTTCCACAAAGAGGGTTCCAATAATATTTTTCATATATTTTTATCTTTGAGTGTTAACTCTATTTTGCAAGAGATGAGGTTCTGGTATCACTTGTTGCTCAGATATTTACCCTAAAAAAGGGGTGAATTGGGTATATAAGAAATATTGACAACTTTTACAATCTTTAAAAATGTATACAAGAACTGCACAAGTATATAAAGAACAAAGAGAGAAAGAGAGAGCAAACATAACAATTTTTACAAGGTTCAGAAAACTTCCTACATCCTTAACTCAAGCATCTCTACTTGAGTTTTTTCACTATCATGATCTCATTGCAGGTGGAGGTCAAACTTTCACAATCAGAGCTTCTAGCTTTTTGGCCAACAAAATATCTCCTTTTGCCTTACAAGGATTACACCTATCTAAGAATCTCATCACAATGAGAAATACAAAGTTTGTTTACCAACAAACACCTTCTTCAAGAGTAGATTAATGCAATATATGCTCATTCTTTATAGATAGATCAAGTGTAAACTCAGAGTATTTTATGTTTCCCAGATATTTACCCTAAAAGATAAGGGGTGAATAGGATATTTAGCAAATATTAATAACTTTTTAAAACTTTAAAATATATGATGATAATGTACAAGTATGTAAAAGAGTAGAGAAAGAAAGAGAGAGCAAACATAATAATTTTTACAAGGTTCGAAAAACTTCATACGTTCTCGACTCAAGCATCCCCACTTAAGTTTTTCCAGTATCTTGATCTCATTGTAGGTGGAGGTCAAACCTTTACAACAAGAGCTCCTCACTCTTTTTCCAACAAAATATCCCTTTTTGCCTCGCAAGGGTAGCACCTACTTGTAAATCTCATTGCAATGAGAAGATAAAATATTTGTTTACCAATAAACACTCTCTTCAAGAGTAGATTGGTGCAATATATGCTCACTATCTTGTGGGCTCAAGCATCAGAAAAACCCGGTTGTTTGCTTCCTCAAGGTAGGAGAAGAACGCCCTCTTTTTGGATTGGGGTGCATGAGAATGAAAAAAGGAGTCGACAACTTGTTTTATGCTAATAACAAGCAAACTTGATACAACCCATTAAGCATACATGTAAAGGAAATAGCAAAGACAATTGAAATTACAATATTTTGGTGCTAGTTAAATTCTAAACTCCTTGACATAGGTCAAAAAAAATATAGCAAACTATTATATAATAAACAAGAGAATTCTAAACGTAGGAGTTAAGGTATGAGATGGGAAGGGGTTATGCATCCATCCTACCCACTCCAAATGAATTGGCCTTTAGTGTTCATCCACATGGCATATATTTTATGACATAAAATAACAGAAAGAAAGAGAGAATCATAATGATTACATGAATAAATAAGATAAGAAAGAGGCATAAAAGTAAATAAAATAAAGAGGGAGAATATAGAGAGCTAATGATAACATGAACCAGTGAAATAAGAAAAAGATATAAACTAAATAAGATAAAGAGAATGAGTAGACTCGGGCCCATGAGGCGTCATACGTATCCATTCAGATAACGAAATCAGAGCCAACGTAGTTCTCCAATTCAATTGATTTTATCAATAGTGATAGGATGAATTGAATTGGGAAAAGAGAAAAATAAGAGTTTTAGGGAGTGTAATTGATTATTTAAGGTTAATTATACAAGGCTTTGGCTTGAACTCCTTGACTTTAGATCATCAATTGTACAAAACTTCGTCCTAAATTGGGTAGAGCTTCGGCTTGTGTAAAACAAAGTTTCAAAAAATATAGAGTGAGAAGAGAGAGAATTATTATAGCAACACTTTGGCTCCTAAATTTGCGTCCCTGATTATGGTGGCCAATGGGTCTTATTTATAGGAAAAAGTACAGAGGTTTGATCCAAGGGTTTACAACGAATCCTATGGATTGATGACCTAGATTAAGCCTTAATGTGCAAGCAAACAAGATTTAGAAATTTTCTTATACAGAAATAAAGGCAAATCCCTTAAAACAAGGGAGATTGCTAAGAAAACTCTCTTAAGACAAGGAAGGGATGAAAATAGGCAAGTTTTTTGTGTACACCTATATTTACTATATCGCCCCTAATTTGGTATAAAATTTAGGGACATGGTAATTACAAAAATGCCACTAAGGCATAGAAAGTTAAAATTGTCCCTAAGGGTTAAAATTACAAAATTAATCCTATATAGGTAAAATGACATGGAAATTACATGTATGCCCTTAAATGACCAAAATAATCTACAAAGGGTAGGATTATGTTAAAATTATCGAAGTGCCCTCCAAAGGAAAAAATGGCACCAATATTATAGAAATACCCCTAGAAAGTGTGAAACCTCTAGTATTAACCAAACTACCCCTAAAGGGTAGAGAAACACTAGAAATTACCAAAGTACCTTTGATGGCCAAAGATGTGCATAATGACCAACTACCCTTAAGGGCCCTAATGTACCCAATGACCAAAATGCCCTTAGTAGGCATAATGACCAAAATATCCTCAATGGGTGAAATGACCAAAATGCCTTTAGTGGGATAAAGACCAGAATGCCCTTGGTGGGCATAATGACTAGAATGCCCCTAGTGGGCTAAATGACCAAAATGCCCTTGGTGGGCAAAATGACCAAAATGTCCTTGGTGGGCATAAAGATTCAAATGCCTTTAATGGGTGAAATGACCAAAATAGCCTTAGTCGGCATAATGATTGAAATGCCCCTGATGGGCAAAGTAAGCAAAATGCCCTTAGTGGGCATAATGATTGAAATGCCCTTAGTGGGCAAAATGATTAAAATGCCCCTAGTGGGCAAAAATGTGAAATTATTAAAAATACCTCTAGGTGGAACATATTGTAGTAACTTCTAAAAAGTGGTGAAACTATCCCTATACAATCAAGGGTCTGAAAATGAGGTGTCTACAAAGAGCCCCTCAATGGCGGAGCTTGTAAACAAGCGAATGTCAACGTAAAAAAATGATAGCCATTTTGGCCTTAATTGTGGAATTGATGCAGTTAGACTCATTCTATATGAGATTCCTATGTATCACCCCTAAGGTGAATCTGATCCGTAATTCATGAATGGTGCAAAGGGACCAAGAAGGAATGTTATCCTTCGAGAGGATCACCTAAAAGGAAACTCTATCCCAATAGGTTTTTTGAAATTGTGTCCTCAAACAACTTAAAGAATGTTATCCTAACAAATTTATAAGAGAGTGTGAGATACGGCTTACCTAAAAGGAAATGTGGTCCTAATAGGTTTATAAGATATTACGATAGACGGCTTACCTAAAAGGAAATGAGATCCTAATAAGTCTTTTGTGAGGTTATGCCCTCACAAGATGGGTATACGTCCTTTGACATTTTACTTAAAAGGGGATCGTGATCCTAATAAATTTTATGAAATTGCGTCCTCAAACAACTTTATCTAAAAAGGAATGTGATCCTAGTAGGCTTGATGAAATTGTGATAGGCAGCTTACTTAGAATGAATGCTTCCAAATAGGTTTTATAAAATCTGATGATGATTTTGAATTCAGAGCATATCTTATTGGAGAGATGACTTAAGTTGGGTCTGTTGAAGGATCGGCCTTTGTGTGACTCTATGGGGAAGAGTTGACTTGAGTGTCATTTTATTGGTTTTGAGAAGGAAAATTCATTTTTTGGAGCATTTATGTGATTAACTTCAAGAAAATGAAGTAAATTACTTGACCTTCACTAATCGGGCCATAACCTTTGTATGTGTTTGGACAAAATTGAGAATATAACCACTTTAGTCTTGCGATAAGTTCATAAATAAATTTTGGCAATCATAAATGGAAAATATATATATATAAAAAAAAGGGTTAAAATGGGCCAAAACAACAAAATAGGCCAAAATTACGAAATGGGCCGAAACCAACCCACTAAGGCACTATGTGCCGATCGGTCCCCCGTGAGTACTGCTAGTCAATCAACCCTATTATTTTCCTTGTTTTTCTCTTGTCTGCTAATTGCATTTATCATCATATTTCTTTACTACAGTAACACCTCGTACCAATCACAATCCGCCTCCACAGATCTACTCTACATAGTGTGTAATTTTCCTGTGCAATGATTTAAAGGTATGTTCTAAGATTCTCTTTTAACAAGGCTTAGAAAAATGTTTATGAAAATGAATATATCTAAATCCACTCACAACTTTTGTGCTTACTAGGATTGCAAAAATATGTTCTCTATGTATTTTTTGCGAACTTCCATATATCTCAATAAGTGAAAGAATATATATATATATATATATACGTGTTCGGATGACTTGATTCATTTGAACGGTCCTTAGACACATTCGAATGATTTAGGTACTATTTTTGCAAATTGATTCTAATCATATTTAAAAACAAACCAAGTATCTAAAGGTCACTATTATAACACATGGGCATTTGGGTTACCAGTCAACCAGTCAAATAAGCATTCGGGTCTGGTTTGAATGGATTCGTGTCTAGTCCGCAGGGCGGCTGGGCCCTTAGGGGCTATTGGTTACGGGTAATTTGAAAACTCTAAAATTTAATTGGAACTGGAATAGGGTTATCCCTATTCTAGAAATTGAAATCAAAATTAGAATAAGGTCGTTTGGCAGCAAAGCTTAGAAATTGAATCTTGGAAAATTATAAAAGAGCTTAATAGACTTAGTTAATTACAAATGGGTGAACATTTTTAGAAAAATTAAGAAAAAGCCTACTTGTTTATAAAATTGAAAATAAAGCCAATTAAAATAAGAGAAGAGGCATTCTTAAGGTTTTTGGGCATTCCGGACTCAATGGCAGAGTCGGTTTGGACATTTAGGGACTCGGGACGGTCCCACATGAATATGAAAATTATGAAAATGCCTCTAATGATAGTTTAAAAAACTTAAAAGCTAATTAAAATTCAAAAGGGGTTATTCCAAAGTTGTTAGATGCTCGGGATTCAAATATATAATTAGATTGAACAAATTGAGGCTCGGTGATGGTCCCATATAAAGTGAGAAAATGATAATTATACCCTTAGACTTACATTAAGCAATTGAAAGTCGAATTAAGATCTAGAAGAGGTGTTTCAATCTTTTTGACACTTGGGACTCAAATATGATATCAGAATAATGAAATAGGGACTTAAGATAGTACCACATGAAAATATGAAATTATTAAAATGCCCCTAGACATGGAACAAATACCTAAAAGCATCGATAAAATATAAAGAGGACATCTTTAAGATTGTTGGACCTTCTGGATCCGATTCCAAGGTCAGTACGACATCTCGGTAGACGTGTAACTTGTTTGATAAATTACATAAATGCCCTTATGGGTTTAAAAGACAGTCAAATGACTTAGAAATAATATGGTAGGACTTCTTTAGGATTTTGGATACCCAAGAACATGTTTTTTATATCCGTTTGGGTAAACGGGTACCTGAGATGTAGGCTAATGAGTAATTGGCCATAGAGAACCGTAAGACTTAATACAATGCCTTATGCTATGGGCCAAGGTGGTCCCGGGAATGGAAAAGTAGATACGTAAGAAAATCGACAAACATTATAAAAGACGCAAGTAGTGTCTCTTTGTAGTGGAGTGAGGATTGGGACTAGGATAATGTCCTGATGTATTGATGTGTGTACTTGTTATATGATCTACATAAGATATTTGTTATCACCGTTCATTACCTTGTGACTGATTTATCAGTATGATGTGATTATTATGTTAAATGTCATAATGTTGGACATTATATGATATTATTAGATAAATGTTACCATATATGATTGATAATGATTGTCATTTCCAATTCTATCATGGATATATGATCACTATTACTCATGTATTTGTTTGTTAAATCATATATCATTTCTTATGGTTATTAGTGTTATTGTGGATATGAATGATATTGATATACAACTTGTTGAACATACTCGAGTGGTGTGAGATTTAAAAGGATATTAATAGTGATGAGCACCGTTTGTAGTGTGGATTAAGATATTGGAATTATGGAAAAGAACACCTATGAGAAAAGGACTTCGGATAGGAATTAGTCATATCTTTTGTGTGCTATTGGGCATGGTGAAATTGTACTTTACCCGGGGTTCCATTTATGATAGGGATAGTGTCTCCCCTTGGCTTGCGAGCCGCATGGGTGGTCGTTTGTCTCCATCGGGTTAGTAGCCCGTAAAGCACTTAGGCTTACTATGAGCCAAATTAGGTGAATACTCATGAGATTGAGATTATTGAGAGAGTGGAATAAGATGAATAAGGTTTTATCCCTTTTTGGTGTGGATTAAGTTATTTGAGATTATTTCCCTTGGCACTCATGTAATGTTTCCTTATGATTATTAATGGTTTGTATATTACCAGTTTGTGATATTGTGGCACTTGTAAATAGTTGCTTAGTTGTGAATGCATACGTTGTTCTTGTAGCTTTGAATAGGAAATTAAGGAGCTTAATGGGGTTGGTAAGTTTATACTTACATCTTGTGATTGGTTATATGTTTATTACATTATTCTTGTGGCATTAAAACGAAAAATGGAGGTGCTTTGTGGAATTATATATCTATATATATATATATATATCATGTGTCCAACCCTCCATATGTCGACTACCTAACTATTATTGTCAAACCACATGTAGTGGTGCGATGCCCTTTTGATACTTATGCTCATGCCTATGTTTGAGATATGATAATGTGGTATGCTAGTGATGTATACTGGACTATAGGGTGTGTCCTCTTCGGACTTGCATTAGTTTTTGGCATGCTGCTTGCTTGTGTGTTTTGGAAAACCCTACTGAGCGTTATGGCTCACCCCGGTGTTCATGGGAATAGCAGGTATTGACTTGATGAAAGATAGCTGCAGGAATAGTACATGATGGATTTTAGTCACTGAAGTACTAGTTACATTCATGTACTAATTTATTTATTTTTACCAAGGGTGTCTATACCCTTTTCAAACTATTGTTGTATATGGGATGTACATATATTGGACTGTAGAGTCAGCTTTGGACATTACCAAATTGTACCCTGTTGTTGGATGATTGATATAGTCTTTGAAAATAATCAATTTTATTTAATCTTGTTATGGGACTTGAACAAATCTAATTAGGGAACCGAACCGAACCGAACCGAAACCAATTAAAGGAAATCATTTTCAACAAAAAAAAAATAGCCTGTATTTATGTACTTGACTAGGATAGTTAGTCCTATTACCTACCTTATCGGGGTCCAATGACCCCTTAGTCAGGCTATGCGGGTCGGAGGCGTGACACTAAACCTAGGTATAGGAAGTGTGTAGGTAGGTTCATTGCATATCTATCTCATCTATTATCATAGAATTGTGAATTTTTGCATTTTTGCATTTTTTGGCATATGTTACATGTATCTTGAAAATCTATGTATTAGTTGAATTCTTGCTATGAAATGAATGGTTTTTATCCTATCTTGATGTTGATATAACTCCCAATTGAATGCGAAAAGGGATTGGCGAAATCATAAAGGGGGTTTTATGTGTATTATGTTTGATATTGTAAATGGCATGCAAGGTGTTTGTGAAATTGTTTGAATGAATCCTTGATGTGAATTAATGAAAATTTGATGAAGTTACTTAAATACTTAACCCTTATGATGAAACTATGATGGATTGCGAACACAAACATGACTGATAAGCCCTTGGAAGTGTGACAATGAACACTTGAAAAATGATGAACAAAGGGCTAGGATTGGACACGTCAATTGTGTGATTTTGATCGTGGTGAGATTGCGCTTACCCGGGGTTTTGATTAGTGTTCAGGATGGTATCTCCCTTCGGCTTACCGTAAGCCCGCGCGGTTGGTCGTATGTCTTTATCGAGTTAGTAACCTGTAAAACACACAAGACTTATCAGGGGCCGACGAGGAATATAGTATTGGGATTAAGACTTGAAAGATAAAAATGGGAACTTTGAATAATTGAAAGAACTCAAGTGTAATGAAATCTTAAATCTTGGAATAATATACATCTCTTTCCTTGATAATGCTTCTTTGTAATGCTTATATGCTTTAGCACATGAAAATGGTTATTGGTTTGAATTCTTTTTGTTGACAAAGCATGCTTAATGAGCACTTGGTTGTCACTACACGTGCATAAGCATACACATGCCACCACATGTTCTTTCCTATGTTTAGATTTTTTCTACTGAGGTTGTTGAACTGGCCCTTACTAGACGTAGGAGTGAGTAAGGAAACGACCATGAATTGAAGGACCACTATCACCAAGCTATTTTTGGGAAGATATCATTTTTGTATAATTGGATGACCATCATGTGAAGTATGTATTTATGTTCATTTTTTAAGGACTCTTGAACATGTATATATTTGAAATAGGTCATGGTGGGTAAAAATTGAAGAACCATTGAAATCTCCTTTGGAAGGACCTTTATTTTGTTCACTTGGACATCATGAAATTTTCGTGAGGAGTTTGTTTACTTGTGTACTTATTTTTTTGAAATGAAACATGTAGTTGTAGTTTAAATTGTATATAACTAGATATGAAATAATAGTAGTATGAGTTTATCATTTCTGCTGAAAGCGATGTAGAACAACCCACTTTGAAAGACCATATCTCCTACATCCTATGGAATTAGAATCTCATAATTTACATTATTAACCCTCATGGTCTTATATTTCAAATGGCTCAAGAATGAACTTAATTAGGCAAATACTGAGGGCGTTATGCTGATTTTAAGAAACTTTTATAGAACCTAACCACTAATTACAAATTAGTTCATAACTTGAGTTCCAAGTACTCTTTTCGAGTGCTTCCAAGTTCTATGGAAATTATATCAGTTACTACACCATATTAAAGGAGGAATGAGAGGAGTTATGGGGGGGTTATGGAAATGGAAAAAGGTAACTTAATGAGAGAGTAATAGGAGGAGGGAATTGAGGAAGGAGGGGTTATAACAAAGCATGCAATTGCATGCGTGAGTTAAGGAGAAAAGAGAGAGAGAGAGAGAGAGAGAGAGAGAGAGAGAGAGAGAACCGTGGGCGCAGCAGAAGCATGGGGGTCAAACTGATAAAGTGAGAAGAAGAGGAGTGAAACAGAGCAGGGAGATTAGGATTGAGGCGTTGAAGCGAAATTAGGCAACTCGGAAAAAATACAGCGCGCCAACTCGAAACGAGGTAAGCTGGATCAAATTTAGTTTTTTTAAATTTAAGCATGAAATATAGATTTGAATGTAGGGTCATAACTAGCATGAATCTAGGAGTTTATTGCAAAAAGAATCGAAGGAAAATGTTTAGAAACAAGGAAAAATGGGGCAGTTGCAGGTTATGGATTATAGTTGGTTTTGTGGATTTTGTGTATTAAAACTTGATTCTAACTATGAGGAATTTATCCTCTTAAGTGTAGAAGTTGAATAAGAAGTAAAATGTCTCAAAACTACAGAGAAAATGGCACAAAAAAAGGGGAAAATCTCCCTCGCCAGAAAAATGCCCAGCACCGGCGCAGCCACTGTTGTGGCAGTTTTTGGCAACCCAAAACCCCACCATTTTCAATTCTAAAAGTAGATATGGAACCCCCTCGACATAACCAATCAATCCCCATCGAGAGAACAAAAGAAAGTTATCACCGGTGTCACGACCCGGAATCCCATGCCGTGCGGATCCCCGAATCGCGACCGCCACCCTCAGGCCCGGGGACCTGAGGGTTAAGGCACGCATAGGCAGCGGTATCGAATCGATGTGCGTCATGTGGTTGCGGAAGCGTGAAAAACTTTTTTTTTTTTTTTTCTTTTCTCATTTTAAAATTTGCACATCCGTCCGATACTGCCGCTATTCACAATGGTACACATGATCATACACTCAGAGCATAACTAAAAACTTAAAGACTTTATAACATTACATGTCCACTGCCCCGAGGGGCTTAATACAAATCAATGTAATATTTCCTAATACAAAATACTGTCAACTTCATAGTACATTCCCAAGAGAATTGCTAGTCCTGTGATTAGTCGCCTAACCCTTCGTCCCAAAATAGATAGGCTTATCATCATCGCCATCAAGATCAGAACTGCTATTGGTCACCTGAAAGGGGGACGGATAAAAATTCGGGTAAGCTAATCTAAGCTTGTGAGCAATTCCTGCATTTGTCATGGGGTCTTCAACTGGTAGTGGTTTAGCACATGAGAGTTTATAAAATACTCACTATCAATTGCTCGTACATTTTAGAACACTGAGTATATGCATTCTTAAAACAGATAGCTTTGAAACATTTAAAGTATTCAAGCTAAATACACATTTCTTCAAGTAGAACATATGCAATTTAAAAACATATAAACACGTATAATAAAAATGGGGGTAAAAACCTGCTTCCATTTTTGAAATCATTACTTTAAAACATATAAACATGTATAGGAAAATGGGGGTAAAACCTACTTCCATTTCCAAAAACATTTGTCATATTTTCTCTTTAATTAGGTGGAATCTGTTTCGAACCAGACTCCAATTTTACTACAATGCTGTAATGCTACAATAGAGATTCCCATACCAGGGGGATCAGATCCTGCTACTTAGCATTTCGACAGTCAATTGAGTTTCGTACAACCCAAAATCCCATCATATTTTTACAGATTAATTGACTTCCGTACAACCCAAAAATTTGTGGGTGCTTATGCACAATTTATCTTATAAAACATGAAATATATATAACTTATCACATGGCTTCTTCAATAGATATTTTTTATGAATATTTAAAACATGAAATATATAACTTCTGCAATAAAACTTCAATATTTGGAATAATCAAATTCAGAACATTTATGAAAATTTAGCATTTTAAACACAAACATGCTGAAACATAATTAAAAAGGAAAACCGTGATTCAAACCAATCACCTGGCATGTCACAATACAATTTATGAAAGCAGAAAAAATTTTAAAACTAGGAATCATGTGATACTAAATTTGATATTCAAGGCTTCAAATAATTTGCACTTAAAACTTCTTCAAATTCATGGAGTTAAATCTCCACTTCAAAGGCAGGATTACTCACCTCAGTCCTTAGGGTCAGTGCTAAAAATGCACTTTCCCGCTTCCTCTGTAGTTCCTAAGAACAATTCATATATAGTCCCATTAACTTCACATCACTGCAATATCACCTATTGATGCTTCTTAACTTATGCTTAGATCGTATTAATCCTAAAACAACTTCATAATTTCCTATGTACTTAATTTAACTTGTACTCTTAACCTATGACACAATTTAATGTGTTAGGTGTTTAATTTATTTTTAATTCATACTCTTCTGGTAGCTCCATTAAATTTAAAAGTAATTTTAATTACTTCACATGTTTACGTGTCGTGTTCAATACTTTGGCAAAGTTTCAAATTCATAGTCACCTGACTGATGCTATTCATCAAATTTTATGTCTATTTATTTTAGACATCTCTTTTGGTTGAATACACTCTACCATTGAGTTCGGAACGTCGAAGAAAGTCAATTTAGGCTTTCTTAGAATTTAATTCAGCTTAGGACATATTAGGGGCAATTTGGTAATTTATACCTTAACGTGTCTAAATTTTTTAGAGTCTTGTCTCGTGAAATGGTTCCCACCATTAGATTTAGAATGTTTAAAATAGTCAAGATATACTATTTATTTATTTAATTTGGACCTCATTTGACTCATTTATGGTACAGGGGCATTTTGGTCATTTTGACATTTTCACGGGTCTTAAATTTTTCGGGACCTCATCTCATGTCGTGGACCTTACCATTGGACTCAGGAGGTCCGAGATAGTAAGAATACATATATGACTTATCTTGTTTGGACACCGGGCATTTTTTGACTATTTAATTTAATTAAATCATTTTAATTAAATTAAATCTATTTAATATGATATATATATATATATATACATTTTGTTTGCATGGAATAACTGGATGAAATGGGTGGCACGCTGGCCAGCGTGTCACCTCCCTCCCAATAGGTACTGCCTTCGAGTCCTGTTAGGTGCAAAATGCACCTTTTTATTTTTTTGATTTTATTATATATATTTTATATTTACATATCACCCCATATGAGACACACGCACATGCGCGGCCGAGCGGTAAGGGAGGGATGTGTGGGCGCATGCGTCAGGGGTTCGAACCGCACTGACCCCAAAATTTCCTTTCTTCTCTTTTTAAAACTTAAAACGGTTATACATATATGTATCAGGGCCCCTATACGACATCGCTCCATTTATTCGGTGGCTAGCCCGTAGCTCGACACGTGTCCGAGTCCACCCACCATTCTAAACGTTTGCGAGTCGACTCAGTGTCGTCTTCCCCGTTCGACCCCTACTGTTGCCCTAGATCCCGAAGCTAAAGAGCTTCAATTTCGAGCCATTTTACTCACCCAAACCCCACTGTTTTTAATCTAATCCATTTCTGGGACATTCTTTAAGAGATTTTCATTCATTTTAGGCATCAAACATGTAACACCCCAACCCTGTTTAATTAATAATTAAATTATTAATTATTAATTATTAATTAGCCTTGACTTACAAAATAATTAAGGGAAATTACCCGGGGATATCTCGGCGGTCACGATAGACCAATAGAACGATTAAACTTGTCTGAAAATAGGGTGTGATGCCCGAACCTAATTATCAATTAATTAGGTGAAATAATGTCGTTTTAACACTGACGGAACTCAAATTAGCTAACCCTGAAAATGCCGGATGATTAATAAATGACACGGAACCTCTGACACTAAAGATAATTGAAATACGAAACTCTCGGAATAAACCGTATCAAAAAAGGAGTTACGGAATGAAAGTTAGGTAGGAAACATTGAAACTGAATTACTGCATCTGCCAAATGGGGCCTTAGCCTAAAATGGTGGAAAATGCCCAAAAGTGTGGCCAAGGGAAATTGAACCCTTGACCAAGTAGACAAGACCTTGTGTATCCAAAAACTTACCAACTGGGCTACTACTATCTTTGTGTTTATATATACAACAAAAATGTATATAACCTAAAATCTAGTTGGGCCACCTCCCAAATTGGCCAATGGCCAAGCATGCAACACATCATCTCTGCATCACCTCTATGCACCCTAACCCATCATCACCCTACTTCAGCCATGATCACCTCTCACCCAAGCAGATTACATGAAACCAAATGATTGCAAATCAAGCAATCAAATACACATGGCTCTATATGGGATATATGTGTGTTTGAAATCTGAATGTGAGGATTGTTTGTAAACTGGTATAGGGAGAGTGGGAGAGAGATCAGTGTGTGCATATTAGAGAGAGAAATGGTGTGAGAATTTGTATGTCCATGGTGTGTGTGTGTGCATGTCATCCATTGGAAATGCACAAAGAAGGGGGAGAACTGTGCACTGTGTGACCAATCCGAGGGACACGACTGCACTGGAGCCACATGCATGAACACAAACCCGAGAAGAGACCACTGTACAAAGGTAAACCATCAAAAAATTTGAGAATTTCCCTTTGTAAATTTCAGCTACTGTTTTGATGTTCTTGAGAGTATCATTGCATGTATCACAGTTAGACAATGAAATCTGGATTGATTGTGCACATTTGGACCAACAGAACTGCCCCAAAAACACATAACCGAAGTAAAACCGCCATTAATGGACCTCAGGTTGCAGGTCTGAATGGACCTCAACCAAACTGACTTCTGATGGTCAAAAACTGATCTAGACCTTTCTAGGATCCCAAATATTTCCATCCGCGACCCAAAATCACACTAGAAGGCCCTCAAAACTGAAGTTATTGGTTTCGGCCATGGAACCCAACTCCAAAATTAGGCCTCTAAACCACGATTTTGGAATGGGATATTGATCCCCATGAACATACGGTCACAACAGACCAAACCTCGTGTGATTTGGTGGAGAAATGAGGATTTAATAGCCAAATTATCGTTTCGGCTATTCTTCCATAGATCAAGCAATTGAGCTTGATTCGATCAATGAAACCGATGCCAAGTTGTTGGTATAGACTCCAGGAATCGATTGGGATCAAAACATGTTGAAAACCATGGCTAAAATGTCACGAAATTAAAAGGGAACAAACTGTAAATTAGGGCAACGAATGGGTCATTCGATGGAGAAGACAGAGTTGACTCGGCCGAATTGACCGAGTCAAGCCGAGTTGGCCCAGTCGACTCGTACACGTGTCGGGCAGTGAGCGTGCCACCACATTAATGAAACTACGCCGTTTTGAGGTTACTGTTTTGTTTAAAAATCGAATTCCGACTGTTTGGATACGGCGTTAATAAATTGAGATCTAAACTGGGTCTGTCCAAACCGAGGATAAGGGAGAAATTAAGGATAACAAGGATATCTTATCCCGGTTCTCTTAAGGGCAGTGAACCGGTTGGTTCACAGTGATTCTGGACCGGTTCAATTCCTGAACCCCTAAACCGTTTGGTCTGAACCCTTAAATTATAAAATTAGTTTTGAACCCCCAAATGTTTTCTGATATTACAGTTTAACCCCTAACAGTTTTGAATATTGTACAGTGGCCCAGATTTTTGAGAAATTATTCATTTAAGCCCCTGAAAAGTTAATTAAATAATTAAATAATTATTTTATTATTTTATTAAATAGGTAAAATTATAATTTTACCCCTGGACATTAATTATGTCAAACGGAGTCCAAATAACTTAAATAAATAGTGTATTTTTACTATTTCAAGCATTCTGGACTCAATGGTAGAGTCCAATTTGAGAAATTAAGTACCAAAAAATACAGACACGTAGGTGTAGATGACTGTACTGCCCCTGATGATACCCAGGCCCAAATAAAAATAAAAGACAGTCTATTTTGACTATGTCGGGCATTCTGGACTCAAGGGTGAGATCCGTTTAATGAACTGAAGTCCTGAAAAATACAGACACATAAAGTGTAAAATGACTGAACTGCCCCTAGTGATGCCCAGGGCCGATTAAACATAAAAGATAGTCCAATTTAACTATGTCGGACACTCTGGACCTAATGGTGAGGTCCATTTTATGAACTGAGGTCCCGAATAGTTTGGTTACACAACATGTAAAATTACCAAACTGCCCCTAATGCTATACGAAACATAAATGAAGTCTGATCGGGACGAAACTGATACCGATAGGAGCCCAGATACTGGTGAAGTTGTACACATGGTTAAATGACAATTCAGGGCCAGAATTACACAAAATGTAAAATGACCAAAATACCCTTGAGCACTGTAAGTGCAAGATAGAGGCCAAATAAAGGTCAATCTGATCTGATAAATTATCGTAAGCATAATTATGAACACAGAAGGGCTAAATAAGACTCCGGAACTGTCAATGCGTAAAACAAGAAATGACCGATATGTACCGATGATCAAAAGTAGATACTAAACGAAGTCCAAAGGACTTAAGAATTTACATATGAGATATATGGGACATTCTGAGGACCACGACAAGGTCCGGGGTAAGAATGGCAAATTACCATTTTGCCCCTAAGGCTAAGTAAGCCCTTAACTGATAACGATTTAAGTCTAAAAGACTCAAACCTTATATATACGATATATGGGATATCTTGATGACCATGACAGAGTCTGGGACAACAATGAAAAAATTACCATTTTGCCCCTATGGTTAAAATAAGAACCTAACTGATACCAATTGGAGTCCAAAAGACGTAGAACTTTATATTTAAGATAGAAAGACTATTTTGAGGACCACAACAGGGTCCGGGACAAGAATGGAAAAATTATCGTTTTGCCCCTAAGGATAAATAAGTAACTGATTGATACCAATTGAAGTCCAAATGACTTAGGTTATAATCCTGATAACCGCTAAGCCTAATTAAAGAATGAAATAGCCTCGGGTGAGACCCAATGAAAGAGCGATAGGCTACTAGGCTATCTTAGGTAATCTAATAGACACCTAAGATGACGAATAAGACCTGAATGGATAAATTCTAATCTGTCTACGATTGATAATTATTATTCAGGATATACATGGAGATGTCTGACGTACTTGGAGGTTATCGAATTGTTTGTGCAAGGAGATAACAGTAACAGTTTGTGAGTAACCTGGAACTTCTGACTTGGTGTATAAGTACACCGTCTAGTTACTGTATTTTGATTTACTGTACTATTTTGTATACTGTACTGTCTAAATGCATACTCTTTTATACTGCATTACACGTAACATGATTTTGTACTGTCTTGCTCTCCTGTTCAGTTCGGTCTGTCCGGTTCCATTATATGGTCTGTTATGGTTTTGTCCCGTACTGTTGTGTCTTGCTCTGGGACCCACTTCAGCTTTGAGCGGTATGGCATAAGTAGGACAGAGCGGCACCCAGAGGATAGAGGCCCCACGAGTAGTCCGCGATGGGCAGCTGGGAAAGCTCGAATATACTTGATTAGGTTCTCAATTGGCATCCTGTTCTGTTCTGTTCCGCTCAACACTGACCTGTTCTGTTTGATCAACACTGACCTGTTCTGTTTGATCTGTCCTGACCTGTTCTGTTTGATCTGTCTGATCTGTTCAGTTTTGATCTGTCCTGACCTGCTTTGTCTGATCTGCCTGATCCGTTCAGTTCTGGTATGTCCTGATTTGTTATGTTTGATCTGTTCTGTCCTAACTTGTTCGCTCTGTTTCGATCTGTTCCGTCCTGTTCCGTCCCGTCCTGTTCTACTCCATACTGATCTGTCCTGTTCTTTGATTTATATGCTTTGTCTCTGATGGATATATTGTTCCCGCTCAGTCTGTCTTATGCCGTTTCATCTATAATATGCTTGTACCACTGATTGATATCTTGTTTCCGCTCAGTTCTGTCTTGTTCCGTTCCGTTGATAATATACCTATATCTCTGGTTAACATATTGTTTCCGCTCTGTTCCGTTATATTCTGTTCCGTTCTGTTTTGTTATGATTAGTTACGTTTTGTTCCGTTTTGTTCCATTATGTTTTATTATGATCTGTTCCGATATGTTCTATTCCAATCTATTCTGTTCTGAATTGTTCCATTATGAACCGTTCTAATCTGACCTGGTTGTCACTGATTGATATATTGGCATCATTTACTATTCTGCTCGGATTGTTGTTTTCTGTTTCGCCCTGTTTTGATTGTTATGTTATGCTCTGTTCTGTTCTACTCCATTCTGATCTATTATGTTTTATTCTGTACGGTTATGCTTGATTTGGTCTGTTATGTTCTGATTAGTTTGTTCCATTTAGCTCGGTACTGTTTTATCTTACTTAAATTGTATTTATAAAACTGCTATTTCTGAAATGACTGAACTATCTCATGTGCGTGATAAGCAAGAATTGGTTTTGAAACCCATGACAGGGAACCTGTGTTACTCACTGGGCTTTTCGAAGCTCACCCAATTCCCTAACATTTTTTCAGGAATTATCCATTGGACTAGAAGGCACTATGATGTGACATGATAGGCCGAGTGGCGGTCCAAGTAAAGGATCTGACGGCACTGATTTGTGGAGACTGTATTCTTATGGATTGAATCTGTTTGTTCCGGTGAGTGACATTACTATATATGATATGATAAATTAACTGTTATCTGGACATGGCTTATGGTCATGAATGGTACTCTGGAGATATTAGATCTGCTCTGTTGTTATATGCCTGATTATAGAATAGATATGCTCTGAGGTTAGAATCATTAGCCGTTCAGATTTTAGACTGGCTCTATGGTACATACCCTTACGGTGGATACATGAGTTGCATTCCCTGGATAAAAAGTTTTAAATTCCGCTGCATCTAACCCTACAATCGGAGTGCAATTCACTGGCAAGTTCAGAATTTGCCTTCGGTTGGTCGTGTGGCGGCTGATTGGCATCACGTCCTTGACATCCCCGTAGGGTAGGGTTCGGGATGTGACAAAACAAGCGTCATCAGCTTGGTTAAAGGTTTGATAATCAAACCTGTGTCTCGGTCGTATATGCTCATTTTTTAGCCAAATCTCTTGGGGTTTGTTCTGTTATGCTTCTATTTCTATAAGATTTCATTTCCTATTCATAAACATGAGTTTTACATCGAGTTTGAGGGATTGGGTTTCAAACTCGAAACCTGCAACTCTTATTTCCATGGTCATTTCTTTAGGTTTTTGGTCGCAGTCATGTGTTTTGGGGATGATTGTAGGGTCTACTTGAAGCCTCTATACACCAAAAATGGTTTTGTTTCCATCGGATCAGACCTGCTTCAAGCAAGGTCCTCCCATGGCTGCCTTCTTGGTTTTACGTTTTTAAACTGTTTTTGGGCTCCCATTTAATGCTTGATCAGATCTAAATATAGTCTAAACATCATATATACATAAATCAAGGCTTAAGACAGTTCATACGAAGAGAAATTCTAGAGAGAGAAATTCAGGTGTTTTAGTGGGTTTACCTCAAATGGTACCTTTCACTCCCCTTCTCCTTCTGAATCTCCTCTCTTCTTTTTCCCAAAACTCCTCTCTTTCTTTCTCAGTTACAGAATGAGTGTGAGTCGTGTGTATGCATTGTGTATGTATGTGTATATAAGTATACACTTAATTAATTCAAATTCTGATTGCCCCAACAACTTGGTTAACCTGTGGCAGCATCCATACTCAGGTTTTTACTATTTTGGGGCAGGCTTTCAATCATCCGGTTGTGTGTGTGTGTTTTGTTTTGGTTTTATGTATATATATATATATATATATATCATATATTAGCACCACACACTTACAACTCTCTCAACTACTCTCTGATCACACCATACCCACCACTGTTTGCCTTTCTTTTCTCCCCCACTCCCTTTCTAATCAACTACATCTCCTTTATATATATATATATATATATATATATATTTATAGATTTATATATATATATTTATACAAGGTAGGTCATAATTATTCATATAGTACACATACTTTATATTTAACTATTTATATATGCTACCATTAATTTCTTATATTAAAATAATTAATTACTTTAAAAATTAATTATTCCCTTAAGCGTATAATCTTTACACTAATCCTTCAAAACCTCGAAATGCGCCCAAATCTTGTTCTCGTATCGATGGCCGGTAGTTGATGTTACAATATACTTATCACGGAACCGACAAGTTGGTGATTGCAATGAAAGTGATGTACAGTCGTCCTGAGTTTTCAGGACTACTACTTAAAAGTCCGTGCGCCGGGGTTGAAATCGACCTCGTCATTTAAGGCGTTGACTACTAATTTAAAATTCACGACTTACGGATCCTAGTTCAAATCTGGGCGTTACAGCCGGCGAGTCACTGTTGCTAGGGGTGGCGATCGGAAAAAAAATAGAGAAGAAGCCACTGTTGGCTTCCGGTACGGGTCGCAGGTCGAGTCGGGTTAGCCGCCCAGCTACACTTGGGTTGTAAAATCGTTGTAGTTTGATGGTTTTAAAAACCTGATTTTGGGGGTGTTTGATTGCTAGGTTTATAGATTGGTTGGTATACTAGATAGGAACTAGGATTGCTTACCCCTGTTCAAACTCCCTGTCCATCGTTTGACTTGTGAGTGTAAGGAAAAAAAAAAAAAAAGATGCGCAGGGACTGCTGCCCCTGTAACTTGAACCCATGACCAAGGGGGAAGGGTGGGAAGAACGAACCACTGTGCCATTGAGGCGCATGTAGTCTATTTCATTATAATTAAATTAAATAATTGATTAAATTAGTAATTATTCCATTAATTCTCAATATACAAACGAGTCAAATAAATAATATAAATTTACTGTTTTGGACCTTCTGGATCTAATGGTGAGGTCCGTTTTACGAGATGGGGTCACAAAAAGTAAAATACCCATAGAAATGACAAAATGATCAAAATGCCCCTATGTCAAATGTGAGTCAAACGGACTCCGATTGAATTAAATAAATAATGAATTTTTATTATTTCAAACCCTCTGGACTCAACGGTGAAGTCCAATTTGTGAAAACAGAACCCAAAAAATAGAGACACGTAAATGACCATTTTGCCATTGGGAAAATTAGTTCAATTAGGAATTGTGAAGGCCTAAATTAGTAAAAGAGATATTCATAATAATGAGACATAAATTTGATAAATGGAATTTAAACTAAAACGTGTATACTGATACATATAGGAGACTCGAAAGGAAAAGGGAAGGTCACGAAATACTAAGACGCGTTAAAAAGGTAAGTGAACTCCTATCTCTTATACGTGGTTTCCAAGCCACATCATTTCTATTACTGCCAAAACTTGTACTCATGTATGTATCTGCTATTGTTATCCCACCATTGATATTGTTCTATCTGGTGGATGCCTACTGATTGATATCTCATGATTGATTCATTGTACTGATACCTATCATTGTATGCTTGTGTCATGATGTTCCACGCCTTATTCACTTCTTATGGAAGTATAATAGGAACCTGATTTGTAATTGAATGTCGGATTTGTGCTTAGTCACAACATCCATCTGATTGCCTTCTGAGTTGGCAGGACCTACGGTCGATTGACAGGACTTACGGGTCGATTGACAAGACATTCGGGTCGATTGACGGGACTTACGGGTCGAGTCCGTGAACGGACATATGGTGATGGGGGTGTTTTTACATATGGAGTTATGAGGGCATTTTATATGCATTGAGGTTAAGGGGGGATATGCTGGGCCCCAGACCTAGGGTCTGCCAACTAGAATAAATGCATTACTTAGGTTTGACTGAAATGTTGACCGTTCACTCATTAATTGTACTTGATTATGACTGAGTTATTGTGGCAGTCTATTCATGTTGAATGTGATCATTGAGCTTTCCCATATCTATGCTACACCGTTGCTCGTAATTGTTATTGTGTTTTTTATTCGTTGACTATTGTGGCATTTTACTGTTAACTGCAACCGTTGTCATGACTGGCTATCATGTTACCTTTGAATGCATATTTTCCTATGTAATCCCTAACTCGTATTTGAGATAGGCTTTTACTTATTGAGCTTTGTTAGCTCACCCCACTTACTAATTTTTCAGGTGAGAAGGTTACAGAACCACAGTAGGAGTTCAGGAGCTTAGGAAGACAATTGAGGAGCATGATAAAAGTGAATAAAGTCTCTCCTATGTACTCACCACCTAAGAGTGGTTGTATGTTATGTTGATGTCGGTTTATATTTTTCAGTTGTTAAACAATTTTGTATTAATACTTCCGCTGATGTACTGTTTAAGTTTACATTATTTTTTGTTATCATTGATACAAAGAATGAAAAAAGTAAGGACGACCATTGGGTTGGCCCCGCGACACGAGATCTGCATAGGGTGGGTTTTCTGGTCAGTGACAAAAGAGGTTAGGGTAGGGGTCGAGGTCAAGCTCCTAGTCCTATGCCTCCACCACCACTTTTAATTAGCCAAGTGAATTAAGGTGAGATAGAAGTACCCATTCCCGTACCTCCACCACCACTTCCTAAAGACTCAATGGGTTGGGGCAAGAGAGACATCCTTATTCCCTAATCCTCCACTACCTTTCCAAGGAGAGCTAGTAGGACAAAACCAAAGGGACGTACCTGTAACACCCTGACCTAATTTATTAATAATTAGTTCACTAATTATTAATTAGTACCGACTTATAGAATGATTAAGGGAATGAACCCTAATCTCCCGGCGATCACGTTAGATCAATAAGATAATTACACTTGTGTGAGAATAGGGTACAGTACCCAAACCTAATTATCAGTTAATTCGGTGAAATAATGTCGTTTTAACACTGACGGAACTCGAATTAGCTAAATACGAAAATCCGAAATAAATAATAAATGACACGGAACCTCTGACACTGAAGATAACTGAAATACTAAACCCTCGCAACAACCGCATCGAAAAAGGAGCTACGGAATGAAAGTTACGAGGGAAACAGTGAAACTGAATTAATGCGCAGCCAAACAGGGCCTTAGTCTAAAATGGTGGAAAATGCCCAAAAGTGTGGCCAAGGGGAATTGAACCCTTGACCAAGTAGACAAGACCTTGTGTATCTAAAAAATTAGCAACTGGGCTGGTGGCATCTTTGTGTCCATATATACAACAAAAATGCATATATCTCTGAATTGCCCCAAGCTGCCTCCCAAACTGACCAATGGCAATCCATGCAAATCCTACACGATTGACTAAATCAGCTCCCATCAGCCCTACATTAACCTGCATCATCACACCTAGAGCCTACAAACACATACATATAAAGATATATATGTATAGGTGTGTATATATGTGAGAGATAATGTTTTTGATTCTTTTTGGCCAAAAAGGATGCATGTATTCTGCACCTAAACCGAGAGGGAGATAGCAGTGTGCTGGGTGAGAATTTAGAGAAAGGAAGCTTGCCCATGTGAGAGTTGTGTGTGTCCATGGCTTGTGTGTATACAAGCTTGTGCTTGCCTACTGTTTACATGGAAATGCACAAAGAAGAGGGAGAGCTGTGCACTGTGTGACCAATCTAAGGCACGACTAAGGCACAACCGAGGGGTCTGGACTGAGCTATGGAGGATCGGTGATCGTCCAAGAGGTAAAAACCCCAAGTTTGTGAATTTTTCTGTTAAGAATTCTGCCACTGTTTTCAGTCATTTTTTTTTATCTATATAGACTATATAAATGGAATACTACAATAACTAGGAACTGTTATAAGTCAACTGAAAGGGTCGGGTAGGCTTGGAACCCCAAAACTGTGAAAATCTGCCATGGATGACCTTCCCTATAACAGGTCTGAAACGACCTCCATAAAACTGACTTCTGATGGTCAAGAACTGATCTAGACCTTCCTAGGATCTCAAATATCACCATCAGTGACCTGGAAACCCAGGTTTAGACCCTCAAAACCGAAGCTATTGGTTTCAGCCATGAAACCCAACTCCAAAATTTGACTCCTAAACCACGATTTTGGAATGGGATATTAATCCCCATGGATATACGGTCACAACAAACCAAACCTCATGAGATTTGGTGGAGAAATGAGGATTTACTAGCCAAATTATCGTTTTGGCTATTCTTCCATATATCAAGCAATTGAGCTTGATTCGATCCATGAAACCGATGCCAAAGTGTTGGCATGACATCCAGGAATCGATTGAAACCAAAATCAGTTGAAAACTGTACCTGAAATGTCACGAATCTGAGAAATTGTGAAACTGGAAATTAAGGCAAATAGACGGGGAAGAGATGGGGAAGATGGAGTTGACTCTCTAACTCATTCGAGTTAGGCCAAGTCGACTCGGACACGTGTTGACGCACGAGCGTGCCACTGCATTAATGAAACTGTGTCATTTTGAGGTTTTATTTAAACTGAATCCCGACTGTTTGGTTCCTGGAATAAGAGATTAAAATTGGGAACTTGGTTAACCTGAATACGGATAAGGGCCAAATTGGGGTTAACTGGAATATGCTATTCCGGTTTTCTGAAAGACAGTGAACCGGTTGGTTTTGAGGAATTTGGACCGGTTCAATTCTTGAACCCTAAAGCCGTTTGGTCTGAACCCCTAATTTCTGAATTTACATTTAACCCCCAAAGGTTTTCTGATATTACGGTTTGACCCCAACTGTTTTATAGAATTGTACAGTGGCCCAGATTTTTGAGAAATTGTTCATTTAAGCCCCTGGAAAAATAATTAACTAATAAAATAATTATTTAATTATTTTATTAAATAGGTAAAATTATAATTTTACCCCTGGACATTATATGTGTCAAACAGAGTCCAAATAAATTAAATAAATAGTATATTTTTACTATTTCAGGCATTCCGGACTCAATGGCATTGTCCAATTTGGAACATTAAGTTCCGAAAAATACAGATACACAAATGGTAAATGACTGCCCCTACTGATACCCAGGGCCGATTAAACATAAAGGATAGTCCAATTCAACTATGTCGGACACTCTGGACCCAACGGTGAGGTCCATTTTATGAACTGAGGTCCCGAAAAGTTTGGTTATACAACATGTAAAATTACCAGATTACCTCTGATACTATACGAAGTCCTAATTGGGCAAAATTGATACCAATAGAAGCCCAAATACTGGAGGACTCATGTATATATGTGATTAAATTATGATTCGGGATCAGAACATCAAGAAATATAAAATTACCAAAATGCCACTGATGCTATACGAAACCTAAATGAAGTCCAATTGGGACGAAACTGATACCGATAGAAGCCCAGATACTGGTGAAACTGTATACATGGTTAAATAACGAATCGGGGTCAGAATCTTACGAAACATAAAATGACCAAAACACCCTTGAGCACGGTAAGTGCAAAGTAGAGGTCGAATAAAGGTCAATCTGATCTGATAAATTATCATAAGCATAATTATGAAAATCGAAGGGCTGAATAAGACTCCAAAACAGTCAACATATAAAATGAAAAATGACCGATGTGTCCCGATGATCAAAAGTAGATACCAAATGAAGTCCAAAGACTTAAAAATTTATATATACGATATGTGGACTATTCTGAGGACCATGATAGGGTACGGGGTAAGAATGACAAAATTAACATTTTGCCCCTGAGGACAAATAAGTGCTTAATTGACAACGACTGCAGTCGAAATGACTTGAAATATTATTCAGACAACTGTTAAGCCTGTTTAAGGAATTTAACAACATAAGTTGAAACCCGGTGAGTGGGTAATAGGCCAATGAACCTAATTAGGGGATCTAATAGACTCCTAAGATGATGAATAAGACATGAATGAATAAATTCTGATCTGTTTGTAATTAATGATGATTATTCAAGCTATGCAAGGATATGCCTGAAGTATCTAGAGAACATCAAAGTATTGGTAAATGGAGAATTTGACACTAAGAAACCGAGGTAAGTAAATCTCGGACTTTATTATGTGGTCTTTCCTTAGCCATGTCATAATTCTTTCTTCATGCTGCCACCTTGTACTCCATTATTTGATATGTCTTGATTTCCACAATTGATATTGTTCTATCTTGTGGACTTGATGAGTGATTGCATGTCGATACCCTGATATGATTTATACGTAATTATTTGATGCTTGAATACTAAACCGTATATGTTATATGATAAGAAAAGTACTACTCCACAACTTGTGAAATTATTTATGCATGAGCTGATCTTTCTGTGGTAGTACTTGACTCGTTACACACTTCAGCCCTTAGGGGCAAGATGCTGACAGTCTACACGTGGTTGTGAGCGTCACATCGCACAACCGGGCTACACGTGGGTGTGAGCGTCACTTCGCACGATCGACACGTAGTCATGCGAGACATGACGTACGACTTGAGTCCTAGAGGACACGAAAAGTTGATAGCGCTGTACTGTAAGCACGAAAGGGTATGCCGGGCCCTGATAGATAGCATCTAACAGACAGTTCCTTTTATCTCTCATATGATATGCTTTTGGTTTTCAATGTGTTATATACCTTTGAGCATCGTTGACATCGTATTCCTTGGATTCTTGATATGCTTGAGAGCTTTTCCTTGGAATACCCCTTGTTGTACTATTTGACATGATGACATGCCTACGTAGACGTTTTCTGATTTTGGCAGCACATTATTGGCTATTCCATGTTGTGGTTTTGTGTACTCACCTTGGGATATGCCTATAGGACCTGAGGGTCATTTCTATCGATTTATACATTGGTGACTGGCTATTGTAACTTCTATCATGTCTTCCATTTTGACATGCATTGATTGGTATTTGTTCATTGTCTACCATCTTGAACTAATCTTGACCCATAACAGATGAAATGACTTTACTTACTGAGCTTTATTAGCTCACCCCTTATTATAACCATTTTTCAAGTAGCTTATGACAGATGATATGCAGTGAGATAACTAGCAGAACTAGTAAAGCACAAATGATTTACACTAACGAGATGAACTCCAAGTCAAGTTGACTACGTACTCTGTAAGGTTAAGTTCACAATTGTATTATAATGTTACATCATTAGTGATGAGGTTAGTCTAGTATGTTGGATCACTATGATTAAATTGTACTTGGAGACATTCTGATTATTGATCATTGGAGATGAGTTTGATTAGCTGAACTGTAGTGGTGTAACTTTCGCTTTAAGTAATTCATTGATATAGAATGGATGCATTGGAGCGTGTATATTGATACTCTAGAGATATTTGGTGACTGATTCTAGACGTGCTCTGATGTATTTGGATGAGTTGCATTTATGAAATAAAATGTTTTAATTTTCGCTGATTTGACCCTACATTTAGAACGCAATTCATTGTAAAGTTTAGAAGTTGCCTTTGGTTGGTCGCATTGTTGGTGGAGAAAACCGGCAAGGTGGCCAACTGGCATCACATCCCCGGGATCCGCGTAGGGTGGGTTTCGGGTCATGATTGTACCCGTTCCAGAACCTCCACCACAAAGTCTAAAAGTCCAAGTATATAGGATTGAAATAACCCGTGGGATGATGGAATTTATGAAACAGTTTCAGCAAGCTAACCGAGACGAAGCCCAGTCCCATTCTCAAATGGGTGAGACTAGAGTCACAACTATCATGAGAGAGCTTTAGAGGTTGAATCCTCCTAAGTTCTCGGGGGGACTTGGTCCGTTTTTTGCATATGATTGGTTGAGACAGGTTTCTAGACTCGTAGACATGGTCCATATTTGGGAGGATGATCTCTGAATTGATTATGCTAGCTTTTTGTTTCAAGGGAGAGCCCTAACTTGGTGGGAATCAATAGAACCTACTATGGTTAGAGTGTGGGATGTCTTCACTAAGGCTTTCATGGACAAATTCTTTTCTGCCATGATTAAGGATTCAGTACGACAAGAGTTTCTCCATCTTTATCAAGGTGACATAACTGTATACGAGTATGAGAGTCATTTTTCTTTTCTAGCCCGATTTGCTCCAGGGGTTGTAGTTTTGAGCTTGGGCCCAAGCCTATCACTTGGAACAGGATAGTTCTTCTCAAGATTCAAGTATTCTTAGAGTTTTATGATAAAGCCATGTTGATCAAGGCCAAACTTGGAGGACACGAAGAGGATCCGTGACTCGAGGTGTCCAGTTCGGGGTTCAAGTTCTTATCCCGACAAATAAGATAAGAAGAGACAGAGGGAGGGCCGCTCACTCACAAGAGTAGACTCAGACTTCTTACTGACCATCCTATTCACCATTCTATGCACTTGCGAGAGGTACACATGGAGAGTTGATTTTCTATGAGTGCCATCAACCGGGTTATCGCGATGCGGATTGCCCATAGAGGAGACAAATATAATCTCAGGGACAAGGACAGTAGAGAGGTAGAGGCCTAGGACTTTCATTGAATGTGGGCCAGACACAAACTCAAGGGCAGGGTAGGACCCCCATTTGCTATCGATGTAGTCAGTTGGGACACACTGCTAGAGGGGTTCAAGTCCGTGACTCGAGGTGTCCAGTTCAGGGTTCAAGTTCTTATCTCGACAGACAGGATAAGAAGAGATAGAGGGAGGGCCGCTCATTCACAAGAGTAGACTCAGACTTCTTACTGACCATCCTATTCACCATTCTATGCACCTGCGAGAGGTACACAGGGAGAGTTGGTTTTTTATGAGTGCCATCAACTGGGTCATCGCGATGCGGATTGCCCATAGAGGAGACAGACACAGTCTCAAGGACAAGGACAGTAGAGAGGTAGAGGCCTAGGACTTTCATAAAGTGTGGGCCAGACACAGACTCAAAGGCAGGGTAGGACCCCCATTTGCTATTGATGTAGTCAGTTGGGACACACTGCTAGAGTTTGCACCATGCCTCACCCTCAAAGGATTAAGGGTTCTTCAGGTTATCACTTGGGCCATTCTTCTCAAACCCATCAAACTGGTTAGAGTTTTCTTCCATTGCTTCCTTCGATTTTTACCTTTTTAGTTCAAAACTCCAGGCCAGCCCTAGGGCTTTCATTTGCTGTAGCTAGACCACAGACTACACATCAAGGCATGACATACTAGGACCTATCTTCAGGCTAGCCACTAGGGAGAGGGTATGCAGTTACTACAACTGACTCATTTGTTGGTCTATTAGTCGTGCAAGGTACCATTCTAGTATTCAATTCATAGGCAAACATCTTGATTGACACGGGTGCATCTCATTCATTTATTTCTTCATCTTTTACACATATTCTGGGATTATACATGGACATTTTAGATCGTCCTTTTCGGGTAGAAACTTTAGTGGGAGGCAAGGTTTCGCTTAGACAAATTTTCTGCTCTTGTGAGATAAGGGTGGTTGATCGTCGCTTCATCTTTGATTTCATTGTGTTAGATATGACTGAGTTCGATCTTATCTTGGGTATGGATTGGTTGTCGACCTACTGGGCAACCATTAATTGTTATCGAAAGAAAGTGACCGTCTATACTCTTGAGGGAGAGTATTTTTATTTTTTAAGTTATCGTAGGGACCACACTACTCCACTCTTGAGTCTGACCTGCTGTGTGAACAGAGCAGTTCAGGCCTACCTTCACTTTTTTATTATTAACTTGAGCTACTGGATGTATTTTTGAGTAATTCCAAAGCTCATTGAAAGTAGACTCATATTATATCATGCCTTAAAAAGCTCGAGATATCAGGTCTTATGAGTTGAGAGATATGGCGTTTCAAATAGGGCTGAACTGTTTAGTGAACAAAAAAAGAAAAGAAATGAACTATAGCTTGTATCCTAAATGAATCTTAATTTTTTATTTTTGTTTTTGATGCATAGGAACTCAAGAAATAATGTATAATAGTTAAGTAGTAATAGTATAAATCATGGAATGAAGATCAAGTAGGGTAAATTTTAAATATTACTAGATGTACCATAAGGAGTCGATCACAACTCGGGTCTTTAGGGACTTGGGGCGTGACATTATCCCTTTTCTCTCACTCTCTCATTCTTCTATATCTCTCCACACCACTTATCCATTTATTTTTTTCCTAACCCAATCGCCACTGCCAACCACATCTACGAATAATTTATTGTAGTCTCCAACAATCAATGAGTGGTTTAATATATATATATATATATATATATATTTATTTATTTATAGAAAGAAAGAGAGAGAGAGAGAGAGAGAGAGAGAGAGAGAGAGAGAGAAGGATAGAAACATAATTATTGTTGATGATAATTAAGTTTACAATGATGATGAAAGCGTTGTTCTATGGTGTGTCGAAGATGGAAATGGTGGTGGTTCTCTATGATGGTTGGTTATGGCTTGGTGGTGATGGAGGGTGATATTATGGTGGCAGTGAGGTTAAACTAGAGGCATAATTTTGATTGCTTTTTGAAATTTTATATTGGTCTCACATACTGTAAAATTTTATAGTCTCTCTATTTCACTCTCTTATTGATTCTTTTTCTTTTGTTTTTGAGCGGTGAGGCTTGTTTTGTCAGCCTCCTTGCAATCTAAGCCCCTCTTTCTAAATATAATTTGTGTTAAAAGGTGTTTGTTCATAAAGCAACGCAAAGGTAAAATTTTACCCTTCTACTATTCTTTCCATTTCACTCTTTCATTGATTCTTTTTCACTTTTTTTTAGTAGTGAGGCCTATCTTGTTAGCTTCCTTGCAATCTAAGTCCTTCATTCTAATTATAATATGTATTAAAGTGTGTTTATTTATAAAGCAGCACAAATGTGAAATTTTACCCTTTCACTCTCTCACTAATTCTTTTTCACTTATTTTTAGTAGTGAGATCCATCTTGTCAGCCTCTTTGCAATGTAAGTCCCTCATTCTAATTATAATTTGTGTTAAGATGTGTTTATTCATAAAATAGCGCAAGTGTAAAATTTCATACTTTCATTGCTTTTATGTCTAAACTGATTTTTTGTTGTTGTAATTTTTACTACTTTATAAGACTCTTTTTGAAATCTAAAATGCAACTCAAAAAAATAAATAAAACTGGTAACAAGTAAGAAGCTCATAGTGAAAATTTCAGTACCTTTTTTATAAATATGAAATTTTACAGTTTGAGAAATAATTTCTTTTTCTTCCAAATTTCATATTACTATTACATATAGATCTTATTTTATAGATCTTGATTTTTAAAGTTCAAATATATAAATTTGATTGAAAACGGATTTATATATTTTGAGTTATTGAATTTTAAAATTTTAAAACACCTTCTTGAAAGTTTGGCAGAAGTTACGCACATCTAACTTCATTATTTTCAGAGAAAAATACTAAACATACATTTTTGTTTAATAAAAGATGGTGAACTTAGTTAATAATTAAGTTTGAACTTAGATTTGTTGATAATTTTATTACTTTTTATGGACCTAATGCTGAATGGCCCTTTAATTAACTAGCAGCAAAATTCAACTTAGCCTAACCATCACAAAGTCAATACTTAGACTTTTGGAATGAATTGTTAACACAAATACTAAATGAGAAATTTCACAATAGTTCAAGTATAATTTTGATACTATAACATAATATTATCTAATTATTGTTTTTTGATTATTTTTGTCATTTTGTATTCCTTAATCACTTTTCAACAATTTTTACTAAATACTTAGATGTTATTCTTCATCAACATATTCTTATCGATTTCTTTTTTCCTTTTTTTTTTTAATTGTCAATTACTTATGCCTAATACTTTTATATAACTCAACCAAAGCACCAACTCAATTTTAAAGTATTTACATTAAAATTACTTTATTGGCCAACTTGTGGTGACATCACTTTATCAGTGTGTTACGAGAATTGCACACGAGTAATGTTATTCTTGCTATAAAATTTTATCAATTTTTCTTATTTACTGACGTGGCTGTACGGGTGTTAATTAATTAAGCTTCTTGGTATATGCGGGTGCTATTTAATTAAATTTCTTGGACTCGCATGATATGACTAGCACTAAAAAATTAAATTCACTAATATCAAGAGGTTGAATTCAGTAACACAAAAAATAATCACGTTAACATATAAATATTTTTTAATAAAATATTAAGATAAGGAGCGGATTACTCATTGCACACAATTAGTAACTAGGATTTACGTGACAAACTAATAGGAAACACAGAACATAACAGACGGCTATGCTTCATCATCTGCCAAGGTCTTTTTTTCGTAATCTAATCACCTGCCAAGCTAACAACGTCTGAATCAGGTGCCTTCCCAATTCTCATCTTATATGCATATGTACAAAAGAATAAGAAAGAAGGTTATCCACCTCGTTCAAATCAAAGAAAGAGCTGCCATGGAAATTGCCCAGCCGTGAAATCAATAACAAACACTCTAACAATTTCCCGACATCTTCCATCCTTGATATTTTCTCTCTATCTTACACCCATTGCTCTTCATCTCTATTCAATGTAATTCGAGACAAGGGTCTATCAACAAATTTTCTAAAATTTTCTTCTTGGGCCTTGAAACATGGCAATGTGGGTTTCAATCCTCAAGAACCTGAGATGGGCCGCTGTGATTATGGGAGTTTCGAACGTGCTCGTGATCATTCTTGGTGTGATTCTGATGGTTCTGGTGTACCCGTCTTGTGGGCACGCAGATATTCTTCCTTTTCTTCTGATTTTGTTGGCTTCTGGCGTGAGAATTGCTGCCATGATCCCTACTGGGATTGCACAGCAAGCGACGGCCATGATGATCCTCAAATCTCCGGCTGCAGAGACCGCCGTAATGGACGCGGTTATTCGCCATGAGACACGGGTAATTATTATTTATTTTTAAATTATGTCATGTTTTGTGAATTGAATGTTATGTACCTATGTATTTATGTAGATCTGAAATGGGTGGTAGTTGTTTCCATTACTTCTTAATGGTGTTAATACAGGTGCATTTATATTATAGCTATAGTTATACATGTTTGAAGCTACACTTGTATGGAGAGTGGAGCCTTAAATGCCACAAACGCACTAATTTTTTACCAGATGTCCTGCACTCTCCCCGTTTGTGTCCTGCAGTCTTCCCTTCCTTCCGTTCGTAAAAATGCTACACTTGTATAATGTCAATTTTAGAAATGGGGCCTAATATGTTTTGGAGCTTAGGGAACTAGCTTCTGTACCATTTTGTAGGTCATGATAATTTTGGATGACTACAGTATATATATATATATATACATATATATATATATACATATGTATATATATATATATATATATAGCATGATATATTGTTTTCTTCCTTTCACTTGCAATATATAGACTTGTCAAGTATGTTTGTGCTTTGTTCACTATCAAAGACCCCTGCCGCATGAGGTGCAATATTTGATTGTTTATTCAGATCTAGAGTAGTGAAAAACTTTAATGTCTGTCTGTTCCTATTAAGCTCTGAGGATAAGTGAACTTGAGAAGTTCAGAGCTTGCATTGCAAGTGTGGCAACATAGGCACGTACTTCCCAGAGTAGTGGTCTAGTTCTTTGGCAAATTTTTATCTTCAAATTGTGGGAAACTGAAGGCATCACAGTATGGGGGAGATATTATTATTGGTAGTGGAATTTTTCTGAAGAAAAAATTATGTTTTTAGTTTATTATCTTTTTGTTTGTGGGTATTTTGCATGGAGTACAAGTGTCTCAGAGTGAAATTCTAACATGGGATAATGACTTCTAGATGTATGGTGAGGTTTGTTAATGCCTATATCTTATAGGGAAGGATTGGAAAACAAATATTTGTTGTCATTTTTCTTCTTGTGTATCCTAAGGTAAAATAAATTATAGCTGTGTTGTTGCATGTTTGATGTGGATATATTGATTGAATTCGTTCAACTAAGAAGTGAATGATGAAGGTGTCTGAGTGAACTTAACACGAATTAGAATATTTCCTTTCATTCTTTGTTGGCCACCGGTCAACTTTGTATAATCTTAAAAAGTGAGGGTTCCAATTGGTGGGAAGATGTAGTAAATGCATGAATAGCAAGGAGTCCATTGATCATTTATTCTTTCATTGTTCCTTTGTAAAAAAGTGTAGAATTTATTGTTTTCCTGGTTTGATGTTTGTTGGGTGATGCCATTGTTTGATTTTTTGAAAAGTTGGGTTGGTGGTCATTGAAGAAAGGTTGAAGGAAGGTTTGGAGGATGATTCCCACACGTTTATTTTAGTGTCTTGTGTCTTTGGAGGGAAAGGAACTGAAGATTTTTGGAAGGAGAGATGATGTCTATTTGTGGATTTAAAGATAATTTTTCTCTGAAAATTTTATACTTCTAGATTAATGAGGCATCGTATGTTCATATTTTTGTAAATGTTTGGAAAATATGAGGCTCTAATTTTAGTGAGTCTCGTTTTGTATATGGGTTGCCCCCTTTTTTGGGCTTTTTATGAAATACTCTTACTTATCAAAAAAAAAAAAAAAAAAAATCTCCCTATCACAAGTGGTTTTTGACACAGGCATGAAGATATTTTGTTGTTTTGCCATTAATTCCTCAAACTTACCATCCAAAGACACCTACTTTTTGTCATTGTCTAGAGTTTTGTGTTCCAACCTTCAAGTCCAGAGAGGTATTGACTAACATTCTGGACTTGGATTCACGTGATGTACCTATATTTTCGGTATCATATCAGGACAATTGCTACTTCATGAATTTGAAATCATCAAGAGTTACCAACAAGAGCACATGACTTCAAAGAACATGAAGTCATTGCTTGTATCTAATTGGATAACATTCAAAGTGTGATAGACAATGATGAGAAGTTTTCCAATGGAGAGTCCTTAATAATATTGGAAAACATCTCTTCTTAATTTGAATTTTGAACAAGACTACCCAATGTGCAACAGATTGAATTCTTATGGAGAATTGACCTAGTAACATATATCTAATGACAACAACCGAAGATATTAATGAAGAGGTTGTTTTAAGGGTTTGATGAGGTGGAGGGAGGCGGCAAGATATGTAAGCAAGGAGACAAATGAGAAAGACACTAGGCCAAAGAAAGATATTAATAGGGAAGATATGTTGGATGTTGATTTCAAGAACAATCATCCTTTTGAAGGGCAATTGGAATATGATAGAGTGTTGAGTACAAGAACAAAGACCTTTTTGGATAGCAATAGAAAATCACTGTCAGCACTATAAAAAAGATGAATTTGGCGGCATAGTTACTATCTAATAAAAGACAATGAATGGTCTGAGTGAGTTGTACTATAAGGATGGCTCTTCCTTTTTGCACTATATCACTAGGTGAGGCACCTCTATTATGTGTAGTGGCAAAACTAGTTTGCCAGACAATTTAGCAAATGAATGCTTGTGGGAAAGCATGGTTCACATTCAAGGTCATAGAATAAGTATATCCGAAATAAGGATGTTGAGATGGATATGTGGTAAGATAAGAAAAGATTAAATTAAAAATGAATACATTTGGTCATGTGCAACAAAGACCAATAACTACAATAGTGAGAAAGAGGATATGGTTCATACTGTGATTTGGAGGTCACGGGTTCGAGTCATGTTGTCACGCCCCGAATTTCTGCAAACCCGAGGCGCGACTGACAAGACAGAAATGAAATAAATAAAAGGACAAAAGTAATTAAATTCACTAAACATGCGTCCATTCTCATCAATACATAAAATAATATACAATACATCGTTCATCGGTCGTTCGGGCTTAAGCCCTTACATAACAAAATACAAGTCTCATGGATCACAAATATATCCCGTGCTCCGCCCTATCAGGGCATCACAGAGTCTCACGTGGCTGGAAGATCCTCATCTGAAAAATGTTGCCCACGAATGGGTCAGCACAACTGCTGGTATGATGAAATGCTAATGCCAGAAATAAAGCTAAGGCGTGGCATGTGCAAGGTGTACATTTATTTCTAAATGACATTCAAGCATCGCAGTAATATATATGAATAGTATGCGTGACACACCCATGCACAACTCTATGCCACACCCATGTCTCGTTTACGGGTACTCCCCGATGGCTACGGAGTACCAATGCAATGGCCAATTTTGGGTTTTTCACCACAGGATCTACACCCTCATAATGCAAAGCACCACGTGCTTACCCACGCCATGTTCTCAAAGGATTCATCATATGCCAATATGCCAATGCAATCTCAATGAAACATGGTTTTCCACAATATAGCATGCTCGAAACAATAATACATAAATCCCCAGCTGATTCCACATGCAAGTATATCTCATATAATCAACTTAAAACACATGTCATGATTCACATTCATCATTCACTAAATTTCCATAAGGTACAAGTAACATATAAGCATATGTGCAACCAACTCTAAATCATCAAGTAAACACCTTCCACATAAGCACATAAGTCATTCCAGTCATTCACAAAATATTCCTAACTTAACTTCATTTCTAACATTAGCAAAACACCATACCTGATGGGTCAGTCACAACCCAAGAAGAACGTGCACGATATATAACTGAACTGATCAATGAAGATGCAAGAGATCAGATCTCCCTCTCCTGTCCTATAAGTGTCCCTAAAAACATAAATTCCAACTCAGTCTATTTTCATTTGAATTTATGCTATTCATCAAATTTTATGTCTTTAAATTCATAGGTTTCTATTCTGCTAAATTAAACTCTACCATTGGTTCTAGGACGTTGAAGAAAATAAGTTTAGGTTCTCGTAGAACTCAATTCGGACACTGGGGTTAAAAAGGGCAAAACAGTCATTTTGCACTTTACACGTGTCCTTACATTTTGTGACCTCTTTTCACAAATCGGACTCCACGGTTGAGTCCAGAACACTCGAGATAATAAAGTTTCACTATTTATTTACTTAATTCGGAGTTCGTTAGACTGTATTTCAACTCAGAGGCATTTTGGTAATTTTATATGTTGCTACGTGTCTTTTATTTTTCGGGACCTCGTCTCATAAAACGGACCTCACCATTGGTCTCAGAATGGCCGAGATAGTCGAAATACACTAATGACTTGTCCCATTTGGACTCCGGGATATTCTTGAATATTTAAATAATTAAATTGATTAAATTAATTAATTTAATTAAATTAAATTAATATTTTATTCAAGGGGGGTCAGATTGTAATTACTCACAAGTTCTGGGTCAGATTAGGATTTCCAAAAGATGAGGGGTCAAATCAGAATTTCTGATTTGACTATTCCAAATTTGGATAGCCAAACAGTGGACAATTTCCAAAATTGGGATAAGATATCCCTATCCCCAAATTGGGTCCAATCCAATTTGTAACCCAGCCCAACTCATGTGGCCCGAATGGGAAAGCCCAATGCCCTTTTAAATCAAAGCCCAAGCCTTTAGAATTTTATTTGGCCCAAACCCCTTCAATTAAATAGGCTCAACTATTTTAAAAGAAGCCCAATCACTTAAAAATGAAAACGCCCAAATAGGAAAGGCCCATGGCCGAATCTCCGGCCAACTGAACATTTTCAATTTCTCACTCGGTTGTTCACTGTTTTCACTCATTTTTTTTTCATTTCATTTTCTGCACTTATTATAATTAATTCTAGGCTTTTTAAACATGATTTTATACATAAAATATCAATAGAAATCCGAGCACCCTAAAACCTGTAACTGCTGTTTTCTAATTCAATCCGTGACCATTTTCCTTCATTCTTGTTCCTAATTATTCCATATTCCAAGTTCTTTCTAGCCCTGTATTCAAAAGGAATTAATGATGCATGAAAAATTTCAAAACAGAACTATACATCACATACCTTTTCTGATTTTTGTTTTTCCTCTCTCTTCCCTTGGTTTCTACTTCTGTTTCTCCACTTCTAAGCCTCTGGATCTCCCTCAAAATGCTCTCAGTTTCTATCTCTCATTCTCATCTCCTCTGATTTTCTCACAAACCTGAACCAACCGTACCTATGCATATATATTTTTATATGTGAAAATCACCTATACAGCCCATGGTTTTCTTCCTCTCTTTACTCTTTTCTTTCTTTTTCTTTTCTTCTCACCTGAGACACCATCATATACACAAAGTCACTCTCTCTCTCCTCATCATTTCTGCTTTATACATATATATATACCCACTCACACACACACCAACCAAATTATATATATTTATATATATATATATATATCCACTTGCACACACTCCCAAGCCACTCATATATATATATATATATATATCTCACTCATTACATATCCCACTCACACATTTAATATTTCCCCACTTTAATAACAATAATAAAAAAAAAATTTCATTTCAAAAAAAAAATTAAATAAATGAATAAAAATAAAAAATAAAAATTCAGGTCCTTACACATGTAAACAACCTCTCCACTTGCAGGGGTAAGTTTGCGCACATCTAACCCTCTCTAAACCCCGTAGTGGCGGGAGTCTCGTGCACTGGGTTTGCCCTTTTTTAACATGGGTTAAATTAGTAAGGAAAGATGTGGTAGAGTGTGGTTTTAACTTAAGGATGATCTTAGGTAGAGGAGAATGGTGGAACATGATTCATATAATTTCTTAAACCACCAACTACATTAAAAGCTTAAAGAGAATGGGCCAACAATATATATCAAGCTCTCAATACTTTCCCTCACGTGTGAACCTAGACTCGCATGTGGAGAGAACAAGAAACCACAGAAAGATGCAAAGTAGAATAAAGTGCAAAAAAATTGATGGGGATAAATGCAAATGGAGAGCCTTGAACCCAAGACCTCTCGTAACCAAAGTTATCATTCAATGTTAAACCACCAACTACTTTAAAAGCTTAAATTGTTAAAGAATGAGCTAAGAATGTATATGAAGCTCTCAATACAACTGACCTCTTAAGGTTTTTTAAGTTCAAAATACTTGTAGAAGGGCATTTTAGGAATAGAATTATTGGATGAAAAGAACCAAAATAAGGATTCACTTTATTAGTGGGGTCTCATTAAAGAAAATTCTTCCTTTTGGAACTGTAATGAACATGCTCAAAATAGGTAACAAAAGGTTTGTGCCACCAATGTGTTTTGACTCTCTTTTGAGTAGGCAAAAAACCAACAAAGAGAACGTCATTTGACATAGAAGAGAATGAGTCTACTTTTGTAGATGAATGTTCTCCCCTTTTGTAATATATTTTAGTTCAATGCCATTTTCAGAGAGTGAGAGAGAGAAACTAATCCCTTATACATGTATTCCTAGTCTTGGTTAAACAATAAGATCCTAATTCTATAAGGAAACTTAGTGGCAATAATTTTAGGAAAGGGTTTAAGCACAATTTACAGAAAGGCAAATAGTGATAACATCCTTATCTTTGTATTTTTAATGGGGAAATCCATGTAAAATGAGATCGCAATCATCCACAACGACATATAGTGATAATGAGTTTAAGAAATGATGAAGAGGGTTCTATACATTTAAATGGCCCTGTTTGAATTCTTGGATCTCTTTGTGAAGATCATATCCTCGTTGAACTCCCCTCTTGAGAACATTTTTTAGCGTACAACATTCTATATCCCTCAGCAACTTTGAGAAATGTAAAAGTGAGACTACTCTCGTGTTGCATGGGAAATAAATGTCAGGAGATGATCAATGAATTCTCTGCCTTTCGCTTCTCATATCAAGAACTTAATGCAGTGGGCTCTATGACTTTTCTTCTCCCTTTCCAGAAGGGACAAATCTTGCCAACTGGCTCTTAGGCAAATATTTCATTTATCTTCACTATTGTAAGGTGCACATTGCTTACGCACTTTGAGAAAGGTTTTGGAATCTGATAGGTCCCTAACTTTGTCTGGATGAACTCTATGACCTAGAAGGGGGGTGGGGGGGGCGTGAATAGGTATTATCAACAATATTAAACACAAATTCACTGATTAAAATTAACATGCATTTGATTCATTCACTTAATACATAAATCTAACTATAATCATCTCATGCTCAACAAGCTAAGTAGAAGCATATGCATAAAATGAAAATAAAGCTTGTAATGTAAGAACAAATGCAAATTGAGATTGGTGATGAAGAAAACACCATAAATCAATCGTGGAAAACTCCGGGGCTCTAGCCTAGCTAAAGAATCCAATAGAGGAGCTTCGAAGCATGGTTACCACAATTTGCTCATCTCCTAGCGAATTGCGAGTTGGGAATTGGGATCGCATTATCCAAAAATGGATCATTAGCGATTTGGAACGCATGTTTTAGTGTTCCGATCTAAAATATCAAAAGTCCAAAAAAAATCATACAAAATACACACACATCATTGAAATTTTATTTTATAATGGTTTGGATTCGTTAAAATCATTTTGGTATATATATGTACATACTAATATTCTTACAAATACACTCAAAAGCATATCACGTTCCAAATAAACATATTTCGTTCCAACAAAGTGATCTAAAGAAACTTACTCCTAACGTATCATGTTTTATAACAAGTGACGATTTACGTTCTCGTTCTCATTTCCCATACCATAACGATCCACGTTCTAGGTAACATTGTTTTGAAGGTTACAGACTACCGAAGACATGGATGATAAATCCCTCAAGTCCTGTTCCTCTCGCTGAATCTTCTTGGTCTTGAATTCGCAAGCGCTTCCTCTAATCGATCTCCATCTCCAATCTCCGATTGGAATCCTTGAACGATACAATCATGAATGTTCACATGGCTTTGAACTCCTTCGATCGCTCAAAGTTTGAATCACTATAAGCTTGAACTAGATAAGTAATGATGATGTGAATCTTAGGCCCTTAGTCATGATTTGGATTTAGATGCAAAATCAAATCATGTATGAATGTTTTTTGGTTGAAAGATGAGAGCTCTCTTTAGTAGGCAAAAATATTATCACACAAAGAGAAATTCTAGAGTTTTATGAAATGTTTTCGGATCTCAAAATCGAGCTTCAAATTTTTAAAAGGAAATCAGCCCTTCGTTCAAACGACCCATGGAACGACCACGGTCCAAATGGCTACCGGAAAAGTTGTGGGCATGCCCATTTGGACCTCAATTGAACGAGTGTCGAATGTGCACACATTGGAAAAATTGTTTGAACGATGTTTGATTGGAAATCAAATGAGTATCAAACAAAGGTATACTATTGCTCGTTCGAACGAAAGGGCCTTCGTTCGAATGACCAATAGTGTGGTCCAGTGCTATGTTCTGATGAATTATTTACACCCCACAACAAATTTGAAAAAGAGTTTTCCTATCAAACCCAAGGGAAATAATTCACAAAACATACACAAAACACATGAAAAATATATAAAGCATGATGTGAGTGAGTGAAGATCCAAAAACATGAACTAAGTCCTATATACCTCATGATGAACAAGAAGACCGATGATGATGAGCAACACATTGAAGCTGGAGTCTTCTTGAAAGAGTCACGAGGCTCGAGAGATACTTAATTCTAGGACTAAGTTACAATTACACACAAATCAGTTTTGTCAATACGGATTAGCCAATACAAAAACGGACTCAAGGTCTTAACAGAATCACTCACAGTAGGTAACTCAGAAAGAGAACAAAACCCACCCCCCCCCCCCAAAAAAAAAAAAAAAAAAAAAAAGCCAATTTTCATACACAACTGCAGGCTTACACCAAGCTGATTATGGCAGTTTAAACAGACCATCTATACCTAATGTGGGGCTAAACAGACCTCCCACCTGTGCCAAATCACTGAGCCAAGCAACCTTTGGCACAAAAAACACTTGGAACATAGTGTTTGATCAAACACTAAACAACTAGATGAGCAGAACTTCAAATTCATGGTTCCTTGAATTTTTATCCCACTCAAAAAGCCTTCCAATTGCCTAAGATGCATACAAAACACCACCATAGCAATAGAAATTGAAAACCAATCCTATTAACAACCTCATCCAGAGCATGCTAGTAAGAAATGGGTTAAATTGGCAATTTTACATGGAGCATGCTTGGGACCTTGGTAATTGAATTTAGGGCTAAATCGATACTTATTTTATGTTAATTTTAGATTTATATGCTGCTGAACAAATATATTAATTCAATATTAAGTTTTGTGTCAGGTAATTTTTGAAATTTTGTTTCTTAACATGAGTTACAGTTGTGGTTCGTGGGTCTTATTTTGTTTCAAATTTTATCATTGAGTTTTCGTTTTTAATCCTAATTAGTCTGAAGCAGTCTTTATTAGTCAAAAGTTTCTAAGTATCTTATTTTTGAAGTCATAATCCTAGTAAGAGTAGGGATGCCCAGTGGCCTATAAATTACCTATGTATTCTTTATATTTTAATTGAGTTGAATTATGAGAATTTGAAATTATGTTTGTTTGAGTTGACTTAACTTTGTGAGGATGAAGCATAAAGTATTCCACAAGAGGTTCCAACATTCTTTTCCCCCACCCCACCCCCTCTCTCTCCGTTTCCCCTTCTTTTATGATTCTCGAGTTACTATTTATAGCACTATTTCAGTCACTATTTCAACCCCTAAACCTCCCTTATCAAGCCCTAATTACACCTAAGTCATTCCTTTATCCTTTGGCCATCAACTTAACACCTAAAACTCTAATAATTACTGCCTAACATTTCCAGCAGCTATATCATTTCAATTCCTGCAAGCAACTACTTTTTCAATCAATCCAATTTCATTTCTTTCAATCGCTAAATCCTACAACCTTCATTAAACCCTAAACCTATAAGATTTTATGACCTAAGCGCACCACAAAATTCTCTGTAGGAGGTTTAATTTGGGATTTTCTAAAGCTATTCTACATCAGTTTGGTATTAGAGTTAAAAGGATCCTATTATCTTCCTAAAAAATTATCCAATACAATTATTCTTTCTTCATAATGGTGAGATCTCAAGATTATCGAGGTATCTTGAAGAGTTTGATTGAACATGTGATAGGTTAGATTCAATTTAAGAATCCTTACCTTCAATCTAAACTACTTTTGAGACTCTATTTGGTAAGAATCCTATTAAAGATGCAACTCAAGAATTAGAATCTTTTAATTCTTGTCCAACTTCAGTTTTGATGTCTTATCTGATTGAAGCTAAAGACCAAGAACTGGATGTGGAAGAAACAAAAATTGAAACTATTGTCCTACTTGAAGAAAGTATGAAAGAATGCTATGATCATGATGCTAAAGCCAAGGAAGTCAAATTGAAGGAAGATAGTATGACTGAGATTTTTGTTCTTAACTAATCTATGGGTGTCAACAATGTTCAAATTATGCAAACAATTGATTTGATCATTCCAAATAAATTAAATGGTGCAACGAAAAATATATGCTTCTTAGTATTGTCCTTATTGCTTCCGAAGAAGAAACTCATGTTGAACCAACTATAAGATTTTGAGCCTCAAAGAATATAAGTTTGTTGCTCGTGATTTACCATACTTCAACACTACAAAGCTCGAGGTTAAGTTTTCTTGAATGTGGGGAAAAATGATGTAGAGCATACTAACAAAAAAAGAGAAAATTGAAAATTTTACATGGAGGATGCTTGGGACCCAGTGTTATTGAGTTTGGGGCTAATTTTATTTTTGTGTAAGGGGTATTTTTGTAATTTATAGATTTTCTTGATACGGGTTGTAGTTGCAGTCCATGAGTCTTGTAAAGGGTCAAATTATGTAATTGAGTTTTTATTTGGAATCCTTTTCAGTTTATTATAGGTTTTTCTATTAGACTAAGTTTAGTAAAATCTCTAGGTAGAGAACTAAAATTGAATCATGCCTTCATCTAGGCTGAAGGAGTCTATGGGCGCAGAGGAAGGGCTACCCCCCTGGTTTGTAGCGCAGCCATTGGACCAAAAAAAAAAAAAAAAAGATGAGAAAATTCTTGTAAAAGAATTAAGGGTTGACCCTTTACCTTTACCTTTAACTTACTTCCAAGTTATGAACCACAAGGCTAAGGTAATTTTTTTCTCTTACCATGTGCCTTAATTTAGAGTAATACTACATGTCCCAAATTTTTGTTCCAAAACTTGCATTCTAAATGATATGGCAGTAAGTCATTGACAGATTAGTGTCATGTCATTTGGGATGAACAAAAACTTGGGACATTAAGTATTATTGCTTAGTTTATACTTGATGTTTTTCAAATTATTAAAATAATAAATAAATATTTTTTTAATTTAAAAAATTAAATAGATATCTCACACATTATATGTGAAATCTGGAGACACTTTTGGTTATATGGTATTTTAAGAAGTGTCAATCTGGCACTCTAGCTCCTGCACTGTCTAGGTAACCAAGAGTGCACAACGAAGTGGGAGTTTGCTTTGTTTGACAAGTTGTGTCAATGCTGACATCAACATCTGTATGTACTGAGGACAAAAAGGTCAGTCATATCTTCACTCTTATCTATTGTCTTTAATTGGATGTGGCTCTACCAAGTTGTAGCACTTCACTTGTGAAGAAGAATGGAAAATGGAGAGGCATGAAGAAAGAAATAGAAAACAGGAAGGGAAGGGGGAGTCTGTTTATCACTTTCACACATACACACACATTATAGACGGAAGTTCCCAAAAAACTCTTACCTGAGAAATTATATTACTCCCAACATGAGGTTCTCTTGTGGATTAAAGATAATTTTTAGAATTGCTGATGCAAGCCCAATTTATGTCTTCTTGTTATACTTCTTTGGCATACAATTGGATGAAGAAAATTCATTTATGGCTAAGACAGCTCTTTTCTTTCTTTTTTTTTTTTTGGGAAATCCCTATGCCTTACCGTAGTTTGTTGACAAATTGATTTAACTTCAATAAAATCAGTAATATCTAATTTTCCATTTGCTGAGAATGATATTGAGGTCTTAGAAGTGATTTTCATCTGAAAAACTAAGTATTTGACATGGTGCTGTTCCTTTGAAGCGTTGAGGTGTTTTCCTTTCTTATACTACGGAAATAAAGCCCAAAAAATTGGAATTCTAGTTTTTACATAAATGGCGTGGTTCAACTATTTAACAGAATATTTGTGACAAAAATGTTTTGGCACATTTTGAAAAATCCATTTAATTAACTTATTGTATTGCTAGATATTAATGGTATTATGCTGTGTGCTATGTCTGTCCTTTGGATTCTACTTGGAATGTTTGTTGAAGTATATGATTATTTCGGTATGGTCAACTGCTTATGTGTATAGATTTGATGATGTATATAGGTTTCATTTCATTTAACATGATCTAAGACCTTTTGAAGTTCAGCCTACCATTTACACATTTTCTTTAGAAAGTATATGGAGGCACCTGCTATTGTTTAGGTAACTTTGGGTTGACGGTGTATAAGTAGTCATCAATTTGAATTATTTTAACTTAAGAGGGTAACATGTGGTCATTTTGTACATTTTAAATATATGGACTTGTTTCCTCAACATCCACTCCTGCAGATCACTTTCCCAATATAATATCATATAACACTTTTTTTCCCCCTCAATGAACAGATGAGGTATAAGAGGTGGCTTTGGTGGACCAGATTTGTACTGGTACTTACAGTGCTGCAATTTCTGGGAGCAACTTACCTCATGTTCATTGCGGCTAAACATGTGTTTCAGGATGGAACTTCAAGTAACTGTGTATTAGGTAAATTTGATTTTCTTCTGTCCCTACTGTTTTATTTTATTTATTTTTCAAATAAGTAAGATGCATATGTATGCCTACTCTATAATGATTTGCATTGGAACATTGTGGGTACTCTACTTACAATTTGTAGTCCAAATCGTACTATCTCATATACTACTATTTTCTTCTCCCACATATTATGTATCACTGGAGGTGGACATGATGATAATGTCTCCTTCTAGTGCTGATTTTTCTTTGACTAGTCAATACATCTCGCTGTATTTTCAGTCCAAGTTTGATTCTCTTTTATTTTGTTCTGATTCAATCGTTTCACCAATCATTAATTGATTTTCATTACACGTTGATTTCTCTTGTTTCAACTTTATGAGGCTAATGTTAAAGAAGGGGAAGGTTAACATTAATATGGTTTAGATACTAAGTAAAGTCATGGTAGCATGCGTTGAACCAAGTTATAGCCATATACAGAGCAAAATGGCAAAATTGGATTCATAAAGGCGATTCCAAATAGTTGGGACAATATTATCTTTGGCTGCCATTGTACCACAATCTTGATTTTCTTTCCTTTCTTCTCCATCATAGTTTAAACCAACCAAAAAATTGTCAGGTATACTGTGGCTTGCGGGTGGTTGTAAGTATTTGGCGTTTACCAAGTCATACAAAATATGGCTGGGGGTCCTTGTCACAAAAAAAAATCAGGTATACTGTGATATCTCTATTTGTGTTTTGAAATGTAGTTTATTTTTGTGGGCTTAAGTGCTGAATTTTTTTTTTTTTTTTGTGGCTAACAATTTGAAATTTGAAGTAACTTTAATTCTTGCTTCCTAAAAATTTAACATGATTTCACAGCCACATACCCAAAGGACCCATAGTTGGCAACTTGGCAGGTCTCCGTCATAAAATAATTCTTTCATGCCTTTGTGCTATATCTGATAGATATTGTTTGTAGATGGTTTCTTGTCAGATCAGGTACCAAGTGCCCAATTTAATTACACGTGGTTTTTTTAGACAAGGGCTTGTGGATCTAGACAAACCCTAGGTTACATTATAAGTGTCATGCCCCTGACCCGCAAGGCCGGACTAAGGGTCATTGGACTCCGATAAGGTAGGTAATAGGACTAACCATCCTAGTCAAGTACATAAAATACATGCCATTTTTTTTTTTTTTTGAATTGATTTAGTTCTTTTAATTAGTTCGGTTCAGTTCTTTGATTAGATTTGTTCAAGTCCCGTAACGAGATTAAATGAAATTGCTTACATTCAAAGGTACTATGTCAATTATCCAACAATAGGGTACTGCAAGGAAATGTCCAAAGTTGACTCTATAGTCTAATAGATATATACATCCCATATACAACAATAGTCTGAAGGGTACATACACCCTTAATAAATAAATGAATCGATACATGAATGTAACTAATACACTATAATGACTTCAGTCTATCCTGTACTACTCCTACAACTATCTTCCATCAAGTCAATACCTGCCATTCCCATGAACAGCAGGGGTGAGCCATAACGCTTAGTAAGGTTTCCCAAAACACACAAGCAAGCAGCATGCCAAAAACTAATGCAAGTCCGAAGAGGACACAACCTATAGTCCAGTATGCATCAGAAGTCCACCACATCATCATATCTCAAACATAGACATAAACATAAGTATAAAAAGGGCATCGCACCACTACATGTGGTTTGACAATAATAGCCAGGTAGTCAATATATGGAGGGTCGGACACATGACTTAATTATAAACATATAATCTCATGAAGCACCTCCATTTCCTATTTTAATGCCACAAGAACAATGTATATAAATACATAACCAATCACAAGATGTAAATGTAAACTTACTCAACCCACGAAGCACCTCCATTTTCTGTTCAAAGCCACAAGAACAATGTATACATTCACAGCTAAGCAATCACTCACAAATGCCACAGTATCATAAACTATTAGTATACAATCTATCAATAATCATAATGAAATATCATAGATGAGTCAAGGAAAATAATCTCAAGTAATTCCACTCACAACAAAAGGGGATAAAACCTTATTCATCTAATTCCATTCTCTCAATAATCTTAATCCCATGAGTATTCACTTAATTTGGCTTCCGGTAAGCCTATGTGCTTTACGGGCTATTAACCCGATGGAAATAAACGACCACCTGCACGGGTTTACAGCTCGTAAGCCGAGGGGAGACATTATTCCTATCATAAATGGAACCCCGGGTAAAGCGCAATCTCACCATGCTCAATAGCACACAAAAGACGTGACTAATTCTCACCCCAAGTCTTTTTCTCATAAGTGTTATTTCCACAATAACAATATCTCAATCCACACCACAAACGGTGCTCATCAACATCTATATCCTCTCAAATCTCACACCGCTCAGGTATAGTCAATAATATTCATATCAGCATCATTCATATCCACAACAATACTAACAACCATAAGAGAGGAGATATGATTTAACGAATAGATACAGGAGTAACAGTAGTCATATATATTCATGACAGAAATAGAAATCATGATAAATGTCAACAAGGAAATCACATGTATCCAGTACCATCATGCAATTATCCATCGCTTTCAATATAACAATCAAATCATACTGATAATGTAATGGCAAGGTATCAAATGATATAGATAAACATATCATGTGAATAACATAGCAAGTATACACATCAGGACATTGTCCTAGTCCCAATCCTCACTCCACTACAAGGAGACACTACCTGTTTCTTTCGTAATGTTTATCAATTGTCTTACGTATTTCCTGTTCTATTCTCGAGACCACCCTAGCCCATAGCAGTAAGGTATCGTATCAAGTCTTACGGTTCTCTATGGCCAATTACTCTTTAGCCTATACCTCGAGTGCCCGTTTACCCAAACGGACATAAAAAACATGTTCCTGGGTGTCAAAAACCCTAAGGAAGTCCTATCGTATTGTTTCTAAGTCGTTTAACTGTCTTTTAAACCCATAAGGACATTTTCGTAATTTACTGGACAAGTTACGCGTCTACCGAGATGCTGTATCTCAAAACCGACCTTGGAATCAGATCCTAAAAGGTCCAACAATCTTAAAGGTATCATCTTTATATTTTATCAACGCTTCTAAGTATTTATTCCATATCTAGAGGCATTTTAGTAATTTTACATTTTCATGTGGGACTATCCCGAGTCCTTATTTCATTATTCTATCATCATGTTTGAGTCCCTAGCGTCCAAAAACATTGGAAACGCCTTTTCCGGATCTTAATTCAGGCTTTCAATTGCTTAATATAAGTCTAGGGGTATAATTGTCATTTTCTTACTTTATGTGGGACCATCACCGGGTCCCAATTTGTTCAGTCTGCTCATATATTTAAGTCTCGAGCATCCAACAACTTTGGAATAGCTCCTCCTGAATTTTAAGTAGCCTTTTAGTTTCTTAAACTATCAATATGGGCATTTTCATAATTTTGCATATTCATGTGGGACCACCCCGGGCCCCCAAATGTCCAAATTGACTCTGCGGTTGAGTCCGGAATGCCCAAAAACCTTAAGAATGACCCTTCTTTCATTTTAATTGCATTTAAATTCTAATATTTTAAAAGAAGGGTACTTTCGTAATTTTTTGCCCAGAATTGGTTCACTGTTGAACTGGTTCTCTCCCAGAACCGGTTCAAAATTGAACCAAAACCACAAGAATCGGTTTCCTCTTAACCCCGCAACCAAACAGGCCTTTAGGCCATTAGCCCAGTTGACCGACCCGAATCCGTTTGGCCAACCTATTTGACTCAACCCGACCCAGGTTTGACCGTTGACCCGACCCGACCCGACCCGACCCGTCAACTTGTTGACCGGGTCGTCTGTGCTGGTCAGCCATCTCCGGCGCCGGTACACGAAAAATACTATTTTTCTCGCCAATTTGTTTTGTTTTATTTCCTCTTTCTTTCCGCTTATTTTCCACTAAGTTTTTACTCGATTTTAGTTAGATCAAGGGGTCCAAAACAACCAGAAACAGTTGGTCTCCGACGAGACCCGAGTTTCTGGCGAGGGTGGTTTTTCACACCCCCGACCACGATTTTTTCTCTGTTTTCTTCCCAAAACCTTCCTCACAGTCCTTCCACCGCATTAGGATTGAAATTATGGTCTAAATTAGCTTCGGCAGTCCAATAGCAAAATCTCCCGATCTTAAACCCAGATTCCGGTCACCTGGTTCTTCCTTCCATTCCCTCTACCAGTTTACCCCCATCAACCTCATTGCCTCCTTGCAACCGTCACTCAAACCCACAATTTATCCAAACAATACCAGAATGTCGCCCATTTTACTGGAAATTGAGACTGTACCCACATATATATGTATATATATGATTATACATATGCACACAACACACACACATGCATGCAAGATATTTAGTGATCCATTAACCAAGAATCAAAACCTTAAAAGCCCCTACCTCAATCCGCAGTCTAGAGAGAGAAATTCATGGTAGAGAGAGAAAGCTTGAAGCTTTTCTCATGGCTGTCACTGCCACTATTCCAGCCGTCCAACCCTTCTATTTCTTCTTCCTTTTTCCTTCTCTTTCCTTTTTCCTTCTTTTCTTTTCTTCCTTCTCTTTTCTTTCTTTTTCTCCTTCTCTTCTGTTCTTCTTTGTTGTTCACCGTGTGTGTGACACGCACATAGACACACACATATACCCACTGTTTATACACACAAACACACGCTCATACACACAGACACACACACACACACCCTCTATTCCGTGCACACACTCACCTCACACATAGCACACTCTCAATCCCTTCTTCTCACTCACAGTACACACACACAAAAACACACACTCACACTCTCCCTTCTCTCTTTCACTGATCACACACAACATCCTTTTGCACACTTCACAGTTTAGGGAGAGAAAGAAGATGAGAGAGAGAGAGAAAGATTGCATGGGAGGAGAAAAAGAGGTCTACCGACCAAGGTGAAAAGGGAGGGAAAGTAGAGAGAGAGAGAGAGAGAAGGGCTTGTCCCATCAACTCAAATTGTGTCATTTTTGTCCCCTTCCATCACCTCACCACTCACAGTCGTCTCCTCTTCCACCACCCTACTCTTGTCACATGTCCCCTTCTAGAATCTCCACTTAGCTTCTTGGAGAAGCTTCTCACGCTTCTCAAGGTGACAGGTGGTCAGTTGGCCAACTGCGCTTGCACACGCGCCCGAATTGAAACTGTCTAGGAATCGCACCAAACTTGGTACACTATCTAATTTCAGCGCTCTAATTCCGAATATGCAGTCCGTTTCTCCAAATTCCATCGTTTGCATTTTCATAATTATATGCGTCCGGTAGATGATTGTGTAGCCCCGTGACTCACACTAGTCCGAAACAAATTACCAAAATTCATTTTTAGCCTTACTGTGTCATATTGATGACTTATTGACTCATTTTACAATCTATCTGACACATCTCTGATTTATCTCTAGTCCGTCCTTAGCCTATGTTAACAATTTACCAAATTGCCCTTTCAAGATTTTTTGGGTCCTTACAATAAGTCTAAAAAAATGAGTATACAATTGTTTACTTCAAACTATTTTAAACTTCCTATTATCTGTATTCCTTAGATCCTTTAACCGGTCATGTAGGGATCCCAATTATACTCAACTCTACTCAACTTAACAAAACAAATTCTTATCCCAACTATTTGGGGTTTGCTATATGAATGTTGTCGTGCTCTTTCCATTATACTTTATTTAAGACCATTCCCTTAGTTAGACCACATATTATCATATATTTTTTTACTATCTCTACCAAAGTTAATTTTGGGCTCCCCAGCCCCCTTGCATGACCCTCGATATGAACTGCCACTCTTCTTTATGGATGCATTCACTAGTCTTCGTTATACATAGCCATACCATCTTAATTGTCTTTTTTTTTTTCTTTCTCATTTTATCTCCTATAGGTGTTACTCCTATCATGTCACGAATGTATTCATTTTTAATTCTGTATGTTCTTGTCTTACCGCACATTCATCTCAACATCCCCATTTCGGCTACATTCATTTTATTAAAATATTGTTTCCTAGCTATCCAACATTTTGTTCCATACCACATCGCTGGTCTAATGGTTGTTTTATAGAATTTACCTTTCAATTTTAAAGGTATAAGTCAATCATGCAATATGCCGGACACACTTCCACTTAACCCATACTACTTTAATTCGACGAGTAACATTATCTTCAATTTACCCTTCTTGATGGATAAGTGAACCTAAATAACGAAATTTTTTACTATTTATTTTCGCTTGATTTTCAATCTTCATTACATCCTCATTGTATTCCTAGTTTTACTAAAGTCACACTCTTACCTATCTTGAATTCCTCTTGATTTTAAAGCTTCTCTCCAAATCTATAATTTAACATTTACGATTTAGCCCTCTTTTAGTTTCATCAATTAAAACAATATTATCAGTAAGAAGCATATACAATGGAACTTCATCCTGTATAAGCTTAGTCAGCCCATTCATTACTAAAGCAAAAAGAAAATGATTTAATTTTGACCCCTAATGTAGGCCTACTATGATTGAAAACTCACTTGTTTCTCTAACAGTTGTCTTTACAATAGTTATAGTTCGTTTCGATATATCATTTCGTAACACCTTTCTTTTCTAAAACCCACCATATTAGATCTTGAGGGACCCTATATGAAGATCTTTCTTCTTTTCTCTATATCTTTCTGCAAGTCATCTTTATGAGTAAATAACTTCTATTGTTGATCTCCCTGGTATAAACTATCACGCCCCAAACCCGAATGTATGAGTGAAAGCATGGAAAAGTCCTCTTCTTATTTATGATCCAATGAAATAAACTATTAAGCTATTAATAACAATATCCAATATTCAATACAAAAATAGATAAATGGTCTCCCAAAGAGAATCTCTGAACCAAATCTAAATGGAATTCAAATTTCATTCGATCATTACTACTCTCTCTATCTTCCTACAAGTCAACCCTCTTATAATTAATAGACATGGGAGATTAAAAATTTATTAATTATTAAGTTTTTCATATTTTCACTAACCAATAAGTGTTTCTCACATGTTAATGATTTTTGGTAAAAAATAATACCTTATATGTAACTTTTCAACGACATTTTAACTTTTCATAAAAAATATATATATAGTACTCAACTTATGGCATAAAAAACTCATAACGCCCATTTCAAGTAAAGAAGTTATATTTTCTGCTATTATAATTTTTCTTATTTACAATATTTTTTTATTTCAATCCTGTAGAATTAATAAATATAATTACCAAGACATGTCATAAATGGGATATATAAAAGTACATATACAACTATTTTATCTATCTAATAATTAATATTATAAAGAATTTTTTTAAGAAAAAAAAGTATTAATTATTAAGTAATAAAATTATTAATTATCCACCATGGAACCAAGTTGGTTCCTTAAAGATTTATTAATTATTAGAGATTATTAACTTCTTGAATATTAATTATAAGAGGGTCAACTATACTATGCTCCATTAGGCAAGACACTCATCCTGCTAGTAACCTCTAAAATCTGAAAGGGGAAAAAAACTGGGGTAAGCTTGACAAATCAGTAAGTAACTACCAACCTTAACTAGCTGGATCAAACATGCTATCAAAACATTTTATAAAACAAGTTCCGAACTATAATATATTTCAAAATTTCAAACAATTCTCATAAGATTCCAAATAATCTTGCAATTCAATACATAACACAATTAAATAGTAACTCAACAATCAACAAGACTACAACCACAATTAGTCCTGTGACAAGGCCTAAGCTTTTCAATAAATTAGTTTCAGAACTATCAAAGTGTCAATATATACCTCTACTGCTAGGGTCCAAACTGCCAATGTATAATCCCACTGGCGAGGGGGGGGGGGGTCCGAGACATAGTCAGACTGAGAGTCAAATTCAAATACACATTTGATCATACAAGATTCATGATTAAATCCAAATTCAAATTTACAGTTCATCAACAATTGTTTGTTCCACCAATCACCCAAATTTCATATTCAATAAAGTTGCATTCTAATCCAATTATAAATTTAAAACAAGTAAAGAGAAATAATTATTCAAAGAGTTTTGGATCATAAAATTATTTCAAATTTATTTTCACTTGTTTCAAAACAAATAATTTTAAACTTTATAAATATTCTTGTTTTTTTTTTTAATAAAACAACTAGCAAGGCAAAAAGTCACTCACCTCAATAGCCCAAACCAAAATTCCCAAAGAATTCGATAAAAGCTCTCTCACAATCCTAATAATCAAGTAACCAAACAAATATTAAGATATAACTATATGGAATTCTAAAGTTAAATTTCTAGGTTAGAATGAACCTAAAATAAAATCCTTGTACAATTTCTAGCTTATTCCTTAGTTTTCATTTGATTTCTATGACTTGACTTTCTAAATAATTTTTGACTTCAAAATGATATTTTCAAAAATCTCTATCACAAAAAACCTTTCAAATAATTTTATCTCTTAGCATGAAAATTATTGTTCAAAGATGTGTTTTTTCTTTTAAGAAATAACTTTGTCATTACTTCGTGTCAAATATTCTCTCCTTATATTTGGAAGTTGAAGGTGTAGCCATTGTCTGCACAAAGGTGCAGCCCATGCTAAACCCCTACACGAATTCAATCTCACGCATAGCATCAAAATGACCCCAAACTAGGTTGTCATCTAGCCCTTCAGTTCAAGCCAACTTGATGATGTCCCCCGTACATGCACATGTAAACACCCCATTCCATGCTTCATGGCTTACCGAAACATAAATACACAACACACACATTCAGAGTTGATCCCAATACCATACACATGTGGCTCATTCACATCTCAAGCATTATTTTCCATCACCATGGTATACCCATGACCGAAGAATAAATCACACCCTTCACCTTACACCTGGGCATGACTTCATCTCACAATTATGTCTCCTATATTATGCACTATACAGTTCACGTTTTCACTTATACATACTTTAGTCATTTTGGTGCCACACCGTTCCATCAATGCATTCCATCGAACACTTGGCATGTGTTATGTTAATACTCTATAGTTAAGATACCTAACACATCTATGATCTTCTTTTTTTGTTTTTAATTGCTGCAAATTATATATATGTATATAAATATATATATTTATACAAATACATCCCTACATAACTGTGTATATAGAGTCATAGGCACACACACATACATACCTCAAACATAGAACAATACCAATAATCATGCTAGTAGATGAGGACCCTCTCCCATAACAAATGGTTTTTCACCAAAACACTTAAAATCATTTGATGCTCATCTTTCTTTTATTTTTCTTCAGGCCGCTACCACTTTTCCTCTTCCTTTCTCTTGTTCGGCGCTCTCTCTCACATCCATGGATTTAAATTGTGGTCGTGGGACATGACGCGGTCGTAGTGTAATGGTATCGGGAATATCGAGCCATCAGTAATGGGAATCAGAAACCTCAACCATGAATTTTTTTTCAGATATTAGCAAACCTCTTAATTAAGAAGAATGGACACAGACACGGACATGGAGTTTCTCAAAAAAGTAGGACCCCAATACTTCAGGGACACATTGAATATATATATATATATATATATTGTATTTTTTATATGACCATATAATAAAAACCCAACATTATTTTCAATTAAAATTGGCATAAAACACACAAATTACAAAAAAATATTATTAAGATATTAATATAAAAAAGCCATTAAATAAAAATGCAAGAACTTCTTTATTTAATTATCAACATCTATAATTCAAGTTCTAAAATAAATTAACTAACAATTACATAGAACTTATATATATAACCAAAAAAAAAAACAGAGGAGAAGAGGAAAAAAAGAGGGAAAAAAGAAAAACAACAAAAGGTGTCTCAAACATGTCCAAAACGTGTCCTAATTTGTCCCTAAAATGTTTCTAACGTGCCCGGAAAGTGTCCAAAATTAAAGAAAAAATAAAAAAAATTGGAGACTTTTTTTGCTTGTCCAGGAAGTGTCCAAAAGTGTTGGTGTCCGTGCTTCATAGCCTCTTAAAAGTCACTGATACACTTATTTTAACAATAATTTATTACATGTTGATATTTTTTACTATTAGTTTCAATTTTCTAACACCTAAAAAGATATTTTTCTTATAAACACCTAGGAAAATGTTTTAGTATTTTATATGGATATTTTAAGTTAAATTAATAAGAAAATACCATTTGATTTTTGAATAACATTACAACAAGTATTATAAATAATAACAAAATATCATTATAAGTATGCTAACTAATTTAGTGTGATTAATTATGCAATAAAAAATTTAAAAAATCTTGAGGCTAAGAGATTTTTTTGAGGTCGTATTGGCCTGAATGTTTTGGTAATTCATTTCAAATTTTTGGATTATTGTACTAGGTATCTCTCTTGTATTTAAATCTCATAAAATAGAAATTATAAGGATTTTGCAAAAAAATAAAGGTCCGTCCATAGAAAGTATCAAAATTATCAACGTCCATACTCAAACATATTAACCTCACAAGTCCTTCAATTATTTTGTGACTGATGTTTTTTTTCCAAATCACTCTAACTGAATCCGTGAAAAGCGTCTAGCTATCAAGAAAAAAATTCAAAATTCAAAGACTCACTATATAAATTCATTTAAAATAAAATTTATATATTTAGACTCTAAAAATCGAGATCTATCAATCAAGATCCATATTGAATGTTAAATTTTGAAAGAAAAAAATCGATCCAAAACTGTAAAATTTCGGCTCAATAAAAGTGTAAAATTTTATACTTTTCTAGTGAAAAACTGTCCTATAAAAAATATAAAATTTTACTGTTCGATAAAAATTGAAAAAATTCTCAATTGTATTTTGTTTTGTTAAGATTTTGGCCCCATGTTGGATGCTCAAAATTGATTTTCAAGTGTGGAAATTTGTAAAAAAATAATATTTAGAGCACGAGTGATTACAAAACACAATTGTTGTAAAATTGCAACAGTTTGTGAACCTTATCGAATTTTACAAAGATTCATAAAAGTTGAGAAAAATGTAGCCATTGCATCTGACTAAATGGAGATGAAAAAAGCTTGTTCAGTACCTTCCAAAGGTTTATACATTGCAACATCAAATAAAAATTGAAGGGTGGTGGTCTTAGTGAAGCATGGAGTAATTATTTGGTTTTCTTCATGCCACCAAAGGTTAATCATGAGGTTTTGGCATTAATTGGTTTTCTTTATATTTCTAAATTTGTAAATAAGGAAGAGTATTACTGTAAAGTAATGGGCTAAAAGTAAAAGAGGTGAGTGGTTTTAAATGGTTAGAAACTTCTCAATACATGTGCTAAACAAAGAACCCAAAGACATTAAAAGCATCTTTCCTTTATTACATTGTTTGTAGCCCACCTACCAATCTTTCCACTTTAAACCAGCAGGATTCCATCGTGGCCGTTGCGATGAAGGATTGAGATAGAAAAGAGCAGTGTTGGATTTGGCAATGACTGCAAATATGCTCTTAGCGCATATTTTAGAGGTCGGAAATGGTTGTGATGTTTTCAAAGGCAAGGTGTGACGGATGGCTATGGTGGTGGATCATGAATGGGGGACTGCTACCCTGGCTATTGAGTCGTTGAGAAGTGACGGTGGAGATAGTGATTGACTAGTTGTGGTGAAGTTGTTGTCAGTGGAATGGGTGGTGGTGGTTGCGAGTGGTGGTGGTGGGTGGTGGCTGATGGAGTAGTTATATTCATCAAAATGGATCTCAAGTTAAAAAATAAAATAAGCAAGTGGAATCTACACGAAAAAATATCAAGTATGGACTTTACAATAATTTAGCATCTTGTTGAGGGACTTGACACCAATTAACTCAAAAAAAAATTAAAAATTAGGAAAAAAGTAAAAATAGTCATAACAGTCCCATAACGGTTGTAACAGCCTGTAATTACTGATATGTAACGGTATCAGCTGATACAGTTATGAATTTTGGTCTCATTGATATATTGGCCTGTATTGGTATCAATATCAGTATCGGAAGGTCAAAAAATTGATATGTAACGGCCGATACAATATGTATCAGCCGTTATTTAAATCCATGCTCACATTTATATCTCACATTTTTTTTTTAGTAAAGGAAGAGTAGGATTTTACAATTTTAACTTAATATTTTTAGGAAGTCCCTATATTTTCAATATTTACTACAATACCCATACTTATTCTTAATACTATTATTTTTTTTATTCTTTCCTTTTTTTTATTATTATTTTATTTCAGCTCATTTTTAAAATTAACCGGGTATTACATAAACCCAAATTGATTCTCCGATATAGTTGTCTCAAGTCTTAATTGGTGTTTGATCACCCCTTCGCAAAGTTTCATAGTTTGACTCATTAATTTAATACCAGGATAATTTGTACAATTTTAGATATACCCTTTATTTAAATATTTAGGCACTAAAATACTTTTTCGCCATTGTTGAACTCCCTGAAGTATTTTTATTATCCCCAATTATATTGACGTATCAAACATGAAGGCTGGCCAACCTGATTTATTTGACTCAAAGGATTGAACCCCTACTCTTTTTGGTAGATGGTTATGCATTAGCACCACAAGACAGGTTCTTTACGGTCCAGCTTCTTGAATTCCTTGATTTGATCTTTTCCCTTCCATAGACATTGAACTTTTCATCTTTACATTGCCAGAGAGAATATTTTCTTTTTATTTTATTGGTGGTAACTTGCAATTTTCTTCAACATTGATACCGCAGGGCATGTTTCAAATGGTGCTAAGTGGCTGCGAAATATACTTGTTCTTTTCCTGATCATGGTGTGTCATGTGGCACTTGTACAATGTTTTATGGGATCTGATGTCTTAAGATGGAGGTCTTTTTATGAAACTGAAGATAACGCATGGAGAGCTCATTATCGGGAGGTATTTGATCATGGCATTCGTGAGGCTTTGTGCTGTCTGGGACGTGTCAAATACTTGTAGGCTTCTCTGCATTTTGGTTGACATACAGGATTCAAATTTTTATTGACTTTCTGATTTTTCCCTCTTTGATTTACTTCAATAATCCAGGAGTGTGTTGGAGGAAGATGAAATTTTTTCAGTGGCACAGTTATTGGGTGATCTTGTTGCTTATCGTGCATTAGGCACTGGGCATTTGGAAATTTTGGCAGGTTTGTCTTGCTTATGGGATGAAATATGCTACATTTATTAATAGTTGATGACAATATGTTTTATATTTTGTTTTATACTATTTTGCAGTTGATGCTTGTCTTATCTCCTTGAATCATGCAAATAGATATCTGGAAACAGATAGGAATGTAAATTTTCTGAACTACATTTTGTGTGCAAGGAACAAATTTAAGTTAATTAAGTAGATCCATTGACAAGGGTTGATCTTTAGTTTTTCAACCAATAATCAGATGCATTGATCTAATTTCGGGCAAATAGCTGGAACCTTTTATGTAATGGCATATACAACATAACTTTTTTCTGTTTGGTTAAACAAAATTTTGCATGCTATAAGATGTTAAACACTACATAGAGATTTATTTGAATTTTGACTTAGGATACTTTACACACCATAAGAATTTACAGGATCAGGGAGTCAGTTTCTTCAGAGAAATAGCAATTTTACACAATCCACCCGATGACTTGTGGAAGCAGATGTGAGTAGGTATTTGTTAAGTTGAGTCTGTTCTTGCATAGTTCATTTTTACATGAGGATGTTTTGATTTGAAAGCTCGTGGTTTTGTATTATATAGGCAGTGTTCTTTGTTTCATTGGATTGATTTATTTTTGATTAGTAAAGTATCACTATGAAGGGTGCCCGAGGTGGGCAAACTTGAATGTAAAAAAAAGGAAACCGGCTACAAAGATTAAAGCCTAAGATTCCCCAAAAAATCCATAAGATTTTCTAAATATCTAGGGAATTCTTCCTTAATCCAAAAGAAAAGACAACACAAAAATCTATCTTTAAGTCTCTAACGGGGAATTTCCACCCCCTAAAAAATTCTACTATTCCACTCCCACCATAGGCACCACGCAAGAAAAATAGGGGTCATCCTCCAAGCAATACGCAACTCCTTCCGTATCCTCTTGCACCACCATCACGTAAGAACCTCTTTGAATGTGGCTGGCATAGCCCAAGCACAACCAAAGTTGCTAAAAAGCTCTCCACAACTCTCTAGCCATCTTACAATGAACAAGAAGGCGGTTCAACAGTCTCACCCTCTTCCTTTCTAGGGTAGACAACCCGAGAAGATGTACCATGTGATACAGTGATAGTCTCAATCCAGTAGTGTGGACCACATTTTTGATTTAAAGTTTCAATCGCGTAGCCTAGTTTGGTGTTGGTGCTCTAGGCATGTGGGTCTGAGGACCACATACACTACAAGAATCCCTTTTATTCTTTACGTTTTATTTAGGCAGAGAAGCAACCAATGATACTTGATGACTTCCGTGTCATTGTGGAAGATGTAGTCTCAAAAGGATATTAATGTTTCTTTTTGTTTTTTCTGAATCAATAATTTTTCCCTGCATGCTAATATCACACTTGTAACACAGGTTCCAGGGTTTAGACATGACAACTATCAAACTTCTATTCGGTACATATGGATGCATGTTTGGTTTTTGTCTAGTATCTGATGTGCAAACTGCCAATTGATCGAGGTTTCCACTTTCCTGTGTATCATAAAGAAAATCTCATTCTTGAAGCTCTGTTTGAGGTTGGAATTCAAGTTTCATGTCTTTGACTCGAATACAGGACTCACCTTGCCACAATTTGTGTGCATCTTTCAATTTTTCTCTCCGTTTTAATGTGGTTTTTTTTTTTTATCAATAGACAAAATAACAATAAACGGAATCAATTCATAAAAAAAGAAAGAAATAGAAAAAGAAAAAAGAAAATGTGATGTCAGATTCATATAACAGAAAAAGATCACTGTAAATTTAGAGATCATGTTCTTCATTTGCTTTTGAAAAAAGGTAATATGGAGGATAGATTATTTAGTATGAAAGGCAAATTTGGACTCTGAAAAAGGTAAGAATAATATGATTAAAACCTTAATTTTGATGCATTTTGCATTCTCTAGAGAAAACATTATGTCCAACTTCGTTTTTAATGTTAGCAAACTTCTAGAACTTTGTTAAAATCTGTCTTGTTTCACTATCTGTAGTGTAAAATGCTCTCTTTTGTTCAAGGGTTCCGAGAATGAAGCTAACTCAGAATCAGTGTTTAACTGACATGATGTTCATTTCATGTGGTTCACCTCAAGGAATAAAAGGCCATTACCTCATGGTGGTCCCATCAGTTTGGGATGTTAGGAGGGTGGACTTGGTAGTTGGTAAGGCCTAATGATGGGGGACCAGGATATGTCCTAGAATTATTTGTTAGCAGATATTTATTATCTTATCTTGTTTAACCTTTTTTAGGATTTGTTGTTAGTTTTCCTTATCTTGTTTTTAGGAGTTCTTTGTGAGAGCCTATTTGAGGACTCTAATGTTTAGTTATGAAATAATAATGGATGTTTAGTAATTTTCTCTTTATTTTATTGGTGCCGATGCCATTAACTTCTTCCCGTAGGTGCAGATGCGTAGGGTTCTAGGTTCAAATTTTCCTTGGGTACAAATTCCTAAGGTTGTCCTGCATCAATTTTGGTATAAGAGCAAATTTCGATCCTCCAATCCTTCACAAACAGTTCATAAATATACTCTTCCTCATTGCTGGCAAGGATCAAAATTTCGTTTTGTAGTGTTGTTTCGGTCACTCACGAAACGGAAACATTTCGAAAACATAATGGAAACGATAAAAAAAAAATTAAAATGCATAAAAACACTTTGAAACATAAAGTAAAATATATGAATGTGTGTGAAGATAGATATTATAATTAATTAATTAGAAGTGTTTTAGGTTGCACATCTATCCACACAAGAAGATATTAGGGTGAAACTGAAAATTAAAAAAAAAAAAAACGTAAATGAAAATTAGTCATTGACACCAAGTAACTCTTTTACTAATTAAAAACTAGTATAAAAATAACTAAAGATAAATTTTTATCTCATTTGAAATCATATAATAATATATATATTTTTATAAAATATATGAAATTATTATAATTAAATACAATACTATAACATAATAGATATATACATTATAATATCCCCGAATTAGAAAATTTAACACAAGTCACATATTAAATAATATGTAAAAAAATTAGAAATTTAAGCATATTATAATTAATAACTAAGTATTATAATAAATTGTTTATCTACTTTTTATTTCCATTACTTCTACTTTTCGCTATCTATTGTTTTTGAAAAAAAAATAGAAATATCTTCTTATAATTTTGGGTCTTAATTCTTCAATCTCCTACTTCATTTGAAAAATAAATGATTATTATCTTTACTAACTTCTAGAATAATTGATACCAAGTTTTTATCCTTGGTCGCTAGCCAATTGTCAATGTTCATCCTGTTACCACCATTACTAGTAGCACACATGCTCTCCACAACAGACCTGGTACATTAACTCAGTTTAACAACCATGCCCATTGTCGACCAATTCCCATCATCGCACGCACGCGTTTGATTCCCAAGGTCGCAGATCGTGAAGTTTAGATCATCAAATGTCACTGCTCTGCAGCATCACAAAGACCTTGCTTCGTTGCAGATCAAAATCTTCTCCATTGTTGCAACAAGTGTATTCACCATCGCAGTCATCGTCATCATCTCCTATTGCAAAACCACATTGTCGGTCATTTATGCATCGCATCCAAAGCCACTGCACCATTGTCCTCACAGACATCATCATTACAGATGATCGTTGCCAGTTTTTCAATTATCATCCACCGTTACACTAGATCACCAGCTTCTTTGTAACGCCTCAAGCCCACTTTCCCAACAACTTGAAGAGCCCACAACATTATGGCTCAAAAGCTTAAGCCCAAGTTATTAGTAGTAAGACTTGTGGTGTCTCATATACCAATCCTAATACTCCCACCCAATCGATGTGGGACAGGAGTGTCACATTCTCCCTCGCTTAGGACCACACGTCTTTGTGGGGTGGACCTTGATCTCCCAGTTACCCATTAAGCGGACACTCTAGGGGCCTTTACCCTTTGGAACCTGGCTTTGATACTACAAATGTAACGCCTCAAGCCCACTGTCCTAACAACTTGAAGAGCCCACAACATTATAGCTCAAAAGTTTAAAGCCCATGTTATTAGTAGTAAGACTTGTAGTGTTTTATGTACTAATCATACTACTCCCACCCAAGCGATGTGGGACATGAGTATCACATTCGCCCCCCTCCCCCTTAAGACCACACGTCCTTGGGTGGACCTCAATCTCCCAACTATCCATTAAGCGGACACTCTAGGGGCCTCTACTCTCTGGGAACTGGCTCTGATACCACAAATGTAACGCCTCAAGCCCGCTATCCTAACATCTTGGGCTTAAGATTTTGAGCCATAATGTTGTGGACTCTTTAAGTTGTTGGGACAGTGGGCTTGAGGCGTTACATTTGTGGTATTAGAGCCGGTTCCCAGAGGGTAGAGGCCCCTAGAGTGTCTGCTTAATAGGCAGTTGGGAGATTGAGGTCCACCCCATGAGGACATGTGTGGTCCTACGAGGGGGGGGGGGAGGGAGAATGTGATACTCCTGTCCCACATCGGTTGGGTGGGAGTAGTATGATTGGTATATAAGACACCACAAGTCTTACTACTAATAACTTGGGCTTAAGATTTTGAGTCATAATATTGTGGGCTCTTCAAGTTGTTGGGACAGTGGGCTTGAGGCGTTACATTTGTGGTATCAGAGCTTAGGTTTGAGATTCTGTGGAATTTATTTGCGTAAGTTTGGAGTTCTATAGATTGAGTTGAATAATTTTTGAGGTTATGATAAGTGAAATTTGTAGCAATATCTACTATTTTGGAGAGCTTGAGAAGGTGTAAGATTATTCATGTATTAAGAGTATTGTTGGAGATTTTGTAACCTAATAAACAAATTAGATATGATTAGATGAATTATTGAGAAAAAAAATTGAAGACTGTGTATATTATATCTTTCAAGTTGTGATTTTATAGAGTTGAGGAGAATTGATTTTTTTTTTTTTTTCAAATTTTATATTGGAGTATAGTTTGAAAATTATGGATTAAAAGTTATGAGATCCTGTGTATTCAAAGGATTATGAATTTTTGACTTTATAACATTGGGTTAGAATTTTTGTGCATCTATAGTAATCATTGTTATCTTTTAGTTATTCACCTTTTAACAAATTGAAGAGTTTGATGAGCAGTTAAGGTATAAAAAAAGTGTGGATCCCTAGAACATTGAATTAGTATTTAGTGAATCTATGGTAATGATGGGATATTCATCTTGATAAGTAGAGAGATGCAATAGACAAAAATAGTATGAGTATTGATATTATCTTTTTAAGCATTTTTAAGCTCTGAAGTGTGTATTAGCTATTATGTAACGAGTCTTGGACGATATATACATACACCTAGACAATAATTGGTTAATAGTAGTAAGTATAGTATTTGATAATTTAAGAAGCTAACTGTCATTTAAATAATTAGACATGGAAGTCAGATTTGGAGTGACATAATTTCAAAGTAATAACTTATTTGGAAACGTTATTGGTTAAAGAAAAACCTATATTTCTATACTAAGAATGATGTAATTATAGCTACATGATTTTAGATAAAGTATAAATGATAGAGTGAGAGAAAATTTTAAATGCCTTAGAGGGTACTGAAGGAAACAAAAGATTATTGGTAATACTCTCGTGTTACAAGAGAGAGTTCAATATTTGGGAAGATTCGATAACTTCTTCTAAGGGGTTAATGATAGGACTCTGACCTAAAAGAATATTTGAAACTGTTTTGTTAAAAGTACTTTTTGAGGATAATTCATAATCAATAAACGTATGAGATAGTTCATTCATTTTACTTGTTATAGTAATGTGTTTAGTGATGTTCTTCTAGTTAGTCATATGACGTACATTTTAGAGATATCATCTTATAATTTGGAGATTTGAGACCGCTATCGTGTGAGAATGGAGTAACTTTGAAAAGTGACCAGTGGTTGTAATACTACTTACTTGGGAGAAGGATACGAGTGTTTAATAAAGTTTCTTAATCTCTTATGTTATTCTAGAGCGCTTAGATCTTGTCAATTGAAATAGAAAATAATTTTTATGGACATTACATCGATCTTATACGATTGAGTGACATGATTATAAGAATTAAGTTTTCATAGTCAAAAGGTTGAGTTTCAATCCAAGTATCATTAGTCTAAGTGATGATCCATGGATGATTTTCAACATAATTGGGCTTTAGCTGAATGAATATTTACTTATTCTTTGGATGGCACAATATTTTAGTAACATTATCGAATTTTGTAACACTTTGTTTAAAGTCACATTTAAAAAAAAAAAATTATTCCTATTGCCAACAAGATTCTAGATTAATTTACATGATTTTATGAACTATTAAAGTAAAATTGTGATATCGTAAAGTTTAAGGGATTGATCATTATAATTAATTAGGGATGTGTGAAATTCAAATAATATTAGATATTGTGGTTTAATTACAGTAGTATAGCATTATGACCTTATATATATCATGTTTATCTTTCTGACTTGGGTGATGTTTATGGACTTGTTTTTTTAAATGCTATGGATGAAAATTATATCAAGTGTCATTGATGAAGCTTGGTGGTTATGTTTGTTTACTGGGGATTTAATACATTGATTTTGTTTTTTGAAAAGTTAAGGATTGATGATTTACTTGATCTGTGGAATATAATTTTTCGAAAAAAAAGCACTAATATCTAATTTTGTGGTGTCAATTATAGATTTGATAGCAATTTGTTCAAGTGTTAACATAATCTAATAATTGCCTCAATAGTTTGATATACGTATTCTTTGGTGTCTTTATAAGGCGAGCTATTGAATTTTTATCAGATTTTTCATAATTCTATTAGTTACTAGATCATCAAATAAGTTTTGATTAAATTCTGAGAGGTCCAATCTATGTCTAGATGTCAAGAATTAGACCTAGAGGGGGGTAAATAGGTCTTAATAGCAAATAAAAATTATTTGTTTAACTATGTTAAAATTCATTTGCTAGTAGGTGTAATCAAATTCAGTGACATGCAATGATAAACTATAGCAATAATAAATAAAGCAATAGTAAAAAGATAGAGATAGTGCACCGAATTTTTTTACTAGGAAATCGCCACAGATCAACTGAATATGCTTTGGAAAACCTTGGGGTGCTAACCCAGTTATGAATCCACTAGAAGAGGTTCAATGATTACAGACTCTATACAACTCAGTCTTAGTCCCTCAAGCCTTGTTGATAATTTGAATCTTCTCAAATTCGAATCTGCAAGTACCCTTCAAGTGTATCTACCGCTTCGAACTCCACGAACAGCAATCTAAGCATAATTGCAAACTCCACGCAACCTTGAACTCTGTCGATTGCACAAACTTGAAATCCACAAGCTTGTACTATATGAATAATGTAGAAGATGAAATTATGGTTTCTTTTTCAAGGATTTGATCTATGTGTGCAATATGCATATGAAGAAAAATACTTTTGAAAGTTTAGAAACTCTTTTTGATAGCATCTAAAAGTTCCCCCACAAATTAGGGATCAAATCCTTATATAGGATAGGTTTTGGAAAGGAAATTGCACTATTTAAATCTAATTAGAAAACTGATTTTGGCGACATTCGTTCCCACAAATTGGGTGTTTGTTGGCACAAACCTCAGTTTGTTCGAACAAACTATCGAACGAATGTGATTTGCAAGCTATTGGAAAATTCGTTGGATCATTTGTTCGAACGAATATCCCACGAATGAGTTTCTGGAAAATTCATTCGATTGAAAGATCAAATGAATATTTCATTAAAATATATGAAGAAACATACTGGAATATTTGTGCGAATGAATTCATGATTCGTGCTAACGAACCCATGATTCGTTCGAACGAATATTGTTAAAAATCCAATAATTTCCAGTTTTAGGTCAATGAAATATAATAGCCCACTTAAATCATCTTTAAGTACTAGGCATAGTCAAGTGAGCTACTATTATTCATTGTACCAACTTCACAATACACTTTCACATATTTAGAATAGTAAATTAAACTTAATGCATGAGTGTGTGTGTGAGATAGATCCGCTCCAAACTTACCAAGTGCTTACCAATCCTTCGCCATATGAGTATGTGAGAGTCATGCGGAAATAAGATAGCCTTTAACTGGAAGTAGGCATGTTCTTTAATGATCACAAGGCTTAAGGACTCCAAACTCAATAACTTGGTAAACATTACAACTCAATGACAATTTTGTCTCACAGATTAGCCAATACGTGTGACGAATAGTCCTAACAAATTCCGTACTTGTGGTATTAAGGAGACTATTTTAGGAATTTTCAAATATGAAATGATGGGTATATCAAAGTAGCGCAGCAGAAACGTGGTAACGCATTTGGGTTATAATATTATATGATGAAATATGCTTAGTAAAAATTATGAATTGATCTAATTGATGACGTTGGTCAATCAAGTTTGGAGGACCAAACTTTTTTTTTTTTTTGGGGGGGGGGGGGTATTTTTCTTAAGCCCTAATATTTTTTGTATTCGGATGAAATTAATTTTATGAATTTATTGAAAATTAAATTAGAAGTTAATAGTGTTACGATTTAAAATAAAAATACAAATAAGGTTATACAATTGAATTAAATAATTTAGATTGGGGCTGAATTATAATATTAATAAATATGGGCATTAATGTAATAATGAAAAGTCTAATTTATTATAAATAGATAACCATAAGGAACCTTAGCCACTATTTTAAGTATCTCAAATCCTAGAGAGAGAGAGAGAGAGAGAGAGAGGCTATGCGATGGAGGATTAAAGAAATTTGATTTTGGAGGAATTTATCAATTGAGGTATGTTTATGGTTTTATCGAATTAATCCTATTATTTTATGATGATTATTTAGAAGTTTTTATAAATTTTTTTATGAATTTTCGAAATAATTATATTCTTAGAAAAGGGACCAAAGAATTATCAACTTAGGACTGGATTTTGAGTATGAATTTGGGAGTCTTTGGACGAATTGAAAACATAGTTTCATTACCCATGGAATAAGGTTTAAATTGATATATAATATGCCTAATATGGGGATGTATTGAAAGAGATATAAAGGATCAAAATTTTAGAAGGAAACCTTGTAACCGCAAGCTTTGGGCTGAATTTTCTCTTAATTTTGAAATAACTGATTTAATTAAATTAGACGATTAGATACGTCTCGGAAAAACGATTGAAGCACACATAATTTGTATGATTTGGATGAGAAATGATGGAGAAATTGATGGTCGAAATTTGAAAAAAAAAAGAATTGGCTGCTTGCATGGGCTGCTGGTTCGTGGGTTTCAATAGGGGAAGAAGGTGAATTTTTGGTTTCATTAGCGAAGCCCAGTCTCAGGTCAAGGTGCGTATGGAGAGTGCGGCTCACCCCCAATGCTAAAAAGGTTAGAACAAGAGCCTAATATGTATTTCTTGATGAGCCCGATTATTGGATTAGGTCCCGAACCCATTAATATTACATATTAATAATAAATTTTAATGGATAAAACACATTAATTTAAGAAAAAATAGTAGACAAATTTTAAAAATTATGAAATTTGGTAGAAAAATCATATTTAATATTCTGAATCTGATGGTGTGGGAGGTGAGGCTGAAATTTTTGCTAATAATTAATCGTTAATTAAAGTTACCTTAATGTATTAGTTTTCTAATTAGTTAAATGTATAATTAGGTGGCTTATATTATGATGGCTATGCACAAGTAAATTTGAGTTGTTAGAAGTCTACTCAAATTGAAGATAAGACCTTTGATTAGTTGGAGAACCATGCCTTAAGTTAATCTTAATCGGGTAATTTTGATAGAATTCATGAAAGATAGAAAATAATATTTAAAAATTACGAAAAAATTATGGAATATTCTAAGATCATCATTTAGGTATTTTAAGAATGCTTGGGCCTAATAAATATGTGTAACACTATACTAATTAGGGTGTGTATAGTTACGTCAATTTCGGCGAATTGAGCTAATTGATTAAATATGCTCTTGTGGATTATTCTAGAATTGGAATGACTTTGCAAATGATACTTTTGGAGTGCATTATGTGATTTGAGTAGTTTTTTTTCGAGGTAAGGGAACATTCAAGATATATCCAATTTTCGAATAAATGCTAAATAAATGTTTTCTTCCTTTTATTTTATGAAAATTTGTTTATGCAAGCAAATGATTTCAAATTGTTTTGAGTTCGAAAATATGTTTTATAATATTTAGTTTGCTTCATTATCATTACTTGGGTAAAAAAAAAAAATGATTGTTTCTAATATGTGCTCTACGTTTACAAGTGAAATTGTTTCTGAAAATTATTATGTTTATTGAAAAGAATTGACTTATTCGTATGATCATTGTCAAAGTTATTTGAATCGTTTTAGTGTGGGTGTGAGCTGTAGTTGGAGTTTGTTTCGTGTCAAAAGTGGTTTACCATTGTTGACAATCTGTTTGTGCCAGCATGATACTGTCAGAGTTTGGCCCTTGTTAACAAGGGTATAATACTATTGACTTTCAGTACTGGTAATGTCTGCAAGTCCCACAACGAATGGACATCATATGTGATTGTTGTGTCAACCAGGATAAATGCTTATGCGAATTTGAAAATACTATTTGTTACTACACTATTTGTTAACGAATTCTGAACTAAAAAAATGATATCAGTCTTCTTATTGTGAACATTGAAATGCTTTCAAGTGATATGAAACTTTGTGAAATGCCTCGATTTATCAGCAATTGTTTTCTAAATTATTCGTGGTATTCGCTTGACCTTTTCCGGTGTATATTGCGCTATGTTACCTTACTAGGCTCTTTGAGCTTACCCCAAATTTTTTTTCCCACAGATGTATATTGTGCTATATAGTTCTCTTGCAGTGTTGTGGATTTATTCCCCAGGAGGGTTTCCCACGTACAATTGATGTCTCTCTACTTATAGATTAGATGTGCTCTTATATATTTCGTACTTGTTATTGTATTTTAATTTAGAACTTGGCCACAATACGATAGAAATTTAGTATTTAAATAACTATCTTAAACACTAGGTAATGCCACTTAAATTCATGATTACTGTCTAATTAATTGGGTTAATTAATTAGAGAATTAGTTTGGGGCTATCTGCATCACTCTGTGGAGTAGTTAATTGATTAAATTAATTTAGTTAGTTAATTGATTAAATTAATTTAGTTAATTAATTTTAATCTTAAATCACCTCAATATTTTTAAGCTAAAGTAATGAACCCGGTGGTCTTCCCTTAGCTTGGTGAACACAAGCTTCAAATTCTTGAGATGCTCTAGGCTTGACCTGTTGATCACAGTGCCATCTATAGAGCCTTAGAGGGTTCTTTCTCTTTCTCTCTCTCAATCTTGAGGGAGAGGAATGTTCTTAAATTTTGGGTGTTAGATATTTGAACATTAGTATCCATTGAAAATGAAGCAACTGTTTCGGAAGAGAAAGACAATCAATTTAACATGAAAAATGCCTTGTGAAAGCGAGTGCTTGCATACTAGACCAGGAAATTGGCTTAATATTAGAATAACCTGTAGAATAGGAGGAAAAAAAGAAGAATTTCTGATTTTCTGTTGAATATTTTCAAAGTGGATACTCTTCAAAAATAGAACCATGTGGTTTGGATTGCAAATTTTAATGTAAACACTCTTTTGCTCTTAGTGGATTGGATGTTTGATATATCTTTTTTGATTCATGATGATTTATATGCTGTAAATATTATAGGAAGCAATGACGAAGTTAGATTTCTATATTCTGAATTCCTTTCTATTCTTACTTGTCTTTGCATTAACTAACTTTTACCTCTACATTTTGTATCTTCAATTTCATTTTGATGTCATTTTCTGAAAGACAAAAGCATTCTTTGTTCAGGACTGGCATTGCTGCAAAGGCATAATCAATCCCCTAAATCATATGAAGGATCTGTGGAGGCACCTGAGGAATGGGTTCATGAGGCTGCTGATTTTCATCAATTTGCTGAAGCAGCCTATACGGTCTTGTGATAGGATATTTTTAATATTTTTTAGTCATTTTTCATGACTATTTTGACATTGAAGCAGTACATGGTGCAGGGTCTGTTACTTGATTTTGGAAGAAACCCTGTACTGTTTCCTTGTGCATGGCTCTATAGGCAAGGAGTTTTCACACCATGGGCTCGTAACAGGTCATTAATCCATTAAGATTCTTGCATGTGCACATATAGAACTTACATAAAAATATTTATATATTATACACATTATTATGTTCATTTAAAAAATTCTGTTCATTATTATATGTTTTTTTTTCATACATCAAAATAGAAAAAAAGTTGTGCAAAATCCTGTGTCTGTATTTTGATTTCAGATTTTGGAGTCCTGGAACTTTCCTTTTCTTTTTTCTGTCTTTCTACATGGTATTTAGAGTTCCCTTTTTCTCTAGGCGACCTGTACTTGAAGGTGATAACTGGTGCAGAGGTCATGCAGCGGCCTTTTTAAAGCATGCAAATTTATCTCCAGAATCACTTAGACGAGGGCGTGTTAATCAGGTGAGGTTACAGTTACTGCCATATTCTGTTACAAGAAGAATAAATTTACATAGAGGTTGCTCATTTTGAAGTAAACCCATGATTAAGGTTCAACAATCATGGAAATTAGTACATCTAACATAAATTCATGGTTCAGATATTAGTACATGCAAATGTTGACAAATTATGTAAGTCAAGCATATTTAATGCACTATTTTACACTGACTGGATTGTGCGTGTCAAGTGCGACTGTGCCTAGGTTTTAAATCCACCTAATCCTAGAAAGAGATGTTGCATCAATTTTTTTTGTGTCCAATCAGACTGCTATAGTGATATTTCATCCCTTTTTGCTTTGTTGCTGAGTTATCTTTGTATATTGATCCAATAGAGATGAATTATGACATACTAGCCAACAAATAGTTTATACATCTTTGGCTGCAAGAAGCAATCTGTCTTATTAGAATGTGTCTCAAGGAAAAGAGGAAGGCCAAACAGATTGTGAGTTAAAGCAGTGAGAAGTGGCCTATGATTGTATTGTTAGCAAGCTCGTAAAGAGCTTCATAGCACAGAAAATGATTAGAATAGCCAAGCCAAATAAATGGGATTTTAGGCTGTAATGGGTTGAGTTTGCAGCTCTTTGACTCTAAATGCTAGGTTATTCTTTCGATAATTGGCTATGGACCCATGACATGCTCCACAGGGGCCCCAAGTTACCATGACACCAATGATATAGGTTATTTATTCAATGTTAGATTTCTAAAATAGTCAAATGTCCATATCTTCAGTGTTCTTTACTTGTGTATTTAAAAACTCATGAATTTTGCATTTATTATTTTCGATCAGCTGAAGTGATACTATCTCTTTGCTTTTTTTCTTGTCTTTCCGCTTCAGGCAAAGTGTGAAGCAGCATACTTCATTGTGGTTCTACATCATCTAAAATCTGTTGTAATTTCTGTACGTGGAACTGAGACTCCAGAAGACCTCATAACTGATGGTTTAGGTAGAGAATGCACTCTTTCTGCTGAAGACTTGGATGGGTTGATAAAGCAAGTCTCTCTCTCTCTCTCTCTCTCTCTCTCTCTCTCTCTCTCTCTCTGTGTGTGTTTTGCATTCCTGTCTCTAAATGAGTTTCTGTAGTGCACAGAAGTCTTCTCATTATTGGGTTCTCTAAAAGAATTTGATTGTGATTCTATGCATCCTAATGCAGTTGTTGACTTACTGTGTCATGGTCCTACAGAAAAAAAAAATTATAATCTTATACATTTTTTTTTATAAGTAATTGTAATCTTATACATTTAGTCATGTACCTATATAAGTTATTATAAATGGATAAAAAAGAAATAAAAATGTAGTTGAATAAGAAGAAAAGAAAGAGAAGAATGGAGGAAAAATGAGAGCATGGTACGATCTCTCTCTCTCTTTAGTATTATAGCCCGCTTTTAAAAACAATAATTACTGCATATTAGCCAACACTCCCCCTCGAGCTGGTGCAAAGATATTATAGATGCCAACTTGCATAAATGTTATCAAACTTATTAGGCAGCTCTTTAGATACAATATCACCAAGTTAGGCACCTGTTTTTACAAAGGGTATACAAACTAGGTGAGAACTAAGTTTTTTTTATAATAAAATGTCAATTTTCTTCTTCATGCTTTGTAAGGTCATGTTGCACTGGATTATGGGAAATATTTATAGCAACCTTATTATCTTAATGATGTCTCATTGGAGACTAAAAATAAAAGAATTGGGTGAAATGAATTAACTCTCATTCCTACACTCTTCTCTATTTATATTGTTAAACATATGATAAACTTGCAAGAATTCACATCATTTTAATATTCTAGATATTCCAACACTCTCTCTTAAGTTGGTGCATAAATATTACACCTGCCCAACTTGCTGAAAACACTACAAATTACCTTACTTGACACCCTTTTAGTCAAGATGATCTAAGAAGCTTGGACACGGACACAGATACAACACAACATTTCTAAAAAAGGTAGGACACATACGTCGGGGACATGTTGAACTTGAATATATTTGTTTATATTTTTTTATACGACAATATAATAAAAGTTTAATATCATTTCAATTAAAATTGGCATAAATACACAAATCTTGGCAATAATATTAATATATCAAAATAACAAAGTTATTAAATAAAAATTCAAGAACTTTATCATTTAATCATCAACATTCATGATTCAAGTTTTAAAAAAAATTCTTAACTATTATATATACACACACACATATGTGTATGTATGTGTGTGTATATATATAAAGCAAAGAAGAAAAGGAGAAAATGAGTCAAAAATTGAGAAAAAAATAAAAAATATCCAAAAACATGTCGAAAACGTGTCTGTTAGAATATACTATTTGGATATGCGTAGAATGTTACGCTCAATAAGAATATTCCGTTAGATATTCATAGAATATTTAGAGTCTATTTTTGTAAACTTTTTATATTCTTGTATTATAAATACATGAGTTAGAGAAGAGCTAACTAACTCTTTCTAATTCTTTTCTGCTTGAACAATTCTCTCACACTTTGCTATTTCTTTTTCATCATTTTTTCAATAAAACCCTAACAATACCAAGGGTTTAATTTCAACTTGGTATCAAAGCGATCCGAATACACCTTGGGAGCCATTGGAATAATCAGACGCAACCCTAAAGCCACCTTGAAGCTGCTAATGTCAGCATCCGTATGCTGATGTCAGCACTGTATAGAGAGAAGCAACTTTTTCCTACATGACTTGGCTTGGAATTCCATAGTGAGATTTATTGTATTTTTCCTAATTTTTTTGGAACTATTTGATGGGTGTTTTCTATTTTTGAAAGATTTTTGAAAAAATGGCCTATTTTTTTTGCGATCTGCGAATCTGACTTGTTTCAGAGGGTTCTGTTGGTTCGATCTTCATCCATTGAACTCGTCTAGAGTTGAGAGAGGAGTGGGTGAAGTTTCGTTGCATTCCAACTTGATTTGTTTCTAGAAAGCTTGGCCAGCACTGCCTGGGCTCTGGCCTTGTTCGTTTTTTTTTTTTTTTTTGTGCGATCTGCTGCTCTTTGCTTGATTTCACCCCTCCTTGAGATCTTGGTAGTTGTGAAGGCAAGCATTGGTCTGGATTGGTGAGAAATACATTATTTTTTGGTATTTTCTCTATGAAAGGGACTTGCTACCATACAACAATGACAGATAAAGAGGCAGAGAAGGGCTTTGGTTCTACTAGCCTTGGAGGAGATTGGCTAAGTCGTATTTGGGTTCCTAGAGGAAACCCAACTCTTCAGATTAGCCCAGTGATGCTAGATGGGAATAATTATCTAGCATGGTCACGTGCGTGTTTACTATCTATGGATGCAACTGGCTTATATGATTATGTCAATGGGATACTCAAGGAACCAACATCTACAGATCCAATGCTTAAGCAGCGGCGCTCAAGCAATTCCCTTGTGATGTCGTGGCTTCTTAACTCCATGTAATCACATATTAGCCGTGGCTTCTTGTTTCTGACAACAACATATGAGATTTGGACTACTGTAGCGTAGACTTATTCACAGGTTGGTAATGATGCTCAGATCTACGATCTCTGCAAGAGGGTTCATGAAACCAAACAAAAAAGATCTGAGTGTTGTTGAGTATTATGTTGACCTCAATGGTCTCTAGCGAGAATTAGACCACTATCAGAATTTTCAGGCCAAATATCTAGATGACAATATCATGTTTCATTAGCTAAGGGAAAAGGAGCGTGTGTATAATTTCTTGGCAGGCCTTAATGCTGAATATGATCAGATTCGAAGTCAGGTGCTTGGATGTGATCCTTTTCCACTCTGAGACAGGCATATGCTTTTGTGCAGCAAGAGGAAAGCGGAAGAGGTGTTATGCTACATGCTCCAGCTCAGGACAGGCTACCCTTATAAAGATTCCAAAATACCATTGCTTCGAATTGATAACAAAGGTGGCAACTCTGAGAAGAGTCTAGTGAAGTGTGACTACTGTGGCAAGAAATGGCATACCCGGGATAATTGCTAGCAGCTTCATGGTTGCCCAAATACAAAACGAGGTGGTGGCAAAACAAGATCAGGTAGACTAGATGCCCATTTGATTGAGACTTCAGAGGCTTTCCCTGCTAGCACTGGAGATGCAAATCATCTCACATCTAAAGAACTACAGGTTTTTCGATGCATGATGGCTCGGCGAACTATTGGGAGTGGTAAGGCACATGGGGGTTTATATTTGCTAGAGACTACACCTTTTATGCCTTTATCTTAACAAGCTCTTCAGGCAGATAGTCCTTCACAGCTTTAGGAATTATTATAGTGGCACCGACGGTTAGGACATCCATCAGTTAGCTCTATGGAGAAAGCTTTTCTTGTTCTTGTTAAGCAGTGTAAACCTAGATTCATTTGTGAGTCTTGAGAACTTGCTAAGTATACCCGTACTTCTTATCCTAATAATAATAATAAAAGCACTGCTCCTTTTTTTTGTTATTCACACTGATGTGTGGGGACCTTCCTAGGTTGTCTCTCTCTGGCTATCGATGGTTTATTACATTTATTGACTGTCACTCTCGTGTTACGTGGGTCTATCTGCTCAAGCATAAAAGTGAGGTTTTCGATTGTTTTTTAGTTTTTCACAAAATGGTTCAGACGCAGTTTGATGCTAAGATTCGGATGCTGCAAACTGATAATGGAGGTGAATATGAAGATAGAGATTTTTCAAACTATCTTTATGATCATGGGATTCTTCATCAAACTAGCCGTGTGGATACCCCTGCACAAAATGGAGTGGCTGAATGAAAGAACAAACATCTTCTTGAAGTGGCCCATTTCTTGATGTTTACCATGAATGTACCCAAGTCTTTTTACGGTGATGCTATCTTGACTGCTACTTATTTCATCTATCGCATGCCTCTCAAGACTTTGGAATTACAAAAACCTCTAGCATTGCTTGCAGGGGTCTCCTCCGGTTATCTCATTCCTCCTTGCATCTTTGTCAAGACTATACGAAGACTACAAGCAAGCTTGATCCTAAAGCTTTACGTTGTGTCTTCATTGGTTACTCTCGTACACAGAAAGGCTACAAGTGCTGTCACCCATCGACTCAGAAGGTGTTTGTTAGTATGGATGTTATCTTTCATGAGATGGAGTCCTTCTACATTGTTCTCCGACCATCTCTTTAGGGGGAGCAGGATCAAGAGAGGACGTATGTTCAGTCTAGACAGGCCCGTTCAGGATGTCAGGTTATGCAGATAGACTCCTAGGTGCTCCCAGGACAGTCGCAATCTCTGACTCTAGCTCCATTAGCCTCACCATCAGGTGATGATATCTTTAACACATCTCCTGTAGGTCCTGTTTCTCATTCTGATGATATTGATATTCCCATTACACTTCGAAAGGGAGTTCGGGCTTGTACCCAACACCCAATATCCAAGTCCAAGTTTGTGTCTTATGACTCCTTATCCACTTCATATCGTGCTTTCATCTCCTCTCTAGCTTCTGTCTGTTCCTCCCGGGTGGAAAGAGGCTCTAATTGATGCCAAATGGAAAGTAGCCATGGATGAGGAAATGAGAGCTCTAGGGAAAAATGAAACTTGGGAATTGGTTTCACTTGCAAATGGAAAGAAGCCAATTGGTTGCACATGGGTTTTCACAGTTAAGCAGAAAGCAGATGGTACAGTTGACAGATATAAGGCTCGGTTAGTTGCCAAAGGGTTCACTTAGACCTATGGCATAGACTATCAAGGGACCTTTGCTCCAGTGGTCAAGATGAATTCCATCCAAGCTCTACTCTCAATAGCAGCAAATTTGGAGTGTTCATTGCAACAACTGGATGTAAAGAATGTATTCCTTCACAGAGATCTTGAGGATGAGGTATACATGGAGGTTCCCCCAGGGTATACTACCAAAACAACAGAGGGGAAGGTATGTAAATTGAAGAAGGCTCTTTACGGGCTTAAACAATCTCCGAGAACTTGGTTTGACAAGCTTTATAAGGCTATGATAAAGTTTGGTTACAGATCAAGTCATGCAGATCATACCATGTTCATTAAGAGGGTTGATGGTAGTAAGGTCACTATTCTTATTGTCTACGTGGATGATATAATTGTGATAGGAAATGATTCTTCAGAAGTGACAGGATTGAAAAGTTATCTACCCAAAGAATTTGAGATCAAAGATCTGGAAAATCTGCGATATTTTCTTGGAATTGAAGTTGTTAGATCGATAAGGAGATCTTCATCTGTCAATGCAAGTATATTCTTGATTTGCTAGCGGAAACAAGAATGTTGGGATGCAAATTTGCAGACACTCCCATTGAAACTAATCATCGACTGAGTGATAATGAGGGAGATCCAATGGATAAGGGAAGATTTCAGAGACTAGTAGGGAGATTGATATATCTCTCTCACAGACACATCCTGACATAGTGTATGCAGTGGGGGTTGCTAGCCAGTTCATGCTTGATCCTAGAGTTCACCACTTAGAGGCTGTGTATCACATTTTGAGATATCTCAAGTTTGCTCCAGGAAAGGGGATTTTGTTCTCATGCCACAATCATCTGAAACTAGAAGTGTTCACGGATGCAGATTGAATAGGCTCCATGGATGATAGACTGTCTACTTCAGGTTACTGTACCTTCTTAGGAGGTAATCTAATTACTTCGAGGAGCAAGAAACAACACGTGGTAGTTAGATACAGCGGCGCAGAGGCTGAATATAGAGCCATGGCACATGGAGTTTGTGAACTCATGTGCCTTCAAACATTTATGAATGACCCAGGAGTGCCAATAGAATAGATAAACCAATGAAGCTGTATTGTGATAACAAGCCAACCATTAACATTGCACATAACCCAGTTCAGCATGATCGAACAAAACACATTGAGATAAATAGAGATTTTATCGAAGAGAAGTTGAATCAAGGGTTAATTTGCATGCCCTTTGTGACTTTAGGAGAGTAGCTGGCAGATGTGTTTACTAAGGGGCTTTGCAGCAAAATGTTTCATCCAATTGTGAGCAAGTTGGGCATGAGGGACATATATGCACGAACTTGAGGGGGGCTGTTAGAATATGCTGTTAGGATATGCGTAGAATATTACACTCAATAAAAATATTCCGTTGGATATTCATAGAATATTTAGAGTCTATTTTTGTAAACTTTTATATTCTTGTAATATAAATACATGAGTTAGAGAAGAGCTAAATAACTCTCTCTAATTCTTTTCTCCTTAAACAACTCTCTATCACACTTTGCTATTTCTTTTTCAACCCTTTTGCTATAAAACCCTAACAATACCTAGGGTTTAATTTCAACTGTGTCTTGACTTGTCCTAACGTGTTCGGGACGTGTTTGAAATTTATAAAAATTGGAATCTCTTTTTCACGTGAACGAAATGTGTCCGATTGTGTCCGCGTTTGACACAAATACGTGAGGTAAAATAAAGTGTCTATGCTTCCTAAAAGACAACAAGTAGTTATTTCTTTAGTCTTCATAGAATAGTGGGAGTTGAATTAATTCTAGTTCCTATACCCTTCTCTATTTATATTGTTAAACATATGAGAAAATTATAAGAATGCTCATTATTTTAATATTCTAGATATTCCAACACTCCCCCTCAAGCTGGTGCATAAATATTATACATGCCCAACCTGCCTAAAATACTATGATTCTATGATATACCTTACTCGACACCCCTTTAGTCAAGAGAAAAACTAGTTGTTCTTTAGTCTTTACAAAAGGAGTATTGATGGCTACTTTGTTGTCACAATAGAGTTTCATTGGACCACAGAAATCAACACTAAGCTCTATTATCATAATTCTCAACCACAAAAGCTCATACACCTCATGCGCCACAGATTTAAACTCAACCTTGGCACTGGATCTCTCAACAATCGACTGTTTCTTACTATGCCAATTGACTAAGTTACCTTTAACAAATGTATTAGTATGCAGAAGTGGACCATCTATTTGTGATTGACCCTATCTAATTTGCATTTGTATATGACTTCAATCTTAAATGATTATGTTTGAAAAATAAAAGAATTTTTCTAGGAGTTGATTTCAGATATCGTTGGAGAATGCATAAAATAACTTACCACACTCACAAGCACATAACAGAGGCAATATCCGACTGGAAATACGAGAGATAAATCAAGTTGCCCACAAATCTCTAGTACCTACTTGTATTAACCTTAGTATCATCACTGATTCTCACCAACAATGTGATTCGGCTCAATTAGAGTATAACAAGGTTGCAGCCAAGCATTCTTGCCTCCTCCAAATAAGTCCAAAATATACTTCTACAGAGAGAAAAAAAAAAAATTCCCTTCTCTGATTTTGCAACTTCTATCTCAAGGAAATATTTCAAAGTTCCCAAGTCCCTTAACTCGAATTCCTTGGCCAAAGAGGATTTCAAAACTTGCACCTCTTCAGCATCATCACTAGGTATGACGATATCATTAATGTAGACTATTAGCACAATAATCTTCCCTTGCTTTTGCTTAACAAAGTGAGTGTGCTTAGCCTGACTTTGCTCGTGCTACTAAATTTTCCAAACCAAGCACTAAGAGATTGCTTTAGGACATAAAGAGACTTCTTCAACCTACAAATCTTCCTTAAAAAGACATAGATGGAAAGCGAGGAGGAACATCCATATACACCTCATCTTCCAAATCACCATGAAAGAAGGCATTCTTCACATCTAGTTGTTGAAGAGACCACCCCACACCCAACCCCAACCCCAAAATTTATGGATTGTGAATGAATGGTTGTGTGCCGACATCTTCAAGTTTATTGCTGGAAAGAAAGGATCACGGCTATGATGGAGAAACTTATGTATCAGTAGTATTAGTTTTCTTTTAACATCAATAAATATTTTGGTTTGCTTACGAATCTCAAAGCAAGAAAGAAAAGAAAATGGTATTCAGATAAAGACCCTATTTCCTTTTTGTTTGAAACCTTGGCACAAATCTAAGCTAATGAAAGTTTGGTGGAGCCTTGAAACTACAATTATATTTTGCTTTGTTCAATTTATCATGGAGCGAACTAAAAATGCCAACTATATTGTGCACATAAAATTGAAAACCAATAGTTCCATTCCTTTCGAAATGGTTATTCAGTTTTTTAAATCACATCAAACAGTCTCTAGGTCAGCCCCACATCAATGTTAGGAAAACTTGATCTGCTCCATTAGGAAATCTAGTATATCCATACACACACACACAGATTTTTATAACATATATGCATTACCCACTATATTAAAAGCTAAAGTTTTAAACAGTAACTATATTTCTTGGTTCCATTTCCTATTTCCATTTTTATTTCTGATATTTGTGCTTTATTCCTCTGCTGTCATTGATTCCTTATCTATTCTCTTCTTTTATCATCCTTTATTTTTTTCATCTTTTTTCCCTTTCTTTTTCTGGGTAAATTACACTAACCTCTCCTAAGGTATTTGATAATTGAAGACACTTTTTTCGTTTTATGAAATTACACTAGCCTTCCCTGTCAACCTTGTTGGCTAATGATGGTTGGCAGAAATTGTTTTTTCTACTTTTTTAACCCCATAAAAAATTGTAATGTGTCAGATACCCCCCTCCACCTCTCTCTCTCTAAGAAGTCTAAACCCACATTTGTTTATGGTTGCCAACCACTATCATTCAAACTGCATCAGTGCAGCCATAAACAAACTACAAAATCAAATTCTGATGGCCTCTCTATCAACCAAACCACCACAAAATTTCTGATTCAACCGCACTTCCATTCATGTAAAAATTTAACTCCAAACAATCTCCACCATTTAACACAACCAATCACCCATATATAGAGTCCATCATGAATTCAATAGTACACCAACAATCTCTAATACCATCACTTGGTTCATCATATACAGATGGTTCATAATAATAATAATAAAAAAGTCCATTACTCAGTATTGGTCCCACTTATGGAGGGTGTTGAGAATGGTAGACTGAAGACAAGCCAAACCTTTGGCATTTTACCATTGCACCAAGCAGTAGCCCCTGTACAGATGGTTCATTATCAAGTGATGAAAAATTGCAGTTATTAATTTTTTTTTTCTCAAGTTTTGATATAAATATAGTGTCTTTTATAAGTATCTTTTTTAATGCCTTTTGTGCTGCTACTTTAATGTCTTTAGATACATGATCACCACCATTAAATTATAGCGTTTAGAGAGAGAATTGTAATTCCGGAGAGAGAAGAAGAGTGAAGAGAATTTTTGAGATAGAAATAAGTTGTAAAAAATTAGAAAAAAAACTTCAAATTTTACACAGAGATGGCAATTTAGATATGGGCAGTTTCAATACACGAGGCTTCTGCCATCCATTCAAATTATACATGCAATATATTTCAATTATGAAAAAATAAACAAAATAAATATATCACCTTCAAACAATAAAGAAGAAGAAATGAATATGGTGGTGTAGCGCATGTTAATGAAAGCTACCTCCCTTGTTTTTGCAGAAGCAGGGATATGTAGAGAAGGAATTGGCCTTGTGACTTGGTCAATAATGGACCGAGGATACGAGGTGATGGGAGGATTTCGATGTGATCAGATAGTGATGGGTTTAAGGGTAGGTGGCAGTTTTGGGGTTTAAGGGTAGGGGGCAGTTTTGGGGTTTAGGTGGGGCAGTAAAGGGTTTTAAACAATGAAATTGAAGAGAAAGGATGGTGGAGGGTTGTTGATCATGGCAGAGGGCAATCTTGTTCAATGATGGTAGAGGGTGGTGATGGTTGTTGTGAGTGGTGGTGCTGGGTTGAGAGAAGTAGAGAAAAAAGGAAAGAAAAAGAGGGAGAAGAAGACGGTGCTAGTGGGTGGTAGCGACAGGACAACAGCAGTAGAGGAAGAAAAAGAGGCCAATTATGGATTTGATATGTATACATTATATCATAAAATCCTCTTTCAATTTTAGTATGAAATAGTTCCCATTGACTGACTTCTACAGCCAAGCATGCGCCTCTAGATGCTTTTCTACCTTTGTAGTGTAGTTTTTGGGCTTGTCTGAACAAATTATTAATAATTTTTATTTTTTATTTTTTTTCAAGTGGTGATAATATTCACCCAGATATCAGGCAAAATGTAGTTTCATCTATGCCACACTATGGGCACTCGGGTATAGTTGAGGCTGCTCGGGATCTCTTCATGCAAATTGAAGGAAATCCAAAAAATGATGGTAAGGCGCTGCAAATTTTTAATTCCATTTCATTAAGCAATTTAACTCTTCCAACATATAATTTTAAAAACCTATTTTGGTGTGTTCTCAAGTATTTATTTTAATTTGTATATGATATCAAATTGAGTCATTTCAGCATTTTTTGCATGCAAGCTTACACAGAATCATGCATTCATGCATTGAATATTATCGTATCCTTTTTCTTTTTGGATTACTTGTACGTGTCCTCTAGAGCAAAGGGCTATCATCGAAAATGGATATATATTATCTTGAAGAAGTTGTTTCCATGGCATAGTTTTGGTGGTACTGGATTCTCGCCCATTTTCTTTTGCTCTGGTACAAAAATTCTTATTCTTTTTGCATTGATAGCTTTACAGCTTACAAAGTATCAGATAATGTTCAAGAACCCAAACAAGAATACATAATTTGTGATGTCCTAAAAAGGTAACTGTTCCGGTAGAATATTCCAAAATACTCACCGTGAGGATCTACTTGTTTTGATATTTATTCATTAAGTATGGGAACATGATATCCTATATTAAATTCTAATAAAAGAATTATGTGAAGAATGTTGTTCCAAACATTGCCTAGCACATTCTTTTCATTACACTCGAAAACATTATTTAATGAGGTACTACTTTTGAGGTTTTAGTTAGCTGAGGTTAAAAAGTTCTATCCAAAGTCTGATTTAACATCTGTACTGTGTTATTGATGAACTTTGAAATGTTCCTTTTAATGTGTTGTACGCTCTCTTCCAGCTTCTGTCAAACGAGAATTTTTTTTGTGTAGAAATCTGAGTCCTTCATTCCAGATTTTCTATATTCCTTACATTATACTGAAATTTGGTTGCTTACCATTATGAATCAAGGACAACTGAAGAATTTTACCAAAAAACATTTTTTTCCTGTTTCCATTTCTTCACTTTGATGGATATCTACTAGATCTGATTGATGCAGGATTAATCTCAACATCCTGAACTCTTCTTTCAGTTCCACATTAAGCAAAAAGAAAAAGAAAAAGAAAATTAATTAAAAAGTAACTTACAAAAAAATAATAATAATAATAATGAAAAAGTAGAGGAGGTCTCTCTCTCTCTCTCTCTCTCTCTCTCTCTCTCTCACACACACACACACACACACACACACCCCGATACACACCACTAGAAGCATACAGCTCAAATGAGGAGAACCTGCCCCTTCTTAGATAGTTCTTGGCAGGAATTTCCACATAATGCTGTATGCACTAATCTCATTTACTTTAGTTATATTACAGAGTTCAAAACTAGAATATTCAGCATGATTGTTGTGTTCTGATGCAAAATATGAGTATATATAGTAAACATACTCATAGTAAATTAGTTAAATAAATAAATTAGTTACGAGGTTATTCACTTGATAATTTGAGTGGGATATTTTTGTCATTTTGTCATTTTGGGTTCTGGGTCCTGGTTTAGTCCAGCTGAGTCTAAGTTGCTTGTTTGTATAAAATATTTCCTTTTGACTTGGTAGGGAATTACCTTTTCGCCTTTCAAAAAAAAGGAGGAATTACCTTTCCTTTTGGGATTTAATGTGCAGTGTTTTGTGTTGCCTTCTCCAAGAAGCTTTTGGATTATATAGGGGGCTGTCTGTCTTGAGAATAAATTCTTTGGAGAAGAATTTCAGATTTGAGTTGTAGCTTCACCCTAGCTAAGGTTTTCAAGCATCAGAAGCTTTTGGTTTGAGGAGTTGACCTCATGGCCACCCTCTGATCTCTCTATTGCTGCATTTTATATGAGAGGCTGGCACTTGGACACTTTTTTTCTTTGCACTTCCGGTCTGGAAAGTACTATATTTCTGGTTATTTCCTTAGATGTAGGGGAGTAAATGATTCATGTCTTAATTAGTTGAAATAGGTTGTTTGTAGATTTTAGGGTTTGATAGAAGAAAGAAGGGAAGAGAGAAGAAGAGAAGAGATCCAGGAATTAAAAATAGGGCAGAAAATCACAAGAATGCCCAATGTCTCAATATTTCTAACATAATTTTGGGTGTTAACTGCAGTTGCATTTTAGAACAAGTGTTCCTTTGTGTTCTCACTTTAGTAGCCTTCAAATCTCTAGAACCTACTTTATTTATTCTTTCTATTTGCGTCATATACTGAAAAAACTTGAGTTCTATTATGCTCAAAATGTTTCTTCTTTATATTATATGAGTTTTTATTATTATGAAAGAACCATGCAAACACTTCCCGGAAAACAGATATTATGGAATCACAAAGGACAATGAAGCTAACGAAAGACATCCAATGGATCAAATGTAGTGTCAGATAATTATGAGCTTTCACCTTCATTAAACTCGGATAATAAATAATTTGTCAGACAAATTTGAGCATCATCATCTTAGGTCTACCTAGAGTCAGTTAGGTTGATTTTTTTGGGCATACTGGATAACTGTGCAAAAAGGGTCCGGGAAAAATTGAATGTGGGCCTGCTTCCACTTTATTTTGCCAGTGCTAAAGGGCTTGTATGGCGATCACAAATAATAAATTGTGTCAGACAGATCCTTTGTTCTTTGCACTTTCCACAATGTAACTAAGTGTTCCAATTGAGATTGGTAACTTTGAGAGTTTTGGGAAACTATGTACCTCCTCACTAGATCCTATATTGATTAATTTATAAGTAATGTGACGAAGAGAAGAAAATAACATAGCAGCCACTATATGGAATAGTAACTGTGTTTTGGGCTCCTACGGTGCTTCCAATATATTAGCTTCAGTTTGTTTTATTTTCGTACAACATCTTATAAAGAAAACATAAGGATGAACAACATTTATATTAAGGCTATCTAACTTAATCACTCTGCGACTAGAGCATTCGTTGTTTCAGTTTGTGTTGTCTAGCTTGCAAATCGCTGTTCTGCTGGTATACACCGACTTAGGTTGATTAATGTCACAATTCAAAAATGCTCACTCATGGTTTTTTTTTATTTTATTTTCTTATTACAGATTGTCATTGTCCTCAATCATATGAAGTTAGTGGACAAGTAGCCCCTGTCCAATCGAGTTTTAATATCTGCATAATTTTGCTTCTTATTAAAAATTTCTAAGTTTCAAGACTGTTACTTCATATTTCATTCCGCCTAAAGTTATTTTTCCCCTAATGATGGTTTGCGATGTTAATGGAGATTTAGATAGTTCATCTGAGTCTAGTGGATTCCTTTCCTCATTGATGGGAGCTGGATGTGAGTGTGAAGGGTATGGTGTTCGCATTGTGGGGCATTCCCTAGGAGGAGCTATTGGCACATTGCTAGGATTGAGGGTATGGCCTTTTTTCACTTCAAGTTGAAATTTTTTATGACATGGTTCTTTCCTTTGCTTCTTTGACATATTATTTCCAAGTTCAATGCTGAATATTTGGATTCCTAATTAGATGACACATGATTACAGACCTGTCTGTTATGTAAATTGCCTTTCCTAAACCTTTTACATCCATTCATTCTTGTCTTGTGCCTGCAAATTTGAACATGTGCGTCAATGGAAACTTGCATTACATTACCTTCTAAATGAAAATGTAAATGGTATCCCTTTACAGTGTCAGATTCAGTTTTACAAAAAAGGATTCCTACATTCAAACCTAGAACAAAACCTAATTGTGTCACTAAATTTTATTGGTGGATAGATAGCACTGACCCTGAAACTTGAACGATTTTTTTTTTTATCTTTTTCCAAATATGAGTGTAATCAGAAAGAAAAAATTTCTTCTGTATTTCTATATATTTTTCATATACACACTATCGATATTTATAATACAATTGGTAAGCGGAAAAAGGAAAGAATAAAAATCTGCTTACAATTTCTCTAGAATAAAATCCTCCTACAATTTCTCCCTCTAATTACTCCACAAATTGGGAATTTCCACACTCCCCCTCAAGTTGGATCATAAATGTTAATCATATCCAACTTGTAGATGATCTCGTCAAAACTAGGCCGAAATAGTCCTTTGGTGAAGATATCCGCAGTTTGTTCTTTTGTAGGAACATAGGTCATGCAGATAATTCCGTTCTCAACTTTTTCCTTGATAAAATGTCTGTCCACTTCTACATGCTTGGTTCGGTCATGCTGAATCAGGTTGAGAGAAATGTTGATGGCTGCTTTGTTGTCACAGTAAAGTTTGATTAGGAGTTTTACTGTGACTTGTAGTTCTTCCAAGAGTTTCTTTAGTCACAATCCTTCACATATCCCTTGTGCGGCAGCTTTAAATTTGGCTTCAGCACTGCTTCTGGCCACTACACTTTGTTTCTTGCTTCTCCACGTAAGCAAGTTTCCCCATACATAGGTGCAATACCCGGTAGTCGACTTTCTATCTTCCATTGAACCCGCCCAGTCAGCATCTGTGAAGACTTCGACTTCCTTTCGTTCTGATTTCTTAAAGAATAGTCCTCTACCCGAGGAGCCTTTGAGATATCTGAGAATCTTGTACACAGCTTCTAGGTGAGTTTCTTTTGGTGAATACATGTGTTGGCTCACCACACTAACCGTAAATGCAATGTCAGGTCTAGTGCGCGATAGATAAATTAGCTTGCCAACTAGTCTCTGATATTTGTCCTTTTCTATTGGATTTCCCTCATCCTTTGGATTCCTTCCTGCTTCGATAGGTCTGTCACTTGGTTTACATCCAAGCATGCCAGTGTCGGTTAGAAGGTCAAGAACATATTTTTGTTAAGAGACACTAATACCCTTTTTTGATTTGGCAACTTCCATTCCCAAGAAGTATCGCATTTGTCCCAGGTCTTTTACTTCAAATTCAGTGGCTAGGATTTTGTTTAATCTCTCTATCTCCACTAAATTATCCCCAGTTAGGATTATATCATCAACATAAACAATTAGAATTGTTTTCGTTCCATCTTCAGATTGCTGGAAGAACATAGTGTGATTTGATTGCCCTTGCTGATATCCTTGGCAAGCATGCCAGTGTCGGTTAGAAGGTTAAGAACATATTTTTGTTAAGAGACACTAATACCCTTTTTTGATTTGGCAACTTCCATTCCCAAAAGGTATCGCATTTGTTCTAGGTCTTTTACTTCAAATTCAGTGGCTAGGATTTTCTTTAATCTCTCTATCTCCACTAAATTATCCCCACATATCATCAACATAAACAATTAGAATTGTTTTCGTTCCATCTTCAGATTGCTGGAAGAACATAGTGTGATTTGATTGCCCTTGCTGATATCCTTGGCCCTTTATCACCTTTGCAAACCTATCGAACTGTGCTTTAGGTGATTGCTTGAGACTGTACAGAGACTTCTTGAGTTTGCATACCCTGATTTTCTTCTCCTTTCTTACAAAATCCCGGTGGTATTGTTATGAAGACTTCTTCTTCTAACTCACCATTTAGAAAGGCATTCTTAATGTCAAGTTGTTGAAGAGGCCAATCCAAGTTGACTGCCAATGACAAGAGGACTCGAACTGTTTTCAACTTTGCCACAGGTGCAAATGTCTTTGTGTAGTCAATACCATAGGTTTATGTAAACCCTTTCGCAACAAGACGGGCTTTGTAACGCTCGATTGTCCCATCAGCCTTGTACTTCAAGGTAGAAACCCATTTGCAGCCTACCAGTTTCTTCCCTCTCGGTAAATCCATCACAACCCAAGTCTCATTTTTCTCCAACGCCTACATCTCTTCTAGTACTGCATCCTTCCATTTAGGGACCTCCAAGGCCTCTTGAATATTTTTCGGAATTCCTATACTATCAAGGTTAGAGGTAAAAGCACGAAACTCTGTAGACAGAGCATTATAAGATATGAATTTCGAGATAGGATGGAGAGTACATGATTGAGTTGATTTTCTGAGAGCAATGGGTAAATTAGTATCAGGAGACTCAGTTTCATCATTAGACTTGGAAGGAGACTCTTGGTTACTTGGAGCTATCACTGGAGCCAACTCTGTTGGTGCTTCAGGTGTGAGATGTTCCTTGTACCTTGATTGTGGCCTCCGTGAATAAACAAGTATCTCCTTATCTTGTTGTTTTCCTGCATCGCCTCCTGAGTTCAAGTTTCCTTCTGTAAATGGCACATTAGAACAAGATGGTGTGGCAGGTTTAGTGTTTGGGATAGGCTCAGAAAAGGAGAGTTCAAAATTTAATACCCAACCTTCACTCAAATGCTCCCCCTGAAGGGAGGGCTTTTGGAAGTAAGAAGTGTTTTCAAAAAATGTAACATCAAGGCTAACAAAGACCCATTTGGTTGATGGATCATAGCACTTGTAACCTTTCTGAGTAGGAGAATACCCAATGAAAACACACTTAATAGCTCGAGGGTTGAATTTATGCCGATGGTCGGAATGGACATGAACAAAGGCGGTACAACCAAACACTCTGAGAGATAGACTAGAGGAGAGGCGAGAGTGAGGGAAGAATTGCTGAAATGTTTGGAGGGGTGTAGCAAAAGAGAGAACACGGCTAAGCATTCGATTGATGAGGTAGGTAGATGTCAAAACAACATCACCCCAAAACATTTTGGGCATATGCATAGTGAACATCAAGGCACGAGCAACATCGAGAATGTGTTTATTTTTTCTTTCGACAACCCCGTTTTGTTGGGGAGTGTTGGCACAAGAACTTTGATGAATGATCCCATGCTGCTGAAAATAATCACTCAAAGTAGTATTGAAATATTTTGTGCCATTATTAGTGTGCAAAATTTGAAGTTGTGCCTGGAATTGTGTTTGGATCATGGAGTAAAAATTGATAAACACAGAACGAACATCCGTTTTATCCTTTAATAAGTAAACCCAACAAGCTCGAGTATGGTCATCAATAAAGGTAACAAACCATTGGGTATGAGTATGATTAATTATATGAGAAGGACCCTACAAGTCACTGTGAATCATAGTGAATGGCTTGGATGGTTTATATGTGGATGGCGGAAAGGAAGTACGGTAATGTTTTACAAGTTCACAGATTTCACATTGAAAATCAGAGAATCCTTTATTCGGAAATAAATGTTTCAAATATTGAAAATTGGAATGACCCATTCGAAAATGCCATAACAAAAGTTCACTATCCTGAGAGACAGATGCAGAATCACAAATGGAAATTGGACCCTGTTTTCTCACATCAATGTCCTTAAAGTAGTAGAGACTAGCACACTCCTTAGCACTGCCAATCGTCGTCCTCGTTGATAGGTCCTAAAAAAGACAATGAGTGGAAAGAAACTTAGCAAAGCAATTGGAATTTTTTGTTAACTGGCTAATGGATAACAGATTGCATGATAACTTTGGAACGTGAAAAATAGACTCGAGTATAATAGAGTCAGAGAGATGAATACTCCCTTTGCCAGCTACAAAGGAGAGGGAACCATCTGCAATTTTAACCTTAAGATTACCAACACAAGGTGAGTATGAAGAAAAGAGGTGGTAAGAGCCAGTCATGTGATTAGAAGCACCAGAGTCAATAATCCAAGGAGTTTTTGAGTGAGAGGCAGTAATGAAGGCGCGTAAAAAATTACCTCGGTGTGCTAATGAACCAGAAGAAGTAGGCGTGGAAGATTGACCAGAGGGTTGGAGGCTAGAAAAGAGTTTGTAGAGCTGATCCAACTGGTCAGAGGTAAAGGCACCATTCGGAGTGTGGTTGACTTCGGGAGGAGGCTCGGCCTGAGGGTCAGCAGTAGCATGATAGCCACGAGTGCGATGATTCTGCTGTGGTTTCCAGTCAGCAGGCTTCCCATGGAGCTCCCAACAGGTAGCCTTAGTATGACCAGGCTTATGGAAATGTTCACACCAAGGTCGGCCTCTGTTTTGTCTCGGCCCAGACCCAGCCAGGGGGCCTTTTGTTACCAAGGTAGATACTTCAGGCCCAGCAGGAAAAGAATCCTTCAGCATCACTCGACGCCGCTGCTCTTCGCGCCTCACTTCTGAGAAGACTTCATGTGTGGAAGATAGAGGTCGTTGACCAAGAATATGGCCACGAACATCATCCAAGTCGCGGTTGAGCCCAGCAAGAAATTCGAAGACTCTCTTAGTTTCGAGTTTTTCTTGTAGCGAGCACTATCACTAGAGCACTCCCATTCATCGTCGAAGCTAAGATCGAGTTCCTGCCAGAGAGCCGTCATCTCCATGAAATAATCGGTGTCGTCCTTCTCTCCTTGCTTCATCTGCCATAGACGAGTCTTGATGTCAAAAATCTGAGAGAAATCACCAACATTAGAATGTCTCTCGAACGGCATCCCAAACATCTTTCGCAGTCGGCAAGAAAAGTTAGGTCTTTCCGATGGCAGGTTGCGTGGAATTCACTAGCCAAGCAGTCACCATGGACTTCTCAGACGTCCATTTCTGCAGAGAAGTAGCTAGTTTGGTTGAGGCTGGCTTGGGTGTCGCGCCAGTAAGGTAGCCAAGTTTGCCACTGCTGTCGAGCATGAGACGAATAGACTAAGTCCATTCACGAAAAAATTTTCCATTAAGTTTCTCCACCGTGAGTTGAAGAGGCGAGAGAGAAAGGCCACTGGAACCCATGGTGGAGAGAGCTTCGAGCTTGCTGCTGGGAGCTTCGGTCATGGATGGGGTCTAAGGTTCTAGGTAATTATTTGGGCTGGACAGATGTTTTTTTTTTTTTTTCCTTTAAAAAGAAAATTGGGTTAAGAAAGGAAATTGGGTTTCTGGACTAGGAAATGAAGCGTCCGAGGGGTTTTAAAAGGAAATTGGGTTATTGAAATGAAGCGTCCCTTTTTTAAAAAAGGAAATTGAGCTTTTGGAATAGAAACCGAAGCGTGCGCGACCTACTGGGGTAAAATCAGAACCCCAAGCAACTGAGATTCAACGAATCCAAATCCAAATCTAGGCCGAGATTCGACTACCCAAGTAGAACTCGTCGATTGCCGTCTCCGAAGGTGCAAAGAGTTTGAAGACCTAATCTGTCGAGTTCGATGACAGCGTTTAGATCAAATACGCCAAGTGGGAAGAGTTTCAAAAGGACTTCAATCGATCCCACTTGGTTTGGGAACGATGCCTAGAGGCTCAATCCGGCACGAATGTGTTCTGCGATGATGATTTAGTGAAGATCAAGCATACACGACGATGAACAGAGGCTCGATCTGGAGATGGAACGACTTGAAGGTGTTCTGCGATGGTGATTTGGTGACGATCAAGCAAACACGATGATGAACAGAGGCTCAATTTGGAGATGGAACTGGTACCGAAGGAGCAGATTCCGTGATCGACTATGAATGATCGATCAGGCGTGGAATGATGGACAACGATTCCCTCAAAGACGGTGAGGGATCGAGAGCTTTCTTTTATGTCGGAAAGGAAAGGCTGGTACTAACGATGAAGACTGATTTGGCAGACTCTCTGCGATGGTGAGCTTCTTTGGCTCTGATACCATGTGAAATCACCAATTCATCTAAAAGCTTAAGCTATTAGAGAGGGTGTAACTTTATTATTATATTCTCTAACACGCCCCCTCACGTGTGGCCAGTTTGAGCCTACACGTGTTAATTCATATTTTTTAGGGTAATGGTGAGATTTGAACTCAAGACCTTTGGCCTGCTCTGATACCGTATAATCAAAAAGAAGGAATTTCTTCTGTATTTCTATATAGATTTTTCATATACACACTATCGATATTTATAATACAATTGGTAAGAGGAAAAAGGAAAGAATAAAAATCTGCCTACAATTTCTCCCTCTAATTACTCCACAAATTGGGAATTTCCACAATGAGTTACTTAAATTATAGGAGATTTTGTGTGCCCAACAGTTTTAGGGGCATCAAGGTAATTTCACACATGTGAAATTGCTACGTAATTATAGATATGGGTACTTTTGACAAACAAAAAATTGTCTTTTCGGTTTCATGTGTTTTTTCAAACAGAATCATCTAATTTTCTTGTAACTTTCTTAGTTTTTCCTCCAAAACCAAGCGAAAGTAAGAAAAAATAAATTTCTTTTCTTTTACTTTACTTTCTAGTACTTTCATTTTCTAGTATTTGGTTCTTCCTAACCAAACGAAGCCTTAGGGTGGGGCACCCGAAACACCTAGTCCATTGACATACCAATAAGTAACCCTTTGAGAATTAATGGTGATGGATGAATCTGTGTTTTATCATCTACCCTCTCTAGTATTCTTTAAATCAAGCAATGTTTTTTGGTTAATTGCAATCATACAATGTTACTGCTCTAAAGCATTGAACTATAATATATATATATATATATATATATATGAGTAATACTATCCTTACCATAACATTTTACCTCTTGACGTGGCTATTCGGGTGCTAGTGAATTCAGCTTCTAAGTGCTAGTCATGTCAGGAGAGTTCAAAAGGTTTAATTGACTAGCACCCGAACAGTCACATCAGCAAGTAAGAAAAATTGGTAAAATTTTATAGTAAGGATAGCATTACTCTATAAATATATATATATATATATATGTATATATATTTTATACGTGAGTTGAACTCTAATATTGCATCTTCTGTGTGGCTTTTTTTGAAGCCAAGGATTGCACGCTACTTGTTCTCATTTGATGGTACACCTGATGGCCCCTTTGTTCAAATTAATGAAAAATTAGACTTGCTTAGACTAGATAGAATTTGATAATGTTAAATTTTCTAGTGGGATGTCCAGCTTATAGAAATAAAATAAGTTTCTCGGGTTGGGGGTATTTTTATTAAATCTAAATTATAATCAAAACATAATCTTTTTTTTTCCCTTTTTTTTTTTTATTTTAAGCAGTTATATCGCCGATACCCAAACTTACGTGTCTATGCATATGGCCCCCTTCCTTGTGTGGATTCAGTCATGGCATATGCATGCTCGGAATTTGTGACAAGGTAATTTTAAATGCAACAAATTGTTTCAATTACAGTAATTTTTACTACATTCTCTCTTTATCCCAAAAATTTTATTTAGTGAATCTGTTCAATCTGTATGTATATATGTGTGTATTTATATCTGTACGTGTGCTTGTGTTCATAAGTGTAGCATCTTTTGTGTACTGTCCAAACGCTTGATACAGCAGAGGTTCAAACTTTCTGCAGCATTGTACACAACAATGAATTTTCAGCATACCTTTCAGTTGCATCAATCTTGAGGCTTCGCAAAGCCGCAATTCTGGCACTGTCACAAGATTCCACAACTGATACAAGCATAATTTCCAAACTTGCACGCAGATTTCTGTTTGTGAGCAAGTATCAAGGAAATAAGAGTGGGGAAATACTTACAGTTTCAGATTTGGATTCTAGAGCCATGAAAACTGAAGATATAAAAAGTAGCATCAACGAGAGTCAGTGTAGAAATGGTACTAGAGATGATTTTCCTCAATACATATACATTTAATGCTGAAGTATTTTCTTGAATATGGGACCCACATAACCTTGAACATAACTTTAGGAAGCAGGAGGTTTTTCTGCTAAAACATTTCCACACTCACTGCAGGAAGCAGGGAACAGGACCAAGAGTTCTCCCTCTGGCAAGCCATGGATTCAGAGGATAGTTCTGATGATGAAATTAATTGTTGTGATTCACCGAATAGTATCACCAATCCTTTCTATAACTCTTCCGTCAATGTAAATGCATTTGATGATCCCATATCTCAGTTCCTGGAAGCTGTGCCATCATCTAATAATGAGTCGGCTGGGGATCCCCAAGAAATGTTTCTACCAGGCCTCATAATTCATGTAGTACCGCAGAAAAAAAACTTCCATATGCCTCTCAGGAGAAGCTGGAGAACCCAAGAGACAGAGCACAGGTATAGAGCTTATATAGCAAAGAGAGAAGCCTTCAAGGATATCATTGTCTCACCATCTATGTTCCTTGACCATCTACCTTGGAGGTATCTGAACTCACTCTTTGTTTCTTACTTTTATTATCTCACAAGACTTACAGGAATCCTCAGAGAAACCAATAATCTGCTGATGCCATTTTTTTTTTTTTTTGACTGTATTGACGATTTACAGATGTTACGAGGCCATGAAAAAAGTATTGGAAATGCGGAATGCCCAAATTCTACATGATGAATCTCAAATGGTGTGAGTACTAAATGGTGAGGTCATTTTTACACTCAGATTTTCCTTCTTTGGTTTTGTGAGCTGTGTTGATTTTTACTTCCAGTCATCTTTGGGTGGAGTTGGTTGTCTAGAATCTAGACATGTTAACAAAAAGGAATGAAAATCTAACCAATGTTTGCAGAATCAGTCCCTTGCCAGCATTCAATGTCACATCAAAATGACATTAGTAGGATAATACAGCTGAGTTCAATGTTCGGCGCATAGAGTTCTCTTTGTATCTATCATATTTATATATATATATATATATATATATATATATATACACACACACACACAGAGAGAGCTGAGTTAGCATGTTATAATCCTTCCTTTTCCAAGATTTGAATCCTGCATCTTCTCTGGGGGAGTAGGATTATTCATTATAGGAATGGGATGGTTAATTGGGCTGAGTTGAACTGGAGCCCGTTCATTTGGGATTTTCGGGCTAAGCTAAAAGTAAACTTGGGGAGCTGAGCTCATTTGGATTTTCTATCCCGAATTAAAATTCGGTCGGATCTTGGGTCACAGCTAACTCGGCCCAAAACCGACTTGGTATTAAGCTACTATGTACTTTTTGTCAAAATTAAAAACAATTTTGGTATAAATTTCGATATTCTAGTTAATAAGAAAATTAAAAGAACTTAATAAGATAATCCTCTTGACATGACAAATATTTTTACAAGAAACAAAGAAAAAAAAAACAGCAGGTCCGCCGCTTGGTGGATTTAGTTATTAAGACATAAATTCCCTATCGGTTAAAATTTAAAGAGAAATGGGAATACGCATTGTCATCAAAAGATACAATTACATTAAGAGACATTATATATATATATATATATATCAATTTATGAGGTGTGTATATGTATTTGTTTCTTAACTTTTGGAGAGAAAATAATTTAAGACTTAAAAGTGACAATTTTAAATAAGGTTCTTTTTCTTTATGCTTTTAGAGATAGAAGAAGGAAACATTTTTAATTAAAAATGTGATTTAAAACGATGTATATTATTATAAGTGTTAATTTAAAGACACACACTTAAAATTGTTTATATATAAAAATATTTATTGAAATAGGAGAGAAATAGATATTAAAAATGACTTTACTAATAGAGTTCTTCGCATAATAAAAAATATAATAATAATAAAATTTACAAAAAAATAAATCAGACAATACAAAATTGAATAGTGAAAGGCCTTCTTTTGTGAAGTTAAACTTATTTTGATCACTTCTATTTTGGATTATAGTATAGACACACGAAATTGTTAGAAACTCTTATGAAAAAGATCAGCTTTATTTTTAACAGAATAACTAGTTTGCCAAAAAGGACTGTACATGTTTTTAGTAAAAAAGAAATAAAACAGTAATATGCTTCTATAAAATACAGACAACCAATTATAGAGAATAGAGAACTATTTTTGTTCTAAATTTTGTAACCAGAATTATAAATTCCAAAATTAGAATTTAACACAAATCGTAAAAAGTTAGTTGTTTGTAACTAGTTTTTTCATAAAAACAAAAACTGAAGCTAAACTAGAAGAACTTATTGTTTTTCTGTAAAGAACAGACCAGGTCTAGCGTTTTACGCTGTGTCCTTAAGACAGATGACACCTTCGTAATTGGAGCTTACCATTTGAATGGACGTCTGCCTCCCAAGATGAAGTGGTCTCACATAGAGAAGAAGCACTGCAGACTTTGTGTACAATGAACCAAACTTATATTTCAGAACTCTCTCAAACTAGATGTATGAACGCATCGAAAAATGTAATGTATGTAAGGTGCGTAGGTGATGTTTATATAGAGCATTCATGTCTATTTTATACAGACACGAAGGTTTACAGTCACAACAGTTCAATGAATAGTCGCAGGAAAAAAGATGATTTAGTTAAAATTCAAACCAAAGGTTTAATCGCAAAATGACGTTATTTTGTTTTTAAACCAAAACCAAACGCAATAGCAAAATGACAGCGTTGGATTTAAATTATCCTAGTAACCAAATGACAGCGTTTTGGACTGTTTCTAATAGTAATAGAAATGATAGCATTTTGAAAAATTATTTAAATAATTTTTTTCAAAAAGATATATACACAGCGGGCCAAGGCCCAAACCCAAACCTGACCCAAGGCAGCGGCACTCACGTACACGTGTGTGGTGAACCAAGCATGTGCTAGGTCCTCCCCTTTTTACAAAACTTAGGTACCCCTTAGGGCCCAAACCTTCCTTTAAGGTAATTGTATATATACTTTTTAAAAGTCTTATACCTATTCTACGTGGGACATAAGCTTTTCACAAGCTTCAAGCTTTTGTTACCATTTTCAAGTGGTGATATTTGGAAGTAATTTCTCATTTACTCCTTAATGATTTTGAGCAACCCAATACATGATCTTAATCTTCTTATGGATGAGAACACATTTCCTATATGGATCCACTAAAATTAATGTGTGTGACTCACTTTAATTTTAGCTCAAAGATAGCTAATTATTATGCTCAAAAATCCACTTTTCATAACAATCTCCCACATGAATGAAATTGACTGAAAGTAATGCAAATAATATGCAAACACTTAAGGGGGAGTTCTATTGGAAATCTTTTGCATAGAGGAAGGTAGCTTGTGGCCTTAAACCTTTCTTTGTGAAATACTATCGGAGTTACTAGTTGTTCAGTGAACATGATGTCTTGAACTGTTCAATCGTTTGTGTAAACCAAGACAATAGCATTCACACAAAATCTTTCCTAACATTGTTGGTTCTCATGATTGTGTTCATTTTGACGTTGAACAATTCTTGGTTTCATAAGTGCTCTTAGAGAATTTAGCATTTATTTTTCTTATAGAATCGACCCAGTTTGCACTCACATAGGTGATTTCTTATTAAGAGTCTCTTGCTATACTCTACTTATATTTAACAAAATATAAGAATCATTAAAAACTTAGCTTATCCTATTCAACGCTACAGGTATCACTTATTCTTATCATAGGAATAGGTAGGATATTTTATCTTCATAGTGATCTTAATGAGTCATACACAATTCAGTTGTCCCTTTGAACCAAGATTTTGGGATCTCCAGTCAGTTAGGTTGGGTTGCCATTATGGCGACTCTTAGTGTATAGGCTTTAAACCCATTTCCCTCGATGATTTATTCATTTATTCTCTGGTCAAACCTTTGGTCAACGGATCCGCAATATTATCTTTTGACTTTATATATTCAATAGTCATAATACCATTAGAGAGAAGTTGTTTCACGGTATTATGTCTTCGACGAATATGTCGAGACTTACCGTTATGTATGTGACTCTGTGCCCTACCAATTTTTTATTGACTATCGAAATAAATACAGATAGCAAGCACAGGTTTTGGCCACATTGGAATATCTTCTAGGAAGTGACAAAGTCACTCAGCTTCTTCACCAGTTTTATCAAGTGCAATAAATTCAGATTCCATTGTGGATCTAGCGATGAACGTTTGTTTAGAAGATATTCATGATACTGTTCCACCACCAAGTATAAACAAATAACCACTTATTGATTTTGAGTCTTTGGTATTGGATATCCAATTTGCATCACAGTATCCTTCTAGTATTACTGGATACCTTGAGTAGTGTAATTCATAGTTTTGGGTGTATTTCAAATATCTCAAAACCTTAACTATTGCCTTCCAATGGTTCGGACTAGAATTACTTGTGTATCTACTCAATTTGCTGACAGCATACGCTATGTCTGGACGGGTACAATTCATCACATACATGAGACTGTCAATTATTTGCACATACTCTAGTTGTGATATGCTTTTGTCATTATTATTGGATAAGTGTAGATTTACATCTACAGGTGTTCTTGTTAGATTACTATCATCTTGTTAGGTTGGGTTGCCATTATGGCGACTCTTACTGTATAGGCTTTAAACCCATTTCCCTCGATGATTTATTCATTTATTCCTCTGGTCAAACCTTTGGTCAACGGATTCGCAATATTATCTGTTGACATTATATATTCAATAGTCATAATACCATTAGAGAGAAGTTGTTTCACGGTATTATGTCTTCGACGAATATGTCGAGACTTATCGTTATGCATGTGACTCTGTGCCTTACCAATTGTTGATTGACTATCGCAATGAATAAAGATAGCAAGCACAGGTTTTGGCCACATTGGAATATCTTCTAGGAAGTGACAAAGTCACTCAGCTTCTTCACCAGTTTTATCAAGTGCAATAAATTCATATTCCATTGTGGATCTAGCGATGAACGTTTGTTTAGAAGATATTCATAATACCGTTCCACCACCAAGTATAAACAAATAACCACTTATTGATTTTGAGTCTTTGGTATTGGATATCCAATTTGCATCACAGTATCCTTCTAGTATTGCTGGATACCTTGAGTAGTGTAATTCATAGTTTTGGGTGTATTTCAAATATCTCAAAACCCTAACTATTGCCTTCCAATGGTTCGAACCAGAATTATTTGTGTATCTACTCAATTTGTTGACAGCATACGCTATGTCTGGACGGGTACAATTCATCACATACATGAGACTGTCAATTATTTGCACATACTCTAGTTGTGATATGCTTTTGTCATTATTATTGGATAAGTGTAGATTTACATCTACAGGTGTTCTTGTTAGATTGCTATCATCTTGTTTAAATTCTTAAGTATTCTCTCAATGTAACGTGCTTGAGATAATATCAGTCCATCCGATGTTCTAGAGATTTTTATCTCAAGTACAATATCGACAACGCCTAAGTCTTTCATGTCAAACTTATTGTTGAACAATTTCTTGGTAGCTTTAATGATATTATTATTACTATCTATAATGAGCATATCATCAACATAGAGACAAATAATGATAGTCATTTTTCGTGTTCTTGACATATACACATTTGTCACATTCATTGATCTTGAAACCATTTGACATGATTACACTGTCAAATTTCTCATGTCACTGCTTTAGTGCTTGTTTTAGTCCATAAAGAGATTTAACAAGCTAATAAACTTTCTTTTCTTTACCTGGAACAATAAACCCTTCGGGTTGTTCCATATATATATCTTCATCTAATTCATCATTTAAGAAAGTTTTCTTGACATCCATTTAATATATCTCAAGATTGTGTATAGCTACAATAGTTATTAACATTCGAATAGATGATATGTTTGTAATAGGTGAATATGTATCGAAATAGTCTAAGCCTTCTTTTTGCCTGTATCCTTTGATAACAAGTCTGGCCTTGTACTTTTCAATAGATCCATCTGCTTTCATTTTCTTCTTAAATATCCATTTATATCCAAGAGGTTTTGAACCTGATGGAAGATCCACTAGTTCCCACGTATGATTTTGTAGAATAGATTCTACTTCATTGTTTATAGTCTCTTTCCAATAAGGAGTTTCAGGACTCGAAATTGCTTCTTTAAAGCTTCAAGGCTTATCTTCTAACAAATATATTAGAAAATCTAGACCAAAAGAATTTGATGTTGTAGTTCTTTTGCTTCGTCTAGGTTCATCATCATTTTGTTGGTCTTGACTACTACGTACTGTAGTGTCATGAGTTCTTTTATTTGAACTCAGCTCCTGTGTTGATTTGTGAGGAAATACATGTTCAAAGAATGATGCATTCATTGACTCAATAATAGTATTAACATGCATATAGGGAATTTTTGATTTATGAATCAGAAATCAATATGCACTACTATTACAAGCATACCCTATGAAAACACAATCAACAGTTTTTTGTCATATTTTAACCTTTTTAGGTATGGGAACCGCTACTTTAACCAAACATCCCCATACTTTTAAGCATTTGTAAGAAGATCTTCGACCTTTCCATAACTCGTAAGAGGACTTATTGGTTTTTTATTGAGGTATTCAATTGAAAATATAGTTTGCAGAAAGAATTGCTTCCCCCCATACATTCTGAGGTAGTTCAGAACTTAATAGCAATGCATTCATCATTTCTTTTAAAGTTTTATTTTTTTGTTTAGCAATCCCATTTTGTTGAGGTGAATAAGGTGCAGTTGTTTGGTGTATAATAATACCATGTTGTGAATAGAATTTACCAAAAGGTGCTTCATATTCACCACCCCTATCACTTCTTAATATCTTGATTTTTTTATCAAGTTGATTTTCAACCTCATTCTTGTAATGCTTAAACATTTCTAATGCCTCATCTTTACTTTTCAATAAGTAAACATAACAATATCTTGTACAATCATCTATAAAGGTAAGAAAATATTTTTTACTACCTATAGTTTGAAAAAATTTCATGTCACAAATATCTGAATGCATTAATTTTAGAGGTTCACTACTTCTTTCAATTGATTGAAAAGAAGTTATTGTAAGCTTTGCTTCTACACAAGTCTCACATTTATGATTTGAATCAAATTCTATTTTAGACAAACATTCTATATTAATTAATCTACACAATGTATCATAATTAACATATCCTAATCTACCATGCCACATATTTGAAGACTCAAGCATATAAGTAAAAGTTATATTATTATTATTATTATTATAGAAGGTACAATAGTCATTACATTTATTTTAAAGATCGCTCATATATCCCTTACCCACATACATCCCATTTTTGCTAAGAACAAATTTATCAAACACAAATATCAATTTGAATCCTTTTTTGCTCAACAAAGATCCAGACACTAAGTTTATTAAGATATCAAGCACATGCATCACATTGTTAAGGCTAAGCTTCTTTTCTAGATGTCATCTTCAATACCACTTGTCCTTGACCTTCAACCTTAGAAGTTGAGGAATTGCCTATAAAAAGTTGTTTTTTATTATCTATTGCATGTCATACATGAGAATATCTTCTTATTAGAGCAAACATGGCGAGTAGCCCTAGTGTCCACCCACCATTCTTTGGTATTACTGCCAATGAAGTTGACTTTGGAAACCGCAGTCAAAAGATTCATTTCAAACACATCATTTGAAAGATTGTCCACTTCAGTTATGTTGGCTTGAGCTTGCTTCTTGTTAGGATTCCCTTGGCCTTATTTCTTGTTGTGACAATCCTTTGTACAATGGCTTAGTTGGTCACATATGTAATTTTTGACCTTGAACTTTTTGTTGTCATTGCCTTGGGGCCCTTATTTAGCACCAATGTCAAAATGCTTCATTTTCTTGTTGTGAGATGTTTGACCTTGTTCCACCACATTTGCCTTAACTTCCATAATAGCTTTCTCTACTTTCCTTTCAGAAGTACGGTTGTCTTCTTCAATTCCTTAATCTTACAATCACGTCTTCAAGTTTCATGTCCTTTTGCTTGTGTTTTAGGTAACTCTTGAATTCTTTCCAAGAAGGCGGCAACTTTTCAATAATCACAACCACTTGGAAGGATTCACTTAGGGACATGCCTTCTCCGTGAATGTCATGCAAGATAACTTGAAGATCTTGAACTCGATTAATCGTCTTTTTGGAGTCAATCATTTTGTAGTCTAGGAATCTGCCCACTACGAGCTTCTTCATGCCAATATCTTCTGTTTTGTACTTTTTGTCAAGAGAGTTCCATAGTTCTCTTGCAGTCTTGATTGGACTGTACACATTATATAATGTGTTGTCCAAGCCAATAAGGACATAGTTTCGGCAGAGGAAGTCAGCATGTTATCACATGAAATTTTTTTTTTATTATTATTGTTCTTGGTTAATTAAATTATTATTATTATTATTATTATTATTATTATTATTATTATGGTTATTAATTTTGATGCATTAATATATATACATAGTATATGGGTGTAGGTATGTGTGAAATAATGTATGTGCATGAATGTGTATATGGATATGTGGGAGAAGATATGGCAGTGCACTGTGTGTGTGTGTAACTGGGTGTGTGTGTGTGTGTGTGTGTGTGTTTGTAACCAAACTAGGTGAACAACCGGTTGGGAGTGTGTGAAACTAGTGTGTGTGTGATGATAATATATATATATATATATATAGATATATAGGAGCAGCTTTGCATTAAATGCAAAGCTGCATTTGAGGGGAAGCAAAAGGTGGCTGAACGGTGGAGAGGGGGTCAAGGATAGTGGCTGTGAGGGAGAGACGTGAGAGATTTGACTTGTGTGTGTATAGGTGTGGTCTCGAGTGGGAAGAGAAGAGAAGGAAAGAAACAGAAAGTGAGAGAGAGAAATAGAGTTCTGAGAGAGAGTTTGAAGCTTGGTTTGAGCTCGGAGCAAGAAGGTGAAAGAAGGCACGGCCAGAGAGAGAAAATTCAGAAAACCCGTAAGTGCACCCTTTCTGTTTTATTTTTTTTAAGGCATGATAATTTATTTGATGCATAGGGTTTTAAAGAGTATGTTGTGAGGATCGTTTTGCAAAAAGAATGAAGGAAAATGGTTGAAAGATGAGGGAGAAAAAGGGATTTGCAGGTCACGGTCATGGGAGGGTTGGATTAGCATTTTATATACAAAACTTGGATTAAATGAGATAGAAATGACCCTAATAAGTGCAGAAAATGAAATGAAAAGGAAATGAGGGAAAACAGTGAACAACCGAGTGAGAAATTGAAAATATTCAGTTGGCCGGAGATTCGGCCATGGGCCTTTGAGCCCTATTTCGTGATAATCCATTGGTCTAAATTGAAAATGGAAGGTGGGAATGAAACCTACTTGAAAAACTCTAGAAAATGGCATTTTTAAAACCTGGAAAACTCGCCGGAAAAATGTCGCCGGCGCCGGAACCCTACTGGTTCACCGCCGGAAAAACGGGGAAGAAGGGGGGGCAGTTGGGTCGGGTCCGGGTCCAGTTTGGGTTCGGGTCGGGCTTGGGCCGAACCGCCCCTGCCACGTGTCACTCCCTGGTTTTAAATTAAAGGGAGGATAGGAGTGTTTGGCGACGGATATAAGAAATTAAAAATTTAAAGTTGAAATAGGAACAGGGATATCCTATCCCTGTTCTGGATAAGCCCCTGTTTGGTTAACGTGATTAAGAATAGTAAATTTAGCTAATTACGAAATTGCCCCTGAACTTTCTGAGAGTTACCATTCTGTCCTGAACTTTCGAAAATTACCCTTTAACCCCTGAACTTTAGAGAAATTACACTTTGACCCACCTGAATTAAAATATTAATAAAATTAATTAATTAAATTAATTTAATTAATTTAATTATTTAAATATTCAAAAATATCTCGGAGTTCAAATGGGACAAGTCATTAGTGTATTTTGACTATCTCGGCCATTCTGAGACCAATGGAGAGGTCCGTTTTACGAGACGGGGTTCCAAAAAATAAAAGACCCGTAGTAACATATAAAATTACCAAAATGCCCCTGAATTGAAATACAGTCAAATGAACTCCGAATTTAGTAAACAAATAGTGAAACTTAATTATCTCGAGCATTCCGGACTCAACTGTGGAGTCCGAATTGTGAAAAGAGGTCACGAAATGTAAGGACACGTGTAAAGTGCAAAATGACTGTTTTGCCCTTTTGAACCCAGGTGTCCGAATTGAATTCTACAAAAGCCTAAACTTATTTTCTTCGACGTTCCGGACTCAATGGTAGAGTCTAATTTAGAAAAATAGAAACTTATGAATTAAAGACATAAAATTTGATGAATAGCATAATTCAAGTGACAATTAAACTGAGTTTCATGTTATGAATTTTAGGGACACGGAAAGGCAAAGAGAAGGTGACCTAACCTTCGGTGTTCTTACGGTGGTTTCACTTTACTACGAGTATACTTTTCCAGTTTGAGATCGATTACCAGGTACGATATATTGTGCTAAGTAAGAAATAGAATTGAGATTAGGAATACTTGTTTTGCTGCATTGATTGTTCACATGTTTGCTTGAGTGTTCACATGCTTATGTGCTATGTGCTATGTGCTATCTTGTTAAGTTGGATGATGATTATAGGTATATCGTATGTGTTAGTGTGGTGTGTGAATTATATGCTTTGAAGAACTGTTGACATTATGAATTGTGTACTTGAAGGCATGCTTTATGTATGAATGAGATGCATCATTGAGATTGCATTGTGACATGATGAGATCAGAGCATATTGGCATGGTGTGATTCCTTGGACATGGCGTCGGTAAGCACTTGGTGCTTTGCATTATGAGGGTGCAGATCCTGTGGTGAAAAACCCAAAATCGGCCAATAGGTACTTGCAAGCCTGACGGATTCCGGACCGTGAAGCGAGACATACGTGGCGGTACTCATGCCAGCGGAGAATGACCGTATCATGAGACATGGGTGGCATAGAGTTGCATGGGTGTGTCACGCATACAGTTCATCTGCTATATACTGCTCATATACTACCATCATGATATTGAATGCCATATAGAAATAACTGTACACTTGCACATGCCACGACCTTAGTTTTGTTTCTTGCATTAGCATTATATTGTACCAGCATGTTGAGCTGACCCCTTTAATGGGGCAAACATTTCAGATGATGTCCCAGCTGTACGAGACGTGGAGATGATCTGATTAGGGACTATGTTAGGCCCAAGGGGCGTTTGTTTTTGATATTGTATAAGGGCATAAGCCCAAGACCGTATTTTATTTTACATGTTGTAAGCAAGTGGACTAGACCCTATGTATGTATCAGAACAGTGTACAGAATGTATGAGAATGTCATTATTATCTTTTATCTCCTTATTGTTTTATTTCTTTTCGTCTCGTTACTCGCGTCTCGGGTTCGCTGGAATTCGGGGCGTGACAACGTGGTATCAGAGCTTAGGTTCGAATACCTAGAGACCGTGTGGTGTTGTTAAAACACCATGAGACCCTAGAGTAAAAGTAATGACTTAGTGTGAACTGTTAGTAGCCTGCAATAGGACTTTATGTGCTATGTGATCATATGTCCTGATGCATGACTTATTGAGATTATGTGCTGATTGATATTATGTTTGGAGGCATGACATGTATGATGTGTGAAAAACTTGTTAAGTATATATATCATGACTTGCTATATGTACTACCTGTTGAAGCATAGGCTATTGATAAGAACATGACTGGGATCACACTTAAATGCCTATATTTGAATGTGAAAAAGTGATATTGAATCTTTTCTCTTGAACTTGTAGATATGCCTCCCAGACGAGCTCCTGCGAGAGCTGGACCACCCAGACGGGGTAGGGGTAGGCCTAGAGGCGCTGCCCAGCCTCGTCGTGGCAGACCTAGAGCTGCTGCCCCTGTTCCCGATATAGTTGAGGAGGTTATTGCCCCGGCTGACACACCAGAGCACAGTGCAGCTGAGGAGGATGTTGCTCCCGCCCCTGCCCCTATTCCTGCTCCCGCTCTAGCACAGGAGGTAGAGCAGATGGTTGGCGCCAAAGATATGGCGGCCCTTTTGCAGGAGTGTCTTCCGCACCATGATGGAGGCGCGGACCACTGGCGGAGAGACCAGGGATACCTTCGTGATGAAGGTGTTCCAGAGGATGAGACCACCTACCTTTGCCTGGGCAGCCAGACCCACTTGTTGCCGAGGAGTGGTTGAGACAGATTACTCGGATTTTGGATTCACAGGGGATCACTGAGCCCCACCTGAGGATCAGATGCGCTACATTCCAGTTTACAGACCTGGCCAGTCAGTGGTGGGAGGTAGCCGCTGACAGACTACATCGGTATGGAGAGGGATGGGATGCATTTGTGGCCATGTTCAATGACCACTACTTCCCGATATCTGCCAGAGTTGGATTTAGAGAGGAGTTCGAGGCACTCCTTCAGAGGGACATGACAGTGGCTCAGTATGAGTCACGGTTTACTGCCTTGGGGAGGTTCGCCCCATACATTATTGCACATGAGGATTTGAGGGTGTATAATTTCCTCAAGGGGTTGAAGACCTCTATCAGGGACAGACTGGCTGGTCATATTATAGAGACCTACGAGGAGGCAGTGATCAGGGCCTCCAAGGTGGAGAGAGAGCTGGCTGATCTTAGAGGGATCAGAGAGACTAGAGCACAGAGCAGGGCACCTACAGTACAGCCCTCTGCACCTGCCCCGACATATAGACAGCCGAAGAGGTACCGAGCCAGTACTTCTTCCGCACAGCCACCAGCCGGACCCCTCCATTCAGTGGCTCCCCGTCCTGCCTTACCATCCGCTCCTAGGGGAGGAAGGATCACAGCGCCCCATCACATGTTATACCTGCGGGCTGCCTTGGCCATAGGAGGGCCGACTGTCCCTTGAGGGGACCCAGCATTACACAGGGTGTCAGATCCAGTCAGGGGTCATTTCCACTACCTCTACAGGCACCGGGTCAGAGGCCCCCGCCGATTTGTTACACTTGTCAGTAGCCTGGCCATGTTAGGGCCAACTGCCCTCTAGGGCAGACTTCGCAGAGTGCGCCGAGGCCACACTATTATCAGCATACAAGGGTGCCTCTGCCACAGCCACAGTCAGTCCAGGGACTACCAGCGTCCCTATCATCAGCCTACATCCTCCGCGCAGAGCGTCAGAGCTCCAGCACCTAGGGGAGGAGGCCAGCAGACAAAACGAGGGGGACGCCGACAGGGCCAGACCACACAGGGCCGAGTCTACGCAGTGGCCACCCCGGAGACCTCTGTTGCCGGACCATCAGTAGTCCGAGGTACATTTCTTATATCCAGCTCTTGGGCCAGTGTACTGATAGATTCAGGAGCATCACATTCATTTATTTCTACTGCACTTGCCATGTCATTAGGGTCTGGATATAGATTGGTTAGACCCCCCGTTGCATGTTGGTACACCAGTTGGGGGTGTTGTAGTACTGACGAGAATCTGTAGAGATTGCTCGATAGAGATAGCTGATCGTTTCCTCCACTTTGATCTTATTGTGCTTGATATGTCTAGGTTTGATGTGATTCTGGGGATGGATTGGTTGTTCACCTATCGGGCGAGTATAGACTGCTTCAGGGGGAGGGTGACTGTATGCACTCCGGAGGGAGACTGCTTTTATTTCACAAGGGATCGGGGGGATTTCTTGATTCCACCAGTGTGTGATTCTAGGAGCTGGGGAGGCCACAGTTATATGTTGGCTAGTCTGATTGCGGGTGATTTTGAGGCTACAGAGATTGTGCTACCCCCAGTTGTGGATGAGTTCCCCGACGTCTTCCTGAGTGACTTGACTTGTCTACCCCCTAGACGAGAGATCGAGTTCACTATAGACCTCATTCCTGGCACTACACCCATTTCCATACCACCTTACCGCATGGCTCCAGCTGAGTTGAGAGAGCTGAGGGAGCAGTTGACTGACCTCTAGCAGAAGGGGTTTATCCGTCCTAGCACTTCTCCATGGGGTGCCTCGGCACTGTTCGCGAAGAAGAAGGACGGGACACTACGATTATGTGTAGACTACAGGAGGCTGAACCGGGTTACTATCAAGAATAAGTACCCGTTGCCGAGGATCGACGATTTATTTGATCAGGTGAGAGGTTCGAGATGCTTCTCAAAGATTGATCTCAGATCGGGTTACCACCAGTTGAGGGTCAAGGAGGAGGACATAGCGAAGACAGCCTTCCGCACTCGCTATGGTCACTATGAGTTTGTGGTCATGCCCTTCGGAGTGACGAATGCCCCAGCGGCATTCATGGACTTGATGCACTGCATTTTCAGTCCTTACCTGGATCAGTTCGTGGTGGTATTTGTGGATGACATCTTAGTGTATTCACCAGCTGAGGAGGTACATGCCTATCATTTGAGGACTGTACTGCAGATTTTGAGAGAGCATCGCCTATTTGCCAAGTTCTCGAAGTGCGAGTTCTGGCTTAGAGAGGTACAGTTCTTAGGACATGTAGTATCCAGTGGAGGGGTATCTGTGGATCCCTCCAAGATTGAGGCGGTCATGAGCTGGGAGAGGTCGAGCAGTGTATTCGAGATTCGAAGTTTCCTGGGGTTGGCCGGATACTACCGACGATTTGTGGAGGGTTTCTCCCGTCTTGCCGCGCCGATGACTCGTTTGACGCACAGGGGCGCCAGATTCTTATGGACAGAGGACTGTGAGCAGTCTCTTCAGGAGCTGAAGAGGAGATTGACTTCAGCTGCCTGTTTTGATCATACCTGAGAGGGGAGTGGGCTACGCTGTGTACTGTGATGCTTCCCGAGAGGGATTAGGTTGTGTATTGATGCAGGATGGCAGAGTGGTAGCCTACGGTTCTCGTCAGTTGAAGAACCACGAGCGGAACTACCCTACACATGACTTAGAGTTAGCTGCTGTCATCTTTGCACTGAAGAGTTGGCGACACTACTTATACGGGGAGAGATTCGAGGTATTCTCTGACCACAAGAGCCTCAGGTATATCTTCACGCAGAAGGACCTGAACCTGAGGCAGAGGAGGTGGATGGAGTACATGGAGGATTATGATTTTGACCTTCAGTACCACCCAAGGGAGAGCCAATGTGGTGGCTGACGCACTCAGCAGGAGATTGAGGGGTACAGTTGCCAGTGTTGCCATCAGAGAGTGGGAGATGATGGGGGATATTGGCGAGTTTGATCTAGATATTGCTGAGTTTGAGGGACATGCCACTCTGTTCAGCTTGTGTGCACAGCCCACCCTTTTGACTAGAGTGATAGAGGCACAGCTAGTGGATGTTGAGGCAGATCAGATCAGAGTACGGATTGCTAGTCCTGAGGGATTTGCGGGATGGACGGTGCATTCTGACCTTAGTCTGAGGTATTTGGGTAGAGTTTTTGTCCCAGAGTCTCTTAGGGCTGAGGTCTTTAGGGATTTCCACCACTCACGTCTGGCAGTGCACCTAGGGGGCACTAAGATGTATCACGATCTGCGCCGTCAGTATTGGTGGGCGGGGATGAAGAGAGATGTGGCGCAGTTCGTGTCGAGATGTCTCACGTGCCAGCAGGTGAAGGCTGAGCACCAGAGACCTGGGGGATTGTTGCAGCCATTGCCAGTGGCCGAGTGGAAGTGGGAGCACGTGACTATGGATTTCGTGATGGGTCTTCCGAGGTCACCGAGGGGCCATGATGCAGTTTGGGTTATCGTGGACAGGCTGACGAAGTCTGCTCACTTTTTGCCGATCAGAGTGACTGATTCATCAGATGCCCTCAGTAGATTGTATATTCGAGAGATTGTACGACTACATGGGGTGCCGGTATCCATTGTTTCAGATAGGGACCCGCGTTTCACTGCCCGGTTTTGGCAGAGTCTCCAGACAGCCTTAGGGACACAGCTCCAGTTTAGTACTGCCTTTCACCCCCAGACAGATGGCCAGTCAAAGCGCACCATTCAGATCCTTGAGGACATGCTTAGGGCTTGCGTCATGGATTTCAGGGGTAGCTGGGAGGATCACCTTGCCTTAGTCGAGTTTGCCTACAACAACAGCTATCAGTCCAGTATAGAGATGGCACCATTTGAGGCGTTGTATGGTAGGCCGTGCCGTTCCCCAGTATGTTGGACTGAGGTAGGAGAGACAGCTGCCTTGGGACCCGATATAGTCCGTGAGACCACGGACAAGATACAGGTGATCAGGCAGCGCTTGTTGACAGCCTAGAGTCGCCAGAGGAGCTATGCAGATAGGAGGCGGCGGCCCTTGGCATTTGAGGTGGGGGACCATGTGTTCCTCAAGGTGTCTCCCAGACGGGGCTTGAGGAGATTTGGACGTGGTGGGAAGCTGTCGCCACGATTTATTGGCCCCTTTGAGATTCTTGGGAGAGTTGGTGAGGTGGCTTATAAGCTAGCCTTACCACCACAGCTATCTGGAGTTCACGACGTCTTCCATGTATCGATGCTGAGGAAGTACCATCCCGACCCCTCACATGTACTTGATTGGGTAGATCTCTAATTAGAGAGGGACGCTTCCTATGACTAGAGACCCGTAGAGATATTGGACTCGACGGGACCAGGTTCTGCGAGACAGGACCATCCCTTTGGTCAAGGTTCGTTGGAACCATTATGGGGTCGAGGAGGCTACTTGGGAGCGTGAGACCGAGGTCCGTGCTAGATACCCCGAGTTGTTTGATTAGTGATGTACTTTCTTTTGCTTTATGTTATTTTAAATTTCGGGACGAAATTTTTGTAAGGAGGGAAGGATGTTATGACATGGAATTTTTTTTTTATTATTATTGTTCTTGGTTAATTAAATTATTATTATTATTATTATTATGGTTATTAATTTTGATGCATTAATATATATACATAGTATATGGGTGTAGGTATGTGTGAAATAATGTATGTGCATGAATGTGTATATGGATATGTGGGAGAAGATATGGTAGTGCACTGTAGTGTGTGTGTGTGTGTGTGTGTGTGTGTGTTTGTAACCAAACTAGGTGGACAACCGGTTGGGAGTGTGTGAAACTAGTGTGTGTGTGATGATAATATATATATATATATATATAGATATATAGGAGCAGCTTTGCATTAAATGCAAAGCTGCATTTGGGGGGAAGCAAAAGGTGGCTGAACGGTGGAGAGGGGGTCAAGGATAGTGGCTGTGAGGGAGAGACGTGAGAGATTTGACTTGTGTGTGTATAGGTGTGGTCTCGGGTGGGAAGAGAAGAGAAGGAAAGAAACAGAAAGTGTGAGAGAGAAATAGAGTTCTGAGAGAGAGTTTGAAGCTTGGTTTGAGCTCGGAGCAAGAAGGTGAAAGAAGGCACGGCCAGAGAGAGAAAATTCAGAAAACCCGTAAGTGCACCCTTTCTGTTTTATTTTTTTTAAGGCATGATAATTTATTTGATGCATAGGGTTTTAAAGAGTATGTTGTGAGGATCGTTTTGCAAAAAGAATGAAGGAAAATGGTTGAAAGATAAGGGAGAAAAAGGGATTTGCAGGTCACGGTCATGGGGGGGTTGGATTAGCATTTTGTATACAAAACTTGGATTAAATGAGATAGAAATGACCCTAATAAGTGCAGAAAATGAAATGAAAAGGAAATGAGGGAAAACAGTGAACAACCGAGTGAGAAATTGAAAATATTCAGTTGGCCGGAGATTCGGCCATGGGCCTTTGAGCCCTATTTCGTGATAATCCATTGGTCTAAATTGAAAATGGAAGGTGGGAATGAAACCTACTTGAAAAACTCTAGAAAATGGCATTTTTAAAACCTGGAAAACTCGCCGGAAAAATGTCGCCGGCGCCAGAACCCTACTGGTTCACCGCCGGAAAAACGGGGAAGAAGGGGGGGCAGTTGGGTCAGGTCTGGGTCCGGTTTGGGTTCGGGTCGGGCTTGGGCCGAACCGCCCCTGCCACGTGTCACTCCCTGGTTTTAAATTAAAGGGAGGATAGGAGTGTTTGGCGACGGATATAAGAAATTAAAAATTTAAAGTTGAAATAGGAACAAGGATATCCTATCCCTGTTCTGGATAAGCCCCTGTTTGGTTAACCTGATTAAGAATAGTAAATTTAGCTAATTACGAAATTGCCTCTGAACTTTCTGAGAATTACCATTCTGTCCTGAACTTTCGAAAATTACCCTTTAACCCCTGAACTTTAGAGAAATTACACTTTGACCCACCTGAATTAAAATATTAATAAAATATTAATAAAATTAATTAATTAATTAATTAAATTAATTAATTATTTAAATATTCAAAAATATCTCGGAGTCCAAATGGGACAAGTCATTAGTGTATTTTGACTATCTCGGCCATTCTGAGACCAATGGCGAGGTCCGTTTTATGAGACGGGGTTCCGAAAAATAAAAGACCCGTAGTAACATATAAAATTACCAAAATGCCCCTGAATTGAAATACAGTCAAATGAACTCTGAATTTAGTAAACAAATAGTGAAATTTAATTATCTCGAGCATTCCGGACTCAACTGTGGAGTCCGAATTGTGAAAAGAGGTCACGAAATGTAAGGACACGTGTAAAGTGCAAAATGACTGTTTTGCCCTTTTGAACCCAGGTGTCCGAATTGAATTCTACAAAAGCCTAAACTTATTTTCTTCGACGTTCCGGACTCAATGGTAGAGTCTAATTTAGAAACATAGAAACTTATGAATTAAAGACATAAAATTTGATGAATAGCATAATTCAAGTGACAATTAAACTGAGTTTCATCTTATGAATTTTAGGGACACGGAAAGGCAAAGAGAAGGTGACCTAACCTTCGGTGTTCTTACGGTGGTTTCACTTTACTACGAGTATACTTTTCCAGTTTGAGATCGATTACCAGGTACGATATATTGTGCTAAGTAAGAAATAGAATTGAGATTAGGAATACTTGCTTTGCTGCATTGATTGTTCACATGTTTGCTTGAGTGTTCACATGCTTATGTGCTATGTGCTATGTGCTATCTTGTTAAGTTGGATGATGATTATAGGTATATCGTATGTGTTAGTGTGGTGTGTGAATTATATGCTTTGAAGAACTGTTGACATTATGAATTGTGTACTTGAAGGCATGCTTTATGTATGAATGAGATGCATCATTGAGATTGCATTGTGACATGATGAGATCAGAGCATATTGGCATAGTGTGATTCCTTGGACATGGCGTCGGTAAGCACTTGGTGCTTTGCATTATAAGGGTGCAGATCCTGTGGTGAAAAAACCAAAATCGGCCAATAGGTACTTGCAAGCCTGACGGATTCCGGACCGTGAAGCGAGACATACGTGGCGGTACTCATGCCAGCGGAGAATGACCGTATCATGAGACATGGGTGGTATAGAGTTGCATGGGTGTGTCACGCATACAGTTCATCTGCTATATACTGCTCATATACTACCATCATGATATTGAATGCCATATAGAAATAACTGTACACTTGCACATGCCACGACCTTAGTTTTGTTTCTTGCATTAGCATTATATTGTACCAGCATGTTGAGCTGACCCCTTTAATGGGGCAAACATTTCAGATGATGTCCCAGCAGTACGAGACGTGGAGATGATCTGATTAGGGACTATGTTAGGCCCAAGGGGCGTTTGTTTTTGATATTGTATAAGGGCATAAGCCCAAGACCGTATTTTATTTTACATGTTGTAAGCAAGTGGACTAGACCCTATGTATGTATCAGAACAGTGTACAGAATGTATGAGAATGTCATTATTATCTTTTATCTCCTTATTGTTTTATTTCTTTTCGTCTCGTTACTCGCGTCTCGGGTTCGCTGGAATTCGGGGTGTGACACAGCATGCTGCTATGCATCGACTGCGTCAACCACGTGCCTATCTGTCTCATTCCCCCTCAAAGTAGGAGCTTCTTCACGAAGTAATCGAGTCAAATTCAGAGTAGTGAGATAAAACAGTATCTTTTATTGTCATCTCTTGAAACCAGTCCCATTGAATTTCTCTGGTTTCTCATTATGGTTCACAGGAACCAGCGTTATAATAGATGTAGACACCACAACAATAGCAGTAGGATTTGGGGTTGTTTCAGTTGCCATTTAAAAACTACATTACAAATTTTTTCACAGATTAAAATTTCTAAAATAGAAATATAGTATTTTGAACAAAAAATTCTACAGTAAAAAATACTACAAACTAAAAATAGAAAATAAAACATCTGAAAAGACTAAAACTAATTTAGAATAATAATCTGTTTTAAGATTGATAGAAATTCTTATGAAAAAGATCAATTTTATCTTTAACAGAATAACTAGTTTGACAAAAAGGGCTGTATATGTTTTCAGTAAAAAAGAAACAAAACAGTAATATGTTTCTGTAAAATATAGACTAGCCAATAGCAAAGAACAGAGAACTATTTTTGTTCCAAATTTCATAAACATAATTATAAATTCTAGAATTTGAATTTAAGAAAAATCGTAAAAAGTTTCTATTTGTAACTAGTTTTTTCAGAAGAACAAAAACTGAAATTGAACTAGAAGAACTTATTATATTTTTGCAAATAACAGACCTAGGTCTAGCGTTTTACGTTATGTCCTTAAGACAGATTATGCCTTCGTACTTGGTGCTTACGATTTGAATGGACGTCTGCTTCTCAGGATGAAGTGGTCTCACACAGAGAAGAAACACTGCAAACTTTGTGTACAATAAACTAGACTTATGTTTCAGAACTCTCTCAAACGGGATGTATGAACGTGCAGAAAAATGTAATGTATATAGGTGCGTACGTGGTGTTTATATAGAGCATTCGTGTCTGTTTGGCACAGACATGAAGGCTTACAGTCGCAACAGTTCAACGAATAGTCGCAAGGAAGAAGATGATTCAATCAAAATTCAAACCAAAGGTTTAATTGCAAAACGACGTCTTTTTGGATTCAAACCAAAACCAAACGCAATCGCAAAATGACAACGTGGGATTTAAAATATCCTGGTAACCAAACGACGATGTTTTAGACTGTTTCGTGTTTGTTTGGTATAGACACGAAGGCTTATAGTCGCAACAGTTCAACGAATAGCCGCAAAGAAGAAGACAATTCAGTTAAAATTCGAACCAAAAGTTTAATCGCAAAACGATGCCCTTTTGGATTTAAACCAAAACCAAACGCAATCACAAAACAACAACGTTGGATTTAAATTATCCTGGTAACCAAACGACAGTGTTTTGGACTGTTTCTAACAATAACAGAAATGATAGCGTTTTGAAAAATTATTTAAATAAATTTTTTCCAAAAAGATATATACACAACAGGCCAAGGCTCAAACCCAAACCCAAACCCAAACCCAACCTAGCTTGGGGCAGCGGCGAGCGTGTGATGAACCAAACATGTGCTAGGTCTTCCCCCTTCTACAATTCAGTCAAAATTCAAACCAAATGTCTAATCGCAAAATAACGTCGTTTTGGATTTAAACCAAAACCAAACGCAATCACAAAACGACAACATTGGATTTAAATTATCCTGGTAACCAAACGACAACCTTTTGGACTATTTTTAATAGTAATAGAAACGACAGCGTTTTGAAAAATTATTTAAATAAATTTTTTTCAAAAAGATATATATACATCGGGCCAAGACTCAAACCCAAACCTGACTCTGCTCAGGGTGGCGTCGCGCGTGTGGTGAACCAAGCATGTGCTAGGTCCTTCCCTTTCCTCAAAACTTGGGTGCCCCTTAGGACCCAAACCTTCCTTTAATGTAGTAGATATACTTTTTAAAAGCCTTGTACTCATCCTATTTGGGACACAAGCTTCAAGCTTTTGTTACTCTTTCCAAGTGGTGATGTTTGGAGGTAATTTCTCATTCACTCCTTAATAGTTTTGAGCAACCAAATACATGATCTTAATCTTCTCGTGGAAGATAACACATTTCCATATAGACTGACCAAAATTAATCCGTGGGAGCCACTTTAATTTTAGCTCAATAATAGCTAATTATTATGTTCAAAAACTCACTTTTCCTAACAAAAATTTATGAATTTCTTTTTAAAATTATATTTTTATTGGTCTTAGATTTTTAATATAGGTTATATTATAAACATATAAAATTTGAGATGTCTTTTATAAGTGTCGTTTAAAGTGATTTTTTTTTTTTTTGATTTAATGATAAAATCGGCCCAAGAAAGGTGTGATGAGGGGACATTTTGTAACGCAAAATGGTAAATGAAAAGTGTGGACCTCCATGAGGTCCCAAAAGGCAAACAAACAAGACATGGCATGACTAAAAAAGCCTAGTAGCCCCAAAAGGGGAAGCCATGTGTTTCTATAAAATAATGTTGTTTGTTACCATTGGGATGTGTGAAATCAAACATAAGCTTCGTGTTGTTTGCTACCTTAATCATTCAACCCTCATTTTTGAACTGGAATTGGGCAAAATCTCTAAAGGCTTTTTACCACGTGTATCAGTGTCAACAACTAACCAAAGTCTAATGGATTAGTGACTCAGATCAAACTTTGGTGCTGGTCAAGCTTGATTTCACTACAAGATGTTGGCCGGTTGGGCTAAAAAAAAAAAAAAAAGGTGAACATCAATCATAACACCGCTTTAGCAACATAGGGAAAGTTCTCCAAAGTTTTACCAAGTGGTCCCCTTTAATAAGGCGAGGGTTTGCTCCCCTCGGACGTCTTAATATAAATAAATATCTTTTAGTGATAAGAAAAAAGTTGAATGAAGGTGGAACTCATTTCTAAATATTGGTTACAAATTGCTTAAAGGTAATATTAGTCTTTTTACCGTTGTTCCACCTCTCACACAAGCGGGATCCATCACTTGTGGAGCCTATTTTATAATTCACTAAGTAAACTCCACTTGCGTGAGAGAGTGAGTAATTATTTAGTGGTTCTTTAAGAGCCTGGTTTTAAAAGGTTAGATGAAAAGTTACATGTGCAACAAGACATATTTACACATGCGACATGTCATGTAAAATAATTTTTTGAGAAATAAAAGTAAAAATATTAGCATTTTATTCACAGCTATGCAGTTAACTAAATCACCAAATCTTATTAAGTCATTTTGTTCACACTATTAGTTCCTACAATCAATAATAATAATGCACGTGTATTTGCATAAAAGTAATCTTAATTTAGATGATATGACAAGCAATGACCATTAGGTGTTTCTCATTTGCATATTTATTGTGAACATTAGAATAACAAAGAATGTCTTTATATCAAAGCCTCCTTGAAACATGATAGGGTCTTAGTGGGCTATTATATTGCAATTTCAATTTTCTCATGTTTGGAGTTGTCGATGAATTGGATTTTGATCTATATTAAAAAAACTTCAAGTTAAGACTCTCAATGAGTTGGATTTTGTTTAGAATCTAATCTGAATTTAATTTGTTTATCCCATATTTGGTACAAATATTTAATTTGGTGATCCAATCTAATCGAATCCAGTAATTTCATTAGTAAATATATCAAATATGGACTAAAATGACACAATTCACAACGAGATATTATTGGGTGGTTCTCAATTATTGGTCCTACGCCAATCATGAGCCGTCCTGAGAAGAATTAGTCATAGGAAAAGAGAGTAATGAGACGTTATTTAATGAGTTTGGAATATTACATAACAATGTCTTTTAAATAATATTTTCTCGTATGTAATATATTTCATTAAAAATGATGAGTCATATTATACATGATAAAATAATATTAAAAAAACACGTCGTCGTGGGACACAATGACATTCATGGACATTTTCTAACGTCAAATGAAAAATGAAAAGTGTGGACTTCCAAAAGGTCTCAAAAGGCAAACAGACAAGACAAGACATGACTAAAAACCCTAGTAGCCCCAAAGGGAAGCGGGATGTCGGATTGCTTTGTGTTTCTATAAAAATAATGTTGTTTAACATGGATGTGTGAAATCAACATCAAGCCGTGTTGTTTGGCTACCTTAATCCAGCCTCATTTTTGGGTAAAATCACTAAAAGGTGACTAATTTCCCCTAACGTGACTTTTACCACGTGTATTAGTATCAGTGTCAACAACCATTGGATTAGTGACTCAGACCAAAGTTGGTGCAGCTCACTGGTCAAGCTTTGATTTCACAAGAGGATAGCATCATTAGCATCAAGTGGGCAACTTCTCGGAAGTTTTAAACAGAGTAGCCTTTTTAATCTAGATGAAGACGACTTCGCTTCCCTCGAACGTTTTCTTAATTAAATAAATATCTTTTACTGATAAAAACAAAAAGCGAAAATGAAGGTGGAATTCAATTCTAAATATCAATTAAAGGCAAAATTAGTCTTTTAACCTTTTTTCCAACCTTTCACACAAGTAGGGTCCCCCACTTATGGGGCGTACTCTATAATCCACTAGTAAGTCCCGCTTTGACAAGTGGATGAACAATTATAAACAAAGGTGAATGTGTGTGCTGGGTTGGGTGGGCTAGAACCCTCCCTAAATTTTGGAATTATTTTTTTTATATATAAATGTTCCTCTTAATTTTGAAAAATAAAAATTCTCTTCTAAATTTTGCATAAGAAATATTTTTTACATGTAAATCTAACCCTCCTAAAAAAAGCTTAAATGAAAAATGATGTTGCTCCTTTAGGATTAGAAGGGCCTCCCGTCCTTCGCTACCTGTCAAGAATTCAAGATCAGAGGGTCGCCAGAAAAGTTCTGGTGGTAATCGCTCCAATGGTAAAGTCAGTAAAGAAAATGAAGCTATAATTGAAAAGAAGAATTGAATCTATATTGAAAGCATACCTTATAGTCTTATTTATAAGTTGTAGATCTCCTAAGCTGAGTAGGATTATGAGCCATAAAAGTAGGGATCTGAAGATATTCGAAGATAATAGTTGCCATATTGAACTTTGTTTCCTTATTCTGAGGTCGGTATGATATTGAAGGCAGTGCTATATTCTAAACCATATACCTCTGAACCCTCTATGCCTGTTTGATCTGGATAATACAATCTTTCTTGATCTGTACCTTGAAAAACTTTGTACATACACGTGTCATGCTTTGAATATATTTGTCACTTTATGGCATCTCAAAAAATAAAGTTTTCTAGTCATGTATTATAGATACACATGTGATATATCATCCAAACTATTTAGTTATTGGGACCATTGGACCGGGAGAATTGAATGATTTTTTGAGAAATAAAAGTAAAATCATTAGCATTTTACTCACAGTGACACGATTAACTAAGTCACTAGAAATTTCTATGAGTCTACTTTCTAACCAAAAAAAAACAGAGTTCAGTTTCAATTTTTCTAGAACAAGATATGATAATTTTACCACATCATATTCAAGCTATTAATTCAACATTTTTAGGTTGTCTTCAAACAAAAACTACTACATGCTTCTAATAAATTAGACTAAAAATATTATAGGATAAATTAAACTAACCACACATGTTAGTGTTTGTCGAAAAACAGTGGTAACAAATATGTTTAAATGACCATTATACCCTATTATATATGAATGCATTTACTGAGCGCTTATGTAAGCCCTAAAGAATGTTGAAAAATGACGTTCTTACCCTTAAGGTACATCAAGTGTCATGACTCTATCTTATTAGTCTCTCACAACATACATCAAGCGTCATGACTCTGAACTTCATCATTCATTTTGTCACGACCCGAGACCCACCCTGTGCGGATCTCATGTCGTGCACCCGATCCGACACTGTTGTCGAACTAAGGGTCTGTCTCAACTTGCTACACAATCAGTGCTACTAACACGCAACAACTAAATAGCAGAAGACTTAAACAAATAATAAATAAAAGTTGCATGTGATATATATAATGTTCTCAATATGCGGAATACAAATTTCTTATACAATTGTTTATCCCCAAGACGTGGATAACATGGGAGAGCTACAAGATTGTCTGTACTAAGTATTACACTGTAACTTCAAAAGAAATGTCCACCTCTAGCTATCAGGCTCTACTATCTGTTCTCGATCTCTGTGCCTGAAATAGTCAAAAAGTAGTATCTGTTTTGAGTTATGAAAACTCAGTAAGTAATACTCCTTTACTCTATCATGTGTATAGGTCAATATAGAAAAACATAATCCATAAAAAAACTAGGATAATGCAATATGCTAGCCAGTCAAGAAATATAGAACTTAATATCAGATGATAGGAACTCAAATGATAAAGCAATAAAATCTGTTCTGCTAACAATATGATATTGCTATAGTCATGAACTGTCTCAAGTATAAATTGTATACTCTCAATAAAAAGCTGTGAAATCTCATGATCATTCATAATGAAATAATATGGTCAAGCTATGAAAGTCAATAATAGATACTGATAACAACAAATGTGGATGCACTTTAACTTGGGGCCCGGCATACCCTTTAATCTCTTTTTGTTCCCTTTTTCCTCGATCTTTTAGCCAAGCACTAACCCGTCGGTTCAATACTCGTCTCGTAAATCCCACTTTAATTGCCACTTTTGATTCCATTTTTTCGACTTGTAGGTCTAGTAAGCATCAAATGGAGTTTGTGACTGAGCACAAATCTTCCTACAATATAATATATCGAGATCATGCTAAATCCCATGAAAAGTAAATCCAATAACACTGTTCTCAGCAACGAGAATGAAACAGTTGCCTTAATAGGCCAATGTAAGCTGGGTTGCTGAGATCATAAGTCTTGCCCCTCGAGGCCTATGTACAGAGTGCACAGAAATCATGATCAAGATATATAACAGTCAATAAACACTTTCCATAAGATAGAGCAATATCAATGTGGACTCAATAAACATTCTAGCATGTATAGAATATAATAGATAATATAAGAAAAACTATTGACATGGCTGGGAATGTAACACATGCAGAGATCAGAGATTACTTACCTTTTAAAACCGTTTCCTTGCTTTCCAAATAAAATCAAGTCATTGTTTCTTCCCTTTTGAAATCCCTATTCATCAATAGATAATATATCTTAGTTTACCTTTTCATAATTTATGTTATTCATCAAATTTTTTGCCTCTTTACTATTGGTTTCTCTTTTACTAAAATAGACTCTACTATTGAATTCAGAACATCGAAGAAAATTGGTTTAGGCTTTCGCGGAACTCAATTTGGACATCTGTACTAAAAAGGGCAAAATGGTCATTTTGCACTTTTACGTTTCTTTTATTTTTTGGGACCCTGTGTCGCAAAACGGACCTCACCATTGGTCTTAGAATGTCTAAAATAGTAAACTTACACTATTTATTTCTTTCATTTGGACATCAGGAACTATTTTTAATAAATAACTAATTTAATTAATTAATTACATATTAAATATATATTATCTCTATATATGTGCACATATGGTTGGCATGGCACAGTGGTTGGCTTGCCCCCTTATTGCCCCGAGCTCCTGTGTCACGCCCCGAATTTCTACAAACCCGAGGCACGACTGACGAGACAGAAAGTAACATAAATAAAAGGACAAAAGTAATTAAATCCACTAAACATGCGTCCGTTCTCATCCATACATAAAATAAGACACAATACATCGTTCATCGGTCATTCGGGCTTAAGCTCTTACATAACAAAATACAAGTCTCATGGATCACAATTACATCACGGGCTTCACCCTATCAGGGCATTACATAGTCTCAAGTAGCTGGAGGGTCCTCATCTGAAAAATGTTGCCCACGAATGGGTCAGCTCAACTGCTGGTATGATGAGATACTAATGCCAGAAATAAAGCTAAGGCGTGGCATGTGCAAAGTGTACATTTATATCTAAATGACATTCAAAGCATCGCAGTAATACATGAATGGTATGCATGACACACCCATGCGCAACTCTATGCCACACCCATGTCTCGTTTACGGGTACTCCCTGATGGCTACGGAGTACCAATGCAATGGCCAATTTTGGGTTTTTCACCACAGGATCTACACCCTCATAATGCAAAGCACCGTGTACTTACCCACGCCATGTTCTCAAAGGATTCATCATATGCCAATATGCCAATGCAATCTCAATGAAACATGGTTTCCACAATATAGCATGCTCGAAACAATAATACATAAATCCCCAGCTGATTCCACATGCAAGTATATCTCATATAATCAACTTAAAACACATGTCATGATTCACATTCATCATTCACTAAATTTCCATAAGGTACAAGTAACATATAAGCATATGTGCAACCAACTCTAAATCATCAAGTAAACACCTTCCACATAAGCACATAAGTCATTCCAATCATTCACAAAATATTCCTAACTTAACTTCATTTCTAACATTAGCAAAACACCATACCTGATGGGTCAGTCACAACCCAAGAAGAACGTGCACGATATGTAACTGAACTGATCAATGCAGATGCAAGAGATCAGATCTCCCTCTCCTGTCCTGTAAGTGTCCCTAAAAACATAAATTCCAACTCAGTCTATTTTCATTTGAATTTATGCTATTCATCAAATTTTATGTCTTTAAATTTATAGGTTTCTATTCTGCTAAATTAAACTCTACCATTGGTTCTAGGACGTTGAATAAAATAAGTTTAGGTTCTCGTAGAACTCAATTCGGACACCGGGGTTCAAAAGGGCAAAACAGTCATTTTGCACTTTACACGTGTCCTTACATTTCGTGACCTCTTTTCACAAATCGGACTCCACGGTTGAGTCCGAAATGTTCGAGATAATAAAGTTTCACTATTTGTTTACCTAATTCGGAGTTCGTTTGACTGTACTTTAATTCAGGGGCATTTTGGTAATTTTAAAGGTTTCTACGGGTCTTTTATTTTTCGGGACCCTGTCTCGTAAAACGGACCTTACCATTGGTCTTAGAAGGGTCGAGATAGTCGAAATACACTAATGACTTGTCCCATTTGGACTTCGGGATATTTTTGAATATTTAATTAATTAAATTAATTAAATTAATTAATTAATTTAATTAATATTTTATTCATGTGGGTCAAAACATAATTATTAACAGTTGGAGGGTCAATCCATAATTTCCGTAAGTTCTTGGGTCAATTTAAAATTCCTAAAAGTCAGGAAGGTCAATTTGTAATTTAAGAAAGTTTTATTCTCCCCATGGATAGCCAAACAGTGGTTATCCCTCAAACCTGGAATAGGATATCCCCATCCCCCAATTCAAATTTCAATTTCAATTTCTTATCCTAGGAACCAAACAGCCCCAATCTCTTTTTAATTTAAAACACCCACGCGACACGTGGCAGGGGCGGTCCACACCCGCCCGAACCGGACCCGACCCGACCCGGAACCCGACCCGGTCACCCTACCTTCTTCCTCGACTTTCCGGCGAAGCAGCAGTAGGGTTCCGGCGCCTTCTCCAGCGCCGGCGACCGAACTCCGGCGAGTTTTTCAACTTTTAAAAATGTGATTCTCTCTCCCTTTTCATGTAGATCTCATCCCCGATCTCCATTTCCCTCAAAAACTTCCCCATCTTCTTGAAATAGAGGGTCAAACCTTCGGTCAACTCTCCGGCCGAACCTTTCCCTTCCATTTTTGTGACTGTTAGTCCATGGTTCAATCCCTATTTTCATTCTAAATGATTTCTACATCTCCTAGGTTCCATTCTACATCATTTAAACCAAGTTTTTCACATAAAATGATAAAACCCATCTCCCATGGCCGCGACCTGCAACCTAGGTTTTCTCCCTAGTTTCTCAACCATTTCCCTTCATTCTTTTTGCAAAATAATCCTCACAATACACTCTTTAAGACTCTATGCGTCAAATAAATTATCATGCCTTAAAAAAAATTAAAACAGAAACAGCCCACTTACCAAAGGTTTCAATTTTTCTCCCTGTGCAAGTTTCCTCTCTCCCTTCTGTCCCTCTTGATCACTTCTGTTTCTTCAGAACTCTCCCTCCCTTGCTCTCAGTCTTTCCTTCCTTCTCTTTTCTTTTTTTTCTTTTCTTCTCACCCGAGACACCATCATATACACAAAGTCACTCTCTCTCTCCTCATCATTTCTCTCTCTCTCTCTCTCTCTCTCTCTCCAAGACCAAACCAACCTCTGGTTAGACCTGCACCTCCTGTCACGACCCGAAACCCACCCTATGCGGATCTCGTATCGCGGGGCTGACCCGAAGGCCGTCCCTACTTTTTCCTTTTTTATTCATTCCTGTATCATAGTACTAATATGCAATGTACTAAAATTTTAAACAATGTCGAGCGGAAGCCTTTATCAATTACAGTAATCCAGCGGAAGTCTTTTTAAATACATGACATAGTTCAACATAATTCAAAATGAGAACTAAAACGTAACCAGCACCCGGGGGTGGTGAATACATGGGAGAACTAACATAGACTGATACAATACTCCAAAATGTCCCCCTACGCTCTCAGACTCCTATTGGGGTCTCGCAGCGTCATCACTTGAAATGGGGGTAAATGAGGGGGTGAGCTACAAAGCCCAGTAAGTAAAACAGATCTCCAACACTGGTATCGATGATCAATGTGAATCCATGAATAAGATAATGATAGCCAATCATAAAGAAGGAGATGCTGTGGTAGCCAATGAATATAATTGCCACGAGGGCCAATGAAATAATTGCCATGATATATAATGATAATATATCAAACAATGAAGTACTGCCACAATGAACCGATCACAATCAAATCAATCAATGTAATTCTTTCAAGACTTAAAGAATTATAAGGAATAATGCCATTCAACCATCAAGTTCTGTCAATCATAAGATATGCCTCTATTCTGTAACATGCTAGTGAATTTGCAATGCAATGCCAGTGAATATGCAATGCAATGCTAGTGAATATGCCAATCAATTGCCGGTGGAGAGCCTTCGAGGAATTCATTCCTGCCACCTGTCCATTCAATGCAATGCCAGTGAAAATGCAATGAGATGCCAATGATCATGCCAGTCAATTTGCCGGTGGAGAGCCTTCGAGGAATTCATTCCTGCCACCTGTCCATTCATGGACTTGACCCTTAGGTCTCCAGTCAATACAGAAGCATCGGATGGATATTGTGACTGAGCACAAATCTGGTATCCATAACATATCATGAGCATTCGTGATTCCATAGAAGTATAAAATGAAATATCATAGATTCAGTGAAAACATAACTGTACGCCTTTCAAGGCATGGTTCAACATGATAACAATGATACAACAGTCAATCAATGTCCACATGATAGGACAATATCACTTTGTGGATAGTAATAACGTGAGTTGCTTTCAAACACAATGAAACATGATAACAATGATACATCAGTCAATCAAATGTCCACAAGATAGAAAATATCGAACTGTGGAACACAAGGATATGAATACATTCAAGAGTACAAGTTTGGCAGTATAAGAATAAACTTGGCTTGTGGAAACACCACATGTAAGAGAGAATGATCCACTTACATTTATCGTGATTCTATCTTAGAAATCCGTGAGTATACCCTTGCCTTTAGAGCTTCCTATATATCAATGAATACGTTTTAGAATAGATTCTATTAATCAAATTTTATGCCTTTCCATCATAAGTATTTCAAATATTAATTTAAACTTTACCATTGAGTTCAGAATACTGAAGAAAGTCAGTTTAGGCTTTCGCGGAATTCCATTTGGACTTTTGTACTAAAAAGGGTAAAGTGGTCATTTTGCACTTTTACAGTATTTTATTCTTCGGGGTCTTATCTCGTAAAACAGACCCCACTATTGAACTCAAAAGGTCCGAGATAATAAGTTTTGACTATTCATTTGCCTTGATTGGACTTCGTTTGACCTTTTAGGGGAAAGGGCAATTTGGTCATTTTTGACATATTCGAGGGTCTCAAATTTTTTGGGACCTCATCTCGTGTCGAGGACCTCACCAATGGACTCAGAAGGTACGAGATAGTAGGAATACATATATAACTTGTCGTATTTGGACAACGGGCCATTTCGAAGTATTTAATTTAATTAATTTCATTTAATTAAATTAATTACTTAATTAAGTATAATATATATATTATTTTAGGTATAATATGAATAGGTTGAATAGGATGGCACGCTGGCCAGCGTGCCATCTCCCTCCCCATATCACGCGTGTTCGAATCCCACCAGGTGCATTGCACCTTTTTAAATTTTCTGATTTAATATCTTATATAATATATATATTTGGTTGTAAATAGGACACATGTGAGCGCGTGGCCGAGTGGATAAGGCACGCGTGGGTGCGTGGGGGTCAGGGGTTCGATACCCCGTAGCAACAATCTTCTTCCTTTTTCCTTAATTTTTCAAACACGGTTTATATATAACCTTATACGCCCCTAAACGGCGCCGTCTCATTTAATCGGTGGCAAGCCCAGAGGCTGCCACCTGTCCCGAGTCCACCCAGTTTTATTTCCAGTCGGGTCCCGACCCGATCCAAACCCAAACCCGTCTAGACTTAACCCGGTATCCTCCCCGATTTTTCGGTCATCTCCCTCAAAGCTCCGGTGAGCTGTATTAGGGTTCCGGCGTCCCTTCCGACGCCGGTGACTGTTCCCATTCATTTTTCTCATATATTTTCAATGCCATTTTATTCCTCTTCATATGGGGATCACAAATCTATCTTCGGTTTTCCATTTGAACTTCTCAAATCTTACGAACAGGGTGATTATCAGTTCCGACCGGTTTTTCGGTGAACTGATTTTCCTTGATTTCGTAACAGTTTCTTGACTGTTTTGGATCTAATTTGTTCCTAATAGTTTTCTGCATGCATAAGGATCATTTTCATAAACTTTTAAACAAGTTTTAAACGTAAGATTCATGGAACCCGATTATCCTCCCGAACCTGCAACTCCAAATTTCTCTATGGTTTCTCAACCTTTTAACCTCATTCTTTTTGCAATAAATTCTATATTTCATGCCAATCTAGACCCTATAATCAAAATGAATCAAATCATGCTACAAAACCTTGAAACAGAAACATTAGCTCACCTTGCTTTTCGGTTTTCTCTTGGTGTTGAGCCCCTCTTCCTCGCGCCTCTACTCCAGATTTGTTCCCCTTCCTTCTTACTCCAAAACTCTCTTTTCCTTTTCTGATTTCCTTCTCCCGAGAGTGAGAGATATGCATTATATAAATTTTCCATTTCTCTCTCTCTCTCTCTCTCTCTCTCTCTACTTTCTTTCTTTACCAGCTCTGCCAGCATCTTCCTATGGTCCCCTTTGGCTTGTGCTCCCTCCACTAATGCAACTTTTGCATTAATGGATGGGAGACAAGATGCACTTATGTATATAATATATATATCACCTTATATATATATATTACACACACTTTACACACACACACACACCTCACATGCACTTGCTGATGTTGTTTTGCCCACTTGCCCACTTTCTTTTATTTTATTTTTATATAATATACACATAGATATATATCTATATATATATACATATATATATATATATTATATTATATTATATGTATAATTCATAATTATACATATTTATACGTATCTATACGCGTATATACTTAAACTTTGGGCATGCATGGAAATACGTGCGGCACGCTTTACGATGCAATGTCCCGGGGTGCTCGAATGTTATGTCCCGGGGTGCTCGGGTGTTACCCAGCACCTGTTATACATTTCAATCATTTTTCATTTCCAGTCATTCATTTCCATGAAATACCGTGATATACATTTCTTACTGTTCAAGTTACACAGTTTAACCAACTTACCTCGGTATACGTGACGTATCCCGAGTCGGGATATTACACCTCCCACACTCTGAATTCCACTCACACACACTCCCAAGCCACTTATATATATATATATATCTCACTCATTGCATTTTATTTTATTAACCCCACTCACACACACTCCCAAGCCACTTATATATATATATACACACACCTATAATTACACACACACATTTAATATTTTTAAACACCATCATCCATATACACACATCACATTCCCCACTTTAATAATAATAATAATAATAATTAAAAAAAAAAAATCAGGTCATTACATCTTTCCCTCCTTACAGAAATTTCGTCCCGAAATTTAAAATAACGTAAAACAAAAGAAAATACATCATTGATCAAACAACTCGGGATACCTAGCACGGACCTCAGCCTCACGCTCCCAAGTAGCCTCCTCAACCCCATGGTGGTTCTAACGAACCTTGACCAAAGGGATGGTCCTGCCTCACAAAATCTAGTCCATCGAGTCTAATATCTCTACAGGTTTCTGGTCATAGGAAGCGTCGCCCTCTAGCTGAAGATCTATCCAATCTAATTCATGGGAGGGGTCAGGCTGGTACTTCCTCAGCATCGACACATGAAAGACATCATGAATTCCTGATAGCTGCGGTGGTGAGGTCAGTTTATAAGCCACCTCACCAACCCTCCCAAGGATCTCAAAAGGGTCTATAAATCGTGGCGACAGCTTCTCACTGCGCCCAAATCTCCTCAAACTTCGTCGGGGGGTATCTTGAGGAACACATGGTCCTCAACCTCGAATGACAAGGGCCGCCGCCTCCTATCTGCATAACTCCTCTGGCGACTCTGGCTGTCAACAATCGCTGCCTGATCACTTGTATCTCGTCTGTGGTCTCACGGATTATATCGGGTCCCAAAACAATTGTCTCTCCTACCCCAGCCCAACACACCGGGAAACTGCTAGCTACGGTTGCAGGCAAACTCTACCAAAGCAAAGTGATTCCCTCAACTACCTCTAAAGTCCATAACGCAGTCTCTGAGCATATCTTCCAAGATCTGAATAGCGCGCTCTGACTGACCATCAGTCTGAGGATGAAAGGTAGCTCTAACTTAGCTGAGTCTCTAAGGCTGTCTGATGGCTCTGCCAAAACCGGGCAGTCAAACGTGGGTCCCTATCTGAAACAATGGATACCGGCACCCCATGTAGTCGTACAATCTCTCGACATAATAATAAAAGATCAATGCAAAATGCATTGCAACATGTAGACGTGTAGCCTTACCTATGAATCACTCACCTCTCCCTCAGCCAGGCGATGTGGAATGCATTACTTCCTCCCATTACCATTTCCCCCGTAGGCTTCGCCTCACCGGTAGACGTGCAGCGGCGTGCAGACATCTCCACACTCCCTGCTAGGGTCTGGTGCTAATCCCATCTGTAACGACTCACTCCACATGGCACAACACATAATGAAATCCTCAAAACACATTGGCTTATCAATGCCAATCCCTCTCAATTTCCATCCAAGTATCACGACTCATCTCAACAACTTAACACAACAAAAAGTAAAGGAAACTTCTCTCTGATCACAAAGATACCCCAAGGTCTCTCACACATGCTATGTCATCTAACCTGCCTTAATTTAATCTATTAAATAGTCTAGTGATTTATCTCAATGGCATAAATACGCGTCATTTGTACCACAATGTAACCTATCATCCAACATTTTTTAAGTACCTTAATTACCCACAAGATATTAACAGTACGGTCTAAAAGTAAGGCTATCATCTTCCACCTTAGTCTATATATAACCGAGACTAAGTGTCATGTACTAATAAGGACTAGCCTATTCATTTTAGGTACGCATGGATCGACTGGGTATACAAATGTAGACAGTGTAGTTTAGGTACTCTAATCATGAAACTTACGTCAATATACTAAGGTTCAGAAGAACAAAACACTAAACTCTTTACCAATTTCCACTACGAACATGCATCAATTTTCACACACATGCATCAACACACACATGGAAACATGTTTAAGCATTCTCTTATATATGCATCAATAATAATCAGTCTGTATATATAAAAACAAAATGTCATAATCATAGCACCATAACGGTCACTAAACTAGCATGCTTATATAGAGCAAACGTACAACATTCAATAGCTAACACGTAGCTTACTACATCAGTACCCAGTACAAAATTTTATCCCAGGAATACACATATATATGAATAAGCACATAGTCTGCTGTACAGGTGACCAGGCACATTCCCAACCTTACGGATATCCAGGCTCATAGCCTATCTCACTGACAACAAGCATATAGTTTACTGTTTAATCTTATTCGTTATACTGTATAGGGGCAAGTATTGAATTCCAGATCATCAATAACCAAACATACCCCACATCGTACAATTTCACAAACTAAGGTAACAAGCACTCATCTAATCATGTAATCCAAATCAACCCAATTCAAATTAAAGTCTAACCCCTCCTAACTCATAATAAAGTCAATCTTAAAAGGATCTATGGACATCCCATGGAATAAAGAAAACATCTCCCTCAGGAGTACACACGGTCTCTCTTCCCCCGTAGTAGCCTATACTTGTCTAAAGTGTAAATAACCGATCTATCTCCAACATAATACCAATACTAGAAGCATCAAATAAGATGAAGAATCCAAATAAGGTATGCAGTCAGCTACATTTATTGAGTAATCTCTACAGATTCTCGTCAGTATCACTCTACCCCCAATGTCATGGCAACATAATAAATATGAATGTATGAGATGCATCATGGTCTATCAATATGCTAGTCCATAAACTAACACAACAAAAAGATGTACCTCACGGCTCTGAAGGTCCAAAAGGATAGGTGACTCTAGGCTAGCTACTGCATAACGCCACTCTGAGTGGTCTGGTCCTGCCTATCACCCCTCTGACTGAGAGTCCTGACACTCAATGCTGTAGGTGCATGCTGAAAATACGGTGCCGGAGGTCTCTGACCCAACAGTGGCTGTGGTAGAGGCACTTGGGTATACTGATAGTAATGTGGCTCCTCTAAGTCCTGGGAAATCGACCTCTGGGGACAATTGGCCCTAACATGGCCAGCCTGGTGGCATACAAAACAAAGTCGTGGAGTCCTTCGTCCTTGACTCTGTACTGGTGATGGAAATGACTCCTGACTAGACTCGATCCTCTGTCTCAAGTTGGGGTCCTTCAAAGGACAAGTGACCATATTGTGGCCAGGCTGTCCACAAATAAAACAAATAATGGTCCCTTGGGATGTGTATGTGAATGTAGAAGAAGCACCAGTCCGGGACCTCTTCAATAGTCTCCTACCAGTGTGAGTATGGGCGGGTATAGATATCCGTGCAGTAGCAGTACGGGCTCGAGACCTCTTCGATGGTCTCTTACCAACGTATATCGGGGTAGACCTAGGGATCTGTGCTAGAGTCGCCTCGCTCTGGGTCTGGGGCTCTCTGACTCCTCTAAGCTCAGCCAACTCTCTTTCAGCCCTGACCGCTCTCGTCACTACCTCCTGTATAGTGTGAAGGCATTCCCGCATAATGGTTGCGATGTCCCCAGAACTACTAGTCTGCCCTACCTCTACTGGAGCAGGTGTAAAAGTGACGGCCTCCTCAACTGCAACATCTGCCGAAGCAGCAGCTTGGGGCCAACTATGCCACGGTGGTGCAGTGGTCCTAGGCTCATCGTGTCTAGGTGGTATAAGTCTGGGAGTAGCTTGTCTCGGTGGCATGTCTACAAGTCCAAAGAGAAGAAAAATTAATACCCCATTAGACACAGGTGTTAAAAGAACATTAAGTAGGTACTTTTCAACACTTCTCAATTTCAAAGTAACAACCACAACATATCATGATACACTTGCCTAATCAATACCTATATAACTAATGTCAACCATCCCTACCCGTTTGTTACACTAAACAATTTATACTGAGTTCTAACATAGCCCTATACTAAGAAGGATTTTATCTAAACAGTGTAATACACATGTGCTTAAGCATTTGAACACTAGCAAGGTTTAACTCCCAGTGAATACTATCCAAAACAATGCATCTCCCCACAACCAGGGTTCAACACAAGAACATCTTTAAAATCTTAAAGATAAACACCCTATGTATCCATCTATACACACAAGGCTCCACAAATCCAAATCCTTATTCTAGCATTTTTAAGGTTTGATGTGTCTTTTATTATCTCTTACCTTTATAGCTAGGTGATAACCCTTCATGGATTACAGCTCCTTTCATTACTTGCTGATGGGGTACCATCCATCAACTGTAACTCAAGACCTGAGACCAATCCAGTTTGTGTAAATATCATAGTCATAGTACTATAATCCCTGAAAATTGGTTACTAACCTAGCTCATTCATACAGAATCCACAAATAATAGTCAACCAGGTAAACAACCAGGTTCACAACTTGTCTCCTAAGTAACTAGGCATACTGTCTACCGTGTAGATAACTAAGTGTACAACCTACACCTCAATTGACTAAGCATACCGTCCATCCCATCGAGTATACGGTCTATCACATAGACACGAGTTTCTAATCTTAGTCAACCACTACCGCAAAAAGAACTCGCATGCTTCCTATCTACCGGGAAATCAAGTATAGTGCATACTCGTGCATCCCAATGCAACATGTGTATATAAAATATTTTAGATAAAAGTTCAGTCATGTTCTTATCAGCGACTAGGTAGTACGTATAGCATGTTATAATGTACACTTAACCAGTTCTTCACACATTATACATGTCATGCATCTTACCACATCAAATCACATAATCATGCGTCACAACATAGCATCAATCAACACGTAATCACAACAAGTCATGCATCAGGACATATAAAACCACATAGCACACAAGATCCTATCACATGCTGCTAAAGGTTCACACTAGGTCTCATTCTCTTCTCTAGGGTCTCATGGTGTTCAACAACACCCCACGGTCTCTAGGTATTCGAACCTAAGCTCTGATACCACGTTGTCACGCCCCGAATTTCTACAAACCCGAGGCACGACTGACGAGACAGAAAGTAACATAAATAAAAGGACAAAAGTAATTAAATCCACTAAACATGCGTTCGTTCTCATCCATACATAAAATAAGACACAATACATCGTTCATCGGTCATTCGGGCTTAAGCCCTTACATAACAAAATACAAGTCTCATGGATCACAATTATATCACGGGCTTCACGCTATCAGGGCATTATAGAGTCTCAAGTAGCTGGAGGGTCCTCATCTGAAAAATGTTGCCCACGAATGGGTCAGCTCAACTGCTGGTATGATGAGATACTAATGCCAGAAATAAAGCTAAGGCGTGGCATGTGCAAAGTGTACATTTATATCTAAATGACATTCAAAGCATCGCAGTAATACATGAATGGTATGCATGACACACCCATGCGCAACTCTATGCCACACCCATGTCTCATTTACGGGTACTCCCCGATGGCTACGGAGTACCAATGCAATGGCCAATTTTGGGTTTTTCACCACAGGATCTACACCCTCATAATGCAAAGCACCATGTGCTTACCCACGCCATGTTCTCAAAGGATTCATCATATGCCAATATGCCAATGCAATCTCAATGAAACATGGTTTCCACAATATAGCATGCTCGAAACAATAATACATAAATCCCCAGCTGATTCCACATGCAAGTATATCTCATATAATCAACTTAAAACACATGTCATGATTCACATTCATCATTCACTAAATTTCCATAAGGTACAAGTAACATATAAGCATATGTGCAACCAACTCTAAATCATCAAGTAAACACCTTCCACATAAGCACATAAGTCATTCCAGTCATTCACAAAATATTCCTAACTTAACTTCATTTCTAACATTAGCAAAACACCATACCTGATGGGTCAGTCACAACCCAAGAAGAACGTGCACGATATGTAACTGAACTGATCAATGCAGATGCAAGAGATCAGATCTCCCTCTCCTGTCCTGTAAGTGTCCCTAAAAACATAAATTCCAACTCAGTCTATTTTCATTTGAATTTATGCTATTCATCAAATTTTATGTCTTTAAATTTATAGGTTTCTATTCTGCTAAATTAAACTCTACCATTGGTTCACGTTGAATAAAATAAGTTTAGGTTCTCGTAGAACTCAATTCGGACACCGGGGTTCAAAAGGGCAAAACAGTCATTTTGCACTTTACACGTGTCCTTACATTTTGTGACCTCTTTTCACAAATCAGACTCCACGGTTGAGTCTGGAATGTTCGAGATAATAAAGTTTCACTATTTGTTTACCTAATTCGGAGTTCGTTTGACTGTACTTTAATTCAGGGGCATTTTGGTAATTTTAAAGGTTTTTACGGGTCTTTTATTTTTTGGGATCCCGTCTCGTAAAACGGACCTCACCATTGGTCTCAGAAGGGTCGAGATAGTCGAAATACACTAATGACTTGTCCCATTTGGACTTCGGGATATTTTTGAATATTTAATTAATTAAATTAATTTAATTAATTAATTAATTTAATTAATATTTTATTCATGTGGCTCAAAACATAATTATTAACAGTTGGAGGGTCAATCCATAATTTTCGTAAGTTCTTGGGTCAATTTAAAATTTCTAAAAGTCAGGGAGGTCAATTTGTAATTTAAGAAAGTTTTATTCTCCCCATGGATAGCCAAACAGTGGTTATCCCTCAAACCTGGAATAGGATATCCCCATCCCCCAATTCAAATTTCAATTTCAATTTCTTATCCTAGGAACCAAACAGCTCCAATCTCTTTTTAATTTAAAACACCCACGCGACACGTGGCAGGGGCGGTCCACACCCGCCCAAACCGGACCCGACCCGACCCGGAACCCGACCCGGTCACCCTACCTTCTTCCTCGACTTTCCGGCGAAGCAGCAGTAGGGTTCCGGCGCCTTCTCCGGCGCCGGCGACCGAACTCCGGCGAGTTTTTCAACTTTTAAAAATGTGATTCTCTCTCCCTTTTCATGTAGATCTCATCCCCGATCTCCATTTCCCTCAAAAACTTCCCCATCTTCTCGAAATAGAGGGTCAAACCTTCGGTCAACTCTCCGGCCGGACCTTTCCCTTCCATTTTTGTGACTGTTAGTCCATGGTTCAATCCCTATTTTCATTCTAAATGATTTCTGCATCTCCTAGGTTCCATTCTACATCATTTAAACCAAGTTTTTCACATAAAATGATAACACCCATCTCCCATGGCCGTGACCTGCAACCTAGGTTTTCTCCCTAGTTTCTCAATCATTTCCCTTCATTCTTTTTGCAAAATAATCCTCACAATACACTCTTTAAGACTCTATGCATCAAATAAATTATCATGCCTTAAAAAAAATTAAAACAGAAACAGCCAACTTACCAAAGGTTTCGGTTTTTCTCCCTGTGCAGGTTTCCTCTCTCCCTTCTGTCCCTCTTGATCACATCTGTTTCTTCAGAACTCTCCCTCCCTTGCTCTCAGTCTTTCCTTCCTTCTCTTTTCTTTCTTTTTCTTTTCTTCTCACCCGAGACACCATCATATACACAAAGTCACTCTCTCTCTCTCCTCATCATTTCTTTCTCTCTCTCTCTCTCTCTCTCTCTCTCTCTCCAAGACCAAACCAACCTCTGGTCAGACCTGCACCTCCCACACTCTGAATTCCACTCACACACACTCACAAGCCACTTATATATATATATATATATATATATATATATATATCTCAGTCATTGCATTTTATTTTATTAACCCCACTCACACACACTCCCAAGCCACTTATATATATATATATATATATATATATATATATATATATATATATATACAGACACACCTATAATTACACACACACATTTAATATTTTTAAACACAATCATCCATATACACACATCACATTCCCCACTTTAATAATAATAATAATAATAATAATAATAATAATAATAATAAAAAAATCAGGTCATTACATCCTGAGTTCAATACACAGTAGCAGCGCGCCTTCCTCCCTTTTTTCCTAAATTGCTTCAACTAATTTCTTAATTACACAATATATATATATATATATATATATATTTATTCTCCACTGTTATTCACAAGTGCAAGTGTAGCACTATGGTTTGGCAGCCCCCCACATGCCACGGCTTCCCATGTTTAATTCTTACCTACAGCAGGTTCTTCACTTCTTCTATTTTTTCCAAAAATGAAACAATTTAAAAGAATAACCCAACAGTGCAGCGCCTCACAGTAGCCTGTCACTACGCCCAGCCCACTGCTGCACTCAGCCCAGGTCTGTGACCAGCCCAAGGCCCAGCCGTGACCCAGCCCAAGGCCTAGCCCGCTTCCTTTTCTTCCCCCTATGTTTTTTCGGCAAGGACAGTGCAGCTCTGGTCACCACTTTCGGCGTCGGTGACCGGACTGCACCTATTTCTAATTTTTTTTTTCATGATTTGAAGCCTAAAATCACTTCTATACACCTTATAATATGATTTAATACATTTATATAGCAATTTAAACATCAAAAATACCTTCAAATCTCAAATTTCTTAAACAACAATCTTTCTGATAACCTTTAATATCTCCTTCATTTCTCAACCATTTTTCATGTGGTTTCTTCCTACATGCTCCATTTTCTTCATAGAATTTAATCATGTAATTTGTTCTAAACTTTAAGCAAGTTTATGAAAAACCCAAAAAATTTAAAACTTGAAATACGGTAAACTTTTCTCACATTTTCTTCCTGTTTCTCCTTCTTTCTTTCTGTTTTCTACTTTTGAATACCCTAGAGACCTTCAGCTTCTATTTTCTTTCATAAAAATTTACACACTTGGTGCATGTTATATATACAAACAGCCCAATGGCCGTCCCTTTCTCTCTCTTCTTTCTCTTTCCTCTTTTAGCTTTCCTCATTTCTTGACTTTCTTTCTGTTCTCTTTAATTGTTTAAGGGATATTTGTGTTATATATATATATATATATTACATCATACACACATGTAAACACACACACACTCAGCCGACACTCCATGGCCTTCCCCTTTTCTTTGGTTTTACATACACTCACAAGCATGCTTTGCATGCTGTGTGTATGTATATGGACATTTGTATATTATATACATATAGTTATTTTACTTTATGTATACATGTATATATATACACTTAATTATACATATATTTATACTTAGTTTATACATGTATAGACATTCACTTATACTTATGCACACCCATTTTTATTCACATGTACATACACTCATTTTAAATGGGCTACCCGTATATATATATATATATATATATATATATATATATATATATATATATACGTATGTATGCATGGGAATGCGTCATAGTTCTGGGTTACTCGGGCATTGCCCAACACTGACTGTATAACTGACACCATTAACATTCTAAAATCGTACATTACATATGATATCATGATTTAGAGCTTAAACAGCTTAGTTTACAACTGATAGTACACTACTCGACCCAGGTCTACCTCGGTATACGTGCTAACCCGAGTCAGGGTATTACATTCTTTCCCCCTTAAAATAACTTTGTCCCCAAACTTAGTACATACTAGGGTGGAAATATAAATACTAAGATAAAAATAACTAAGGATTCTTGGTATGCATATCGAGGCATATATTGGCCTACGGGTACGATTTTCTATACTATTTGAGTTTTTCGTATGGTGATCCCGGATACTTGAGGTTTGTTTGTAACTCTCTTAACATATATTTAAATATCATAATTGCTCTATTTGTGACTTTCACTATTCATCTCGAACTACGTGCCTATTATTGTATATAACTTACTATGCTAGCTCGGTCTCTTTTGGTTTTACATTTGTTGGCTCGGTCTGTTCGTACTTATTACTGTATATTAAGTATTATGATGGTTTGGTACATTTTGGGGTCTACTATTCTTGGTCTGAATCTAGTCTCGGTTTACTTTTGTACTATGCTCTTGTCTTGGTCAAATCTGGGTATTATTATTTGATTCTTTTAGGATATAGATGGGATTATTCTATTTTATTTTGGGTCAGGGTCTTACACATTTGTCTAAGAAACCTTAAAAATCGAGAAATTCATCATTCATCTCTCTCTTTCTCTATAAAATCTTGAAGAAGATGAATCATTGATGTGTAAAGATACATTATATCGATTAATAAAGAGAAAAAAGCTTTGAAGATGAAGATTGAAACCTAGGGTTTGTGTAGGAGATTACGATCAGAAGGTATGTTTCCATCTCTTTTTAAGATGCATTCGTTTCCATAGTTTTCATCTTTTTGAACATCCAACTAGGGTTTTGTAAGATTGAAATAGTCGTATTCCAAACCTATTTGTCAAAAATTATTTTGACATTATTTGTTTGTTTGATTTTGTTTTCTCAATTGTTCATCTAATTTCTCCAAAATAGTGACATTTAGGGCTATAAAATTAGGGCTTTTCATCCTATTCATTAAATTTCTCTATATTATATCTAATTTTGGCTCCAAAATTAGGGATTTTCACATTTAATTGTGTTAGAGCAGGGGTTGTTGTTTGATAATGTGTACCATTTCAGGTCGATTTTAAAGGACTTCTCAATTCAACAAGGATTTAAGCTAGTAAGGGACACGAATAAGAAGTGCAGAGTTACTGCTCATTGTGGCAACAGAGACCATGACTGGAGAATTCATGCATTTTCATTTCCAAATGGGGTCACCTTTAAGATCAAAACAATTAGTGGGCATCATACATATGTTAGGGAACCCAAAAATGCCGAAGTTAACTCAAATTGGACTGCACGAAAAATGGCTAGCAAACTGAGAGCAGAATCTGATCTGAAACTAGATGGTATGCATGCTGAAGTTCTTGATAAATATGGTATTGAGGTGAGTAGGATAAAATTATACAAGGCCAATAAAAAGGCATTGGAAAATATTGAGGGAAGTCATGCAAAATCCTATGCTAAAATCCCAACTTATACATATGAAGTAAGAAAAACAAATCTTGGAAGCTTGGTAACGTTAGAGTTGGAAAGAATCCACCCAAATCCTGACTTGCCCATATTTAAAAGGTTGTTTATTTCCTTTATAGCACTTAAGAGGGAGTTTAGGGATGGTTATAGGCCATTTATAGGGTTAGATGGTTGCTATATGAAAAGGCCATTTGGGGTGGTTTTGTTGGCAGTAGTAGGTTTAGATGGGAATAATGGGCTGTTAAAAAACCAATGAATTCTAGGCATTTTTCTTGTATCAGTTGCATTCAATCATTGATGATGGTGTCCACTTCAAGCCTTGGACCTTCATGACTGATGGATATAAGGTATGACTTACTGCACCTGAACCTATGATTTATTGCCCCTAGTTTTGATTTACTACACCTAAACCTATGATTTACTGCACATGTTTTTAATTTTGTCCACCTGAACCTAGTTGACTATTGAAACTACACTTTGTTCTAAGGTATTGAACCTGTCTTACAAAAAATATTTCCTGAGGCAACCCACATGAGATGTAGTAGACATTGTCATATCCCAAAACCCACCCTTTGCTAATTAGGGATAATGACTGACCAATTAAGTACTTTTCCAATACACCAACCTTAGGCAGAGTATTGATGATGCGTTTAACCAAAGGCCTACTCATTATTCCCAAGTAGATTGCATTCGGTTATATAAAATTGTGCAGTAAAAATCTTATCTGTTAAAAATTTTGTTTGAATGCAGTCATACAGAGCAGAGCATAACTAAACTGTACATTAGAGTTATATTAATACGAGTCTCTAAATATTACATTTTGATGAGTGTCTCTCACTTTCTATTCATCTTTTTTTTCTATTACATAAATCTGGCATTTATTGTCTCAAATTGGCACCTCCACAACTAGGATACAAACCTCCATTCGCTAGAGTCTTTATTCATTATAGCTTATTAGCATCTGAGTTTGAAAACTTCTTAGTAATTCCTAAAAATATACAGGATAGAACGTTGTGAGTAACACTAGTTCCCTGTCATGGGTTTCTGAAAACCCATTTTTATCATTTTGACAATTCTTAAAACTGTCAAGGATAGCAATCGAAAAGATCTGTACTGAAAGTTATTAGCATTCTTAAAATATAAACATATAACTAGGAGTTGTAAGATATATACTAGAAATCATGCAAGATTTTATTTATTTATTTTTTTGGTAAATAGAAATATTATAAGAAAAGAACCAAAGAACAAACAAGGAAAGAGAGAGAGAGAGAGCCTTCAACAAAGAAAGCACTCTAACCCCAAGAAAACCAAGCAAAAAGGGCCAGAAGACCGAGCCTCACACCCCAAAGAGGGGAGAATACCAAGAAAACAGACAACAAAACAACCAGTCATCAAGGACTAATCAAGAGCTTGAGGTAGATAGGTTCCAATTCAAGGCAAGATGATCTTCAATGGGAAGATGGGCATCTGTCACGACCCGAAACCCACCCTATGCGGATCTCGTGTCGCGAGGCCGACCCTAAGGCCGTCCCTACTTTTTCCATTTCTGTATCATAATACTAATATGCAAAGTACTAAAATCTTAAAACAATAATAGCGGAAGTCTTATTAATGACCAAAATCAGCAGAAGTCTTTCAGTACACAATGTTAGTGGAAGTTTATTCAATACATGATATGGTTCTACAATAACAAAAATAAGAACCAGACATAACCAGCAACCGTGGGTGGTGAATACATGGGAGAACTAAACATAGACTAGTACAGTTCCTCAAAATGTCCTCCTACGCTCTCAGACTCCGACTGGGGTCTTGCAGCGTCATTACCTGAAATGGAGGTAAGTAGGGTGGAATGAGCTACAAGAGCTCAGCAAGTAAAAACAGATCTCCTGACACTGGTATCGGTGAAATATGAATCCACGAATAAGATTATGACAGCCAATCATAAGAAAAGAGACTGCTGTGATAGCCAATGAGAACAGTTGCCCTAAGGGCCAATGAACAATAGGTCACAATGTACAATTAGGAGTAGTGGATACAACATCAACATGAAATTCTCAATAACAATATATCAACATGAATGTACTACCACAATAAACCGATCACAATAAAAACAAAGAAGAATATTATCTGTGTGTAAGATAAGTCATAAGGAATACTGTCATTCAACAATCGCAGTCATATCAATCAAATAAGAGATGCTTTTATTCTGTGTCAAGGCTTGGCACACCTTCGGTCTTTTGGGGCCCGGCATACCCCCTAGTGAATTCCAGTGTATTTTCATATGTCCGTTCACGGACTCGACCCGTAGGTCTCTAGTGTATCAGAAAGCATCAGATGGATATTGTGACTGAGCACAAATCCCGTATTCATGAACATATCATGATCATAAGTGATTCCATAAGAGTATAAAAATGGAATATCATGCGTACAATGAAAACATAATAGTAGGCCTTTCAAGGCATGGTTTAACATGATAACAATGATATAACAATCAATCAATGTCCACAAGATAGAACAATATCACATTGCGGAATACAATAACATCAGGTACGTTCATGAGTACAAGTTCGGTAGTAAAGAGAATAAACTTGGCTTGGAAACACCATATGGAAGAGAAAGGGAATTTACTTACTTCTAAATGCAGTCCTATATAAGAAATCCGTCAGTTTGCCTTTTCCTTTCGAGTCCCTTATATATCAGTAGATACGTCTCAAAATCAATGCTATTCATAAAATTTTATGCCTTGTTATCTTAAGTATTTCTAACATTAATTTAGACTTTACCATTGAGGTCGGAATGCCAAAGAAAGTTGGTTTAGGTTTTCGCGGAATTCCATTTGGACTTTTGTACTAAAAAGGGCAAAATGGCCATTTTGTACTTTTATAGTATTTTATCTTTCAGGACCCTGTCTCATGAAACGGACCTCACCATCGGACTTGGAATGTCTGAGATAATAATAATTGACTATTCATTTGCCTCGTTTGGACTTCGTTTGACCCATATTTGAATTAGGGGTATTTTTGTAAAAATTAATATTTTATTAATTTTTCTGTTTGGGCCATAGTGAAATTTCCTAAAACTTCTAGGGTCGGTTCATAATTTCCAACAGTTCTAGGTCTGAACCAGTGGGTTCCGTAGGCAAAACCCTAAACCGGCCTGACCCTTCACTGAACCAACCGGTTCAGTTAAATTCAGAGAATCAGAACAAGGTATCCTCTCTGTCTACCTTATCCACGGTTTGGTTAGACTCAAACCCAATTTCAATTTATTATTCTTGTTACCAAACACACCTAATTAAACTAAAAAAAAACTTATCAAAACTGTGCCATTTCAGTTATCCGTTTCTGTTTCGATCGGGTCCCGACCTGGATCCCACCCGTGGCCTACCCGACTCAAGACAACAGTTTTCTTCTTCTTCCCCCGACCTTCCGATAGGGTTCCGGTGTGTACAATCGTCTTCTCCGGTGACGGTCACCAGTTTTCGATCATTTTTAGCCATTTTCCTGATGTATTTTTCTTTAGTTTCCCATGGTGATTTCATTTCTAATATTAGTTTCTCATTTGGTTTACCCTAGCTTCACGAAATAGCAAGAACAGTAGTTATGGTCAGATTTGCGATTTTCGATGAGCCCTTGTTTCTTTATGATTTCATCACTGTTTTCACCCCTTTTTAATTCTAAATAGTTTCTACACCTTAGAGGATTATTTTCCTATCATTTAAATGAAGTTTTAAGCACCAAAGTCTATAAACCCGTATTATCCTTCAAACCTGTAACTCAACATTTCTACTTCATTTTTGCATTATTTAAGCTGATTCTTTTTGCAAAATAACCTATAGATCATGCTGATTCAGACCCTATAGATAACCCTAAGTTTCGTGTTCCAAAACTTAAAAACAGAATCTAAACTACTCACCTGGGTTTTTAGTTTCTGTTCCTATTGTTGTGCTCTTGAACCTCCTTGCTTCTGTTTCTAGTCCCTGATAATACTCCTTGTAATCTCAGCTTTTTAGTTTACTTCTCAGTTTTCCATTTCTCAACTCACAACTGTGTGTATATATATATATATATATATAGAGAAAGAGAGAGAGACATCCCACCGCCTCTCTCTCTCTTTCTCTCTCTCTCTCTCTCTCTCTCTCTCTCTCTCTCTCTCTCTCTCTTCTACAGTCAGTCTTGACTGCAGGGAACCACCCCTTGAACCTCCACCATCCACGTACCATCCTATATATATATATATATACACACACATACACATATGTATATAACACTACTCTCACCAGGGCCGGCTGCTTGGTGTTGTTCCCCAACACACTCAAGCACACACACACACACACACACAATGATGCACATATTGGTCATGGTGCACATGCAACCCCTTTTCCCTTTTTCCTCTTTTGATATTTTATTACATATACATATATATATATTTCTACTATACATCATGCCACATGTATTCATACATGTATACATATATACAATACTCTCTTACACAAGCCTGATTACGCCCAAAGAATAACGCGGTAGTTGTAGTGTAGCTTTAGGGTGTCGATTCCACAGGGAGACTAAATTAAAAGAATAATAAACAGAATCTCTGAAGCTAAAGAAAGTATTAGACGATTAACGAGAAAATAAAAATATAGAAAAGTGATTTTTGAATGCAAATTAATAATTAAACAAATTAATTAATAGAAGAAAATATTCAAATTTAACAAACAGTGTAGTGTCGGGAATCCCTTGCACATACATGGTATTTTAACTATTTTTAATTCACTGATAACTCAATTGAGAAATTAAATTCCAAAAATCTCAATCGGAAGATTTAAAATTATGCATCAAAATTAGACTGAAAATAATCCTTCGAAAAATCATTCATCATCTTTAAATCACTCAAATTATTATTGACATTGATAAAATACAATGACGACAATATACCCGACGAGCAATACTGTAGCAGAGAATTGAATCAATATAAATATTTAATTGTTCCAAAAATAATCAAAACATTAATCCATTCGATAGAAAAAGCATGACTGAATCTATAAACGGACTAAAACCTTTAATTATTCGGACAATAAAATCCAATAATAAATTTAGAATGATCAATGAAGAATTTAACAAATTAAAACCACGTACAGGAATCAAAAATAAATTAAAACAACCATCTATGGTGCAAGTTCATCCCTAACTCCACTTAAGAATTTAGTTACCCATGTACAGGATGGATAACATAAATTTCATGGTGAAAAACTGTGCCATCCGGTGACTACGACTGTCTGTTTTCCTTCTTCTTCTCTGCGCTCCACCCTGCGCCGCAGCCTTCTCTGTTCTCTGTTAACATCCGCAGCAACTTCTGTTCAGAGCTCCCTCGTTTAGTTTTTTTTTTTTCTTTTTTTATATATCAGCTTGCTCTTGCACCCTAGTCGCACCGCACCAGGCCCCCACATCAGCCCGCTACACGCCTGGCCCACGCCACAAGTCTGCCTTGACGCCTAGCTCAGCCATCATATGGACCCCTCAGATTCAGCCCCCATGCGCCTCCAATTTCTCTCTACAGCTAGCTTCATGCATGGACCCCACCACAAGTCAAAGCCCACTGTTTCTTTATTTTCATTGCTTTTATTTTTGTCAAATCTCCAAGCACCGGGCCGCACACAAAATAAAATCAGAATTGAGACTCCCTCCAGCCGTGCAGCCTTGTGTTGCTTTTTTTCTTTTTTATTTTATTCTTTTTTTTTTCTTTTATTCCTTTCTCTTTCTCGCTCACAGCCAGCAGCTGCCACTTTTAAACTCTGTTTTCTCCCAGATAACAACTGAATATCTACTCGGGCTCTTCACGAAAGTTGTAGCCCCAGATTGAGTAGATAATTTTAGGCTTAAAAATCATCTGATTTGAAATTTGGAAGCTCAAGTTATGAGCCCTTCAAGTTGTCTGGATGGACAGAATTTGGAACAGTTTTCCAGACCTGATTTCGAAATAATGTTTGGAGGCCTAAACGAACTTCGATTTTTGCAAACCAAACCTTTCCGAAAATCCTAAGACGTCCTCTAAAAACTTCATGAAGACCACTTTCTCATTCTGAAACTCTAATGCCATCCAAATCTCAATTGAAACTTAATGGTCGAATTTGCCAAAAAGCCAAAAATAATTCCAAAAATATTAAGTGTAAAGCGCAATTGCAAACTATCTCTCACCAACAAAAAAATGCAATATTTGAGATATAAAATATTGTAAAATAATGCTCAAATATATGTCACTGTAAATAGAAATTAAATTTAATAAAATCAATTGAAGCCCAACATTTCTATTCATATTTCTAGCAATTTTAATCAAATAATAGGACATTTAGAGTGCACTTTTGCACACTCATCAAAGCCTATATATCCATATATGCGCATATAAATATATTTATAACAATGCACACATACACTCATTTTAGGTATACTACATGTTCATGAAATATGGTTGTGCATGGAAATGCATGCTTGCACGTATTACGATGTTGGGTCCTGGGGTGCTCAGGTGTTGCCGGACACTAATTATACAAGTCGAACCATTCACATTCTAAAATTGTACAGTGAATAATATATCATGACATAGAGCTTAATAGTTCAGATTAACACTATTCAGTTAACCTACCTCGGTATATGTGTCGTATTCTGGGTCGGGATATCACAGCATCTTTGACAAAGTTCTGGACCCCCCTGACCATGTTGGTAATAACATGCATGATAACCTTTTTAGAGAAAAATTCATTTGAGAAGCGACGACGGTTTCTCTCAAGCCATAGGGAGTACAGCACCATCAAAAGCATAATTCTACCAATCCTTTTTTTGAAGAGATTTGCCTTTCAAATGAGAAATCGCCAATTGGATGGTATTTTTCCTAGTCTCGAGAGGACTAAGACAACTCGCACTTAGCAACCATACATCTTCAAATATTAAGGGTGAAATCACAACTAAAGAACAAATGATTATGAGACTCTTCAAGATGGGGGCAAAAGACACAATGCATATTCTGGATACCACCCTGCTGAAGAAGCTGATCTTGAGTGTTAAGACGCTCCTTGATGGCAATCCAAAGGATAAAACTACATCCGGGAATAAATTTAGAGAACCACACAATGCGCCACCAAGGAGCTTTAGAACTTCTGGACTGGATAACATGCCAAGCTGAAGAGATAGAGAAGTTCCCAGTAGTATTCAGAAACTAATGCACCTGGTCTGCAATTGAAGAGTCAGGCCTTAAGCTCTGCAGCATGTTATGTTTGAGCTCTAAAAGATGAGTGGAGTTAGATAGTAGGCCAACACCAATCGTTGCTATATATAATTCTGCTTATCGTGGCCTCTCTAGGAAGACCCGAGTCATAGTTAACACGGTCGCCCATGGAGTCCCAATCGCACCCATAAGAAGCTAATAGTCAAACCATAATGAGGTAGAGACCCCATTCCCAATAATAGACCTGATATAAGGTTTGAAGATAGGGCGAAGGTTGAGAAGCTTCTTCCAGACCCAAGAACAATCACTTAGACATCTAGTATCCCAAAAATGCTTGCCGCGAAGCACATTTGATTTAATCCAACTAACCCAAGGCGAGGAAAAAGAAGGTTGACAGAAACTTTATATATGCTTTACCATGGCAGCTTTGTTCCATTCCACCATGTTCTTGATACCTAAACCCCCCTCAGCTCTAGGGAGAGTGACAACATTCCAATAAACTTTGCTTTTATGAGAATTCAGATCAGCTCCAGACCATAAAAAAGACCGAATACACTGTTTCACTCTTCTGATGACTTTTTTAGGGAGGATGAAGTGGCTCGACCAATAAACTTGCGAACCTGGATGCTAAATAAAATAGAATTAATAAGGTGTAGATGACCAATAAAGGAGAAGAAGCAGTTTATTCAACTCTTAGCTCTACCAACAATTCTCTCAACTAGAGAGCTATAATCGGCAGCTTTCAACTTTGAGGAAATAAGAGGAACCCCAAGGTACCTCACAGGAAGAGTCCCAACAGCAAACCTCGAAGTAGTTACAATTCTGAAACTCTCAACGGAATCAACACCCACTATGAAGATGCTGCTCTTGGAGTTATTCGAGACCAAACCAGAGAGGTCAGCAAATTCTAGAATAAGATTCTTCAACATAGTAACAAAGGTGGCATCTCCATGATAGAATAATATGAGATCATCGGCAAAACAAAGGTGCACTAGCTTTTCCTTCTTGTATCTCCAATGAAATTTGAAGTTATGGTTTTGAGCAGTATGGCTATAGAACATCATGAAGAAAATATCCATGGCAATGATAAAAGTAAGGGGAGAGGGGGTCTCCTTCCCTTTAACCTTCTAGATCACCTATTGATGGAGCTGGAAAAACTCGGAGTGGTTATACAGGCCTTGATCCAATCAATAAAAGCATGAGGAAAGTTCAAAAGAGCCAAGGCAACGAGGAAAAAATCCCATCAAACAGAATCAAAAGCTTTCCTTAAGTCCACCTTCAAGGCACATCGATGAAAGCCGGCTTGGCGATGGTAGTTGCAGAGGAGCTCTTGAGCAAGGAAGATGTTGTTACAAATTCTCCTACCTAAAACAAAGGCCAATTGAGCATTTTCCATAGGACCTATAAGGAGAGGTTCAAGACGGTTAGCCATAATCTTTATGATACATTTGTAAATCGTGTTGCAGCAAGAAATGAGGTGAAAGTCATTTAGACGAGAGAGGTTTGGAAGTTTAGGGTCCAAAGCAATGGCAATAGCATTCATCTCTCGAAGCATAGTTTTGGCCTTAAAGAATTCTTTGACAATAGCAGTAATATTTTCCCCAATGATCTCACAAGAAGAATGGAAGAAATGAGCATTGAACCCATCCGGGCTAGGCACCTTGTTGGGGTTGAGACTAAAAATAACAGACTTGATTTCTTTCGCTGAAACTGAAGAAGTGAGGTTGGAGCTTTGAATAGAGGTTAAACTCTTGGTAACATACTATTTAAAATGGTTTTTCCCAGGATACGGACCAATAGAGGAGGAGTCAAGAAGAGATTTATAATAATCAACAATTTCAGACTTAATGGCTTCACTACCTTCCACTCTAATACCAGATTCAGTAACAAGCCTATGAATTTTATTTTGGTTCCTTCTTTGAGCAATCGCATTAAAGAAAAAATATGAATTATGATATCTTTCATTAAGCCATTGAATACGGGACTTCTGCTTCACAATGCTCTCTTCATATTTACTAGTATGAACAAAATGGTTAAAAGTTGAAAGCTCTTGGGATTTGATCTCAGTATTGTCGGGGGAAGCTGCCAACTGACACTGAATATCAAACAACTTATCTCTAGCCACCTCAAATTGAACAATAACACTCTTGCCTTTGAGTCTATTTAGCTCCTTGAGGTCCTTCTTAACCTTTTTTAACTTTTGACAGGGATAGAACATAGTTGTGCCATTAACAGGAGTACTCCAAGCATTCCTAACCAAGAGTAGGAATTCCTCAAATTCAGACCAGAAGTTGATGAACTTAAATGGTTTATTATTGTGCTTAACATGAATACTAGTTCTAATAATCACGGGGCAGTGATCAGAGATACCCGGGAGGGGGGGAGAAATTCAACTTCAGATGTAGGGAACTTGTTTAACCATTCTTCACTTACCAAAGCTCTATCAAGTTTTCGCAAAATGGTGGCATTGCCATGTTGGCCATTATTCCAAGTTAGCTGGAAGCCCATATACCGGAGGTCATCAAGGTTAGCTGCATTAATCCTTACATAACAGTCATGCATGCAAGTTGACCAACCAGAGTTCCCTCCAGATCGCTCATGAGGGAAACAAATGGCATTAAAATCTCTAACTGCCAACCACGGAGAGTTGTGATTGAAAGCAGCTTGATGGGCGAGGTCCCTCCAAAGATCCTTGCGCTCCAATCTAGTGTTATGACCGTAAATAATAGAGAGAGCAAAAGCTTCATTTGAGCCACGAATTTGAACATGGCAGTGAAGGGACTAAGCTGAAGAGCCAATAGCATCCACCTGTAGAGAATTGTCATCCCACCCAAACCAAATTCTACTATTAGAAGAATGAGAGTAGTTATCTAAAAAATTCCATCCTAGGAGAAGGAAGGAAGAAATTCTAGACAAGTTAATCAACTTAACCCTTATCTCAATCAGACCCATGCAAGCTAGGCCATTAAACTTAACAAAATGTCTAATCTCACTTTGCTTGAGGGGTCATTCATCCCCCTCACATTCCAACAGGAAATTTTAATCATTGGGAATAAGATGAAGAGCTTCCATTCCCAAGACTACTTCCTGAGTATCTCAACTTTTGATTCTTTTTGTTCTTCTTGCCATGACTTTGGATATTGTGACGGTTCCCGAGCTCATCAACTTTGACAACTTTTTGAGCTAAGGGATTAGAATCAGGGGTGGCAATGAACGTGCTACTAATGTTAGGAGAGTTATCACTCAAATCCTTCATAAGCTGCTCAAAGTCTTCAAAATGATTTAAAGGGGTATTGGGAACAGTTTGACTATCATCAGGAAAACTAGAGGGAACCTCTAGCGATTGGAATTTTTTGAACTAAGAAATAGCCAGAGTATCAATAGAATCATTCAACTTCTTAGCTTTGGGGCTCAAGGAGTCTTGGGGGGGCTCCATTGTAGGAGTGGAAGGGCTTTTGCTCTTCTTGCTGATAGTGTGCCATTCTTTAGTGTCAGGAGCATTAGCAGTAACTTTTTCAACTTCTCTTTGTTCCTCTACGACATTCACTACCTCAAGTTTCTTAACTCTCCTTCATTTTTCCTTTATCTCTACCTTACACTAGGACTGCACATGACCAAATTTCCTACACCTGGAGCACGTTCGGGGAAGCCATTGGTATTCAACTCTAATAGTGATGTATTCTCCTTTATCTAGTTCCATCTCAAAAGATTCAGGGGGTCATTTTCCATATCAACCTCAACGTAGATAGGGGCAAAGCTAACACGATGCCGTTGCTCGGTGGTAGTGTCTACATATAGAGGAGTCCCAATGGCGCTAGCTACATATCTTAGACTTGAGGTAGTCCATAAATCAAAAGAAACATCATAGAACCAAGCCCAGATAAGGATTTTCCTATTCAGATCCTTAGTGAGACGCATACGAGGCTTCCATTGCTGAAGAAAAATGGGACAACCAGCAAAGTGCCAGGGACCTCCTTCTAGAATAGAGGCCATTGAAGACAGGTCATAGAACGGTGAAGAAGAAGAAGCCATGACCATTGGTGAGGACCTCAGTCAAACCATCCTTACTCCACATTTTCATTACAATGCTTTGCACCTATCTAAATGTCATTTTCCTATCCAAGAAATATCCAACAAGAGTATTTATCCAAATCTCCCGACCTTCATCGAAGACAGCCTAAGGAGGTTTTACAATAACATTACCATTGATCGTAAATGGAGCAATGTAGTCTAGCGAGAATCCCTTATGAGAGTTAGAATTTAGCACAGTATTCCATTTTTGAATTTCAGAACTCCTGACCAAAGCTGGTTTGGAGATATCGCCCAGGTTCACTGAGCTGTCCCCAACCGTAGGATGGTCAATCTTGTCCTTAGCTTTAGATATATAGGAAAAGTGAAGAGTGGGAAAACCAGATGTGTTATTAAAATTTAGAGGCCTTACTCGTCCTTTTCTGAGATGTCGATTCCACGCGCTGCCCTCTTTTAGATGATGTCCTTGACCACCTCCACCTTTACTGTGACTACCATAACAGCTTCACTGACCTCCTCCGCAATGCCCATCAAAGTTATTTCTTCTATCAAAAAGAAAGAAGGTGTTATCGATGAAACCTTAATACTCAGCCTTAAGATCCTTAGTTATTTTGGGAACAAACTCACCACGGTCTACACCATCCACCCATAATTGAGCTAGGCCTCTATTTTCTTCAAAAGGAGCAGCATTCGTAGCTTTCATGATAGGAACTGCAGTTGAACCTTCAGCAAGACCTACACATTTACTTTCACAGCTGTTTGAAGTCTTATTTGCAAAGGTACAATCCTCATGCAAGAGACCCACTGCCATATCACCTTCTTCACTGACCTGGGAGGTGTTTTTGATAATGTCAATACCAGAGGGAATAAGAACATCGTTACTGATATCTTCCCTTTTTCCAGAGTTTGGAGAAAACACAACCGGTAAAACTGAACCATGAGAAGAAAGAACACTCTTGATGCTACCCAAACTGTTGCCCGAAGTAGTGATGGACGCCATGGAAAACAACGAATCAGACAAGAGATAGAGATAGAGAGAAAGAGAATAAACATAATATCATAATTCGACCATGCCATGCAAGATTTTATGCCAGATAGTTTTGCAAGTTAAACATGATATCATAAATTTGATACTTGTGAGTGAATAAAATGTCACATCCCCGAACCCCACCCTACACGGATGTCGAGGACGTGATGCCAGTCAGTCGCCACGCGACCAACCGAAGGCAAATTCTGAACTTTTCGGATGAATTGCACTCCAACTGTAGGGTCAGATGCAGCGGAATTTAAAACCTTTTTTTTTTTTTCAAGGGAATGCAACTCATGTATCCACCATAAGGGTATGTACCATAGAGTAAGTCTAAATCCAAAACAGCTAATAGTTCTAAGTTCAGAGCATATCTAGAAGCAGGCATATAACAACAGAGCATGATCTAATATCTCTAGAGTACCATTCATTCCCATGAGCCATGTCTATATATATCCAGTGTATATAAATCAAGTCAGCCGTATCATATGACCCACCTGAATAAATAGATTCAATCCACAATAATCCAGTCACCACAGATCTGTGCCATCAGATCCTCTACTTGAAGCGTCACTCGGCCTATCATGTCATATCATAGGGCCTTCTCATCCACTAGAGATAATTCCTGAAAAATGTTAGGGAATGGGGTGAGCTTTGAAAAGCCCAATGAGTAACACAGGTTCCCTGTCATGGGTTTCAATCCCGTTCTTGTTTATAAACCACAAGGATAGTTCAATCACTTTAGAATAGCAGTTTTGTAAATCTACTTTGAATGTAGTTTAAGTAGAGTAAAACGGGACTGAACTAAACGGAACAACAATTCAGGATGGACGGAACAATACATGATGCCAATGTATCAACAAGAGTATAGGCAATTAAATCAAATGATAGAACAGATCAGTACTGAGCGGAACATAACAGAGCATAACAACAAGATGTCAATTAGGCACATAATCAAGCCTACTTATGCCAGACCGCTCATAACAGGAATGGTACCAAGAGTCAGACACAACATAGCAGAACAAAACCAGAAAGACCATATAACGGAACAAGACAGACCGAACAAAACAATAGAGTAGGACGAGACAAATCATGCCACGTGTAATGCAGTACAAAAGTTTGCATTTAAAAACATGCATTCAGACAGTTATAACATTCAAAACTGTACAGTGCATCAAAATACAATATCTAGGCAGTAATTTATACACCAGGTTAGAAGTTCCAAGTTACTCACATGGTATAGCATACAAAACTGTGCAATGCATTAAAATACAGTAGCTAGACAATATAACTTATACACCAAGTCAAGAATCCGGATAGATCATAACGGAGTCGAACGGAACAAAACATCAGTCAAAGCAAGACATATCATCAACAGACAGATCATAACAGAACTGGACCATATATCAATCAAGACAGACAGATCATTAATAGACGGAACATAATGGAATCAGACAGAACAAAACATAAATCAAAGCAAGACATATCATCAACGGATAGATCATAATGGAACTAGACCATATATCAATCAAGACAGACGGATCATTAACGGACAGAACATAATGAAATTGAACGGAACAAAAGATCAATCAAAACAAGGCATATCATTAGCGGATAGATCATAACAGAACTAGACCATATATCAATCAAGACAGACGGATCATTAACGGATGGAACATAACGGAATCGAACGGAACAAAACATCAATCAAAACAAGGCATATCATTAGTGGACAGATCATAACGGAACTGGACCATATATCAATCAAGACAGAAGGATCATTAACGGACGGAACATAACGGAATCGAACGGAACAAAACATCAATCAAAACAAGGCATATCATTAGCGGATAGATCATAACGGAACTGGACCATATATCAATCAAGACAGATGGATCATTAACGGACGGAACATAGCAGAATCGAACGGAACAAAACATCAATCAAAACAAGGCATATCATTAGCGGATAGATCATAACAGGAACTGGACCATATATCAATCAAGACAGACGGATCATTAATAGACGGAACATAACGAAATCGAACGGAACAAAACATCAATCAAAACAAGGCATATCATTAGCAGACAGATCATAACGGAACTGGACCATATATCAATCAAGGCAGACACTTTATCAACAGGCGGAACATAACGGAATCAAACGAAACAAAACGCCAGTCAAAGGCACAGGCATATGATCAAGGACAGAGGCATAACATTAGCGGGCAGAATACAGCGGTACTAAGCGGAAACCCTATATCCATTGATTTAAGGATGAATTCATATCATGTTTGGTGTGGTACAAAAGGGTATACATTAAGTATATGCTTTTAAATAGTATAACGTACAAAGTAGTATAGTGCATCAAAATACGGTATCTAGACAGTAACTTATACACCAAGTCAGGAGTCTAGGTTACTCACAAACTTTACACTTATCTCCTTGCATAGATAATCTGATAACCTCCAGGTGAGTCAGGCATCTCCATGTATATCCTGAACAGTAATCATCAATCATAGACAGATCAGAATTCATCCATTCAGGTTTTATTCGTCATCATAGGTGTCTATCGGATTACCTAAGATAGCCTATTAGCCTATCACCCTTTCACTGGGTCTCACCCGAGGCTATTTCATTCTTTAATTAGGCTTAGCAGTTATCAGGATTATAATTTAAGTCATTTAGACTTCAATAGTTATCAGTTAAGCACTTATTTGACCTTAGGGGCAAAATGGTAATTTTTTCATTCTTGTCCCGGACTCTGTCATGGTCCTCAGAATAGTCTACATATCTTATGTGTGAAGTTCTAAGTCTCTTAGACTTAAATCGGTATTAGTTAGGTACGTATTTAATCCTAGGGGCAAAATGGTAATTTTGCCATTCTTGTCCCAGACCCTGTCGTGGTCTTCAGAATAGTCTTTATATCTTAAATATAAAGTTCTAGGTCCTTTGGACTCCAATTGTTATCAGTTAGGTTCTTTATTAACTCCAGGGGCAAAATGGTAATTTTGCCATTCTTATTCCGGACCCTATCGTGGTCCTCAAAATATCCCATATATCGTATATATATGGTTTTAAGTCTTTTGGACTTCATTTGGTATTTGCTTTAACTCATCGGGACACATCAGTCATTTTTTATTTTACATGTTGACAGTTCCGGAGTCTTGTTTAGCCCTTCAATGTTCATAATTATGCTTATGATAATTTATCAAATCAGATTGACCTTTATTCGACCTCTACCTTACACTTACCGTGCTCAGAGGTATTTTGGTCATTTTACGTTTCATAAGATTCTGACCCCGATTCGTCATTTAACCATGTATACAGTCTCACTAGTATCTGGGCTCCTATCGGTATTAGTTTCGTCCCAATCGGACATCATTTAGGTTTCATATAGCATCAGGGGCATTTTGGTAATTTTATATTTCCTGATGTTCTGACTCCGAATCATATTTTAATCATATATGTGAGTCCACAAGTATTTGGGTTTCTATTGGTATCAATTTTACCCAAATTGGACTTCGTAGAGTATCAGGGGTAATTTGGATAATTTTACATGTCATAGCTAAATTTTTCGGGACCTCAGTTCATAAAATGGACCTCACCATTAGGTCCAGAGTGTCTGACATAGTTAAATTGGACTATCTTTTATGTTTAATCGACCTTGGGTATCACTAGGGGCAGTTCAGTTATTTACCATTTACGTGGCTATATTTTTCGAGACTTAATTTTTCAAATCGGGCTCCACCATTGAGTCCGGAATGCATGAAATAGTGAAAATACACAATTTATTTAATTTATTTGGACTTCGTTTGACTCATTTAATGTCTAGGGGTAAAATAGTAATTTTACCCACTAAATAAAATAATAAAAATAATTATTTTATTTATTAATTATTTTTCAGGGGCTCAAGTGCATAAAAATTTTAAAATCTAGGGCCATAGTGCTAATCTATTAAACAGTGGGGGTCAGTTTGCAATTATTCAAAAGTTTAAAACTGAACCAAAGGGTTCAGTTCTCTTATAAGTGAACCAGTCCGGTCCAGTCCAGTCCTGACCAATTTGGTTACAATGCTGACGTCATGATGACGTCAGCCCTAACATTTAATTTAAATTAATTCGGTTTAAAAAACGACGCAGTTTTATTTTAAACGGTCCACCTGTTTTTAGTTGGGTCGGGGCCCGACCGGGTACCCGGTCCGACCCGACCCGTCATCGTTCATCGTCCCCAACACCCCTGGTCACTGTTGCCCTAAAATTTGCAGAAATTCTTCTTTGATTTCGTGGAATTTTGGCCTATCTATGCTTGCTGATTTTTGATCCAATCGACTTTTGGAAGTCGTAGTGACAATCTAGCATCGATTTAGAGCTTCAAATCGAGCTCGATGGCCCTGTTTCAAGATGATAATCCGAAACCTGTAACTGGCCATTAAATCCTCATTCTGCCACCATTTTCCTCGCTTCTTGTTTCCTCATGACCCTCATGAGGTGGGGATTCAATCCCCATTCAAAAATCCCGTTTTAGTGTTCTCCCTTAAGAATTTAAAAAATCACCCGTGACCTGCAACTGCGTATTTGAGGGTCAAATCCTAAGCATTGAGGTCGCGGTCTAGGGTTTTTGTGATCCTAGGAAGGTCCATTTTAAGTCCCAAATAACTAAAACGAGTTTGGTGCAGGTCGAACCAGACCCACTTCAGTTCAGGTTATCCATGGCGGTTTGCTAGTATGTGGTTTGGGGCTATTCTGATGGTCCAAAATGTTCACATTTAACCCAGATTTTCATTCCAAACATCATGCATGCAAATAATGGGACTAATCCAACCAAAACAGCTTCAAGACTAAAAATGAAAAATTCATAGTTTGGAGGTTCTTACCCTGGTACAGTGTTCTCCTCTCGGGTTTAGCTCAGATGAAACCTCAGTGGTGGTCTTGCCCTAGTCGTGCTCCTCAGCTCAGTGTCTTCTCCTCTTTGATCCTTCAATGGTCATACCAATGCACACTCTTTGTGTATGTCTTCTCACTCTAAGGTTCTCTGTAATACCCTGACTCGGGTTAACACGTATACCGAGGTAAGCTGGGTTGGGTAGCGTACTATCAATTGTAACCCTGAGATGTTTAAACTCTATATTTTGATGAATATCGATTTCATTGCACGATCTTAAAATGCGAACCCTGTCAGTTATGTGAACAGTGCCGGGCCATGTCTAGTGACCTAGAACCCAGCCTCATAATGCGTGCACACATGCAATTCCATGCATGCATGCACGCATACGTATACACATGCAATATATCTAAAATAAGGTGCATGTGTGCAATTACGAATTAAGAAAATATATGTAAATATATATATACATATAATTATGTACATATGTACTTATAAAAATGGTATAGTATATATATATATATATGTAAGTAGTATATATATATGTACATGCAAAATTATAAAGAAATAGAACAAAAGAAAAGATGAAAAAGAAAAGGCTGCCAAGGTAGCCGTGTGTGTGTGAGTTAGGTGAGAGTTATATATATATATGTGTGTGTGTATATATATATATATATATATATATAAGATGACATCACCTAACCTAATCAACCTAACAAGTATGGTGAGGAATGGTGGGAATCAGAAAAGGTATGGCCTAGGGTGACTCTTGATCAGGAGAAGTGACCCTTGGAGTGTGAAAATGGGTAAAGAGTACACCTATATACACCTATATACACATATGGTGTTGGAAAGAAAATCAGAGAGAAAGGGGCACTAGGAAGGCTGTGTGTATCAAGGAGAAGCTTAGGAAATCGTGGAAAAGGTCTGGAGTGGAGACGTGAGGAGGAGAAGCTCAACACCAAAGGGATCCGAAAATCCAAGGTAAGCCACTGTTTCTGTTTTGAAATTTTATAAGCATGATTCGATTTATTCTGAATTTAGGGTCTAAACAAGCATGAAAAATGGTGTTGATAGGAACAAACCGTACTTCATTTGGTTCACAAATGAGGGAGAAAATCGTAGTTGCAGGTTTAGGGATAATTCGAGTTTTATGAGATCTGATGCATGAAACTTAATTTTGAGCTTGTAAGTGGGTAGGAAATTCAAACAGGAATCTAAAGCAACAAAAATCAAGAAAAATGACCCAAAAATAACTGAGTTACAGTCGAGTAATCCTCGCCGGTGCTACGCCGAAAACTGGGAAAGAACAGTGATGGAAACCATAGTTTTCTTAGGTTTAAAACTACCTAAATGAAAGCTTAAGGCTGGGGGATTCATTTGGCATGACAAGATCGAAAAAGAAAAAAAAAATGTTAAACAGTGAAGATTTGTAACTAGGGTTTACTGTTCCAGCGACTGTGGCCGGAAAAACAGTTGGGGAAAATGACCGGAATGTCGGGGTGGCATTTCAGGTTAAGACGAACCGGGTCCGAGCCAGGTCGGGTTGAGATCCGACCGACTGCAACAATGAAGCCAACACTGTGTTGTTTTGTATATAAAATTAAAATGGATTGGGCTTGTTTGGATGCAGATATAGGAAATTGAAATTGGGTTTGGGGTTATCCCAGCCATGGATAGCATAGGAGAACTGGTTATCTCGTTCCGGTTCTCAAGATTTGACTGAACTGTTTGGTTCAGTAAAGAACCAGACTGGTTAGGGTTTCTAAATGGTGAACCCACTGGTTCAAACCGTAACTTTGGGAAATTATAAACTGACCCCAGAAGTTTTAAGAAATTCCACTAATGGCCCAAACAGAAAAATTAATAAAATATTAATTTTTACAAAAATACCCCTAATTCAAATAAGGGTCAAACGAAGTCCAAACGAGGCAAATGAATAGTCAAAATTTATTATCTCAGACATTCTGAGTCCAATGGTGAGGTCCGTTTCATGAGATGGGGTCCCGAAGGATAAAATATTGTAAAAGTGCAAAATGACCATTTTGCCCTTTTTAGTACAAAGGTCCAAATGGAATTCCGCGAAAGCCTAAACTGACTTTCTTCGGCATTCTGGACTCAATGTTAAGGTCTAAATTAGTGTTAGAGACACCTATGATAACAAGGCATAAAATTTTTTGAATAGCATTAATTCTAAGACGGATCTATTGATATATAGGGGACTCGACAGGAAAGGGCAAACTCACGGGATACTGATTTAAGAATGCACATTTAGAGGTAAGTGGATCACTCTCTCTTAAATGTGGTGTTTCCACAAGCCAAGTTTATTCTTTTACTGCCAAACTCGTACTCTTGAATGTATTGATATCCTTGTGCTTCCACAATTCGATATTTTCTATCTTGTGGACATTTGATTGACTGATGTATCATTGTTATCATGTTACACTGTGCCTTGAAAGGCCTACTGTTGTATCCTTATTGAATGAATGATATTCCATTTTTATATTCTATGGAATTACTTATGATCGTGATATGTTTATGAACACGGGAGTTGTGCTCAGACACAACACCCATCTGATGCTATCTGATTGACTGGGACCTACGGGTCAAGTCTGTGAACGGACAAATGGAAATTCACTGGAATTCACTGGGGGGGTATGCCGGGCCCCAAAAGATCAAGGGTCTACCGAACCCTGACACAGAATAACAACATCTTTTATGACTGATAAAACTTGATTGTTAAATGACATCACCGCTTATGATTCTTCGAGTCTCGAGGGACTTGTATTATTGATTTGATTGTGATCGGTTCATTGTGGCAATACTTCATTGTTGTTATATTATCATTGAAATTCTTCATATTGATATTACACCCAATACTTCTGATTGTGTATTGTGATTACTGTTCATTGGCCCTCGTGGCAATTGTTTCCATTGGCCCTCGTGGCAATTGTTTTCATTGGCTATCACAGCATCTTATTCTCATGATTGGCTGTCATGTCCTCATATGAATTCGTATTCTTTATTGATCATCGATACCAGTGCTGGAGATCTGCATTTACTTACTGAGCTTTGTAGCTCATTCCACCCCACTTACCCCCCATTTCAGGTAATGACGCTGCAAGACCCCAGTAGGAGTCTGAGAGCGTAGGGGGACATTTTGAAGTACTGTACCAGTCTATGTTAGTTCTTCCATGTATTCACCACCCCCGGGTGCTGGTTACGTTTAGTTCTCATTTCGTCTTATGTAGAACTATGTCATGTATTTAATAGACTTCCGCTGTTTAAATTATTAAAAGACTTTCCCTGGATTACTGTAATTGATAAAGACTTCCATTGTTCATTGTTAAAATTTTTAGTACATTGCCTATTAGTACTATGATACAGGAATGGAAAAAGTAGGGATGGCCTTCGAGTTGGCCCCGCGACACGAGATCCGCATAGGGTGGGTTTCGAGTCGTGACATTCTCTCTTTCTCTAACCCTCTCTTTCTCTATGTCAGTTTACAGGATTATTGCAGGTCTGATTTCCCTCCAAATGGAGACTTGTAAACATCAGATTTCTTGTTCAATACGTCTCCCAAGCCTATAATTGATTAGCCTGAATTTTGGTTGGGAGAAGATGAAATCATGAGGTGAAAGAGGCATGATGGTCTATAGGGCATAGGGGTGACGCATGCTGATGTGTTGCATGCTTGGTGATTGGTCACTTGGGAGGTGGCCAAATTCGAGTTGTACTTATATATATATATATATATATATATATATCTTTGTACATTTGTATACAAAGATGCCCCTAGCCTAGTTGGTAACTTTTTGAATGAAATTTCTTTGCTTCCATAGGTCAAGGGTTCAATTCCCCTTGGCTTCACAAGTGAGTATTTTTTTTCCACTTTTAGGTTAAGGCCTTGTTTGGTTGACGCGAAAATTCCTAGTTTCACTGTTTCGGCTCTAACTTTCAATCCGTAGCTCTTTTTTCAGCGCGGTTTGTTTCGAGAGTTTCGTATTTTAGTTATCTTCAGTGTCACAGGCTCCGTGTCATTTATTATTTATTTCAGATTTCTGTAATTAGCTAATTCGAGTTCCGTCAGTGCTAAAACGACATTATTTCACCTAATTAATTGATAATTAGGTTCGGGCATCACATCCTCTTCTTAGACATATTTAATTACTTTGTTGGTCTATCACGATTGCCGAGAGATTATGATTAATTCCCTTAATCATTCTTTAAATCGGAACTAAGTAACAATTAGTAAATTAATTATTAATTATACAGGGTCGGGGTGTTACATAAAATGTGTCACACTTCTTAAAAACTGTTGCCCCTCAAGACTTTGGGTTATCACATGGTGGCTTGTAAACTAAAGCTATGAAAACATTTTGTGTCATATATCTCATAAACTCAATCCCTGGGGACTATAAATGTCACATTAGTGACCTTTATGTAATTTAGAGCTCTAGACCTACATAGTCTTCTTATCAGATTTAGACTCCCGACCTAGTCGCTTATGAAGACTTACTGGAAGTCTACCAGCTCTTAACCCCCGATAGGGTTTCGTAAGACACATAAAAGCTAAAACATGTTTGCAAAACATTCTTTAGGCTATCCATGCAATGAAACATTTAAAGAGATGTTATTTAAAAGCATGCAATTCAACCATTTATTTTAGTATTCTATAAACAGTCATGCAGTTAAAACATTTAGCATAGTAGTTTCAAATATGTTATAAAGTTGTAAAGAACTGAATGTAGTGTTATAAAACTATAAAGAATTAAATTTCATAGAAAATGTCTCCACTCAAGGTTCAAGGTTACTCATCTGTGGTCCAGAGTCCACAGTCACTTGCTAACTTGTTTATTTAACTCGCTTCGGCATTCATCTTATCTCTATTTCCTTATTGGTGATCCCAAATCATATATATAAATATTTTGATATTATATTTGTATATACTTCAGTTTAAATTTTTGTCTACTTAAGCCTTAAAGGTAGTTTGGTAATTTTATAGTTCTTATTATGCGTCTTCGGTATCCAATTAACTTAAATAAAGCTCATTTTTAAACTTAGAGACTCCAATATTCATTCGTATAAGTGTCTCTATACGTTTTATACTCACCTGGTAGCTTCATTTAGCATTAGAGATGCATTAGTTATTTTTTAGTTTGTTTTGGTGTTCTATTATTCCCAAATAGACATTACCGTTGGATCTAGAATGTCAAAGATAATAAGTTTAGGCTCTTCTAGATCTTAATTTCATTGTTTGTGACTTATTTTAAGTCTAAGGGTGTTTTCATAATTTTTACATTTTATGTCTCTAATGTTTCGATACCTCGTTTGACGAAATAAATCTCACCATTGAGTCCGGAACGTCAAAAAATGATAGGGATAGACACCCTTTTTATTTTATTTGGTCTCACAACATTTAATTTAATTAATTTAATTATTTAATTCAATATATATTATGTAAAATATATTCACAAGGTGTTCGGTGGCAACTTGGCAACCACTAAGCCTATAGTTTCTTCCTCTCTACAGGTCTTGGGTTCGACTCCTCTGGGCACATCCCTTTTATTTATTTATTTCTTATTTTTGTTAAAGCAAACAATGGACAAGGAAGGCAACCATGTAATATCCCGACCCAAAAATACTAGGGTCATAGGGCACGTATTACGAGGTTAAGAAAATTAGTGTAAGATTTTTACACTCAAAAGAATAATTTATTATTTAAATAAGTTAATTAATTAAATGTAAGAAATATATATTTAATTATAATTAATTATTGTGGCACACATTTACACACATGAAAAGTGTGTCATGTATATGTATATGTGATCAAGTATGTATGGATGTACTGTATATAAATAAATTAAATATATATATATATATATGTAAATATGTAAAGTGTGAACAGTAGTGTGTGTAGTGTGTGTCGGCTGTGTGTGTGTTTACATATGAATTGGTGTGTGTGGTATTATATATATATATATATATATATATATTATATACAAATATCATACAACATTAAATGTAAAGCAAACAAGAGAAAAAGCAAAATTTAATGAGAAACAGAGAAATTAATTGAGAAGTGAAAGAAGGGTGGCCGTGAGATCATGAGGGAAGAGAGAGAGAGAGGTCAGTTGCTTCTCTTTAAAAGCAAAGCATGCTTGCTTCTTAAGAAAAAGAATCAGAGCTAAAGGGAAGAAGAAGATGAATAGTAACAGTTCGGCTTTTGGGTCAAATTGGGTTCGGGTCGGAACCCGACCCATCGCAGAAAAGGGTTAAGTTGGACGGTGTCGTTTTGAGGTGTTATGTTTTAAAATAAAAACATTAGGGCTGACGTCATCATGGTGTCAACATCACGTATAAAACCGACCAGACCGGTTGGTTCAATGGAAGACCGGATCGGTTCACTTAGGTTTGAACTGAACCCACTGGTTTTCTATTTTAATTAAAATAAATAAACCAAGACTTTTCCTATTTGCGGATTGACCCCAGAACTTCTGGAAAATCCTATTGTGGCCCAACTGATGGAAAGTTTAGGCAGTTACACCCCTGGACAAATAATTAAATAATTAAATAATTAATTTAATTATTTAATAAATAAAATAAAATTTCTATTTTGCCCCTGAGTCATATATGATGCAAACGAAGTCCAAATTAAACATATGAATAGTATATTTTAACTATTTTGGATATTCTGAGACTAATGGTGGGGTCCGTTTTGTGAAACGGGGTCCCAAAAAATAAAGACACATAAAGGGGTAAAATGACCAAATTACCCCCAGTGCCTCTAAAGCCAAATTGAAACCAGAGAGGGTCTAAATTGACTTTTTTCAACATTCCGGACTCAATGATGGAGTCCAAATTATGAAACGAAGTACGAAAAAATATGACACGTAAATGGGTAAATGACCATTTTCCCCTTTTACATACAAAAGTCCAAATTAAATTCTAGGAGGGTCTAAATCAACTTTCTTCGACGTTCTGGACTTAATGGTAGAGTCTATTCGACCAAAAGAAATGTCTAAAATAAAATAACATAAAATTTGATGAATGGCATTTGTCAGATGACTATAAACTAAAATATTGCCGAAGTACTAAACTAAGGCAAGTGAAATACGAAAAGACACGACACGTAAACAGGTGAAGTACATAAATGTAAATTAAAGTTAATGGAGCTACCAAAAGAGTATAAATTGAAATAAATTGAATTTCTAACACATTAAATTGTGTCATAGGTTAAGAGTACGAGTTAAATTAAGTACATATGAAATTATGAAATCGTTTAGGATCTAATACGAACTAAGCATAAGTTAAGTAGCATCAATAAGTGTTATTACGGTGAATGTGAAATTAATGAGGTTATTATGAATTGTTCTTAGCAACTACAAAGGAAGTGGGAAAGCGCATTATTAGCACTAACCCTAAAGGACCAAGGTGAGTAACCCTGCATTTGAAGTGGAGATTTAACTCCATGGATTTGAAAAGGTTTTAAGTTCAAAAGATACGAAGTATTTTAATTCCAAATTCAGTATATTACATGATTTCAGTTTTAAATTATTTCTGTGCTTATAAACCCTATTGTGACATGCCCAGTAAATGTTTTCTTTACAGTTTTCTTAAAAATGTGTTTTCAACATGTTTGAGTTAAAATACAAATCTTGTTAAATATTCTGAGTTTGATTATTTCAAGTATACGAAGATTTTATCATGAAGTCATGAATGTGATGTTTTTAAAATACTCATGAATAGTATTTATTTGAAGAATGCCATATGATAAATGTATCTGTAATACAAGATAATAATGCATAAGTACATAGGTAGGATTTAGGGTTCTTAGGAACTCAATTAACCTGTCATGTGCTACATAGTCAGGATTTTGGGTTACTTCGAAGCCCACTTGGCCTGTCATGTACCAAATATGCCCGGTAGCAGGACCTAGTCCTCCAGGCAATGAGATATCTCGAGAAACCCTATCTGTTCTGTTAGCGAATGAGTCAAACCTACCTTTTAGGGACCAGGAAGATGATTCTGATCGGTTCAGTAAGGTTATCTCACTACGCATACGTAAAATGGGAGTCTGGTTCAAAACGAATTCCACTAATGAAAGAGATAAGATGACAAATGAGTTTGAAAATGGAAGCAGGTTTTACCCTCATTTTCATAGTACATATTTATGTGTTTTAAAGTTTATATACTTTATTGACGAAGTACGAGTTTAGCTTGAATACTTTTAATATTTTAAAGCTATCTATTTTATGAAATGCATATGTTTCGAGTTATATACTCTATTTGATGAAGTACGAGTTTAGCTTGAATACTTTAAATGTTTCAAAGCTATCTGTTTTAAGAAATGCATATGTTCTATGTTCAAGTATATGAGCAATTGGCAGTGAATGTTTTACAAACTCTTATGTACTAAACCACTGTTAATTGAAACCCCATGACGAATGCTGGAATTACTCACAAGCTTAGATTAGTTTACCCGAATTTTTATTCGGACCCCCCTTTAAGGTGATTTACTGCAGTATTGATTTTGAGGATGATGATGATGAAGTCTGCCATTTTTGGGAAGACATGTTTAAGTAGTTTCTTTAGGAAACCTGTGAACATTACTAGTATATTTTGTATTAGAAGACAATATACTGATATGTATAAGCCCCATGGGGTAAACAAACATGTATTGTTTATAAAGTTTTTAAGTTTTTAGTTATACTCTGAATGTTAAATCATGTATGCTATGTAAAGAGTGGCAGTACCGGATGGATGTGCGTAATTTAAAAATAAGAAAAGAAAAGAAAAAGTTTTTCACGCTTCCGCAATCACATGTTGCACATCTATTCGATACCGCTGCTTATGTGAGGCTTCGCCCTAAGGTCCTCGAGCCTGAGGGTGGTGGTCGCGATGCGAGATCCGCACAGGGTGGGTTTCGGGTCGTGACAAACCAAGAATAAGATATCCATGTTCCGCTAAAGGTTATTAAATCCAATTACTAACCCCGTCGCCAAACAGGCTTAATCCCTATTTTTAAAAACCTTAAAACCATATCAAACAGTGTTGTCTCACTTGCTGTTACTGCATATGGGCGGGTTTCGACCTGAACTCGAATCCGAGACCTGACCTAACTATTCATTATCTTCCTCACGATGGTCATTGTTCATCGTCGAAACCCCAGTTTTTCTAGCCCTATTTCATGGAGTTTGAGTCACCTATGTGATCTATTTTTTATTTTTTATTTTAAACAACTTCTGGGAGTTCAATAATCATTTTGGCATTGCTTTGGGGCATTGAAACCAATCTAAAAAGCTTAAACCAAAGCTTTCATGGTCAACTGTGTTTTCTATCGTTCATGCTTGATTCTTAACCAATTTGTGTGTGGCTTGGCCTATGATGATCCTTGGATCAGTAGCTATAAATCCCCATTCATAAAATCCTATTTTATGTTGGACTTTGGAGGTTCCTTTTGAAATTGAAGTTTACAACTCAACTTATGGAGCTCATCTTTGAGCTTCTGAGTCGTGGTCTAGCATTTTTATGATCCCCTTTGGGGTCTACTTTAAGTCCCAAGCCTTCAATTTCAATTTAATCATTTTTTAAATAGGCTTAATCCCTATTTTTGTTAAAAATAACATATCAAACAGTGTCGTCTCATTTACCCGTTACTGCGTATGGGCGGGTTTCGACCTGAACTCTAATTCGAGACCCCAGCCAACTATTCATTATCTTCCTCACGATGGTCATTGTTCATCGTCGAAACCCTAGTTTTTCTAGCCCTATTTCTTAAAGTTTGAGTCGCCTATTTGATCTATTTTTTTTATTTTAAACAACTTCTGGGAGTTCAATAATCATTTTGGCATTGCTTTGGGGTATCGAAACCAATCTAAAAAGCTTAAACCAAAGCTTTCATGGTCGACTGTGTTTTCTATCATTCATGCTTGATTCTTAACCAATTTGTGCATGGCTTGGCCTGTGATGATCCTTGCTATAAATCCCCATTCATAAAATCCTATTTTATGCTCGACTTTGGAGGTTCCTTTTTGAAACTGAAGTTTGCAACTCAAGCTATAGAGCTCATCTTTGAGCTTTTAAGTTGTGGTCTAGCATTTTTGTGATCCCCTTGGGGTCTGCTTTAAGTCTCAAGCCTTCAATTTCAATTTAGTTAGGGTCGAATCAAACCTAGTTTGAAGCTCACTCTAATGGTGGTCTGTGTGGTTTTAGGGTTTCTAGTTAAACAAAGCTTGGTTTCGTGATATGCTTCACACGTGAATTTAATTGTATGTATAATAAATCATTTATATAGCTTCAAATAGTAGCCTACACAACTAAATCTTAGAGAGAGAATTTGAAGTTTTTAGAGCTTATTCTAATGGCAGACGATTTTCTCTATCTTTGAGCTTGATTTCTGAACTCTAATGGTTGTTGAATCTTTCTTCCTTCTTTCAATTTCTAGAGTTTTCCTCAGTTTGGTTTGGTATACACCCATACATATACCTCTCAAGCTCATTCTCTTTCTTTCCGGATCTCTTTTCATTTATCGTGATCTGCCTTCCCTTAGTTTGATTCTTTTATCCTAGAAATGTGCTAGTAATTATAATTTTCCTTGGTTGTCTTGATTCGCTTGCATGCGTTCAATTGTACACTCATAATTTCATAGCTATACTGTCACGAGCTCACACTATGCACACACTTTCTCACTTTCTCTCTGCACTTTCTTTATCATTTTGGTTTGGTGGTAGACAATTCTCCACCTTCTCTCTTTTCTTTTCGTGTCAACAATTCACTTATTCCACTGCGCATTATTGTTCACATGCATTTATCACATCTCTCCCTTTGATATATTCTCACTATTGATTCACGGGTCTCTCATCCTTTCTTTTCTTTCTGTCTAAGTGTAGATTGTTCAATTTTGTTTTGTTTCAAGCACTTAACTTGACGCACTCATGTCTCTATCTATTTTATATATATATATATATATATATATATTAATTATCACTTTTATGTGTACACTTTATTCACTTACTATTCTCTCACGGCAATGTATTTGCTTCGTTATGCCACACGGCTAGTTGGTTAAAGGTGCGCGTACATGTATCTTCTACATAAATTATCTCAAATATGTATTTTATTTCCCCAATTTCCCTTGTTAGGAGTTTTGTATTTATCTGACCCTCGATCTAGACTAAAAATAAGCAAGTTACTCTTTTACAATCTTTCAAGTCCATTCATAATATTGTTCAATTTACCTCAACAGATTTACATTAATGTTGCTTCTGATACACTACTTTGATTTTGATACATTGCTTTTGATTTATTGCATAAAATGACAAGCACCTAATTTGGTTCAAGATATTACATTCTCCCCTTCTTACAAAGGAGTTTGGGTCCCTCAAACTTGGAATAACTTGTATTTCAATAATTTGGTGTGCTCCTATTGTTCATCTTTTTTTGAACTGGCCTTCTTTGTTTCAGTGTCCATCCGAACGGATTTCCCAACTTGCTTCTTAGTACTCCTGTGACCATAACCCAAATCAGTGATGTCATTTTTGGTGAGGAGTGATATGGTGAGCAGTGTTAAAGCTTATGTCAATAAACATGAGCTGCTGTTAGTGGCAAGGTCATTTTCGAGTCATCTTCCAAGTAAGACAACCATCGCAGCACTATGTATCGTGACTAATACTACTTCTAAGATTATCGGGTTTCATTCCCAAACGAACTCTCATTGTTGGGAGCTTGCAGATTTTCTACAATGCCACTCTTCTAGTGGTTCTGTTATCTTTCGATATCGGTGAGGGTTCTCCCTCTTTTTCAATTTTCATATAAGGCGTAGAACTAGGGGCCTTATTCATTTCATGGAGTGGGTAGAGGTTGTATCTTTTTTTCAGTTTCGAAGAACCCATATTCGGTGATTTGTAAACGTAAATATATATGCATATAAACGGTTGGAGTAAGGCGAAGGTGTTAGCATACACATATCTCTCTTCATATTCAAGTGTGAGTCATTTTCCTAGGGCTTTTTTCATTTATAGGCCATTGTCTCCCTTGTTAAAGACGATTGGTTCACACTATGCTGTCACATTATCATTCCTACTCTAGTCTCTAAAGTCGACAAGCATAGCTGAATGACAACTTTTTGGTGGATAGATATTGAGGAAAGTGCGTAAAAGCATTTGGGCATACGTGTTTTTATTTGTTTGGTGAAACATTGGAGTGTGAAATCCGGTGATAATCCAATAAAAGTTTCGATGATTATTTTTACCCACGTATGTATCATACTCGTCTACCAACAGTATTGATTACGGTATAACATCTTAACTATATATCTCTATTTCTTTCGATTGTTGTATACGTCGTCGTGTTGAGGGTTCTTGTTGATTTCTTCCATTCCTCCATCATTTCCTAACGTTATCCTTTCCTCTTCTTCACAATTTCCCCGTTGGCCACAATCTTCCATTTCATTATCTAGCAGCGTCGGCTTATCGACAGTCATTGCAGCTATTTCCCTAGCTTTGGCTACCTTATTTTTGATCGTTGATTTCTACTCCTTATACTACAAGTATTAATCATTTCCCACTCTTGAGGTCAAGATCCGTAGATCTAACTTTTGTGATTGCGTTTTCAAGTATTCTTCTCTTAACTCGTCTTCACACCAATAGAGACAAAGCTCAAAATCTCGCTTCTATCTGTGTTATTCTATTCACTCTCTTACAAGGTCAAGGTTTGATATTCGACTCTTTTCCTTCTGGTCGCCGACAATCTCAGTTTTTACTAATCCTTCTTTTTAGTTTCCTCACAGATCTGATTTGTCGTCAACGGTTACAGTGACTTCTTCCGTATTGTCTGTCTGTCGACAGTCATCAGCTTCGATCTTCTCCATAACAGGTACATGATTCTTGGTAAGATATTTCTAGGTCTGATTAATGGGGTTACTTGTTGATTAGACATATTTTCTATTGCATTTTAGGTGTCTTCTGTCTTGGTTTCAGCTGAGTAACTTAATGTCATTGGAATTCCTCTGAGATTTGAGAGATGTTCTTTTATTATTTCTTTTTATGTTGATAGCTACTTCATTTCTAACTCTTACAATGTCTATTCTTTTTCTTCAATCGTGTTTGGGATTGTTTTCAATGTTTTAAATAAAATTAAAATCTGGTTTCTGATGTATTTCAGGGATTCCTGTCTGTTCTTAATTTTTCCTAGATGGGAGAAGAGTATAAATTGGTGTTCATTGTTAATTGCTATTATGTTAATCTTTGCAACATATTTACTATCACTTCATCCTCTTCAGATGATGTTTGAATTGTAATCTTTTAGCTTTAACTTTCTGAACTTCAGATGATTTGTCTTGTAAGTATGACTATTCGTGAAGTATTTTTCATTGTTGGATTGAAAGTGTTGTCATGGTCACAATACCTTAATTACTGAATAAAATTACTCGCAAAACCTAATTTCTACCTCAATCTCCATCAGTCTAATGTTTAGTGACTGATCTAACTCTTCTAACTGTTACTGACTTTCCAAAGAGTTCCATCTTTAGATTTACTTTAATTGTAATAATTTACCACAACTATTGTTTTAGAATACTTTTTATGGTAATTAATGTTTACAATTGTATCTGACATACCAACTACTTCGAGGTTATTGAGGGTGAGATTTCTACTAGCTCATGGATCAATGCCGATAGGTCTTTGACCTTATACTTTGGTTTATGTTATAAGAATCCTACTCACTGATATTTAAGGGCTTATCAATGTTTGTAATACTATCTACCTCATCTCTTCTAACTATCATCTTTCACTCATCTATTGGCTTCTTCTTCTCAGAGTTGTCCTGATTTAAATGACATAGTCTAATGTACAGTCACCTTTATGGCAACCAACCTTCTTAACCTGACTAGTATTGTCATAATTAATGACTCTATGATACAGGATGACCCTATTGCCACAGTGGTGGCCCTGGGTCTCGTTTCTCCTCGCGATGAGGGATTACTGGTAGCCAGGAATGATGCTAATGTTGTCTATGATTCTTTGATTCTCTGTGTTGGCATTATGAACTCTGTTTCAAATATGGCTCGACGTTTACATGCTAGAGGTGCTATAATTTGATCACTAAATGACCACACTGTTGTTTTGTGGCGATTGCTCTTCCTATAAAAGAATTAAGGAGCTCTCATGGGAAAATAAAAAGTTGGAAAAATTTGTGGATTAGTCTGCTCAAACTCTAGAGACCAGAATTTTAGAGTTGAAAAGGGATAACAGTCAATTGTAGAAGCAATATGAAAGACTCTTGGCTAAGGTTCAAGGAAAACCTGTAGCTCCTGATACTTAGCTCTTTTTGTAATTTATTAAGAAAGATGATTCTTTCAAAAAAACTTCTAGGGTTCCCCTTTCCTTTTTGATAAGGGTAGTGTTTTACTTTAGCACTTTACTTCTTTAACTCTAATTTTAGAGTTCTTATGACTTCTCATACTATGGATAATCATTTTCGCCTACTCGTACTCTTCCTTGAGTTCATACTCCATGAATTTTAACTCGATTTGTCACGACTCGAAACCTACCTTGCGCGGATCCCGAATCGCTGCCGCCACCCTTCAGCCCAGGGGCCGTTGAATGGACTATGTAGGCAACGGTGCTGAACTGCGGTACGACTTGTGTTTGCGGAAGCGTGAAAAACTTTTTCTTTTCTTCCTTTTTTTAATTTTTCGCACATCCGCCCGGTACTATCGCTCTTCAGAATGGTACACATAATTATACATTCAGAGCATAATAAAACTTTTAAGACTTTTTAAATAATACATGCATGTTCGGTTGCCCTGTGGGACTTAAGTACAATACTGTTTAAAAACTACTTATAACAAAAATGACCAACATATGGTCCTACTACATCCATGCTAATCTTGTAGGGGAGGTTCCTACACCTTTTCTATCAAAATGGCCAAACTTTTAATCATCTTCATTACCTGAAAGAGTCATGGGTAATCCATTTGAGCTTCACTAAGCTCGTGAGTAATTCTAGCAATTGTTCATGGGTTTTCAATTGGCAATGGTTAGTATAAGAGAGTTTATAAAACGTTCACTACCAATTGTATACTTCAAATACAGAATATATACATTCTTTAAAACAGATAGCTTTGAAACATTTAAAGTAATCAAGTTAAACATGTATTTCTTAAAATATACCATAAAAGAGACTTCAAAACATGTAGTTATGTTTAGCAAAATAAGGGTAAAACCTGGCACCATTTTTGAACATAACATCTTATCACTTTCATTAGCAGAATCCATTTTGAACCGGACTCCAATGTTACTTCCTATGGAGAAATCTCATGCCTGGGAGATTAGATCCTGCTACTTGGCATTCTTCATGTCAATTGAGTTCCGAAGAAACCCAATATCATTTGTAGTGCTTATACACGATTTATCTTGCATTTCCAGTGGCAACAAGTGACATATAAAACATTTACAAATAGATGCTACTTAAAACATTAAAACACGACCTCTCTATAGTTGCATTTTAAAACATATAACACATAACTTCTTCAAATAGATGTTTTTATGAGCATTCAAAATATGATGTTCATGACTTTATAATAGAGTCTTCAAATACTTGGAATATGCAAATTCAGAATATTTAATAAAATTTGTCATTTTAAACTTAGACATGCAGAAGTATACTTTAAAGAGAAACTGTAGTAGAAATCATTCACTGAGCATGTCACAATAGGGTTCTCTAAAGAAACAGAAATACTTTAAAACATGAATCATATAGATATTGAATTTGAAATTCAAATGTTTTAGATATTTTGAACTTTAAACTTTTTCAAATCCGTGGAGTTAAATCTCCACTTCAAATACAAGATTACTCACCTTAGACTTTGGGATTGGCACTACTGATGTGCCTTTCCCTTTCTTTTAACGAGCCTAAAACAATTTATGAAGATTTCATAAATTTCACATGTACTTCAATTATCATCAAATTTGTGATCTTAACCTATTCTTAAACTGTGTAAAGCCTAAATCCTATGATATGTTTTATTCTTCTTAAATCGGACTACTCGTAGCAATTTATAAGTTGCATTTACATATCTATTTACTTTTTTGTACTTTAATTGATAAAATAGATATTACTTTCATTCCTTATCTTCGAGCGACTCAATTGCCTCAAATTTATCACCCACATCTTCTGTTCTTTCGACCAACTCCTTTGCAGCCTTTTCTTTCATCAGTCATTCCATCGGGACGATAGGAATCCGAATAATGAACGACTCCCAACAGAGGATTTCCACCTTCTTGGCAGTGTTTTTTTTTTTGTTTCAGTTACATTCTTCCTCCAAGTTGAATCATCCATGTTGATTTAATTCAATCTCAACCTATGGCACAATTTAAGTATTAGGTAATTAATTACTATTTCTAATTATACTCTTCGGGTTCATTAAATTTTAGGTTTGTTTTTATAACTTCACATATTTTTTTGTACTTATTTTCATAATATGGACCTCACCATTGAGTCCAAAACGTCAGAGAAAGTCAACTTAGACCTTCTCGGATTTCTATTTGGCTTCGGGGGTACTAGGGGCAAAATGGTCATTTTACACTTTTACGTGTCTTTCTTTTTTGGAATTCTGTTTCATAAAACGGACTTCACCATTGGGTCCAAAAGGCTCAAGATAATAAATTTACACTATTCATTTGCTAAATTTGGACATCGGAAGCTATTTTAATAATTAACTAATTTAATTAATTTTATTAACTAATTATATATTAAATAGAGAATGTTTTCGTATATGTACACACGTGCTCATGTGGCACGGTGGTGGCGTGTGGGGGATAAGTGCCCACATGTCGTGTGGTCTGGGGTTTGACTCTTGGCAGTAGCGCATCCCCCCTTTCTTCTAAAAGAAAACTGATTTCCTTTGCAACTCAAATAGGGCCAAAATGACACAGTTCGCATAGCCCTTAGTGCACCTGGGTGGGCTCCGACTCGACCAGGTCAATGACCCGAACCCCTTCTCTTCTTCTTTGACTTTCCAGTGACCGGAACAGTGCAACTCCGGTCACCCTTTCTGGCGCCGGTGACCGGATTGCACTGAAGTCCAATTTTTTTTTTCTTCATTTTGAAGCCAAATTTCACTCCTAAACATCCTAAAACATGATTTAAAGCCTATATATATATATATATCAATCTAAGCCTCTAAAATACATCAAAATCTCATGTTTTTCAATTTTACATTTTTCGATAAACCTCAATATCTTCTTCATTTCGCCACCATTTTACATGCGATTTCTTCCTATGTGTTCCATTTTTCTCATAGAATTTAAATATGCAATTCGTTCTAAGCTTCATGCAAGCCTACATCAAAACCCAGAAATGAGAAGTTTTTGAATAACTTAAAATTTCTTACCTTTAGCTTGCAATTTCTCCTTCTTTTCCTTCTAATCCTTATTTCTGAATTTCAAAGACTCCTCAGCTTCTTAATTTTCTCCTTCAAAACACATGTTTGGTGCATGTATACATATGCAACCCAAATGGCTGAACCTCTTTCTCTCTCTCTTCCTTCCCTCTCTTCTCTCTGTTTTTCTTCCCATTCTTGACTTCTCTAAATTTTTGTTTCTCTTACAGCTTTGCATTAAATGTTTTGTTTGATTTTTTTGTGTTATATACATATTATATAAAACACACACTACACATACTTTTTACACATAGTAGGCTGCCGACAATCCCCTCCACAATTCTGCCCACCTTCCTGCATTTACACAACCTTGTTGATATTTATTTCTCCTTATATATATATATATATATCTTCCATATTCATACATATTAAAGCATTTATATATATACACACACACATAATGATATATATATATATGTACTTGTATTTATATATTTCTATATTTATATATACATCAATATTTTATATATATATATATATATATTTATTTTTGGGTGTATATATATAACTATGTAAATATACACGTATTCCCGTATAATCGAGTTCCTTGAACGGATAGTCCCAGGGCACTCGGGTTTCATAGCCTAAATTAAATTATAAAATTTTAATCTCGATATGCGAGCCACATTACCCGATATTTCGGGTCGAGGTGTTACACGATGGTTGGATAAGGCATGCCACATGTGTTTCTCAACCCCAAAGGTATATAGTAAGGTGATTAGTCTTACTCATAACTAACGGTTCTAATAGTATACTAGCATATACTGCCATATTTCTCGTCCTTCTTCATGATCACTTAAACCCTTAATTTGTGATACTACTCTGATGGTAGGGCTGTCTATATAACCTAATCCTTTTATATAGCAACTTTGTGGTGGTACTAAACTTTTAATCCCGAAATCCCTAAGGGAAACTTAATAATCTCATGCTTTGATGTTCTTAGGTTAGTCTTTCCCATAAACCCTTAACATTACTTTGTTACTATTTTTATTGGTACCCTTAATCCTAACACTTAATTGTGATGTGTTCCTAGTACGGTATTTTCCCAAAAGACCATTAACCTTTACTTTGATACCAACTATGTCACATCCCAAAACCCATCCTATGCGGATTATAGATAATGACCGGCCAGTTAAGTACTTCGCCAATACACCAACCATTGGCAAGGTATTGATGATGTATTTAACCAAAGGCTTTTTCATTATTCCCAAGTACATTGCATTTGGTTATATTAATTCATGCAGCGGAATTCTTGTCTATTAAGAATTTTATTTGAATGTAGTCATACTTGGAAAAGCATAACTAAACTGTACATTAGAGTTATAATAATATGAATCTCTAACTATTACATTTTGATGAGTGTCTCTCACTTTCTATTTTTCCTTTTGTCTGTTACACAAATCTGGCATCTATTGTCTCAAATTGGCACCTCCACAACTAGGATACAAATCTCCTTTCACTAGAGTCTCTATTCATCATAGCTTATTAGCATATGATTCTAAAAACTTCTTAGTAATCCCTGAAAATACATAGGACAAATCCCTGTGAGTGTATTGAAAAGCTCGTGAGTAACACCAGTTCCTTGTCATGGGTTTCTGAAAACCCATTTTTATCATTTTTACAATTCTTAAAACTTTCGAGGATAGCAATCGAAAAGATTTGTACAAAAAGCTACTGGCATTTTTAAAACATAAACATATAACTGGGAGTTGCAAGATATATACTAGAAATCATACAAGGGTTTAAGTTAGAAAGTTTTGCAAGTTAATTATGATATCATAAAATTTGATACTTGTGAGCAAATAAAACGTTCCATACTTCTTAAAAATTAGTGTCCCTTAGGACTTTGGGTTGTCACATGGTGGCCTATAAACTAAAGCTGTGAAAACATTTTGTGCCATACATCTCATAAACTCAGTCCCTGGGGAATATAAATGTCACATTGGTGACCTTTATGTAATTTAGAGCTCTAGACCTACATAGCCTTCTCACCAGATTTAGACTCTCGGTCAAGTCGTTTATGAAGAGTTATTAGAAGTCTACCGGTTCTTAACCCCAGCAAGGTGTCGTAAGGCACATAAAAATTGAAACATGCTAGCAAAAAATTCTTTAGGATCCATGATATGAAACATTTAAAGAAATGCTACTTTAAAGTATGCAATTCAACCATTTATTTTAGTATTTTGTATATAGTCATGGAGTTAAAACATATAACATAGTAATCTGAAATATGTTATAAAGCTGTAAAGAACTGCATGTAATATTATAAAACTATAAAGAACTGCATTTCATGAAAAATATATCCACTTCAAGCTTCAAGGTTACTCACTTGTGGTCCAGAGTCTACAGTCACTTGCTAATTTGTTTATTTGACTAGTGTCGGCATGCATCTTATCTCTATTTCCTTATTGGTGATCTTAAATCATAGATCATAATATTTTGATACTATATTAGTATATACTTCAGTTTAAATCTTTGCTTACTTAAGCCTTAAGGGTAGTTTGGTAATTTTATCATTCTTATTATGCGTCTTCGGTTTCCAATTAACTTTAATGAAGCTCATTTTAGACTCAGAGGTTCCTATATTCGTTAGTATAGGTGTTTCTTTACTTTTTATACTCTCCTGGTAGCTTCACTAAGCCTTAGAGATGCATTCGTTATTTTTTAGTTTGTTTTGGTGTTTTATTCTTCCTAAGCAGACATCACCACTGGATCTAGAATGTCGAAGATAATAAGTTTAGGCTCTTCCGAATCTTAATTTCGCTGTCTGTGGCTTATTTTAAGTCTACGAGCATTTTTGTAATTTTTATATTTTGTGTCTAATTTTTCGGTACCTCGATTGACAAAACGGATCTCACCGTTGAGTCCTAAATGTCAAAAAATGCTAGAGTAGACACTCTTTTTATTTTATTTGGTCACACATAACATTTAATTTAATTATTTAATTCAATACATATTATATATATATATATATATGTTTATTTATATTATGTAAAATATATTCGCAAGGCGTTCGGTGGCAACTTAGCAGCCACTAAGCCAATAGTTTCTTCCTCTCTATAGTTCTTGTGTTCAACTCCTCTGGGAGCATCCCTTTTATTTATTTATTTTCTTATTTATGTTAAAGTAAACACCAGACAAGGAAGGCAAACAGGAATAAGATATTCCTGTTCCGCTAAAGGTTATTAAATCTAGTTACTAACCCCGTAGCCAAACAAGCTTAATCCCTATTTTTTAAAAACTTTAAACCATATCAAACAGTTTCGTCTCACTTATCCGTTATTGCCTATGGGCAGGTTTCTGTAATATCCTATGTCTTATTACTTTTATTATACTTTATTGCTATATGTGAATCCATTTCAAGTAATGATAAAGTGTGGAATTAGAGTATGCTTTAAGCATGACTGTGTGATTCAAATTGATGAGTTTACTAGTATGAATAGTGAGACAATAATTAAAATCCTAGTAGGAGAAATTATGAACAAAATGATATTTCTAGTAGGCTTTTAAAATGATTCTTAAGCTAAAACATAATTAATTAGGTTAATCCTTATTCTAAGGTTAAGCATAATTAGAGCATACTTAACTAAACTAACCTAGTTTGTGATAGGTTATTGGAAGGTTCTTAAAAATTTGTTATATCTAAACTAATAATGTTTAATTAGAAACCTTAATACATGATTAGTGAATTAAGTTAATTCCAATTGGGTTAATTAGGGTGTTTAAGCAAGATAGATTTGTACTAATCCTAGGTTATAACCTAAGCCTTATAATTATCCAAGTTAATTTTAATTAGAGAAAGGTAAGGAAGATAATTGTTCACATGGGCAAGGGACCTACAATTTGGAATATCTAGCCCGCCATTGTTCACTATTCTTACGGAACTTGTGCAGAGATTTGTCTATATATATATGTATGTATATATTATACATATGATATAAATATATATACATAAAAGGGACAAAAAAAAATCAAATTAGTAAGAGAGGAAATATAGAGTTAATAAGAGCAAGATACTTCAAATATGTGAGAGTTCACAAGGTGACACCTAGCCCACATATAGATACATGTTTGTATCTATTATGCCTTACAAAATAAATTGTAGAAACAAGCAAGAAGCTCTCTAAAATGTGTTGGACAGAATAATAAAGCAAGGAAGAAAATAAAGAAAACAAGAGAACAAGAAGGAGAAAGAAGAAGCTTAAGGAGAACTAACCTAGAGGTTGAATTCTTAAACAATCAAAGTATGAATTCTAGTCCTAATATCTTATTCTTTAATTTAATCGGAAAAGAAACATTTAAAAATGACTAAGAACTCAAATTCAATTAAGAATTGAATGAAATTCTAAACTAGTCTTGAAGTCTTAACAAGTTTTGCATGGAATAGTAATTACATGGATATAAGAGCAACATATATGATGTAGAAGGATGCATCATGATTAATGAGTGTTGATTAAACTAATTGGCTAATGATTAATAGTGTTAAAACAATCCTAGCACTACCTAGGTTATAATTAGCATGATTAAATTATCAAAGGAACTCTAAATGCGAGAAATGGTAAGGAAAAATGTTGTTGGAAATTAAAGGAAAATACCTTAATTAAAGTTAAATGATTTGTCTAAATGATGATTCAAGATGCTAGGTATAAGTGTTGAAACGACCAACACTTGGAAGTTAAAAATGAAACTTATAAGCACAATAAATAGGGGTGGTGCAGCTGCTATCCCAATTGTTTAAAAACTTTATATTGATGCAAATGAATTCCAACAAGAGTCAAAGGACGCTCCAATGGAATTAGAATATGAGAGATTTTATCATAATCCTAGATTGTGTTGTTTGAACTATAATGGGACAAGCGCAACTAAATAATGTTACATTACACTCAAATATGGTTCTAATATGAAATATATGTATGTAGGGTTCCTTAGGAGAGAAAAAGAATCAAGGAATGCTTTAAGAGCACAAGGTGAGTAATTCAGGCTCCTTGAAATGGTGAATTGAATATGATATTGTTAAACATGTTATTCTGTGTTTTAACAAGCAAAGCATTATGCTATATTCTCTATTGATGAAATTGAAGTACATTTTATAAGTATGCTTGATAAATAGATTTGCAAATCCATAGATAATCACATGATTTAGAACGTGTCTCTGTAGATGCCATTACATGGGCCCCTTTTATTATGTCCTTATTGGGGGACCAAAAGCCAGTAGGCCAGTAAGTAGGCTAGAGATCTCTTCAGTGTCATTATAAGTGACTGTCATTATATATGACATTCCGTTCAGAATCCGAGTCGATGCTGATTCTTCTGTTCTGACTATTGTAATGGGCATGCTAAATGATATTTGATATCTGTTATGAGCTCTATTTGGCTACTTATTGCTATTCAAATGTTTAAATAATAATTCCGTTTCTAAAAATGCATTTGAATTTTTTCAGTAATGCTTGATATCTATGGTTTTATTTAAAGTTTCTTTTGCTATAAAAACCCATGACAAGGCATTGGTATTATTCTTCGAGCTTTGTTAGTTCACCCCATTTCCCAACCAATTTTTCAGGGTAATGAAGCTTAAGATGGGGAGGAGACTTAAGGAAGAAGAGTTTGTAAAATTGTATAGCAAGACTTGCAAATATCACTTTTGAGCCTATGTAGGCTTCTAATATATACAATGCCTATTTTTGTGTGTTGGCTAGTTGTAGATGTAAATGACTTGTAATAAATTTTGCAAGTGTGAGTTTTATATTAAACTTAGAATTACTGTGATCAAATGTGGTTGGTATGAGTTTGATGTGAACCAGACAGGTTAAAATGTTACGCTTCTGCTATATTAATAAACTATCCATTATATAGCCCATTCGATTCTGTATAAGGCCTTGGTGGATGGCCGATCATGGACCATAACTCCATCCTACGTGGGGTGTGGGTCGTTATAGAGTAGTATTAGAGAAATAGGTTATGAAACCTTAGGATTGGGGTTATGTAATACCCTGACTCAGTTGTAACTGAATAAGCCATGTAACCCGAGCCGTTAGGGCTTTTTGTTTAATGTTGAATAAAATGGACGGTTTGGACACTCAATAGTCCGGAAGTACAGATAATGCCCGAGCGGTGCCGAGCAAGCCATGAACAAATACCGAAATAAAATAATAATAATAATAATAATAATAAATAAATAAAGTAATAACAAATAAAAATTTAGAATAAATGAAATTAAATAAAATAAAAAAGGAAATTATTATTTATGTAATGATATAATTAACTATATATATGTTTGTAATATATACATATATATATATGTATATATAAGTTTGCTGTGCACATATATATGTATGTATACTGAATGTGAGGATAAGGGAAGGGGGGCGCGAGGCAGTGATCTAGGAGAGTTTTAATTCCAAAAAACAAAAGAAAAGAGATAAGGTGATAAGGATGAGGTTGTAGAAGGGTTCGGAACCGAAGGGATTAAGAGAGAGAGGGACAGACAGTGAGGCGCATGCAATTGATATTTGTTGATATACACATGAGTTAGCGACCGAAAGTGAGAAAAGGAAGGAGTAAATAGAGGAAAGGAGATCGGGGTTGAGGCTGTGAGATTCAGAGGGTGCAGCGGGCGTGTTTCAGAAGGAGAAACTATGAGGAACTCGAAAACTAGGTAAGGGGGTGGGTTCCATTTTATATTTTTTAAAAAACATACATGATAGAATTGACTTTAGGGTCTGCATAAACATGAAAAAATGGTGTTTACTGCAATTTAAATCAAGTGAAAAGGGCTAGGAACAAGTGAGAAAAACATAGTTACAGGTGATGGGGAATAATCGAGTTTAAGGAAGTTTATGCATGGAACTTAGTTTAAACGATTGGGTATTGACCATATGGGGTGCAGGAACTAAGTAGGAACATATTTGAGCCAAAATAGTGAGAGAACCGCCATGAAAATGGCTCACCGGAGAATCACCGAATCTACTGTTTCTCCCAGTTTTGTAAGGATCAATGATCCAATCCAAAAATGAACGATGGATATGAAAAGCCCATGAGATTTAGGCGAGAACGACATCAATTTTTGTTGGGAAATCGATCGAAAAAGGGTCGCAGGCCCCGGGGAAGATGTCGAAACCCTACCGGAGCTTCGCCGGATAACCAAGGGGACAAAGTGATGAACAGTGCCAATAAAACGGCATCGTGTTAGGGTCTATTGGATCAAAACTGTTCCGTTTTGGGTGTGGTACTGTTTTAAATTTAAAACCAGATTTCTGGGTGTTTGGTTAGGGGTTTAAGGAAGTGAAAACGGAATAGGAATAGCCTATTCCTATTTTAATCCGCTAACCGCTGTTTGGCTTATAACAGTAAAGAAGAAATTGCGCAGGGGTTGTTGCCCCTGCGACTTGAATGCGTGACCAAGGGGGAAGGGTGGGAAGAATGGACCACTGTGCCACTGAGGCACATGTAGTCTATTTTGCTTCAATTAATATGTATATTAGTTACTTATAATTAAATTAAATAATTAATTAAATTAGTAATTATTCCATTAATTCCCAATATACAAACGAATCAAGTAAATAGTGTAAATTTACTATTTTGGACCTTCTGGATTTAATGGAGAGGTCTATTTTACAAGACGAAATGTCAAAATGACCAAAATACCCCTATGTCAAATGTGAGTCAAATGGACTCCGATTAAGTTAAGTAAATAGTAAATTTTTATTATTTCAAACCTTCTGGACTCAACGGTGAAGTCCAATTTGTGAAAACAGAAACCAAAAAATAGAGACACGTAAATGACCATTTTGCCCTTTTGGGGTATAGAAGTCCAAATAAAAAATTGCAAAGAGTCTAAATTAGCAAAAAAGATACTTATGATAATGAGGTATAAAATTTGATGAATAACATTTAAAACTAATACATGTTTAGTGAATGATAGGAAACTCAAAGGAAAAGAAAAAGTTATGGAATACTGAGGTAGATCACACGGATTAAAGGTAAGTGAATTCCTATCTCTTATACGTGATTTTTCAAGCCACATCATTTCTATTACTACCAAAACTTTGTACTCATGTATGTAACCGCTATTGTTATCCCACCATTGATATTGTCTATCTGGTGGTTGCCGATTGATTGTTACCTCATTGTTGCTATGTTGTACTGCGCCTTGAAAGACTTATTGATTGACGTTTACTGCATGCCATTCATACCTTACGCACTTTTTATAGAATCATGAATAGAATCTTGATTTATAATTGAATGTCAAATTTGTGCTCAGTCACAATATCCATCCGATTGCTTTCTGAGTTGGCAGGACCTACGGGTCGAGACTGTGAATGGACATATGGTGATGGGGGTGTTTTATCGATTGATGGGACCTACGGGTCGAGAGTGTAAATGGACATATGGTGATGGGCGTGTTTTATCGATTGACGGGACCTACGGGTCGAGACTGTAAATGGATATATGGTGATGGGGGTGTTTTATCAATGACGGGACATACGGGTCGAGACTGTAAATGGACATATGGCGATGGGGTGTGTTTTTATGCATGGAGTTATGAGGGCATTTTATATGCATTGAGGATAAAGAGGGGTATGTTGGGCCTCAAAAGACCCAAGGTCTGCCAACTAGAGTAAATACATCACTTAGGTTTGACTAAAATGTTGACTGTTCACTCATTAATTGTACTTGACTGTGACCAAGTTTGTAGAGATCTGAAAAATTAGAATAAAGTTTTCATTTTTGCTGGTAGGGCACTATTCATGCGCTGGTTGTTGGTAGGGCACTATACATGCATCATTTAGGCATGCATCATGTTTAGGAGCATAATTTGAGTATGCCATAGAATAGAAACATGCTTATAATGCTAAAATAAACCTCTTGAGAAAATTTGAGGCAAATCGAAGACAGTTCGAAAAATGGACCATAAAGGGCACCCAAGGTGGCTCGGGTGGACCTGGTCGAAACCGCTAACGGACGAAAATAATTTTTTTGAAGAAATATCATTTAAAATAATTTTAAAAACTTTGGTTAAAGCAAAATGTCTAATTGAGGCATTTTGGAACGGGTTATAGTGTAATGGGGTCCCGAACTTATTAAGGGCAAAAGGGTCTTTTCACCCCTTTGCCCCTTTTGTATAAATACAGCCCATTAGAGATAAAAATCTTAAAAATTGGTCTAAGAAGAAGGAGAATTCGTTCATAGAGAGAAAAGTGAAGAAAAACCTAGGGTTTTCCAAGGTTACAAGCCACCAAAACTCATCTCTAGGCTAGGATTCTCACAGGAATTTCTTCTAGGAAATTGTTCCCCACATAAAGGAATACATTCTCACCAATTAGTTTGGTTGCACAGCGAGCAAAACTACCTAGGGTTGAGAAAAACCCTTTTAGGTATGATATCTTGCTAAGTAAAGCATAGGGTTAAGTTTAAGAGTGTTTTATATGTTGATTTAATGATTTATATGTTTACTTGATGTTAGAAAGTCACTTAGGATGTAGTTGCTTTGAAAAACCTAGAGTAGGTAATTTGTATACTTGTGTGTTCTTTGAGCTCTTTGAAAATTTGTCGAAATAATGAACATGTAACTTGAAGATATGTTTGATTAATTACATTGTGACTTATGTTCATGTGAGACCTTGTGTTTTGGAAGATATGGTTGTTTAATGCATTGATACTTTGTGTAATTATGTGTTCTTTGAGAATTAGTAATATAGTGAACATGTAACAGGAGTATGTGTTTAAATTGATTGTATATAGCATATGTTCATGTGGAAGAAGTTGTGTGGTCTAAAAGTTAGAATTTACTTTATGGAAGATGCATGATTTAAGGTGTATACCATGTATTTAATAAATTGCCTCATTGAAATTGCATAGAAAAATCAAGGCATATTGGCATATTGTGATTCTTTGAGAACATAGTGTGGGTTGAGCACTTGGTGCTATGCATTATGAGGGTGTAGATCCTGTGGTGAAAAACCCAAAATTGGCCATTACATTGGTGCCTGCTAATCCAATGGGAGCGATTCGTGAAACAGGTATTAGTACTCACTAATCCAACTGGGAGTGATCTGTAAAACGCGACATGGTGGCATAGAGCTGCATGGGTGTGTCACGCATATTGTCATTGCACTGCATTGATGAATTGAAAAGCATATAGCTCATAAATGTACACTTGCACATACCACGCCTTAACTTTGTTCTTTGCATTAGCACTATGTCATACCAGCAGTTGTGCTGACCCCTTGTGGGATATCATTTTACAGATGAGGCTCCCAGTATTTGAGACTTGAAGAAGTCTTGAAGAATGGAGGGGACATGGACCATGAAGGATATTTGGCCATTGGGGCATATTTTTGTATGTATGAGGGCATAAGCCTTAAAACATGTGTATTCAAATTGTAGAAATCTTGTATAATATAAGAAAAATAGGCAAGGCCCTAAAATTGTAATGAACATGAAGTTTGTAACATTTAAATTTAAGGTATATGTGTATGTATGGTAGATTGTGTGTTTTAAGTAATGTATAAATGCTTAGTTAAAGTGAAGGATGCATTTAGGTTGCTAGTTGAGAAATGATAGGTTGTGTTGTGAAAAAGTAGGTGGAAAAAAGGCTTAGAAAACAAAGGAAAGCATGCTAAGATCTTATGAAATTAAAAGGTTAGTTAGGTGTGTAAAACACTCTAAATATAGGTGGAAAAAGTGCCAAAAATGGGGGTTAAAAACCTTGAAGAAATAGGCCTAAAAATAGGAAAAAAGTAGCTTGCAAAACTTTGGAAAAAATTTTGAAAAACAGAGAAACTTAGCTGCTGGATGGAGAAATTCAGTCGCAACCAGTTACAGTAAACCTGCAAGAAAAATCAGGTTTTGGACCAGACCAGCCTTGCCCAACTGCCCAATAGCGCCCCACGTGTGCGCGTCCGTGCCTTGCGCTCTGCACGCCCATGCCTGCTTGCCCCCGTGCGTGCCGATGCCACGCCTCCCTTGCGCCTGCGCATGTGCACCTAGCACCCTTCCTACGCGCAAGTTTCTTGACAACCTCTTGACACCTGCCCTTTGCCACCTTTTTTAGCAATGTTTGGCCAACCTTTTGGGCTATGTTTGGCCACTCTATTGGGCCATGTTTGGCCATTTCCTTAGACATATTTTGGTAGATTTTTGGTCTATTCTTAGCCTATGTCTTAGGGCATTTGGGACCCATTTGGGCCCTTGTTCCAAGGCATACTTAGAGACATTTTGGGGCTATTTTAGAGACCACTCTTCAACATGACTTAGACCTATTTTGAATAGTGATTTGGGGAGATATTTAATTGGCATTAGAAAAGCATTTTGGTTAAGTCTAGTAATGAGTTTTCATTTTAAATTTTGGGGAAACATGGGGAAATAAATTAGTAATCAATTGAATCCATTAAATTATATTTTCTTTTCTTTTCTTAAATTCATGTCACTCACTTCTCGAGTTTGTGAAAATTTGGGATGTGACAGCGTGGTATCAGAGGCTAGGTTCGAATACTTAGGGACCGTGGGGTGTTGTTGAACACAATAGGACCATGACACATGATTTGAATTTTTTTTGTAAATATTATGTAATGTGTAAAATCTGAAAACTTGGATAGCTTGGCATTAGAAATTTGGTTTGAAAATACCTAGCGACGATAAGGTGTTGTTGAACACTGATGGGAACCTAAAGGAGTGCAGTGTGACTTAGTGTGAACTATTAGTGGTATGAGATAGGACCTTGTGTGTTATGTGGTTATATATACTTGAAGCATCACATGTTGTGATTATGTGTTAGTTAATGATATATTATGATGCATGATTACGTGATTTGATGCAGTGTGGTGCATGATATGGGTAATGTGTGTATTGACATGTCTGTATGTGGTAACTTAGTATATGTTTACATAAATGATAGATTAATGCTTGTTTGCTTTCATAATATCATGTAGCATTATGGGAGAATGCCATGGGATGTAGAATACATTAGATCAGTAAAAGCTGAATTTCTAAAAAATGCTTGTTCCTACTATAGGATGCCATCCAAAAGACTGGGTTGAGGTAGAGTAGGCCGAGGGAAAGGGAGAACTTTAGTTCTCGAACCTTTATCAACCTTAGTAGCCCTAATTGACGTAAGATCTAGGATCTAATGTCTTGAACAGTGGATGGGGTTTAGACCTTAGGTTAGTTAGACTAGTTGAACATTAGCATAACTGGAGCATGTGTATATTGTATTTGGTTAAATGAATTTTTTCTTGTGAAAGGCTGTGTTAGAACTCAGTGTTATTTGTTTATTGTAAACAATGGGTGGGGATGGCTGACGTGAGTTATATAAGTGTTGATTAGGCAAATGTGTCATAACATATTATATTTGTTGCTTGGGGTTAGAAACAGATCAGGTAGATCCACTATTCCATGTTGACACACCAGTTAGGGGTAATGTGACACTGGCGATGATCTGTAGAGATTGCTCGATAGAGATAGTTGATTGCATCCTTTCTTTTGACTTTATTCTACTTGACATGTCTAGTTTTGATATTATATTGGGGATGGATTGGTTGTTTGTTTTTCGAGCGAGTATAGACTGCTACAGGGGGAGAGTGACAGTGCGTACTCTTGAGGGAGATAGTTTTTATTTTACGAGGGATCATGGGGATTTCTTAGTGCCACCCTTGTATAACTCGAGGAGTTGGGGAGGCCATAACTACTTGTTGGCTAGTTTGATAGCAGATAGGAGTGGGACTACGAAGAATGTATTACCGTCGGTAGTGGATGAGTTTCCAGATGTCTTTCCAGATGACTTGACTAGTCTACCGCCGAGATGAGAGATAGAATTCACGATAGATCTTATCCCAGGCACTATGTCCTATTTTCATTCCACCTTACTGTATGGCTCCTGTAACACCCCGACCCCGTATAATTAATAATTAATTTACTAATTATTAATTAGTTCCCATTTAAAGAATGATTAAGGGAATTAATCATAATCTCTCGGCAGTCGTGATAGACCAACAAAGTAATTTAATATGTCTGAGAAGAGGGTGTGATGCCCGAACCTAATTATCAATTAATTAGGTGAAATAATGTCGTTTTAGCACTGACGGAACTCGAATTAGCTAACTACAGAAATTCGAAATAAATAATAAACAACACGGAACCTGTGACATTGAAGATAACTGAAATATGAAACTCTCGGAACAAACCGCATCGAAAAAGGAGGCTACGGAATGAAAGTTAGGTAGGAAACATTGAAACTGAATTACCGCGTCTGCCAAACGAGGCCTTAGCCTAAAATGGTGGAAAATGGCCAAAAGAGTGGCCAAGGGGAATTGAACCCTTGACCTATGGAAGCAAAGAAATCTCATTCAAAAAGTTACCAACTAGGCTAGGGGCATCTTTGTATACAAATGTACAAAGATATATATATATAAGTACAAATCTGATTTGGCCACCTCCCAAGTGACCAATCACCAAGCATGCAACACATCAACATGCGTCACCCCTATGCCCCATAGATCATCATGCCTCTCTCACCCCATGATTTCATCTTCTCCCAACCAAAATTCAGGCAAATCAATTATAGGCTTAGGAGACGTGTTGAACAAGAAATCTGATGTTTACAAGTCTCCATTTGGAGGGAAATCAGACCTGCATAATCCTGTAAACTGACATAAAGAAAGAGAGGGTTAGAGAGAGAGAGAACCTTAGAGTGAGAAGACATACACAAAGAGTGTGCATTGGTGTGACCATTGAAGGATCAAGGAGGAGAATTAAGGGGCACGACTGAACTGAGGCATACCTGAGAGTGACTGTCAACTGAACCTAAGAGGTGCAGGATCTGATTTTTGAAGGTAAAACACCCAAAAACTGCAAAAATTTTCTGTTTAAATTTTTGATACTGTTCTGATAGTTTTAATTCATATAGATTGTGTAAATGAGTTATTGTGAGGCTTAGGGTTGTTATAGACTAACTGAGAGGGTCGGATAAGCTCAGAAACCCCAAAACTGTAGCAAAACCTCCATGGATAGACCTTGAGTTGCAGGTCTGAATCGACCTCAACCAAACGACCCTCTGCATGTCAATACATGAACTAGACCCTTCTAGGATCTCAAATATCACCATCCGCGACCTAGAAACCTAGGTTTGAACCCTCAAAATTGAAGGTATTGCTTTCGGCCAAGAAACCCAAACTCTGAAATAAACTTCTAAATCCAATTTTATTGATGGAGAAATGAAACCCCTGTTGCATGGATCACAAAGAACCAAACCTTGTGCGATTTGGTTGAGAAATGAGGTTGTATGACCGAACTGAAACCCCTCATGATAATCGGGCTAAACAGAGCTCAATCCTTAGATTCGAGGCTCTAAACTCGTGCCAAAAGTTTGGTTAAGCCTCTAGGAATGTTTTAGAAGAAAAAACAAAGAGAATCGGTACCTGAAATGTCACGAAAATGGAAAAGAAATTCCCTGCAACTAGGGCAAACGGGGGAAAGATGATAGGGAAGATGAAGTTGACTCGCCAACTCGTTCGAGTTAGGCCAAGTCGACTCGGACACGTGTCGACTTGCGAACGTGCCACCCCATTAATGAAACTGCACCGTTTGACGTTGGGATGTTTTAATTTAAAAAAAAAAAACTGAATTCGGCCTGTTTAGATAAGGATATAAAAAAATTAAAATCAGGAAAATTGGTTAACCTGAATACGGATAGGGGCCAAATTGGGGTTAATTGGAATATGCTATTCTGGTTTTCCAAGGGTCAGTGAACCGGTTGGTTTGTTAGAATTTTGGACCGGTTCAATTCTTGAACCCTAGAACCCTTTGGTCTGAACCCTTAATTTATAAAATTCTGTTTTGACCCCCAAATGTTTTCTGATATTACGGTCTAACCCCAACTGTTTTGGAATATTGTACAATGGCCCAGATTTTTGAGAAACTGTTCATTTAAGCCCCTGAAAAAATTAATTAAATAATAAAATAATTATTTTAATTATTTTATTAAATAGGTAAAATTACAATTTTACCCCTAGACATTAAATATGTCAAACGGAGTCCAAATAAATTAAATAAATAGTGTATTTTCACTATTTCAAGTATTCTGGACTCAATGGTATAGTCTGATTTGGGAAATTAAGTCCCAAAAAATATAGACTTGTAAGTGACAAATGACTGTACTGCCCCTGATGGTACCCAGACCCAAATAAGAATAAAAGACAGTCTATTTTGACTATGTCGGGCAATCTGGACTCAACGGTGAGGTCCGTTTAATGAACCGAAGTCCCGAAAAATACACACATAAATTATAAATGATCGAATTGCCCTTGATGATACCCAGGGCCAATTAAACATAACAGATAGTCTAATTTAACTATGTCGGACACTCTGGACTCAACGGTGAGATCCATTTCATGAACTGAAGTGCCAAAAAATATGATGCATGAAATTACCAAAATGCCCCTGATGCTATACGAGACCTAAATGAAGTCCTGATTGGGACGAAACTGATACCGGTAGGAGCCCAGATACTGGTGAGACTATATACCCAATTAAATGACGAATCGGAGTCAGAATCTTACGAAACGTAAAATGACCAAAATATCCTTGAGCATATTTAGTGCAAAGTAAAGGTCGAATAAAGGCCAATCTGATCTGATAAATTATCGTAAGCATAATTATGCACATTGAATGATTGAATAAGACTCCGGAACTGTCAACATGTAAAATAGAAAATGACTGATGTGTCCTGATGAGTTAAAGCAGATACCAAATGAAGTTCAAAAGACTTAAAACCTTATATATACGATATATGGGATATTTTGAGGACCATGATAGAGTCCGGAATAAGAATGGAAAAATTACCATTTTGCCCCTAGAGTTAATAAAGAACCTAACTGATAACAATTGGAGTCCAAAGGACCTAAAACTTTATATTTAAGATATAAAGACTATTCTGAAGACCACGACAGGGTCTGGGACAAGAATGGCAAAATTACCATTTTGCCGCTAGGATTAAATACGTACCTAACTGATACCGATTTAAGTTTAAGAGACTGAGAACTTCACACATAAGATATGTAGACTATTCTGAGGACCATGACAGAGTCCGGGACAAGAATGGAAAAATTACCATTTTGCCCCTAAGGTCAAATAAGTGCTTAACTGATAACGATTGAAGTCTAAATAACTTAAATTATAATCCTGATAACTGCTAAGCCTAATTAAAGGATGAAATAGCCTCGGGTGAGACCCAGTGAAAGGGCGATAGGCTAATAGGCTATCTTAGGCAATTCGATAGGCACCTAAGATGACGAATAAGACCTGAATGGATGAATTCTGATCTGTCTATGATTGATGATTACTGTTCAGGATATACGTGGAGATGTCTGACTTACCTGGAGGTTATCAGATTATCTATGCAAGGAGATAAGCGTAAAGTTTGTGAGTAACCTAGACTCCTAACATGGTGTATAAGTTACTGTCTAGATACTGTATTTTGATGCACTGTACTGCTTTGTACGTTATACTGTTTAAAAGAATATACTTAATGTATACCCTTTTGTACCACACCAAACATGATATGAATTCATCCTTAAATCAATGGATATAGGGTTTCCGCTTAGAACCGTTGTATTCTTCCCGCTAATGTTATGCCTCTGTCCTTGATCGTATGCCTGTGCCTTTGATTGGCAGTTTTGTTTTGTTTGATTCCATTATGTTCCGTCTGTTGATAAAGTGTCTGCCTTGATTGATATATGGTCCAGTTCCGTTATGATCTGTCCGCTAATGATATGCCTTATTTTGATTGATGTTTTGTTTCGTTCGATTCCGTTATGTTTTGTCCGTTAATGATCCGTCTGTCTTGATTGATATATGGTCTAGTTCTGTTATGATCTATCTGTTGATGATATGTCTTGCTTTGACTGATGTTTTGTTCCAGTTCGATTCCGTTATGTTCCGTCCGTTAATGATCCAGTCTGTCTTGATTGATATATGGTCCAGTTCCGTTATGATCTATCCGTTGATGATATGTCTTGCTTTGACTAATGTTTTGTTCCGTTCGATTCCGTTATGATCTGTCCGGATTCTTGACTTGGTATATAAGTTATACCGTCTAGCTACTGTATTTTAATGCATTGCACAATTTTGTATGCTATACCATGTGAGTAACTTAGAACTTCTAACCTGGTGTATAAATTACTGTCTAGATATTGTATTTTGATGCACTGTACAGTTTTGAATGTTATACTGTCTGAATGCATGTTTTTAAATGCAAACTTTTGTACTGCATTACACGTGGCATGATTTGTCCCGTCCTACTCTATTGTTTTCTTCGATCTGTCTTGTTCCGTTATATGGTCTGTCTGGTTTTGTTCTGCTATGTTGTGTCTGACTCTTGGTACCATTCCTGTTATGAGCGGTCTGGCACAAGTAGGCTTGATTATGTGCCTAATTGACATCTTGTTGTTATGCTCTGTTATGTTCCGCTCAGTACTGATCTATTCTATCATTTGATTTAATTGCCTATACTCTTGTTGATACATTGGCATCATGTATTGTTCCGTCCGTCCTGAATTGTTGTTCCGTTTAGTTCAGTCCCGTTTTACTCTACTTAAACTGCATTCAAAGTAGATTTACAAAATTGCTATTCTAAAGTGATTGAACTATCCTTGTGATTTATAAACAAGAACGGGTTTGAAACCCATAACAGGGAACTTGTGTTACTCATTGGGCTTTTCGAAGCTCACCCCATTCCCTAGCATTTTTCAGGAATTATCTCTAGTGGATAAGAAGGCCCTATGATATGACATGATAGGCTGAGTGACGCTTCAAGTAGAGGATCTGATGGCACAGATCTGTGGTGATTGGATTATTGTGGATTGAATCTGTTTATTCAGGTGAGTGATATGATACGGCTGACTTGATTTATATGCACTGGATATATAGACATGGCTCATGGGAATGAATGGTACTCTAGAGATATTAGATCTGCTATGTTGTTATATGCCTGCTTATAGATATGCTCTAAACTTAAAACTATTAGCTGTTTTGGATTTAGACTTGCTCTGTGGTACATACCCTTATGGTGGATACATGAGTTGCATTCCCTTGACAAAAAAAAAAAGTTTTAAATTTCGCTGCATCTGACCTTACAATCGGAGTGCAATTCACTGAAAAGTTCAGAATTTGCCTTCGGTTGGTCGCGTGGCGACTGACTGGCATCATGTCCTCGACATTCGTATAGGGTAGGGTTCGGGGATGTGACAGCTCCAGCTGAGTTGAGGGAGCTGAAGAAGTAGTTGACTGATTTACAGGGTAAGGGTTTCAGTCGTCTTAGTACTTCGTCGTGGGGTGCTTCGGCATTGTTCGCGAATAAGAAGGATGGGACATTACGTTTGTGTATAGATTATAGGAGACTGGACTAGGTTACTATCAAGAATAAGTACCCGTTACCGAGGATAGATGACGTGTATGATCAGCTTTGGGGTTCGAGATGTTTCTCAAAGATCGATTTCCGGTCGGAGTATCATCAGTTAAGAGTAAGGGAGGAGGATGTGGCGAAGATAGCTTTCTACACTCGTTATGGCCATTATGAGTTTGTAGTTATGCCATTTGGCGTGACGAATGCCCCGGTGGCATTTATGGACTTAATGCATCGATTTTTAGCCCTTATTTAGAGTAGTTTATAGTGGTCTTTATAGATGATATTCTGATTTATTCACCTTCTGAGGAGGACCATACTTTTCACTTACGGACTGTATTATAGATTTTGAGGGAGCAATCATTTGTTTGTTAAGCTCTCGAAGTGTGAGTTTTGGCTTTAGGAGGTATAATTTCTAGGCCATGTTGTATCAGGTAGTGGGGTGTCCATGGATCCTCCTAGGATTGACTCTGTCATGAGTTGGGAGAGGTTAGACCTTAAGTTAATTGGGTTGGTTTGGATTACATGATTACGTGTGTGCTTGTTACTTAATATGTGTAATTGTACAATGTGCTTATTTTCTTGATTTGTTGGGAATATGTGGTATTCTTGATTATTGATGAATTGGGGCTAGATGCTTATATCTATGTAGTATCGTAGTGATTTATGAGATAAACTATATGTTTAGTTATCTATAAGATAGGCTATAAGCCTGGATATCCATAGGATTGGATGTGTGCCTAGTTAACTATATGATTAGTTGTCTGCTTATTTATGTATAGGTATATTCTTAAGATGGATCCTATACTTCAGTGTTTATGTGGTAGGCTATGTGTTAGTTGTTAACTATTGCTTGTGATTTTATGTATGTATGATCGGTTAGTACCCGATAATCATAAGGTTACAGTACTACGACTATGATATCTATATGTTCAAAAACCCAAAACATTAGACTGGATTGGTATTAATGCCTGTATAAGGGTATCTTTAACCATGTTTGTACGTATGTGTGTTTTGATACATGTGTGTATAGATTTTATATTCATAGTTCAATTGGTAAAGAGTTTCACTAAGAATCTCAATTGTTTTGAGACTTTATTTAATATGTTGACTAGAATGATGACGAGTTAGAATAACCTTAGATGAAATTGAGATTTTCTTTTTTTTTTTTAACTTTCTCTAATGTTTTATTTTTTTTTTATTTTTTTAAACTTTGATATATTGCCTTAGGTTTCATATTTGGAATACATAAACTACATTGTCTACATTCGTATATCCAATTAATATATATATATATATGCTTGAAATAAATAAGCTAATCTTTATTAATGCTTGATGTTTAGTCTCGGTTATATATATAGACTAAGGTAGATGATGACGATTTTACTTTAAGATTATGTTGTTGATGTCTTATGGATAACTATAGTACTTGGAGAATATTGGATTATTAAATTACATTGAGGTGCAGGTGATGTACTGATGACATCGTGATGGATTACTTAGATGATCGAATAGCTTAATTTGTAGTTAGTTAGATAGTCATCGCATAAGTTGAGAGACTTTGAGGTATATTCGTGGGCATTGAGAATTTTATATTTTAATTATGTTACATTATTGAGGTGGGTTATGATGCTTGGATGGATTAAAAAAAATTTGCATTGATAACCCATCATGTTTGAGGATTTCATTATGCATTGTGCTATGTGGAGCGGGTCGTTACAGACGATATCGAAACCGGATCCTAGCAGGGAGTGTGGGGATGTTTGCACACTGCTGCAAGCCCGCTCAAGAGGACGAGGTTCCTTTGGGGGGGGGGAGGATAATGGGAGAGGATAATGCATCCCACATCGCTTGGGGAAAGGGAAAGGTGAAGAAGCGTCTCCATGTTAAAATGCGTTTTATATTACTTTTTCTAAATTTTGTCGAAGAGGTACTTTTCTAAATTTTGGGACAAAATTTCTTTAAGGGGGGAAGAATGTAGAGATCTAAAAAATCAGGGTAAATTTTTCATTTTTACCGGTAGGGTACTATTCATGCGCTGGTTGTCGGTAAGGCGCTATACATGCATCATTTAGGCACTAGTCATGTTAATTATGAAACATGCTTAGAATGATAAAATACACCTCCTGAGAAAATTTGAGCCAAATCGGAGACAGTTTGAAAAATGGACCATAAAGGGCAACCAAGGTGGCCTGGGTGGACCCGGCCGAAACTGCCAACGGGCGAAAATAAATTTTTTGAAAAAATATCATTTAAAATAATTTTAAGAACTTTGGTTAAAGCAAAATGTCGAATTGAGGCATTTCAAGACGAGTTATAGTGTAACAGGGTTCCGGACTCATTAAGGGCAAAAGGTTCTTTTCACCCTTTTGCCCCTTGAGTATAAATACAGTCCCTTAGAGATAAAAATCTCAGAAATTGGTCTGAGAAGAAACAGAAGTCGTGCATGGAGAGAAAAGTGAAGAAAAACCTAGGGTTTTTCAAGTTTTAAGCCGCCAAAACTCATCTCTAGGCTAGGATTCTCACAAGACTTCCTTCTAGGAAGTTGTTTCCCACATCAAGGACTACATTCTCATCGATTGGTTTGGCTGCACAGCGAGCACAACTCCTTAGGGTTGAGAAAAACCTTTTAGGTATGATATCTTGCTAAGTAAAGAATAGGGTTAAGTTTAGGAGTGTTTTATATGGTGATTTAATGATTTATATGTTTACTTGTTGTTAGAAAGTCACTTAGGATGTAGCTGCTTTGAAAAACCTAGAGTTGATAATCTGTATACTTGTGTGTTCTTTGAGTTCTTTGAGAATTTGTCAAAATGATGAACATGTAACTTGAAGATATGTTTGTTTCATTACATTGTGGCTTATGTTCATGTGAATAGGCCTTGTATTTTGGAAGATATGGTTGTTTAATGCATTGATGCTTTGTGTAATTATCTATTCTTTGAGAATTGGTTATATAGTGGACATGTAACATGAGCATGTGTTTAAATTGATTGTATATAGCATATTGTTCATGCGGAAGAAGTTGTCTGATTTGAAAGTTAGAATTTACTTTATGGATGATGCATGATTTAAGGTGTATACTATGTATTTGATAAATTTCCTCATTGAAATTGCATAGAAAAATCAGGCCATATTGGCATATTGTGATTCTTTAAGAACATAGTGTGGGTTGAGAACTTGGTGCTATGCATTATGAGGGTGTAGATCCTGTGGTGAAAAACTCAAAATTGGCCATTGCATTGGTGCCTGCTAATCCAACGGGAGAGATCCGTGAAACAAGTATTGGTACTCACTGATCCAACGAAGCGATCCGTAAAACGAGACATGGTGGCATAGAGTTGCATGGGTGTGTCACGCATATTGTCATTGCATTGCATTGATGAATTGAAAGGCTTATAGCTTATAAATGTACACTTACACATGCCACGCCTTAACTTTGTTCTTTGCATTAGCATTATGTCATACCAGCGGTTGTGCTGACCCCTCGTGGGATATCATATTACAGATGAGGCTCCCGGTATTTGAGACTTGAAGAAGTCTTGAAGAATGGAGGGGACATGGACCATGAAGGATATTTGGCCCTTGGGGCATATTTTTGTATGTATGAGGGCATAAGCCCTAGGACATGTGTATTCAAATTGTAGAAATCTTGTATAGTATAAGAAAAATGGGCAAGGCCCTAAAATTGTAATGAACATGAAGTTTGTAACATTTAAATTTAAGGTATATGTGTATGTATGGTAGATTGTGTGTTTTAAGTAATGTATAAATGCTTAGTTAAAGTGAAGGATGTATTTAGGTTGCTAGTTAAGAAATAATAGGTTGTGTTATGAAAAATTAGGTGGAAAAAGGATTAGAAAACAAAGGAAGGCATGCTAAAATTTTGTGAAATTAAAAGGTTAGTTAGGTGTGTAAAACACTCTAAATATAGGCGAAAAAAGTAACCAAAAATGGGGGGTTAAAATCCTTGAAGAAATAAGCTAAAAATGGGAAAAAGTAGCTTGCAAAAGTTCAGAAAATAGAGAAAATTGTCTGTTGGATAGAGAAATTCAGCCTCAGCCAGCTACATTAAACCTGCAGGAAAAATTAGGTTTTGGACCGACCAGCCCAGCCCAGCCTCACGCCCATGCTTGCCTTGCCTTCACGCCCGCCCATGCCACGCCCTCCTTGCGCGCGCGCATACGCCCCCATCACCTCTCCTGTGCGCCAGCTTCCTGACACCTGCCCTTAGCCACCTTTTTGAGCCATGTTTGGCCATCTTTTTTAGCCATGTTTGGCCACTCTATTGGGCCATGTTTGGCCACCTTTTTGAGCCATGTTTGGCCACTCTGTTGGGCCATGTTTGGCCACTCTCATGGGCTATGTTTTGCCACTTCCTTAGACATATTTTGGTAGACTTTTGGTCTATTCTTGGCCTATGTCTTAGGGCATTTGGGGCCCATTTGGGCCATTGTTCCAAGGCATACTTAGAGACATTTTGGGACTATTTTGGAGACCACTCTTGAACATGACTTAGACCTATTTTGAATAGTGATTTGGGGAGATATTTAATTGGCATTAGAAAAGCATTTTGGTTAAGTCTAATAGCGAGTTCTCATTTCTAATTTTTGGGAAATAGGGGGAAATAAACATGAAATCAATTAAATCAATCTTAATGGCCTTTCATTTATTTTTCTTATTTCATTTCACTCACTCCTCGGGTTTATGAAAATTCGAGGCGTGACAGAGTTATTGTGGCAGTATATTCCTGTTGAATGTGATCATTGAGTTTTCCCGTATCTATGTTACACCTGTCACAACCCGAAACCCACCCTATGAGGATCTCGTGTCGTGTGGCCGACCCTAAGGCCGTTCCTAGTTTTTCCATTCCTGTATCATAGTACTAATATGCATTGTACTAAAAATTTAAAATAATAATAAGCGGAAGTTTTATCAACAATGAAATCAGCGGAAGTCTTTTCAATACATAATATGGTTTACAATTGTTAATACAAAACTAACATAACCAGCACCCGTAGGTGGTGAATACATGGAAGAACTAAACATAAACTGGTATATTCCTAAAAAATGTCCTCCTACGCTTTCAAACTCCTACTGGGGTCTTGCAGCGTCACTTCTTGAAAAGTGGTAAGTAAGATGGAATGAGCTACAAATCTCAGCAAGTAAATACAGATCTCCGACACTGGTATTGGTGATCAAAAAAAATATGAATCCATGAATGAGAATATGATAGACAATCATAAGAAAAGAGATGATGTGATAGCCAATGAGAACAATTGCCATAACGGCCAATGAACAATGGGTCACAATGTACAATCAAGAGTAATGGATATAACATCAACATAGAACTATCAATGATAAGATAACAATAAGAATGTACCGCCACAATAAACCGATCACAATCAAATCAATAAGGAAATGCCTCTCAATATAAGATAATCATAAGGGATAGTGTAACTCAAGAGTCATAGTCAAAACAATCAAATGAGAGATGCATTTATTCTGTGTTAGGGCATGGCACACTCTCAGTCTTTTGGGGCCAGACATACCCCCCAGTGAATACCAATGTATTGCCATATGTCCATTCACAGACTTGACCTGTAGGTCTCCAGTGTATCAGAAAGCATCATATGGATATTGTGACTGAGCACAAATCTGGTATATGTAAACATATCATGATCATAAGTGATTCCATAAGAGTATAGAGATGGAATATCATATATATAGTGAAAACATAATTGTAGGCCTTTCAAGGCATGGTGTAGCATGATAACAATGATATAACAGTCAATCAATGTCCACAAGATAGAACAATATCACATTGTGGAAAACAATAATATCAGGTACGTTCAAGAGTACAAGTTCGGCAGTAAATAGAATAAACTTGGCTTGGAAACACCACATGGAAGAGAATAGGTTTTCCTTACCTTAAAAATGTGTTCTTAGATCAGTATCCCGTGATTCTGCCTTTTCCTTTCGAGTTCCCTATATATAAGTAAATACGTCTCAGTTTTAATGCTATTCATCAAATTTTATGCCTTGCTATTATAAGTCTCTCTTTTACTAATTTGGATTCTACCATTGAATCTGAAATATCGAACAAAGTCGGTTTAGGCTTTCGCGGAATTCAATTCGGACTTCGGTACTAACAAGGGCAAAATAGTCATTTTGTACTTTTACAGGTTCTTACTTCTCAAGACCTCTTTTCACAAATTAGACTCCACGGTTGAGTCTGGAATGCTCGAAATAATAAAAATTCACTATTCTTTTATTTTAATCGGAGCCCGTTTGACTACTTTTTGACTTAGGGCATTTTGGTAATTTCTCCTTTAAATTAATATTATTTTATTACTTGGGGTCAAAATCTAATTATCATAAGTTCTGGGTAAATTTCTAATTATCATAAAGTCCTATTTCAATTTGGAATAGCCAAACAACGGATATCTTCTAAACCTTGGATAAGCTATTCCTATTCTCAATTTCAATTTAATTTCAATTTCTTATATCTATAACCAAACAGCCCCAAATCACATTTTTTAAACTTTTAAAAATTTCTCTACAAGTGCTCCTATATTGGGTCAACCCATATTGGGTTGGGCGGGTCAACCCGACCCGACCCATGGCCCAATTCAACAAAACACCCCAACACACAGCAGCACGTCCAACGCTGCCAACTGTGCGGCTGGTCGTCTTCTCCGGCCATGGTGGTACGTTTTCAGGCGACGTTTCGACGTCCGACCACCCAGGTCCTCTTCTAATCCTCATGGGCTTCCCATATCTACCATCGGAATTCAGTTTGCATCACCGGAAGGCCTCGAAAAATAGAGTTGCAGCCAGCTCCAGCGAGCTATCCCAATTTTTCAGCGAACTGAATTTTCACTATTTCATGGCTTTTTAGCTAGTGTTTTGAGCCCAAATTTTACCTACAAGTTGCTGTACTTATGGGCAACAATTTTCAATTCATAAAACGATCTAAAACTCAATGACCCAAAAATTTCCTTCGAACTTTAAATTGGTTTTTCTCACTCGTTCCTTAACCAATTGAGCTGCGGTTTCTTCCTAAATTCACCATTTTTCATGCTATTTAAAACCATGTAATTCTTTCTAGCTTTAAGCAATTCTACAAAAATTCAGCAATTGAAACTTGAAAATTACAGAGAGTTTTTCTCACCTTTTTCTTTCGGTTTCTCCTTCTATTTCCTACTTTTGAATGTTTTAGAATCCCTCTAAGCTATCAGCTTCTTTTTTTTTATGTGTTTTCTTTACATTACATTTTAGTATACATAGGCATATATATATATGGAGCAGTATTACACCGCCCCTCACGGTTCTCCCTCTTTCCTCTTTCTTTTCTTTCCCACTTGCAGCAGCCTTTTTAGACTTTCTTTCCTCTATTCACGGCTGAGGATTTTTCTTGCTTCTTTCTGATTTCTTTGTTTCTATCTTAGCTTAGATATTTATATATATATATATATATATAATATATAACATGTACACACACACACACACACACACACCAATGCACACTTGCACATGCTGCACTAGCAGCTTCCCTTTTTCCTTTCTTTTTTTATTCTTTCTTTTCCTGTTTTATTTCCTTTCTGCTTCCTTGTTTCTTTTACATTAGATATTTGTATATATATATATATATATATATATATATATATAATATGTTCAATAGCCCCATGGTGTCGGTAGCTTGCTGCCTCCCTTCAATACATACAAACACACACTAGATTACACACACACACTGGTCACGCATGCATAGTATGCTGACCCCTTTTCTTGACTTTCTCCTTTATCTCTTTTCTTGATATTTTAAATTAAAGATATAAATATATATATATATATACCTTATACAATACTATATATATACACGTATATTATATTTTAATCGTACACTCATATATATCCATATACATACAAATATACCTATTTCCATGAGCATATACATACACTTATTTTTAGTGGCCTACACATATATGAAATCGAACACATGCATGGAAATGCGTGTGTACACGCATTACGATGTTTAGTCTTGGGTTGCTCGGGCGTTGCTTGGAAATGTTTGTAAAAATGAACCATTCACATTTTAATACCATTCAGTCCCTAGGATATCATGATATAGAGCTTTAGCAGCTCGGTTTACAACTGTGTTATTCTACTCGATCGGGTCTACCTCGGTATATGTGTCATATCCTGGGTCACGATATTACAACACCGTTGCTCATAATTGTTATTGTGTTTTATTATTCATTGCCCATTGTGGCATTTTACTGTTAACTACAACCATTGTCATGACTGGCTATCATGTTATCTTTGAATTCATATTTTCTTATGTAATCCCTAACCCGTATTTGAGATTGGCTTTTACTTACTGAGCTTTGTTAGCTCACCCCACTTACAAATGTTTTAGGTGAGAATGCTGCAGAAGCACAGTAAGAGTTCAGGAGCTTAAGGAAACAGTTGAGGAGCATGATAGAAGTGAATAGAGTCTCTCCCATGTACTCACCACCTAAGAGTGGTTCATGTTCAGTTTATTGTTAGTTTTAAGTTTGGTCTTTGAACAATAATTGTAATAAGGCTTCCGCACTTTAATGTCATTTTTACATTATTTATTGTTATCATTTATACAAAGAATGAAAAAGTAGGGACGGCCATTGGGTCGGCCCCGCGATACGAGATCCGTATAGGGTGAGTTTCGGGTTGTGACAGCTTGGTATAAGAGCTACGTTCTTAGGTTCTAGTGAGTCATGGGAGACAGGATTATAGTACTAGGACTGTTGAGTCTGAAGAGTCAATATAGAGGTAACACTATGATAGATTTCTACGCTATGTTAGATTCTTACGTAAATGCTAACCACAATGATTTAAATGGATTTGATTTTTACACCATGTTAGACCTATAGACTGATTTTTACACTATGCTAGATTGTATATGAATATTAAGTAGTACGATTAAACAAGATTCGATTCACGTAGGCTGGATAGATTATGTTGACTTGGTTAGACTGTGAATGATTAGACCTTTATGGGAATGCTAACATTTCATCTTTTACAGCAAGATGGTTCGTAGCCGAAATACCACAATTGTGACAAACCGACTAGACTGGCTTGAGCACCTTGTGAACAGAGTCTTAAAGGCTCTACCCAAAGCCAAACCCCAACGGTCAACTACTTATTCTAGAGAAGTGACACGGTCGTGAGGGTCACTAAACAGAAGGGACAAGGATTTGCCAAAGGAACGAAAACTTATAAGCTAGAAGACAATCAGGGCAAGGGGCAGGGACCCTCATCTTCCAAGCCCAAAGTCGGATCTCGAAACACAAGGCATATCTAGAAAAGGGCCAACTACAAAAAGGACACACTTAAATGCCTCACCTACCAAAAATCCCACAGAGGGCAATGCCTTAAGGATACGAACATCTGCTATTATTGCGGCCGTACTGGACACTTTGCGAGGAACTGTCCTCGGAATAAATCTATAACCTTTACCACACCTACCCTACCAACCCCAGTGATACCAGGAGATGATCAGACTGCTGCACCAGTAACCATAGGTACCTTTCTAGTTTATTTATGGCCTATGCATATACTGTTGATATTAGGCTTTACGTATTGATTAGTATTTTCCTCATTACTGTTAAAGTATAACTTAAAAACAGAACCCCTTGATTTCAGGTTAACTATTTCAATATCCTCAAGAGCTTTATTATTAATACATGCAGACGGATACTGTGGAATATTATGGATAAATAAACGAGGTTTGAATAAGAGATAGTCTGAAAGGAATTGAATGGATAATTACAAGAGGACCAAAAATATGAAAATTCTTAAGTAGGTCATAAGTAGACCCTGATAGAGTAGAGATGAGTAGAGTCTTGAAGACAATTATTAAATGAGCGAGATTGCCAGAATTGACCTTATGAAATGTGATGATTTTGGAAAGAGGCTGACACATGACGAATAAATATTAGGAAAAAGTCTATGAATCTTGTGATCTAAGATAAAGTATGATCTGATTGTATTCAATACCCCATCAAGTTAAATGAAGTAAATGATAAACGATTTTGAGTAACTGTTAGAGATCAATATGATCTAAATGATCGTAAAGACTGAACTGGTAGTAAGTTCAATCTAAATGATAAATGATTTTTAAGTCTATGAATCTTGTGATCTAAATGATAAACGGTTTTAAGTTCGGTCTTTGAACAATAATTGTAGTAAGGCTTCCACACTTTAATGTCATATTTACATTATTTACTATTATCATTGATACAAAGAATGAAAAAGTAGGGACGACCATTGGGTCGGCCCCATGATACGAGATCCGCATAGGGTGGGTTTCGGGTCGTGATAGGTTACCTTGGGTAGTAAGGTTTAGAATTATAGAAATTGACATGAAGATGTTATCTATTCAATATGTATTACATATAAAGGTGTATATAAAATTTTGTGTTAAGATATGAATATAAGAAATGATGTCTAAATTGACGTGAATGTTTGAACTTTTATATGCTTAAACCTGTTTATTGTATGCTTAGCTAAAGATGGTGAAGAGAAAGAGTAAAGTTGGGAACCTACCAAAAAAGAGTAAACTTGGGCCTTCACGTTCTACATTGAATGTAAATTTAAAAGAGAAATGAAAGAGATTGAGACACATGGTTGATGAAACAACTGTAGAGATCTGAAAATTGAGGGTAAATTTTTCATTTTTGCCGGTAGGACATTGTTTATGCACGATTTTGTCGGTAAGGTGTTTTCATGCATCATTTGATTGTAAGTCATATTTAGAGGCATATTTGTAGTGTGTCATAGAAGAGGAATATTCTTAGACTATTGAAATATACCTGTTGTATGAATTTGAGCCAAAACGGAAACAGTTTTAGAAATTGGACCAAAAGGGCATCCGGGTGGAAACGGCCAAACCCGGCCGTAGGCGAAAATTTACTTTTTGGAAAATTTTCATTTAAAATAAATTTATGAACATTGGTTAAGACAGAATATCAAATTGAGGCGTTTCGGGACGGGTTGTAGAGTAACAAGGCCCCGGGCTCATTAAGGGCAAAAGGGTCATTTTGCCCCTTGGCCCTTTGCCCCTCCACTATAAATACAACCCTTAGAAAAAATTTGAAATAGAATTCATTTTGAAATTCAGAGCAGTGGGCGTCCATAGAGAGAAAGTGAGAAAAAGTCCTAGTTTCTTCAAGCTTCAAGCTTCAAGCTTCTGAAACACACTCCTCAGATTGGATTTTTGCCAAGGTTCCTTCTGAGAAGTTGTTCCTCTCATCAAGACCTATATTGTCACTAAAAAATTTGGCCATACAATGAAACAGGTCCCACAATTTGAGAAAAACTAATCTAGGTATGATATAGTGCTAAGCAAGTAATAGGTTTAAGCTTTCTTGTATTTTTACATCTTGGTTGAATGTTTAGGGAGTTTACTTGAGGTTAGGAAACCACCTAGGAGGTAGTTCCTTTGAAAAGCCTAGAGTTGATAGTTTAGGGATATATGTGTTCTTTGGGTTATTTGATGAATAGTTGCCATGATTAAGGTGTGTTCTATTGATAGGATTGTATTGTTACATTGTTGGCCTATATGCATGTTGACACACCTTGTGGTTTGGACCATGTGAAGGATCTGTGCCTTGGTACTTTATGGAAATTTTATGTTTTTTGTGAATTAGTAGAATTGTGAAATTGTGGTTTGAATATGTGTTGATATGTATAGTTATGGCATGTGTTATATGAAAGATGTTTTGGAGTTTCAAAGTTATGAATTATGTGGGATAAAATGCATAACTTAAAAAGGGGCACCATGTGTTTGATAAATTGTCATATTGGGGTGCATGATGAGAGCATGTCATTTGGCATAATGTGATTCCTTGAAAACATGGTGTGGGTTGAGCATGTGGTGTTATGCATTATGAGGGTGTAAATCCTGTGGTGAAAAACCCAAAATTGGCCATTGCATTGGTGCTCAGATCCATCGGGGGAGGCTCGTAAACAGGAATTGGTACGCAGATCCATCGGATGCGGTCCCTAAACGAGACATGGGTGTGGCATAGAGTTGCATGTGTGTGTCATGCATATTGACATTGCATGGCATTGGGGGATTATGGGATTATAGCTTTTAAAATGTACACTTGCACATGCCACGCCCTTAAACTTGTTTCTAGTCTTAGTATTATGTTATACCATCTATCGAGCTGACCTATTCGTGGGATATCATTTTTCAGATGGGGCCCCAGGCACTTGAGACTTGTTTAAGTCTTGAAGGATGGGAAGAAATGGATAGTGTTGAAAATTTGGCCCTTGGGGCATGTTTTTAAATGTATGGGCGTAAGCCCAATTTATTGTATTTTGACTTAGGTAATTTGTGAACAATAGGCCTTGAGCCATTTTGAAATGTATGGGTTAAGACCCAAATGAATGTATGATTTTTTTGGTTTAATGTGTACTAAATGGATATGTTGAAAATAGAAGATGTATGTTTGAATTTGATGAACTTGTGGCTACCGAGTGAGGGTGGGTTGTTTTATGTATTTACACATGTGGATGTTGTGAAAATTAGGTGAGAAAAACACTTAGAAAAACAAATGAGGTTATGTCCAAATTTCCAGAAAATTTAAACATTAGATAATTGTGAAAAACACCGTTGAAATGGGTGAGAAAAGTGCTTAAAATGGGGGCTTAGAAACTAGGGAAAAGTGGGCTGAAAATGGATGGAAAATGGCTTGAAAAACTTGGAAAAAATTCAGAAATGGGAAAAATTAGGTTGTAACCATGAACAGTAAACTTGAAAAAAATCAGATTTTAGCTTGCAATCGCTACAGTGTTTTTGCAGAAAAACCAGAAAATCAAACAGCAGCCCACAGCCCCAACCACCCCAGCCGCACACCCGTGTGCGCGTTGCGCCTGCCCGCGCGCCCTGCCTTGCCTCACTGCCTTGCCTTACTACGCGCACTACTGCTTGCTTACTGCACAGCCACTGTTTTGGCCATGTTATGACCTAGACTCCAAGGCCATTTTGAGGCTATTAAATCACATGTTTGACCTTAATTTTTGAGTTCATTTTAGGCCATTTTAGGCCACTACATAAGGCCAAGTTGGGCAGTTTTTGGGACACATCTTAGCCACGGTTCAAGGCCATGTTTGGCCTTCCATTAGGGTCAATCTCGGGTGGATGTTTGACTATCTTTTTTACCATGCCTTAGGCCATTTTTGGGGCCATCTGAGACATCATTTAGGGAAATTTTTGGGGATGAATTAAGGCTGTTTTTAGGAGCCATTTTGAATACGACTTAAACAAATTTGAACATTAATTGGGAGAGGGACTTGAACAACATTAGGGGACCATTTTGAGTTAAGTTAAATAAATAGTCTTCATTAAACAATTTGGGAGAAAACTTGGGGAAATAGCAAGGGAGATTCAACCAAGGTTAATTAATTATCCCTTATAAATTCCTTTTAATTTCCGTTAATTCACTCTCTAGGTTTGTGGAAATCCGGGGCGTGACAGCAACCTATAGAGCTATGGGTTAGGCATAAATTTGACCCTAGTCCTTGGCTCTTTGCTCAGTGGGGGATGGACATCGTGGGTCCATTACCCAAAGCCCCACCAAACAAGAAGTATCTTTTGGTAGCCATTGACTACTTCTCTAAATGGGCCGAAGCTGAACCTCTAACACACATCACAGAGAAGGAAGTTGAAAACTTCACCTGGAAGAACGTTGTCTGTAGGTTCGGTATACCACGTGTGATCATCTCTGATAATGGGACGCAGTTCACTAGTAAAGGCTTCAAGAAATTTTGTGAAGATCTCAACATTAGACAACACTTTGCCTTTCCAGGCCATCCACAAGAAAATGGGCAAGTAGAGGTCACCAACCGAACGATCCTTGATGGATTAAAGAAAAAGTTGGAACAGGCCAAAGGAAAGTGGGCAGAGGAACTCCCCGGTGTTCTTTGGGCCTACAGAACAAGAAGAAGAACTCCCACCTCTGAAACTCCCTTCTCACTAGCTTATGGTACAAAAGCAGTAATCCCAGTTGAGATCGGTATGCCAACTTTAAGGACTGAAGCCTTCGAACAAGAATCCAATGATCAGCAGTTGACAGAAAATTTGGACTTGCTTGAAGAAAAAAGGGATCAAGCCAGCATCAGGATGGAAGCCTATTAGTAGAGAATGGTCAACAATTCTAATGTGGGGCTCAAGACGGTCAGCTTTCAAGTTGGAGACTTTGTCTTAAGGAGAGCTTTTCCAAAACACCAAAGATCCCACTATGGGAAAGTTGTCACCCAACTGGGAAGGCCCCTACAGAGTGACAAAGGTTGTTAGGCCTACCACCTACTGGTTAGAGGACGTGACTGGGAAACCTATTCCTAGGCCTTGGAATGTAGAGCATTTACGGAAGTATTATCAATAAAGATGTTTCTTTCTTTTTAATACCTCCATAAGATGTTCATCTTTAAATGCACAGGCCTCCAGAGCCTGGTCCATCTATAATGCACAGGCCTTCAAAGCCTGGTCCATCTCTAATGCATAGGCCTCTAGAGCCTGGTCTATCTATAATGCATAGGCCTTCGGAGCCTGGTCCATCTATAATGCACAGGCCTTCGGAGCCTGGTCGATCTATAATGAATAGGCCTTCCAAGCCTGGTCCATCTATAATGCACAAGCCTTCGGAGCCTGGTCCATCTATAATGCACAGGCCTTTCGAGCTTGGTCCATTTTCAATATACAAATTCTATGATCCAATCCATCCAATGACAGAAGTTCCAAACATCTTCAACTAAAGTCCGACTACTATTTTCACAAGTTTCTTAGATCGGGATACCTTAGAGCTGATTCTTAGATTATTTGGCTTATGTACCAACAAGTAACGAACACTGCAATACCGAGCAGGCTTAAAGTACTTTGGTTCAAGGCTTCAAGTTTTATGTAGGTTTCTTTGATCTACTCTTAGAACATACAGAAGAGTTATTAATCAGAAGTGCACGAGAAGGTGTTTTAACTCCAAAAGAGCACATTTGAACACAAAGTACATCAGATTTGAGGCGAAGGAACTCAATTTTATTGATGATTCATAAAATTTACATCAGTACAAGAAGACTGGAAATAAAAAAAAGTACACAGAAGCTACAACAAAGAAATCACTACGTTTTACAGAAGCTACAACAAAGACATCACTGCGTTTTTGCAACATCACAACTTTCTTCCTCGAATGAGAAAGGGACCCAAGTTCCAAACCTCCATTACCGCCGTCGCCGGCTTCCATTTGAAAGGAAGGAACCCTGAACCCCAACTGCATCAAGAAGCACCCAGGCCATTTCATCATCACTGTCACTGATCTCAATACCAATGGATGATGAGGGCTCTAGGTCTCAGGAGACCTCCATTCTCTACTTTCGTTTCCCTCAAATACGGCATGACACCCCAGTCGGCTTGAGCAAGGGTCTCTGCCAAGACGCAAAGGGAAGGAGGCATCCTACCTTCGTCTTCATCACCAATGCTCCAAGCCTCGGTTGAATCAAGGAGGGTCCACCTCCAATTGGAGAAATCTCGACCGGATACTAAGATGGACAAGAAGATCTTCGCCTCCTCTAATCCTTCTTTGGAGACTGAATCAAAGGGAAGGTTAACTCTCGGCCATAGTTTAATCATTCCCAACTCGGACTGAAAATCGTCAATCATCTCCGGGCAAACGGCAAGCTTCTAAAAGACATCCAAATTCTCTCCGACGAGGGAACAGTCTGAGAGCAAAAATAAAGAGATAGGGCATAACCGTATGCTCCTCTCTCATATATATAGACCCTCGAAGCCCAAAAGTCACCTAGTTGGACCGTCGCAACGGTTAAATGAAGGGTCAATCTCGAAAGCCCAAAAGACAGCTGTATAAATGAATGACGCATAAAACCGTCCCTTCGGATACCTAAAAGATGGGATGCAAAGCTTCCCCAAGCATACTGTACTGTTCAAACAAACAGAGTCCGAGCTACCTTAATACAAAGGCTCTCGGTCCAACATACAGACCTTTCAGTCTTGGCCATTCCGTTGATCCCTGACGGACCACGTGTATGACAAAAGACCATCAGTTCAGATGTATCTCAGTCCTGGTCTGAATAACTTAAGAGGCAGAAGTCTCAATCATCAGAGTGACAGACATGAGACACAAAATTTCTACTACAAAACTTGGGTTCAGAACGAACTGCCTTAGAATTCTTTAGAATTTACTCCCAATATATGTGACACAAGATCAATATCAGATCCCTGCTTGTCTGATTGAAATTACCTTCCTATCTTACCCAAAGAGGGAGAAGTAATCAGAATTAGTCTACAGTCATTGTCTTATTGCAAATACAGCTTGGAAGATAACTACCAACCGTTAAAAAGCTGGTCTGGAGAGCTCCAGAACAGCCTTTTGCAACAATTTCTCACATCAACCACAAATTCAAAGAACCAACATACTACACTGGCAATGCAACGCAATACTAATATGGGTCAACCAAACACAAAAGAAAAGGATGAAAACATTTGAGAAAGAAAACCTGTTTCATTCAACAAAATAGTCTGTTACATTAGAGGTTCAAAAAACTAAGCAAAATACATATATCCTAAGCCTAATCAGTAGAAGCAGGCTCAACAGCCGGGGAAGGATCGGTAGAAGCAACATCAACCATCTCGCTCAGGACAGCAACTTCAATGGGATTGACAGGGGGAACGTCGATCACCTCGCTCGGAACGGCAACCTCGGGAGGGATAACCGCTGGAGGCACAATCGAGGATATGTCGAAATCAGGAAATTTGGCAAGGAACCTAGATCGAAAGTTGTTGAAGCCAAACATGATCAGGTGGTTGGCCATTCCTTCCATTTCCGTCTCATTCTCTAGCTTGGCCTGCTCCACTGCATCCTCAAGCTTTTGGTGATAGAGGTACCGTATGCCATCCATCTCCCTCTGAAGCCTCTTTGCCTGCTGAACATAAAGATTCTTCTCTGACTCCATGACGGCCAAAGAATTTTGGGACTCCTGAAGTTTCTCCGCAGCTTCATGAGCCTCAGACTTAGCAATACCGAGCTGAAGCCTAACCTCGTCCAGCTCGGCCTGAAGCTTATCAACCTTCTCTGACGGGGGAGAGACCTCCGTCAGAGCAGATAGGGTATGCAAGGTCTGCAGTATACAGAGCAAAACAGTTCAGTACCCAGATAAAAACACTTGGAAAAATGGAAAAGAAATAGAGACCTGAAGAACTTACCTTAACTTGAAGAGAAGTCAGATCAGCAAGAAGCTTCTCCGACTTCTAGGGCTTAAGTTTGATTGAGCCTTTGGCCCAAAAGTCCCTCAGAACCTTCTTGGCCGCTTGATTAACAACACCAGGGGCAACTGAGGATAACGTCCCCTTGCCCGCTTGTTTGGATGGGGCTAGGGGGACCACGGAGATAGGGGCAGGTGCCTCCCTCTCCCCCTCAGCAGGTTCAGGAGAGGTCGAAAGTAACCTCCTCCTTTTTGTCTAGAGGGGAGGGTCTATTGGGGAAGAAGCCTCCCCCACTGTCGCAGATGAAGATGGCTCGGTCTCCCACCTTGCCATCAGATCTTTTGTCAGCTCCTCAACACGACCCCTAGCAGCCATCAACTTATCACGATTAACAATGGTGGAATGGTCTCGGTTACTGGGCTGTAGGACCTTTTTGTATTGCTTTTGAAGCACGGGAGAAAAGCTCGGCCTCTTCCATGCACTCCTATCTGCACAAAGGATACAGAGTTAATTAGCTCGACAATTGAGGCACAAAACAAAATCAAAGCAGCCACGGGAAAAATTGGGTCTCACCCTTTGGCCCAGTGGTTCGAGGGAATGTTGAAAGTTGGTCTTGGAAGTCTTCATATTCCCATCCTCCTTTTATGAAGAAATACCACTTCTTCCAGGTCTTGTTAGAGGAGGGCACGGAAGAAAGGGGTCTGAACCCACTATCAAAAGACATATAATAGAGGCCTTCCGACCTCATATATTTTAGATCCATATTACTACGGATCAGGTCAAGAGACACGTCAACATTATTCATATGCCCCAACACTATGCAGCTTAACAGATGTCTCCAACTATTGAGATTAAGGTCTGCAGGGCAAAGGTTGAACCAACAGAAGAATTGTTTTACAAGGTCGGGAAGGGGGAGTGTTAGTCCCATTTCAAGCCAAGCGAAGTAGACACAAATCTCTCCCGCTCTAACATCGCGCAGGCGATCCAGAGCATCCGGCACCCTAAAAGTAACGTTCGAAGGGGAGATTAAGTTTCTCCCACAACTCTACTAACATACTCTCGGTAATTGCACTCTCACCCTCCTCTCTACGGCCAGGTCAACTAGAGGTCTCATCGGCCCTATTTGGGGATTCTTCAAATGCATTAACTATCCTTAACTCCAGACTGGAGGGGGGCTCTACCAATCTATTTTCAGCATTATCAATAGAAGGAAGGTTCACAAGTTGAAGTTGAGAAATGGTACCTAGAAGAACTGCCTGAACCAGAAGGTGACCCAGGGCCAGACATGGCGGACAAGGGAAAGTAACAAAGCAAAGGCAAGGGAATGTAAAACAGGCTAAAAATCAAACCTGAAATTAAGAAAGGCTACGAACACCGGATATGCTTCGACCTTCAAAATGCGTCAACCGGCGGTGGCAGAGTCTCTAATACTATAGAGGCAAGTGCAGAAGAAAGGCATAAAAAGTCTTTTCCCCTTTTTTATATACATATTCGAAATATGAGCCCCCCAAGCCGATTCGACACGACGGTTGAGGGTAATGATGGCTTCTCAAGTATCGACTGTGCAATAAATGACCCATTAAACATACGTCTCAGAAAATGGAGAAACAAAACATGTGACTTTTCATAAAGCCCATAGCCCTAGTTACGCCCTAGCTCCTAACTAGGGCTCGGGGGGGGGGGAGTAGCTGATATACCACAAACAGACGCACCAATCACCTTGAGACACGTGTGCTTACAGAAACGATAAACTCGGTCATACAGAGCAGGCGTAGCCTCCAGGGCATTCTCATACACATATCCTACAGACCTTATGCTCTGGGCAATATTCACTCAGTATTCCGTATGGTTCTGACCTTGTTGTTTCCTTAACGACTGCCGAGCAGGGAATAAGGAAATAGTCTTCAACAAGGAAACAATCTTCAACAAGGAAACTACTATCTATGATTATCTCTATCTATGGTGCAATATTCCACAAGGTAACTGCAATCTCCGATGATCAAATCCCTATATTCACGACTCCGAATCCTAATCAACTTAGGAAAGCCACAGTCTATAAATTAAACCCTATAGGTACGCTTTATTTTCATGCTCATTCTTTGGCTTTCAATACAGTCTTTTCAATTCAGTTTACTTACTTAAGCATCAGAGCGGCTACCACCGGAGCCAATCCGGTGGCCCTCAGATCCCCCTTTTGAGTGTTCTACAGGTCTTGGAGCCCAGATTTCTTACGAGCCGAAAAGTGCAGCATCAGGAGGGTTGGGTTACACTAAAGATTAGGAAGAGGCTAGATGAGATCATTCAATAGTCCAAGCATTGCATAATAGTGTTTATAGGAGGGGAATAATATGAGGTTCTTTATACTAGCATGATATATGTGGTTAATTTTGTTGGTAAGACATGCTGCTAGCTGTAGGGTATGGGATATTATTGGGGTCCCTTGTAAGCATGCAACTGCATGTATTTCTTACAAGAGACTTAGTATGGAAACATTCTGTGGTGAGTGTTATTCTACGGGGAATTACTTGAGGGCTTATGGGGATATTATTCATCATATTCGTGATGAATCTGTGTGAGAAGAGGTTATATGGGATAAAATACAACCACAACCTCTTAGGAGGCTGCCATAGAAGGTCTAGGAAGAGTAGGAGGAGGGAGTCTGATGAGCTTACAACAAAGACAAGCAATTATAGGGAGGTTATGCACTATTTGATGTGTTATATGCAAACAATTGGACACAACAAACGTATTTGTCAAAGAGCACCTATAAGAGGCAAATGAGGACAAAAGGTATATTTCTAATATGCACTTGTATCTTTCATCCTTTCATTTTACTTTCATAACATTCTTTAATTTTTCTAACTATTTGTGAAAAACCTAAATAGGAGTTGTAAGAGTTGAAATGTGTCCAACAGCAGGTAGCAGAACCCAATTAGGTGAGATCCAATAATTCTAAAAAACTTTAGTAATTTATTTATGATGTGTAGAACATGTTTAGTACTGAATTTGTGTTTTTTTTAGGACAGTTGGTTTGGGCAATAGATAATTTTTTTTTTTTGATAGAAAACTAACGATAGCAGTAAGGGCCAACTTGGATGATGTGCAATAATTATTTTGGGATAGAACTCATGATAGGAGTAGGGGGTAGTTTGGATGATGTGGTATCTTTTTTTTTTTGACAAAATTGATGATGTGCAATATTATTTAAGTAGCTTTCATGTTTTATTGGAAAGCTTTACAAGAGTTGGACAATTTTTTTGGGACAGTTCTTTGGATAGCAAACATATATATGTTAGCCATTTGTATAAGCCCTAGGGTTGGTTTAATGTAATGTTTATTTTCAAAAAATAATGTTTGGACAACAACAAAATGTTTAATTGTAATCAATATGACAAGGTAGAATGTAGTACTCTATGTTATGTTATTTTCATGACATAGTAAAATATGACCTAGATTTTTTTGGATGTTTATGGTATATTGTTCTTAAGTTACTTTCATGCTATTTTTATGTTATATGAACAATAAGTTCAAATCCAATAGGTTACTTTTGTAATATCCCGACCCGGGATACCGGGTCATATGACACGTATTACGAGATTAACAAAAATAATTAATTAAATTAATAATTAATTAATTAAGGTATAAGAAATGTTTATCTAATTATAAATTAAATATTATATGTATGTGTATAAAGTGAAATAGGTATGTATGTATATAAAAGCATGTATGTATGCAAGTATGTATATGAATAAAGTAAAAAGTAAATAAGTAAATATATGAAATTGTGAACAGTGGTGTGAATAGGGTGTGAGTGTGTGTCGGCTGGTGTGTGTGTGTGTGTTGTCAAGTATATATGTGTGTATATGTATATGTATATATTATATGTAAAAATATCATGCAACATTAATGTAAAGCAAAGAAATTGGGAAGAACAAAATTTATGAGATGTGAGGGCTAGTGTAGGGCTACGAATCAGAAAGAGGGAAAGAGAGAACAGTAGAGAGAGAGAGAGAGAGAGGTCGGTTTCTCTCTTTAAAAGCAAAGCATGCAAAGCATGCTTGCTTCATATGGAAGAAATCAAAAGAGGGAGAAACTGAGAAGCTAAGGAAGGATTCAAAGCAAGAAGAAAGGAAGGAAACCGAAGGAAAGAGGTGAGAGAACACAAAATCTGTATTTTCTCTCTCTAAAAGTTAAGCATGAATATAAATTGTTTTGAGTAGTTTATATATGTAGGATGTTAAATATATGTTTACAAGTTCATTTAGCAAGAAATATAGCCTTGAAAACACTCAAAAATACCAAACCCAGAAGCTACGGCCATGGAAGACCTTGCTTGAAGCAGGTCTGAAACCATTACAACCAAACCAGTTTTGGCTTATTAAGACTTCAAATATAGACCAAGAGGGATCTAAAAACCCTGATGCGCGATTATGAAGCTCAAAAATTGACCCTCGAATGTCAACTTGCAGGTTACGGGTTGTCAAACCCAACCTTTTAACTTGCACCAAAACCTACTTTTATGAATGAAAACTGAATCCCCATGAAGAGGGGATCAAAACAAGACCAACCTTATGAAAAATAATCAAGAAATGAACATTTACAACCGAATTACAGTTCGGATTATCACGGCTTAAACCGAGTTCTTGATCCATATTCGAGCCTCTAAATCAATGCGAAATAATACCTTATGACCTTAGGGGTTTAATAGAAAAGAAAACAGAGAAAATGGAGTTGTAAAAACTCACAAAATTGAAAGAAATGGAAAACTGTAACTAGGGTTACAGTAGGGGTCGAGATGGAGAAGACGATCTTGAGTCAACTCGAGAGTCGTCTCGGGCGATTCCTGATCGAGTTCGGTTAAGACTGGGTTAACCCAGACACGTGTCACGCTATAAGCATAGCCACCGCATTATGAGAACGGTGTCGTTTTGGGGCTGATAAGTTTTATATGTAAAGCTGTTTAAATTTTAAAGAAAAGGGAAGGGATACGTTGCTACAGGGTTTCGAACTTGAGACCCCTCACGCCCAACTCTCACTCTTTTCCAATTGGCCACGCGTGTGTGTGTGCCCTAATACGAACGGAAAATATATATATATATATATTATATATATAGAAAAATCCGAACAAATAAAAAGGTGTAACTGCACCTAATAGGATTCGAACGTGGTATCTATGAGAGTGGGAGGTGACACACTGGCCAGTGTGCCACCCATTTCATCCGGTCATATTAGCCACCAATATATATATATATATATATATATATATATATTATACTTAATAAATTTAATTTAATTAATTTAATTAAATATTCACGAAATGCCCCGATGTCCAAATGGGATAAGTTATATATGTATTCCTACTATTTCGGACCTTCTGAGTCCAATGGTGAGGTCCACAACATGAGACGGGGTCCCAAAAAATAAAGACACGTAAAGGGGTAAAATGACCAAAACACCCCTGGTAGCCCTAAAGCCAAAATGAAACCAGAGAAGGTCTAAATTGACTTTCTTTGACATCCCGGACTCAATAATGGAGTCCAAATTACGAAACGAAGTACGAAAAAATGTGACACGTAAAATGATAAAATGACCATTTTGCCCTTTTACATACAAAAGGCCAAATGAACTTTTAGGAAAGCCTAAACCGACTTTCTTCGACACTCCGAACTTAATGGTAGAGTCTATTCGACTAAAAGAAATGTCTAAATTAAAAAGACATAAATTTGATGAATAGCATCTGTCAGATGACTATAAATTAAAGTAATGCCAAAGTACTAATCTAAGGCGTATACGAGGAAATGAATTATGAAAAGACAAGACATGTAAACATATGAAATAAATAACTTTAATTTAAAGTTAATGGAGCTACCAGAAGAGTATAAATTGAAATGAATTAAGTTCCTAACACATTAAATTGTGTCATAGGTTAATAGTACGAGTTAAGTTAAGTACATATGAATTATGAAATCATTTTAGGATCTAATACGATTTAAGCATAAGTTAAGGAATATCGAGATGATATTACAATGAATGTGAAGTTGATGAGATGTTTATGAATTGTTCTTAGGAACTACAAGGAAAGTGGGAAAGCGCATTATTACCACTAACCCTAAAGGACCAAGGTGAGTAACCCTGTGTTTGAAGTGGAGATTTAACTCCATGGATTTAAAAAGGTTTTAAATGCAAAGATATGAAATGTTTGAAATTTCGAATTCAGTATTTACATGATTCAGTTTTAAATTGTTCTGTTTTATAACCCTATTGTGACATGCTCAGTGATTGTTTTTCGCAATAGTTTTTCTTAAAACATATTTCAGCATGTCTAAAGTTTTAAATGCCAAATTATGTAAAGTGTTCTGAATTTGTTATATCAAATGTGTTAAAGAACTTATTATGAAATTATGTACATGATGTTTTAAATGTTCATGAGAAGTACCTATTTGAAGAAACCCTATCTGTTCTGTTAGGGAGTGAGTATAAGTCCTACCTGTTAGGGACCAAGCAGCTGCTCTTGATCGGTTCAGTTGGGTTAAAGCTTTACAAGATAAACGGTACTAAGTACCACCCCCTATGATGGTTGAAATCCTTCGGGATTCAACAATAAATGCCCGGTAGCAAGATCTAATTCCCCAAGCAAATGAGATCGACAGTATTGGCAGTAAAATGGGAGTCTGGTTCGAAACAGATTCCACCTAATTAAAGAGAAAAGATGACAAAGTGATTTTGAAAATGAAAGCAGGTTTTACCCTCATTTTCACAATACATATTTATGTGTTTTAATATTTATATACTTTATCTGATGAAGTACGAGTTTAGCTTGAATACTTTAAATGTTTCAAAGCTATCTGTTTTATGAAATGCATATGTTTTGAGTTATATACTCTATTTGAGGAAGTATGAGTTTAGCTTAAATACTTTAAATGTTTCAAAGCTATCTGTTTTAAGGAATACGTATATTCTGTATTCAAAGTATACGAACAATTAGCGGTGATTATTTTACAAACTCTTATGTACAAAACCACTGCTAATTGAAAACCCCATGACAAATACTGGAATTGCTCATAAGCTTAGATTAGCTTACCCGGACTTTGTTCGGACCCCCCTTTCAGGTAATTAGCAGCAATCTTGACTTGAGGACGACGATGATGAATCTGCTGATTTTGGAGGCTATGTGCAAGTAGTTTTTTTCTAGTACTACGAACATTAAGTATGGAGTTTTGTATTAGTAAAATAGTACCCTGTTATGTATAAGCCCCACGGGGCAATTAAACATTTATTGTTTATAAAGTTTTAAGTTTTAGTTATACTCTGAATGTTAAATCATGTATGCTATGTAAAGAGTGGCAGTACCGGACGGAAGTGCATAATTTAAAAATAAGAAAAGAAAAGAAAAAATTTTTCACGCTTCCGCAACCACATGTCGCACATCTATTCGATACCACTGCCTATGTGAGCCTTCGCCCAAGGGTCCTCGGGCCTGAGGGTGGCGGTCGCGATCCGGTAATCCACAGAAGGTGGGTTTCGGGTCGTGACAACTTTCATATTACCTGCATAACACCACATGTTACTTTCATATATTAATAACAAAATTCATGTTCTCATATTACTTATATAGATACCACAAGTTACTTTCGTACATTAAAAAGAGATACAAAAAAGGTAACTTCGAGGCTCATTTAGGTTTACTACAAGTAAACCATCATAGATAACCCATCTAAACCATCACTTCATATACAAAGTAACAAAAAGGGTGAGCACAAATAACCTAAAGAGAACCATGCTTGAAATCAACATCATCTTGGTAATTGTAATTCATGCCTTCATTTCATCACTCATTGAAGTAGATTTAACATTATGCTCCATGGGGAACATCCAAAACTTGAAATATTTGCAAGCACCATTCGGGCAAATGAAGTAAAGTTTGCCTAGATTTTTTGACAGCTTAGAAATTTGAATTAAGGCTCTTTTCCCGCACCTACAATGTTTGTTAGAGAGCATTTCTCATTCTATTGTTCGAAAAGTAGTCGTCGAGCTCATTATGACTATAATATTTAAGCATAGACATTAAGATATTTTAAGTTAAATAATTTAGAAAATTTTATCAAATTTAAGTAAAATAATAATTATGATTCAAAACATTTTAGTTTAAATTAAATAAATTATTATTATAAACTAAGATTAAAAAAGAAAGTAAAACTTTCATACTTGTGCAACTCTTTAGATAGTGCAGAGAAAAGATAGTGTAGAGAGAAGGAATGAATGATAGTTAGTGAGAAGCATTTATAATATATGGAAGGTAAATACGTCCACTTATAGTATTTACATTCAGGCATAAAAGTCATTTTAAGTGAATGTAGAGAGCATTTTTGTAACACCCCGACCTTGATTAATTAATAATTAGTTTACCAATTATTAATTAGAACCGACATAAAGAATAATTAAGACAGTTAATCGGGAACCTCTCTACGGTCACGATAGACCAATAAATAATTAAACACGTCAAGAGAGGAGGGTGTGATACCCGAACCTAATTACCAATTAATTAGGTGAAATGATGTCATTTTTACACTGTGAAAACTCGAATTAGCGAACTATGACGGCCACAAATGAATAATAACTGACACGAGGCCCTTTGACATTGAAGCTAACTAAAATAAGAAACCCTCAAAAGAAACTACTTCGTAAAAAAGAGCACTGGAAAAGAAATTATAACTAAAATAGCCAAAACGGAATTCTGCGCCAACCAAACAAGGCATAAGCCCAAATGGGAGAAAAATGCCCTAAAATGAGGCCAAGGGGATTTGAACCCTTAACCAAGTGGGGCAAGATTTTAAGTACCCAAAAAATTACCAAGTGGGCTACCAACAACTTCATGCCTAAAAATACAACAAAATTGTATATAACACTAAATTATCCCAGTCCACCTCCCAAATTGGCCAATGGCCATGCATGCAAACCCCTCATCATTAGCTCACATCACACCACCTCAACTCCACATCAGTCATACGATCCCACCAATTCTCTGATGTGCATGCATATATATATATAGATGTATATGTATGGGTGAGCAATATAATATATATATATATATATATATACAAACTATACACTTTGGGATCCAAAAACATGTGTGCTATATTCAGACCATGGCTGCGTGAGAGACATGGAGTGTATGTGTGCATAAGCATTAGAGAAAGGGGAAGTGAGAGAGAAACACAATGTGTGTATGCTTGTGTGAGAGTGTGTGTGTGTGACCATTGGAGGTGCAAAGAGAGAAGGGGCTGGGGAGAGCACGAGCAGGACAACACTACCACACTGAGGTCTCACTTTGAGCCAGAGAGAGTGTCACATCCCGCACCCCACCCTACGCGGATGCGAAAGATGTGATGCCAGTTAGTCGCCTTGTCAGTCTCCGACTGACAATGCGACCAACCAAAGGCAATCTTCTGAACCTTACGACGAATTGCATTCCAAATGTAGGGTCAGAACAGCGGAAATTAAAACCTTTTTATCCAGGGAATGCAACTATATACCACAATTAGAAGTATGTACCACAGAGCAAGTCTACAATCATCCAATTAATAACTCTAAGCCACAGAGCACAAAGCAAATCTATAACAGATATATAACATAGAGCATATCAAATTCCTCCAGAGTACCATTACCATGAGCCATGTCCCTACACATACATCTATTACATATGAATAAAGTCATTTATATCATCACACTCACCTGAATAGTCAGAATCAATCTATTAGAACCCAAGTCTCCACATATTATTGCCATCAGATCCTCACTTGGGAATGTCTCTCAATCCACTAGTGACATATCCTTGTGCTTTCTAGTCCAATGGAAATATATCCTGAAAAATGTTAAATAAATGGAATGAGCTTAAACAAGCTCAGTGAGTAACATAGGCTCCTGCCATGGGTTTTAAAACCAGTTCATATATATATATATATATATATATATGCATGCTCAATGCAGCTCAAGTAGAACAACGTAATGCAAGAGAACAAATCAGATCAACATAGAACCAAATAGAATGGATCAATACTGAATACCAATCAAACAACGGTATATCAACGAATGTGCCTGAACCTTCCCCAGGCGATGTGGGATGGCATTACTTCCCATCCACCCCCTCACATGGAGGGCCTCATATTGCACACCTCCGGCTGAGGTCGGCATCAGAGCGGAATAGATACAGCTCAAATAGGACGTATACAACTCAAATAGAACGGATACAGCTCAAAGTGCCTGAACCTTCCCCAGTAATGTGGGATGCCGCACAAGATAATACGTCAGTCACCCACCCCACACATGGAGGCCCATGTCCCCTACAGCACACTACCGGGTCGGTATCAAGCGGAACAGACAGGATTGAGCGGATGCTGAGTTCTGGGCGTCCCACAGAGCCAGCTATCCATCTAGTGATATACTCAATCCCGAGGGCCCAAGACTCACATAACAAGATAAATACAAATCAGACTCCAATAGCGTACACAAGTTAGAACAACAGACTCCAACAAAATCAGAACAAAAAATATCAAGAAACAGAATAGGATCATGCCAGATGTAGTACAATACAAGGAATATGCATGAAAGCAATTGCATTAAAACAATACAGTGAATAAAACAGTTCAGCATATAAAGCAGCTTAGTATACAGAAAATATACACCAAGTCAGGAGTCCGAGTTACTCACAACTTATGCTTATCTCCATTCACAGACATCCTCTAGATATGTTAAGCACCTCCATGCATATCCTGAATAATCATCATCCTGAATGATCATCATTAATCACAAACAGATTAGAAATCATCCATGCAAGACTTGCTGTCACGACCCGAAACCCACCCTATGCGGATCTCGTGTCGCGGGGCTGACCCGAAGGCCGTCCCTACTTTTTCTTTTCCATTCCTGTATCATAGTACTAATATGCAAAGTACTAAAACCTCAAAGTAATAACAGCGGAAGTCTTATCAATAATAGTACATCAGCAGAAGTCTTTTAATACACAATGTTAGCTGAAGTCTTTACAATACATAATATGGTTCTACATAAACAAAATAAGAACCAAACGTAACCAGCACCCGAGGGTGGTGAATACATGGGAGAACTAAGACATAGACTGATACAGTTCCTCAAAATTATCCTCCTACGCTCTCAGACTCCTACTGGGGTCTTGCAGCGTCATCACCTGAAATGGGGGTAAATGGAGGGGGTGAGCTACGAGAGCCCAACAAGTAAAAACAGATCTCCGACACTGGTATCGATAAGATACAAATCCATGAATAAGATTATGATAGCCAATCATAAGAAAGGAGATGCTGTAATAGCCAATGAGAACAGTTGCCATGAAGGCCAATGAATAATAATTCACAATGTACAATTAGGAGTAATGGATACACCATCAGCATGAATCTCTCAACAACAATACAACAACAAGAAGTACTGCCACAATAAACCGATCATAATCAATTCAATGAAGAGTGTCTTTTCAGTTAAGATAAGTCATAAGGAATAGGGTTATTCAATAACGTAATCACACAAATTCTTAAGAGATGCATTTACTCTATTCTCAGGTAAAATGCCAATGTAAATGTAAATGAAATGCCCATGTTTATGCCAGTTAATTGCCGGTGGAGAGCCTTCGAGGAATTCATTCCTGCCACCTGTCCCTTTATGTATTTGTAAATGAAATGCCAATGGGAATGTAATGAAAATGCCAATGTTTATGCTAGTTAATTGCCGGTGGAGAGCCTTCGAGGAATTCATTCCTGCCACCTGTCCATTTATGTACTTGACCCTTAGGTCTCCAGTTAATACAAAAAGCATCGGATGGATATTGTGACTGAGCACAAATCCCGTATTCATAATATATCATGATTATTCATTATTCCATAGAAGTATAAAATGGAATATCGTATATTCAGTAAAGACATAGCAGTAAGCCTTTCAAGGCATGGTTCACAATAAGGACATAGCAAACAATAAAGACATAGCAGTAAGCCTTTCAAGGCATGGTTCACATGACAACAACGTCATAGCAGTAAATCAATGTCCACAAGATAGAACAATATCGCATTGTGGATAGCAATAACGTGAGGTACTTTCAAGAGTACAAGTTTGGCAGTAAAGAGAATAAACTTGGCTTGGAAACACCATATGGAAGAGAAGGGAATTCACTTACCTCTATCGTGATTCTTCCTCAGAAATCCGTGAGTATACCCTTGCCTTTTGAGTTTCCTATATATCAGTGAATACATTTTAGAACAGATTCTGTTTATCAAATTTTATGCCTTTCTATCATAAGTATTTCAAATACTATTTTAGACTTTACCATTGAGTCCGGAACGCCGAAGAAAGTCGGTTTAGGCTTTCGCGGAATTCCATTTGGACTTTTGTACTAAAAAGGGCAAAATAGTCATTTTGCACTTTCACGGTATTTTATACTTCGGGGTTCCGTCTCGTAAAACGGACCCCACCATTGGACTCAGAACATCCGAGATAATAGGTTTTGACTATTCATTTGTATCGTTTGGACTTCGTTTGACCTCTTTTTGGAATAGGGGCATTATTGTAAAAATTAATATTTAATTAATTTTCTGTTTGGGCCTTAATGTAATTTTTCAAAACATTTGGGGCCGGTTCATAAATTCCATAAGCTACGGTCTGAACCAGTTGGTTCAGACCTAAAAACCCTAAACCTGTCCACCCTTGCCCTGAACCAAACGGTTCACTTCATTTGAAAAACCGGATTTCAATAACCCAATTCCCTATCCCTATCCATGGTTTGGATAACCCCAAACCCAATTCCAATTTATTATCCGTGTAACCAAACAAGCCCAATCCCATTTAATTTAAAACCCAAAACGACACAGCTTAACTTACCCTTTTATAACCGGTCGGGTACTGACCCGGATCCAACCCGAATCCGTCTAAACTTAACCCGGTAACCTCCCCGATTTTTCGATCGTCTCCCCCAAAGCTCCGGTGAGAGAACATTAGGGTTCCGTCACCATCTCCGGTGACGGCAACCTATTCCGATCGGTTTTTTCCCCCCATTTTGAATGCCATTTTCTTCCTTTCCTCCCCACGACCTCATTCCTACCCTCGGCTTGCCCCAAAACTTTTCTAATCTTCTCGAATTTAGAGATTAATAGCTCCGACCGGTTTTCCGGTGAGCTGTATTTTTTTCTATTTCGTGACTTTTTGAAGTACGGTTTTGGCCCTAATTGTTTCAAATGATTTTCTGCACTTCTAAGGATCATTTTCATAAACAAATATCAAAGTTTTAAACCTAAATTCATGGAACCCGAGATTATTCCATCAACCTGCAACTCCATATTTCTCTATGGTTTCTCAACCGTTTTTCATGATTCTTTTTGCATTATAACCTATATTTCATGCTTGTTTAGACCATATAATCAAAATGAATCAAATCATGCTACAAAACCTTGAAACAGAAACAGTGGCTCACTTTGCTTTCGGTTTTCTCTTGGTGTTGAGCCCCTCTTCCTCGCGCCCCTATTGCAGATTTGTTCCCCTTCCTTCTTACTCCAAAATTCTCTTTTCCTTTTCTGATTTCCTTCTCCCGAGAGTGAGAGATATGCATTATATAAAACTTTCCATTTCTCTCTCTCTCTCTATACTTTCTCTCTCTACTTTCTCTCTCTCTCTACTTTCTCTCTTTACCAACTCTGCCAGCACCTCCCGATGGCCTCTTTTGGCTTGTGCTCCCTCCACTAATGCAACTTTTGCATTAATGGATGGGAGACAAGATGCACTTATGTATATAATATATATATATCACCTTATATATATATATTACACACACTTTACACACACACACCTCACATGCACTTGCTGATGTTGTTTTGCCCACTTGCCCACTTTCTTTTACTTTTTATATAATATACACAGATATATATATATATATATATTATATGTATAATTCATAATTATACATGTTTATACGTACCTATATGCCCATACATACACATATATACTTAAACTTTGGGCGTGCATGGAAATACGTGCGGGCACGCTTTACGATGCAATGTCCCGGGGTGCTCAGGTGTTACGTCTCGGGGTGCTCGGGTGTTACCCAGCACCTGTTATACATTTCAATCATTTTCTATTTCCAGTCATTCATTTCCATGAAATACCATAATATACATTTCTTACCGTTCGAGTTACACAGTTTAACCGACTTACCTCGGTATACGTGACGTATCCCGGGTCGGGATATTACACTTACTCACCATCTTAGGTGTCTATCAGGTTACCTAATTAAGTCCATTGCCCTATTACCCACTTATTGAGTTTCAACTAAAACTATCATATTCTCTAATTAAGCTTAGTAGCTCCCACGCTTATAATCTAAATCATTTAGGCTTCATTTATACAATCAAGTTTATAAATTACATATAAATAGTAAGGCTAATCGTCTAATTCTCTTGCTAATTAGCCAGATATTTGTTTATCAAAATAGTTAGCATATCCTGCATAATCGTTACCCAAAACATAAAAACTGCTATTGAGCATACTTCATATCACCAATCTCAATACCCAATCAATGGCTACCATTTCCTTAAGACCAATTAAAGACACTTACATGATAATTCAGTATAACAAGATTTACATTTATCACCAAGAAATTCCACCAAACTTATTAAATATGATCTTTTATCTTTCTATGAAAAAGAACTAGAATTTGTTTGAAATTCCTTACTTCATCCACTTAAACTGTACTAATTCAAATTCGACGGATTGTAGTATTTCATTTCATTGCCCCAACTAGTCTTGACTTTTGATATTCTTAAATAGATCGACTATATCCAATAATTTCAAGGAAAAGCCAACAGCACCATAATATAATGCCAAACAAGCCTTTAAATTCAACAATCAAAAATGCAACAGGCACCCTTAATAAGTTCTGATTCTACGGACTTCTCCACAAAACTTGTTGCAAGCAGGGCCACCACAATTTATAAACAATGACCAATGTAATAATGTCAATAGCGTAACAATTTAATGCCAACAGTCTTCAAGTTCAACAACAAAGACCTTTATTAAATTTCTCTTGAATTTCATAATTTACAAGCATATATCAGATACTACTTAATTGATAACAACAGCCTCACGCTATATAAGGGCTCAACAGGTCAAAAATATAATAGTAAATCCCTCCACATAATGAACAACTTTAGTATATATTGTCAAATTCAAGAACATGAACATTATATAGAATATCACTAATATATTATGTTTTTCACCCTCCTGTTTTCATTAAATTCTATAAACGTGCACCTGCGTGGAATCAAATCAATTCAGTCTTGAAATCAAACATTAATTGATCAAATATTTTATCAAAAATCCATTCCCCTTTTTATGTTGATTTGGTTCAGCCGTGATGAGCAATGGCCAGTAAACTATAAAATGCCAAGTAAATTTGGCAGAGAACCTCAAGCTCTGATCATTAATCATCTTAATATTCAATATAAAGTAGCATATTATTTTAAAAATAATATACAGAACTGCTGCGTCGCAATATATATTATGCCACATCAATATCTAATTCAAAAGATAAATTGATTGGGGAAAAAAACTTACTTTTGCTGCAGGTTTCGGCTGAATCAATTTTCCCTGCTCCAACACGCTGCTGCCATTTCATTTTTTTTTTTCTCTCACTTGCCGTTTGTTTGTGGGGTCTCTTATCGTGGCCAACTAGCTATGGCTACATAGTTATATTTATATTGGCAAGCGGTGGACTGATCTAGAAGGCTAGAGAGCTCTCTATGTTAGTTTCCTTCACACACACATATATATACACGCAAAAACCTGTTGCACCGCCTCTCTTCCTACTCTAGAGCTTCAAGCTTCCTATTTTGCTTCATATATATATTACACCACTTAAGGTCTAGCCTTCCAGCAGCTTCCTTCCTAGAAGCTTCTCAAATTATCAACATATTTCTAACAGGCTTCTTGCTAAAAGCTTCCACCGCACCCCTCCTTTCTTTTCCAGCAGCTTTGGTTGCTTATATAAGCTGCACCGACCTTCTCTCCTTCCAGCTTCTTCAAGAAGCTTCTTCAAATATATGTACACACACACACACACACACATATATATATATTATTTGTTATATCTTTTATGTTTACCACACACTCCTTTATTATTTTAATATATAAATATACTTCTATATATTTTATATATATTCTTAGAGTCAATATCTTTGATTATCTTATTATATATAAAATATAATTTTATATATTTTATATATGGTCTTATAATTTGTGTACGTAATGCATCATATACATATATACGGTCTACACATGTATAAGTGTCTTTTTCGGTAAATATTACCATATTTACTATTTCCATTCCAAAATATTAAATTATGGAATGCCAACCAATTTGGTATACAACCGGGGCTCAATATCCTTATTATATATTTTACTGATTTTGGGCTTCATTAATAATTCATTTTATATTTATATTATCCGCATAATTCTTTTGCTATATCGATTAATATTTTATTCTATAGAATATTAAATCATAATATGCCGATAAAGGCGGGAATTATTTTGCCAACATTAGGTCCCTGTTAATGTCTTGTTTATTTCCACAAAATTTTCATAATTAATTATTCGTATTGGTCATTTGTCCATCTCGGCACTCAATTGACCGAGTTATCAATTTCCCGAGCATGTATTATTTTATAACTACGGTATTAAATCCTATTATGGATTACCGTATTTTGGGCTATTTTAAATTATTAATGTTACCTAACCTATTTTTATTAGGTCAGAATATAATCTGGGACATGTCGAATTTTCGGGATATTACAGAGAGAGAGAGAGATTCACTGTGCAAGGTATAAACCCCAAACTGTTTAATTTTTCTGTTTAAATTTTGGTACTGTTTTTGATGTTGTTGAGCCCTGTTAGTTGCATGCATGAAGTTTACAATGAGAAATCTTGATTAAGGCGTGAAAATGAGACCTCAAAACAGCCCCAAAGCCACAAACCGTGCCTAGGTCGCCATTGATGCACCTTGGGATAGCAAGTTTGAGATGACCTGTAAGAAACCAAGTTCTGACACTCAGAACCTCAAACAGACCTCATAAGCATGCAAGAATTCCCAAACCGCGACCTGAAAACACTAAGGAAAGCCTAGAATTTGAAGTTGTAGGTCTCGGGTTTGAAACCCAGACTTTGAAATAGGCTCCTAAACCTTGATTTTGGAATGAGGATAGACGCCCCATGTCACTACGGTCATGACAAACCAAACCACGCAAGAAATGGTGAAGAAACGACCATTTATGAACCAGTTGCAGGTCGCGACTATCCAACCCATCATGGCTCCTCAAGCTTGATTTGAGGCCTAAAATGAATGCCAAAATGTTTCTTAAACATTCAGTAGCCCATATCACCTGAAAACAGAGATCAAATCAGCCTCAAAATGCACAAAATTAGAGAAGTTTGAAAACAGAAATCAGGGCAACAGTAGCCCTGCACGATGGAGAAGACGACGAGTCGTTGAGTCGACTCGCCCAACTCGCTCAGATCGAACGTGTCGACTCAGACACGTGTTGACTTGCGAGATGGCCACTGCATTAATGAAACTTCGTCGTTAGGTTTAAACTGAAATGGGCTTGTTTGGTTGCAGTTATAAGGAATTAAAATTTGGAAAATTGAATCTGGGGTTAGACCAAACCGTGGATAAGGGGTATAGTAAGGTTATTGTATTCTGGTTTTCTGGAAGGGCTTGAACCGGCTGGTTCACCATATGTCTGGTCCGGTCTAAGGTTTTGTCTTATAAACCCACTGGTTCAGTACCTTAATTAAAATAAATTGAACTAGTATTTTTATGAATTACACTTAGGCCCCCAACAGTTTTAAAGAATTTTGTTTTGGCCCAACTTTTGAGAATTTAATTCAAATAAGCCCCTGAAAAATAAATAATTAATAAAATAATTTATTTAATTATTTTATTAATTGGGTAAAATGACTATTTTACCCCTGGACACTAAATGAGTCAAACGAAGCCCAAATTGAATAAATAAATAGTGTATTTATACTATTTCGGGCATTCCGGACTCAATGGGGGAGTTCAATTTGAAAAATTAAGTTCCAAAAAATACAGACACGTAAATAGTAAATGACTGTACTGCCCCTGATGATACCTAGGGCCAAATAAAAATAAAAGATAGTCCATTTTAATTATGTTGGGCATTCTAGACTCAACGGTGGAGTTCGATTTGTGAAACCAAGTCCCGAAAAATAAAGACACACAAATGGTAAATGACTGTACTGCCCCTGATGATACCCAGGGTTAATTAAACATAAAAGATAGTCAAATTTAACTATGTCGGACACTCTGGACCTAATAGTGAGGTCCTTTTATGTACCGAGGTCCCAAAAAGTTTAGCCATACAACATGTGAAATTACCAAAATGCTCTTGATGCTATATGAAATCCAAATGAAGTCTAAATGGGACGAAATTGATACTAATAAAAGCCCAGATACTCGTGAAACTGTATACATGATTAAATAACGAATCAGGGTCAGAATTTCACGAAAGTGTGAAATTACCAAAATGCCCTTGATGCTATACAAAATCCCAATGAAGTCCAAATGGGACGAATTGATACCGATAGAAGCCCATATACTCGTGAAACTATACACATGACTAAATGATGAATTGGGGTCAGAATCTCACAAAACGTAAAATGACCAAAATGCCCTTGAGCATAGTAAATGCAAGTAGAGGCCGAATAAAAGCCGATCTGATCTAATAAATTGTCATAAGCCCAATTATGGAAATTGAGAGGCTAACCACGACTCCGGAACAGTCAACGTGTAAAATGAGAAATGACTGATGTGTCCCGATGAACAAAAGCAGATACCAAATGAAGTCCAAAAGACTTAGAAAATTATATATAAGATATATGGGATATTCTAAGGACCAGGATAGGGTCTGAGACAAGAATGGTAAAATTACCATCTTGTCCTTAAGGTTAAATAAGTACTTAACTGATAACGATTTGAGTCCAAAAGACTTAGAACTTTATATTTAAGATATGGGGACTATTTTGAGGACCATGACAAGGTCCGGGACAAGAATGGTAAAATTACTATTTTGCCCCTAAGGTTAAATAAGTACTTAATTGATAATGATTGAAGTCCAAATGACTTAGATTATAATTCGGATAACTACTAAGCCTAATTAAAGAATGAAATAGCCTTGGATGAAACACAATGAAAGGGTAATAGGCTATCAGGCTATCTTAAGTAATCCGATAGACACCTAAGATGATGAATAAGTCATGAATGGTTAAATTTTGATTTGTCTGTGATTGATGATGATTATTCAAGATATACAAGGATGTGCCTGAGACAATATCTGGAGGTTATCAGATTATCTGTACAAGGAGATAAGCGTAACAGTTTGTGAGTAACTTGGAACTTCTAACTTGGTGTATAAGTTGCACTGTCTAGATATTGTATCTTCACACACTGCATCATTTTATGTGCCATACTATTTAAATGTGTATACTTAAATGCATACCCTTTTGTACTGCATTACACGTGGCATGATTTTGTTCTGTCCTGCCTAATTAACGTCTTGTCCTGTTTTGTTCTGTTCTATTCAGCTCAATACTGACCTGTTTTATTATTTATTTATTTGTCTATGTTCTTGATTTATATACTGGCATCCTGCACTATTTTATCTGTTCTAATCTATTGTTCCATTTAGCTCAGTCTTGTTTTATTCTACTTAAACTGCATTTAAAGTGGATTTATAAAACCGTTATTTCTGAAATGACTAAACTATCCATGTGCTTTGTAAACAAGAACTAGTTTTGAAACCCATGACAGGGAACCTATGTTACTCACTGAGCTTATTTAAGCTCACCCCCTTATCCTAACATTTTTCAGGATTTATCTCCATTGGATTAGAAGGCACTATGATATGACATGGATAAACCGAGTGGAATTCCAAGTAAAGGATCTGATGGCACTGATTTGTGGAGACTTGGACTCTTGTGGATTGAATCTGGTTATTCAGGTAAGTGACATGATACGATTGACTTCATTGATATGCATTAGGTGTATTGGGACATGGCTCATGGTAATGGTACTTTAGAGAGATTAGATATACTCTATGTTATATGTCTGATTATAGATGTGCTCTGTGGTTAGAGTTATTAGCTTTCTGGTTTTAGACTTGCTCTGTGGTATGTACCTCTACGGTATATAACTGAGTTGCATTCTCGAGATAAAAAAGTTTTAAATTCTACTGCTCTGACGCTACATTTGGAATGCAATTCATCCGTAAGTTCATAAGTTTGTCTTTGGTTGGTCGCATTGTATATCGGTAAACTGGTAAGGACGGCTAACTAGCATCACGTCCTTGACATTCGCATAGGGTAGGGTTCGGGATGTGACAATTTTACTCATTTTAACCCTATAAAGGGTAATTTTGGAACTTAAAAAATTAACAAAAGTAACTTCCGTTAGAAGACTAACAGTGACATCACTAGAGAGGGAATTTTAGCTGACAATCAAACCAGAGGGAAGGTTAGTGTAATTTCCCAAACTTGAGGGATGTTGTCTATATTTTCATTAAACCTTAGGAGAGGTCAGTGTAATTTATCCAATCTTATATCACTAGAAATATCTATGAGTATACCTCCAAATAAAAAAGATGAAACTCAATTTTGATTTTTCTAGAGCACAAGACATGACAATTTTACCACATGTTCAAGTTGTCTATAATACCCTGATCCGAGAATGTCGGGTAATGAGGCACGTTTTACGAGGTTATGAAAAAAAAGAGTGTAAATATTATGCCCTTAAGAATATGATAAATTAATTTAATGTAATTAATTTATTAATATGAGAAATTAAGTATTAGTTATAATTAATATAAAATGTGATGATTAAATTATAAAATATAATTAATTGAATAACTAATTTATTAATTAATTAAACATAAGAAATTAATTAAATATATATGTATATGTGTGTGTGTGTGTGCATGGAACCGTGAGTGTGGGTGTGTGTGTGGTATATTATATATATATATATATACACATATTTTATAATCAAGTAGGTGGGGAAGTATGGTGAGGTAAGGGAAAAATCAAAAAAATAAATAGAGGTATGGCTGCTGATTTGTGATGGGGAATGGAGGTGCAAAGAAAGAAGTTGGTGATGACCATTGATGTGAAAACATATACATATATACATATATTAGATACACACCAAAAATTCAACACACAAGAAGAGAGAAAAGAGAGAGAGAGAGAGAGAGAGAGAGAGAGAGAGAGAGAGTTCAGAAGAAGAGAAAGGAGACCTCAGAGGAAGGAGGGAGAAGAGAGAGTCACTTTTAGAGGTAAAACATCAAAAACTTAACATTTTCTCTCTCTAAAAATTTCCCTACGCATGAACTGTTTTAGCTTCTGATTTTGTATATATGATATTTAAAGTAAATAAACATGAACAAGGCATGAAAAACAGACTCTTAAACAACCTAAAACACCTAGCCATACAATGGCAGCCATGGATGACCTTCAAAAATAGGTCTGAAATGGGTGAAATTAAATGGGTTATAACCTACCAAGACCTCAAGATGAGGTCAAGAAGGTTTCAAACATACCACTACGCGATTCCAGAACCTAAGTACAACCTCCAAATGTTGAGTTGCAGGCTACGGGTTTGAAACCCAAAGCTTTAAACTTAGAGTTAAAACGATATTCATGAATGGAAACTAAAACTACATGTAATATGGATTTCAAAGAAACAAACCCCAAGAGTTTTAGCTCAAAAATGAGCATTTACACTGGGATTATTGTTCTAGGTTATCAAAGCTTAAAACCGAAATAAAGAGTTCATTTTGAACTCCCAAATGAATGCCAAGTTGGTCGTTTGTACCTTAGGAATGTTTTGGAATCAAAATAGTGAGAAATAGCTGAGTAGGAAGGCACGAAAATGGAAGAAATGGAATCGGGATTAGGGTTTTCAAAGGGGGTCGACGTGGGGAAGAAGAAGACGGGTCAACTCGATCTTAAATTAAGGCTGAGTCAACTCGGATACGTGGCAGCCTCTGGGCTTGCCACCGAATAAGTAGAACGACGGCGTTTTAACATGATGATGTCAGCAACATGTATAAGAACCGATTGAACCGGATTGGTCCAGTTAAAACCGGACCGGTTCACTTATGTTTAAACTGAACCCATTGGTTTTTTGTTTTAATTCAATTTAATAAACCAAAGCTTTTGTTATTTACGGATTGACCCTAGAACTTCTAGACAATCCTACTGTAGCCCAACTGATGGAGAAATTATGCAATTACACCCCTGGAAAATAATTAAATAATAAATTTAATTATTTATTAAATAAAGCAAAATTATTATTTTGCCCCTAGGTCAAATATGAAGCAAATGAAGTCTAAATTAAACATATGAATAGTGTATCCTTACTATTTTGGATATTCTGAGACTAATGGTAGGGTCCGTTTTATGAGACGGGGTCCGAAAAATAAAGACACGTAAAGGGTATGTAACACCCCGATCCCGTGATATTAATAATTAAATATTAATTATTAATTAATACCGGCTCAGAGAATAATCAAGGGAATTAACCCTAATCTCCCGACGGTCATGATAGGCCAATAAAATAATTAGAACATGTCCGAGAATAGGGTATAATACCCGAACCTAATTATCTATTAATTAGGTGAAATAATGTTAATTTAATACTGACTGAACCCGAATTAGTAACCCCAGAAATCCCGAATGACTAATAAATGACACGGAACCTCTGTCACTGTAGATAACTGAAATATGAAACTCTCGGAACAAACCGCGTCGAAAAAGGAGCTACGGAATGAAAGTTATGTAGCAAACACTGAAACCGAATTAATGCGCAGCCAAACAGGGCCTTAACCAAAAATGGTGAAAAAATGGCCAAAATGGTGGCTAAGGGAATTGAACCCTTCACCTTTGAGGGGATGACTTTTTTTCTCAAAAAATTTACCAACTGGGCTGCCATTACTTTGTGCATATATATACAACTAAATTGTATATATATTCAAAGTTGCCCCAAGCTACCACCCAAATGGACCAATGGGGTTTCATGCAGCCATATATGATATATAAAATATGCAATATATATATATATATATAGGCAACTAAATCTGATTGGACCACCATTCCACCCAATGGGAGTCCATGCAACAAGTTAATTTATAAAATATATACATGTTTATGCTTGTATATATATATTGTCTTGTGTGTCTCGTGGGTGAGGGGGAGGAAACCAGAAATCCAAAACAGATCTCTGTACCTGTGATGATGGATCTGCTAGAGAGAGAGAATTTATAGAGAGAGAAGGCCTTGCATGTGTATACACATGTGTCCATGGTGTGTGTGTCTTCATTGGAGATGCACCAAAAGGGAACTGAGACATGGTTGAAGCTCTGAAGTGCCCAAGGACTGAACCACTAAGCATGGGAACATGGACAGTGGTCGGTTATGAGGTATATTTTCAAAATTTGCTTCAATTCTTGATCTGAAGTTTTGGGTACTGTTTTGTGCATTGTAGAACTAGAATTCAATGCATGCTAACTAGTTGATGAGATCTGGGTTATTTAGGCTTAAAAAGGACCATCGGACTGCTTGGAATTCAAGCAAAAACCCAAAGCCGTGACCCATCCTCCATGGATGACCTTGCATGCAACCAATCTGAAATGACCAAAACCAAACCATGTTTGGATGGTCGAGACTTGATCTTTAGGTCACGAGAGTTTCCAAAATACCAACCCGCGACCCTAGAGCACTGATTTGGACCCTCAAAACCGAACCTATAGGTCTCGGCCATGAAACCCAACTCCCAAATCAGACTTCTAAATCATGTTTTTGGAATGGGATATTGACCCCCATGGAGATACGGTCACAAAGAAACAAAAACCATGGAAAATGGTGGAGAAAGGAGGATTTACCAGCCAAATTATCGTTTCGGCTATTCCTCCATGGATCAAGCATTTGAGCTTGATTCGAGGCACCAAACCGATGCCAAAATGATGGCATGACACCCAGGGACTGGTTGGAACAGAAAGCAGTTGAAAACAGCCCTTGAAACATCACGAAATAGAAGAAGAAAATCTGCAGAAGTAGGGCAACAGTGCGTAGAAAAGTTGGGGGAGATGGAGTTGACTCGGCCGAGTTGACCGAGCCAATCCGAGCTGACTCGGACACGTGTCGCCTCAAGACCGTGCCACTGTTTTAATAAAACTGCACCGTTTTGATGTTTGATGTTTTAAATTTAAAATCTGATCTTACCTGTTTGGTTACGGGTTTTAAAAATTAAAATAGGGAAAATTGGAATAAGCTATCCATGAATTAAGGGCCAATTAGGGGATAAGAGGAATATTTAATTCCGGTTCACTGAGGGTTAGTGAACCGGTTGGTTCACTAGAGTTCTGGACCGGTTCAATTTTTGAACCCTAAAACCAAGGGGTTTGAACCCCTAAATTATGTAATTATATTTTGACCCCTAAAGTTCCTAAAATTACGGATTTACCCCTACTGTTTGACAGAATTGCATAGTGGCCCAGACTTTTAAAAATTTATACATTGAAGCCCTGAATAAATTAATTAAATAATAAAATAATTATTTAATTATTTTATTAAATAGGTAAAATTACAATTTTACCCCTAGACATTAAATATGTCAAACGGAGTCCAAATTAAGTAAATAAATAGTGTATTTTCACTATTTCAAATATTCTGGACTCAATGGTACAGTCCGATTTTGGAAATACAGTCCCGAAAAATACAGACACGTAGGTGTAAATTACTGTATTGCCCCTGATGGCACCCAGACCCAAATAAAAATATCAGATAGCCTATTTTGACTATCTCGGGCATTCTGAACTCAACGGTGAGGTCCGCTTAACGAACTGAGGTCCCGAAAAATACAGACACGTAGGTGTAAATGACTGAATTGCCCTTAATGATACCCAGGGCCGATTAAACATAACAGACAGTCCAATTTCACTATGTTGGACGCTCTGGACCCAATGGTGGGGTCCATTTTATGAACTGACGTGCCGAAAAATACGACACATGAAATTACCAAATTACCCCTGATGCTGTACGAGACCTAAACAAAGTCCGATTGGGACGAAACTGATACCGGTAGGAGCCCAGACACTGGTGAGACTGTATACTTGATTAGATGACGAATCGGGGTCAAAATTACACAAAACGTAAAATGACCAAAATACCCCTAAGCACTGTAAGTGCAAAGTAGAGGTCGAATAAAGGTCAAACTGATCTGATAAATTATCATAGGGATAATTATGAACACTGAAGGGCTAAATAAGACTCCGAGACAGTCAACGCGTAAAACGAGAAATGACCGATGTGTCCCGACGATCTAAAGTAGATACCAAATGAAGTCCAAGGGACTTACAAATTTATATATGAGATATATGGGATGTTCTGAGGACCATGATAGGGTCCGGGACAAAAATGACAAAATTACCATTTTGCCCCTAAGACTAAATAAGTACCCAACTGATACCGATTAAAGTCTAAAAGACTTAAAACTTCATATATACGATATATGGGATATTCTGAGGACCATAACAGGGTCCGGGATAAGAATGGCAAAGTTACCATTTTGCCCCTATGGTTAAAATGAGAACCTAACTGATACCGATTGGAGTCCAAAGGACGTAGAACTTTGTACTTAAGATATAAAGACTATTCCGAAGACCACGACAGGGTCCGGGACAAGAATGGTAAAATTACCATTTTGCCCCTAAGGTTGAATGAGTGCCTGACTGATAACAATTGTAGTCTAAATGACTTAGGATATAATCCTAATAACTGCTAAGCCTAATTAAAGAATGAAATAGCCTCAGGTGAGACCCAATGGAAGGGCGATAGGCTACTAGGCTATCTTAGGTAATCCGATAGATACCTAAGATGACGAATGAGACCTGAATGGATGAGTTCTGATCTGTCTGTGATTGATGATTATTATTCTGGATATACATGGAGATGCCTGACGTACCTGGAGGTTATCGGATTATTTATGCAAGGAAATAAGCGTAAAGTTGGTGAGTAACTTCTGACACTGTTTTGATACTGTCCCTTGATTTACTGATCTGTTTTGAATGCAATTATTTACGTGCAATTATTTAAATGCATGCCTTTTCGTACTATATCACTTATGACATGGTTTTAGTCTTTTTAAATAATTGACTATATTCCTGATCCCTGTGCTAGCATTCCGTACTGTTTTGCCCGTTTTGAACTGTTGAGATAAAATGGATATATTGAACCATTATTTCCGAAACGATTAAATAAACCATGTGATATAGGCAAAGAACAACATTTTGTTGTATCGTACCGCTTTGTATAGTATACTGTCTGAATGCTATATTGTTTAAATGTATGTACTTAATGTACGCCCTTTGTGTTACATTCCACGTGATGTGCTTGTATCCTTCGAATTAGGAATTCCGTTCAGTTCGGTTATGTACTGTCCGTTAATGATATGTCTGCCTCGATTGATATGTTCCGTCCGGTTCTGACATGTTCCGTCCGTTAATGATGTTAAGTCCGCCTTGATTGATATATAGTCCAGTTCCATTGTGTACTGTCCGTTGATGATACGTCTGTCTTGATTGAAACATTGTTCAGTCCAGTTATGATTAGTTCCGACAGTGATGTGTCCCTGACTTGATTGTTATATTGTTTCTACCCAGTTCCGTTATGTTGTGTCCTGTTCATGATTTGCCTGTGTCTTGATTAGTGTATTGTTTCCGTTTAGTTCCGTTATAATTTTATCCGTTCGCGATATGCCTTTGCTTGACTGATGTATTGTTTCCGTTCGATTCCGTTATATTCCGTCCGTTGATGACATGTCTGGCCTGATTGATAGATGGTCTAGTTCCGTTATGTTTTCGTCCTGTTATTGGTATGTCTTGTCTTGATTGATCTTGTCACATCCCGAACCCCACCCTACGCGGATGACGAGGACGTGACTGCCAGTCGGTCGCGACGCGACCAACCAAAGGCAAATTCTGAACTTTCCGACGAATTGCACTCCAACTGTAGGGTCAGATGCAGCGGAATTTAAAACTTTTTCTTTGTGTCACGGGAATGCAACTCACTTATCCATCATAAGAATATGTATCACAGAGCAAGACTAATTCCAATCAGTCAACAATTCTAATCTCAGAGCATATCTAAAATCAAGCATATAACAACATAGCAGATCTAATATCTCTAGAGTACCATTTAGTTCCATGAGCCATGTTCCAATATCTAGTGCATGTCAATCAAGTCAGCCGTATCATATTACTTACCTGGATATACGGATTCGATTCACAAGAATGTAAGTCTCTACAAATCAGTGCCATCTGATCCTTATTTGCAATGCCACTTGGCCTATTCACGTCATGTCATAGTACCTTCTAATCCAATGGAGGTAATTCCTGAAAAATGTCAGAATAATGGGGTGAGCTTAAATAAGCCCAGTGAGTAACACAGATTCCCTATCATGGGTTTCAAAACCAGTCCTTGCTTCCAAGGCACGTGGATAATTTAATCATTTCAAAATAACAATTTTCTAAATCCATTTTATAAGCAGTCTAGTACAATGGAACAAGATTGCACAAACAGTACGAACGAATCGGAACATAACATAACCATTTCCAATATATCGATCAAGACACAGACACTTCATTAACGGAATGAATCACAGCTGAGACTGAGTGGGAACAATAAGTCAATCAAGACAGAGGCCTATCCTCGACGGCTAAAACATAGCGGATCTGAACAAGACATCAATCAAGACGAAAGCATACCTTCAATAGCTAGAACATAACGGAACTGAACAAAAACAATATACTAATCAAGACACAAACACATCATGAACGGAACGAAACATAACGGAGCTGAGTAGAAACGATATAACAATCAAGTCGGAGACATATCACTAGCGGAACGAATCATGACCGAACTGAACAACGTTTAAATCAAGACAGAGGCATGTCATTACGGGTAGAACATAACGGAACTGAACAATACATCAATCCAAACAGACCTATTATCGATCGGCGGTACACAACGGAATCGAACGTATCAATCAGGGACATAGACATAGCATTAACGGATAACACATAACCGAACTGAACGGAATTCCTAATTCAAAGGACACAATCACATCGTGTGAAATGTAGTGCAAGGGGCCTACATTAAGTATGTACATTTAAACAATATAGTATTTAGACAGTATACTATACAAGTAGTACGGTACGACAAAATATCGTTCTTTGCCTATATCACATGGTTTGTTTAATCATTTCGGGAATAATGGTTCAATACATCCATTTATCTCAACAGTTCAAAATAGGCAAAACAGTACGGGATGCTAGCACAGGGATCAGGAATATAGTCAATTATTTAAAAAGACTAAAACCATGTCATAAGTGATATAGTACGAAAAGGCATGCATTTAAATAATTTGCACTTAAATAATTGCATTCAAAACAGATCAATAAATCAAGGGACAGAATCAAAACAGTGTCAGAAGTTACTCACAAACTTTTAGGTTTATCTCCTTGCGCAAATAATCTGACAACCTTCAAACATTGTTTCAGGTACATCCTTGTACATCCTGAATAATCATCATTAATCATAGATAGATCAGAATTCATCCATTCAGGTCTTATTCGTCATCTTAGGTGTCTATCGGATTACCTAAGATAGCCTAGTAGCCTATCGCCCTTCCATTGGGTCTCACCCGAGGCTATTTCATTCTTTAATTAGGCTTAGCAATTATTAGGATTATATCCTAAGTCATTTAGACTTCAATTGTTATCAGTCAGGCACTCATCCAACCTTAGGGGCAAAATGGTAATTTTACCATTCTTGTCCCGGACCCTGTCGTGGTCTTCGAAATAGTCTTTATATCTTAAGTACAAAGGTCTACGTCCTTTGGACTCCAATCGGTATTAGTTAGGTTCTCATTTTAACCATAGGGGCAAAATAGTAATTTTGCCATTCTTATCCCGGACCCTGTTATGGTCCTCAGAATATCCCATATATCGTATATATGAAGTTTTAAGTCTTTTAGACTTTAATCGGTATCAGTTGGGTACTTATTTAGTCTTAGGGGCAAAATGGTAATTTTTTCATTTTTGCCCGGGACCCTATCATGGTCCTCAGAACGTTCCATATATCTCATGTATAAATCTGTAAGTCCCTTGGATTTCATTTGGTATCTGCTTTAGATCGTCGGGACACATCGGTTATTTCTCGTTTTACGCGTTGAATGTCTCGGAGTCTTATTTAGCCTTTCAGTGTTCATAATTATCCCTATGATAATTTATCATATCAGTTTGACCTTTATTCGACCTCTACTTTGCACTTACAGTGCTCAGGGGTATTTTGGTCATTTTACGTTTTGTGTAATTCTGACCCCGATTCGTCATCTAATCAAGTATACAGTCTCACCAGTGTTCGGGTTCCTATCGGTATCAGTTTCGTCCCAATCGGACTTTGTTTAGGTCTCGTACGGTATCAGGGGTAATTTGGTAATTTCATGCGTCGTATTTTTCGGCACGTCAGTTCATAAAATGGACCTCACCATTGGGTCCAGAGTGTCCAACATAGTGAAATTGGACTATCTGTTATGTTTAATCGGCCCTGGGTATCATTAAGGGCAATTCGGTCATTTATACCTACGTGTTTGTATTTTTCGGGACCTCGGTTCATTAAACGGACCTCACCGTTGAGTCCAGAATGCCCGAGATAGTCAAAATAGGCTATCTGATATTTTTATTTAGGTCTGGGTACCATCAGGGGCAGTTCGGTCATTTATCACTTACGGGTCTGTATTTTTCGGGACTGTATTTCCAAAATCGGACTGTACCATTGAGTCCAGAATATTTGAAATAGTGAAAATACACTATTTATTTACTTAATTTGGACTCCGTTTGACATATTTAATGTCTAGGGGTAAAATTATAATTTTACCTATTTAATAATTAAATAATTATTTTATTATTTAATTAATTTATTCAGGGCTTAAATGTATAAATTTTCAAAAGTCTGGGCCACTGTGTAATTCTTTAAAACTGTCAGGGGTAAATCTGTAATTTCAGGAATTATTTGGGGTCCAAAATGGAATTTCATTAAATTAGGGTTCAAACCAAACGGTTCTAGGGTTCAGGCAGTGAACCGGTTCACAATTCTTAAAAACCAACCGGTTCTGTCACCTTCAGAAAACCGGAATTAGATATCCTGGTTAATCTTAATTAGCCCCCCCTATCCGTGTTTCAGTTGCCCCTACTCTCAATTTTAATTTATTATTGCCGTAGCCAAACAGCCGAAATTCGATTTTAAATTTAAAACAGTTAACCCAAAACGGCGCAGTTTCAATAACTCGGTGGCACGCTCGTGGACCAACACGTGTCCGAGTCAACTCGCTAACTCGGTTTTAAAACACTGGGTCGACTCAACGTCGTCTTCCCCGTTGAACCCTCACTGTTTGCCCTAATTTCTGCAGATTTCTTCTTCTATTTCGTGATGTTTCAAGCATGGATTATTCCTGCCTTCAGTCCCAATTTATTTCTGGGTATCATGCCAACAATTTGGCATTCATTTGGTGCTTTGAATCGAGCTCAATAGTTCGGTTCAACAGAAGATAACCGAACCTGCAATTCGATACCAAACCCTCATTCCTCAACCTTTTTCAGCGCGGTTTGTTGCTAAAAGATCCCTATGACATGTAGTTTCATTCCCCAATCACGAAAATCAGTTTAACACACTCTAACCAAAAATGGCATTTAAAGACCGAACCTGCAACTAGCTTTTTGAGGGTGTTGCATGAGGCTTTAGGGTCGCGGGTTAGGGTTTTTAGGGTCCTTAGGAGGTCTAGTTTAGGTCCCTAACCATATAATCGATCGAGGTTTACATGCATTCAGATCTGTACATGCATTCTCTCTCTAAGATTGTTTGGATTTCTTTTATCAGTTTTGCATGTTTCTCTCTCTAATTTCTCATGCAATTAAACAACCTATATAATCTATATGCTGTATACATGTTTGCATGCTAGAATTGAAACAAGAATAGGATAAATTTGAGAATTTATACCTTCCCCAAATTCTTGGCCGAAATCAGTTTTCTTTTTCCCTCTTCTGTTTTCCTTCAGTTCCACCTCTATAGTTCGGTCTCTCTCTATCTCCAACACTTCACCCTCTCTCACAGTCCCTCACGTATGCACACACACTCACACAATTCTGTATTTTCAGAATTCTCTAAAGAGAGAATTGATGCAAGTTATAGCTTATATATATATGTACATATAGGGCTATACACATATAAGTGTATCTCTACCCTTAGTGGGGTTAGTGACTGCTGACCTGATGGAGGTGATGGAGGTGATGGAGGGCTATGATGAAGGGAATGCATGCAAGGCCATTGGCCAATTTGGGTGGTGGCTTGAGCAGATTATAGGTTATATACATATATTGCTGTATTTATGCACAAAGTAACCAACAGCCTAGTTGGTAACTTTTTGAGACAAAGTTGCTTACCTTGGTAGGTCAAGGGTTCAATTCCCCTTGGCCTCCCAAGTGACCATTTTCTCTTATTTTCTGGTTAAGGCCCTGTTTGGTTGTCGCTAAATTCCAGTTTCACTGTTTTGGCCTTAACTCCCAATCTGTAACTCCTTTTTCGATGCGGTTTGTTCCGGTCAGTTCCTATTTCCGTTATCTTCAATGTCAGAGGTTCCGTGTCATTTATTAGTCATTCGGAATTTCCGTAGTTAATTAATTCGAATTCCGTCAGTGTTAAATTGACACTATTTCACCTTTTTAATTGGTAATTAGGTTCGGGTATTATACCCTATTCCCGAACATGTTTTAATTGTTCTATTGGTCTAATGTGACCACCGGGAGATTAAGGTTAATTTCCTTAATTATTCCCTAAGCCGGTACTAATTAATAATTAATTATTTAATTATTAATTATACAAAGTCGGGGTGTTACAGATCTTGTTCAACTCCGCTATGTTCTAGCCATTGATAATATGCCCCTGTCTTGACTGACTTATTGTTCCCACTCAGTCCCGATTGTGATTCGTTCTGTTAATGAAAAGTCTGTGTCTTGACCGATATATTAGCAATAGTTATTGTTTTGACCGATTGGTTATGTCATGTTCCGATCCGTTTGTATTGTCTGTTCGACTCTGTTTTATTGTACTAGACTGCTTATGAAATGGATTTATAAAAATAGTTATTTTTGAAATGACTAAATTATCCATGTGCCATGGAAGCACAAAACTGGTTTTGAAACCCATGATAGGGAACCTGTGTTACTCACTGGGCTTATTTAAGCTCACCCCATTATTCTGACATTTTTCAGGAATTACCTCCATTGGATTAGAAGGTACTATGACATGACGTGAATAGGCCAAGTGGCATCTCAAGTAAGGATCTGACGGCACTGAATTGTAGAGACTGGTTTATTGTGGATTGAACCTGGTTATTCCGGTGAGTGGTATGTTATGACTGACTTGACTGATATATACTAGATAGACATGGCTCATGAAACTAATGGTACTCTAGAGATATTAGATCTGCTCTGTTGTTATATGCTTGATTTTAGATATGCTCTGAGATTAGAATTGTTGACTGACTGGATTTAGTCTTGCTCTGTGATACATATTCTTATGATGGATAAGTGAGTTGCATTCCCGTGACAAAGAAAAAGTTTTAAATTCTGCTGCATCTGACCCTACAGTTGGAGTGCAATTCGTCAGAAAGTTCAGAATTTGCCTTTGGTTGGTCGCGTCGCGACCGACTGGCAGTCACGTCCTTGACATCCGCGTAGGGTGGGGTTCGGGATGTGACAGGGTAAATGACCAAAATACCACTTGTCTAAAATTAACAAGTTATTAGTGTATTCTTACTATCTCGAACCTTCTGAGTCCAATGGTGAGGTTCACGACATGAGATGGGGTCCTGAAAAATAAAGACATGTAAAGGGGTAAAATGACCAAAATACCTCTGGTCCCCGTAAAGCCAAAATGAAACCAGAGAAGGTCTAAATTGACTTTCTTCGACCTTCCGGACTCAATAATGGAGTCCAAATTGCGAAACATAGTACGAAAAATATGACACATAAAATGATAAAAGACCCTTTTGTCCTTTTACATATAAAAGTCTGAATTAAATGTTAGGAAAGCCTAAACTGACTTTCTTCGACGCTTCGGACTCAATGGTAGAGTCTATTCGACCAAAAGAAATGTCTAAAATAAAAAAGACATAAAATTTGTTGAATAGCATCTGTCAGATGACTATAAATTAAAGTAATGCCAAAGTACTAATCTAAGGCGTATACGAGGAAATGAATTACAAAAAGACACGACACGTAAATATGTGAAGTAAATAAATTTAAATTAAAGTTTATAGAGCTACCAGAAGAGTATAAATTGAAATAAATTCAATTCCTAACACATTAATTGTGTCATAGGTTAAAAGTACGAGTTAAGTTAAGTACATATGAAATTATGAAATCATTTTAGGATCTAATACAATTTAAGCATAAGTTAAGGAATATCGAGATGATATTACAATGAATGTAAAGTTGATGAAATGTTTATGAATTATTCTTAGGAACTACAAGGAAAGTGGGAAAGCGCATTATTAGCACTAACCCTAAAGGACCAAGGTGAGTAACCCTGTATTTGAAGTAGAGATTTAACTCCATGGGTTTGAAAAGGTTTTAAATGCAAAGATATGAAGTGTTTGAAATTCCAAATTCAGTATTTACATGATTCAGTTTTAAATTGTTCTGTTTTATAAACTCTATTATGACATGCTTAGTGAATGGATTCTACCATAGTTTCTTCAAACATATTTCAGCATGTCTAAAGTTTTAAATGCCAAATTATGTAAAGTGTTCTGATTTTGTTATATCAAATGTTTAAAGGATTTGTTATGGAATTATGTACATGATGTTTTAAATGTTCATGAAAAGCACCTATTTGAAGAAATCATGTATTAAATGTATTTGAATGTAAGAAAAATTATGCCTAAGCACCATGGGTTTTTGGTTGGGTTGTACGGAACTCAGCCGACTTTTCAAATAACAGATTCTTGGGTTGTACGGAACTCAATTAATCTGTAAAAATATGATGGGATTTTGGGTTGCACGGAACTCAATTTACTGTCAAAATGCCAGGTAGCAGGATCTAATCCCCCAGGCATGAAATACCTCGAGGAACCCTATCTGTTCTGTCAAGAAATGAGTCTTACCTACCTTTTAGGGACCAGGAAGACGATCCTGATCGGTCCAGTTAGGTTATCTCCATTTATACGTAATATAGGAGTCCGGTTCGAAACGGATTCCACTAATGAAAGAGATAAGATGGCAAATGAGTTTGAAAATGGAAGCAAGTTTTACCCTCATTTTCAATATGCATATGTTTTGAGTTTTATATACTCTATTTAAGAAATACATGTTATGTTATATGTTTTGAAGTTTATATGAAGAAGTATATGTTAGCTTGAATACTTTTAAATGTTTTAAAGCTATTTGTTTTATGAAATGCATATGTTTTGAGTTACATACTCTATTTGACGAAGTACAAGTTTAGCTTGAATACTTTAAATGTTTCGAAGCTATCTGTTTTAAGAAATGCATATGTGCTATGTTCAAGTATACGAGCAATTGGCAGTGAATGTTTTACAAACTCTTATGTACTAAAAACCATTGTTAATTAAAACCCCATGACGAATACTGGAATTGCTCACAAGCTTAGATTAGCTTACCTAGACTTTGTTCGCATCCCCCTTTCAGGTGATTGACAATAGGGCTGATTTGAAGACGATGAGGATGAGCCTAGCTGTTTTTGGAAGGGACATCTAAATAGTTCTTTTGCTAAGTATCATGAACTTAAGATGTAACCTTTGTTTTAGTAAGGTAGTGAACTGTTATGTATTAGGCCCTAAGGGGCAGCTGAACATGTATCTATTATAAAAGCCCTTAAGTTTTTAGTTATGCTTTGGACGTATGATCATGTGTACCATTGTGAATAGCAGCAGTATCGGACGGATGTGCAAATTTTAAAATGAGAAAAGAAAAGAAAAAGTTTTTCACGCTTCCACAACCACATGAAGCACATCTATTCGACACCGCTGCAGATGCGAGCCTTGTCCTAAGGCCTTCGGGTCTTGGGGCGACGGTCGCGACTCGAGATTCGCACAGGGTGGGTTTCGGGTCGTGACATTGTCAATTCAACATTTTTTGGTTATCTTCAAACTAAAACTACAATATGCTCCTGGTGAATTAGCTTGAAAATCTTATATCACTAGAAATACCTACGAGTCTACTTTCCAACAAAAAAAATGAAGCTCAGTTTTAATTTTTTTAAAGATATGATAATTTTACTAAAACATATTCAGGCTGTCAATTTAGTATTTTTGGGTTGTCTTCAGACTAAAACCACAATCTACTACCAATGAATAGTTTGCAAATCATATATCACTAGAAATCTCTATGAATCTGCTTTCCAAAAAAAAAAACAGAGCTCGATTTTGATTTTTTTAGAGAAAGATATAGTCATTATACCACAACATTTCAAGGATAAATATATCAATAGAAAAATTTTTGTCCAGTTCAAACAAAAAAAAAATGATTACTTAAAATTTTAATAATGCATTGAAAAATCTCTATTCTTTAGGAAAACAGTAAAACTCCAACATTGATAAAAAATAAAAAAATAAAAAAGATAGAGAAAAGAATACACGACTAAAAGAAAAATAGCAATGATGAATGTTTATCGGACAGAGAATTTTGAGAAATTTTTGTTTGGCAAACACAGTTTATCTAAGAAAAATCTTTGCAAATAAGGTTTTTACATCAAATACACCTCCAAATGATCAACATCTAGCCAACGAATTCAATATCCTTCCTTATCATAAGGACCCAGTCTCAACTACCCAAAAGAAGCCAAATTACATTTATATTTCACAACAAACACTATTACACAAACTTTCAATATTGTTACTAATTGTATAGAACTTAATCTAATTTTCTTTTCTCAATTTCTAAAAAGAAAGAAAGGCTCAAAAAAGAAATAATTGGACAATATAATTATTGTTTTCTAAACAAAGAAATTTTATAGTATAGATAATGGGAACCTCAATAGTTTCGGATAATTCCCCCTCTCATTGGAAGTATTCTTGCTGCAAAAAAAATGTAAACGTTAATCCAATTTTCTTCCGCTAATTTTGATAAAGAAAGAAAGGTTCAAACAAAAAAAAAAAAAACTTGGATAGTATAATCATTGTTCTCTAGACAGAGAATTTTTATAGTATACATAGTAGCAATCTCAGTATTTTTTGATAATTCATCCTCATAGGAAGTATTCTTGCTATAAAAAATACAAACATTAATCTAATTTTCTTCTCCCAATTTTCACAAATAAAGAAAGGCTAAAAAAAACTTGGACAATGTAATCATCGTTATCTAGATAGAGAATTTTTACAATAAACATAATGGCAACCTCAGCAATTTTTGATAAATCTCCCTCTCATGAGAAGTATTCTTTCTACAAATTACACAAACATTGATTCAGTTTTCTTTCCTCAATTTCCACAAATAAAGTAAGGCTCAAAAAAAAGAAAAATGGATAGTATAATCATTGTTCTCTGGATAAAAAAAAAAATTTATAGTATATATTGTAACACCATAACCCAGTGATTTTGGGTAGTTATGAATAATGATATTTATTATTAGAGAATTGACCCTAATGAACGATGGAAAATATTCTCTAGGAAAACAAACAGTGAATTTGAAGACAAAGGCATATGTGTGTGCAATAACCATTAAATTAGTGATGGTCATTCTTAAAATGAGACTAGAAGACAAAGATTATTGTTAGATGGAAAACTCTAATTGGTGTTAATGATGGATTAAAACACAAACAATTTTGGATAAATTAGTGCACATAAATGAAGACTAAGGTTCGTAATTTAAAATGTGTATAAGCATCATGCTTTAGGACATGATAGCCGGTGCGTGTAGCCGTATACGAAACCTTCCAAAGCCTTTTCTTTTTTCCTACGACCGTGCTTCAATATGCTTGCTCTATGTTTGCTCGTGCTACTTGTTGAGACCAAAAAGTCCGATATTGTAATTGACTAATCCAGTTTGACAAAACGTGCTTTGATTGTAATCATTACATTAGTCCTAGGCTCAGAGTGACTCAATGCCCCGTTCTACTCCAAGATGGTCCAAGCTTCATTGTCGTGCACTTCTACCAGCCGACTTAGTTCATGAAGGATAAATTGGGTATTTTGAAATTTTGTTTTGATTTGGATCTTACGCACTCACACATTGCATGTATAGCATATAATTGAAATCATTTCATCATATGTGTGTAGTCAACTTGTGTTGTGAAACAATTTTTCAAAAATTCATATTTGAAAATACTTAGGAAAATTAAGTTCATAAGGCAAATAGAGAATGAGCAACTCTCTGTTGCTCCTTCGAATGAACCATTGACTCGTTTGAATGAACAACTCAAGTGGTCAATCTTGTTCGTTCAATCTCATTTGAAAATACTGCATCAAACAAAGATTTGCAACCTCTATATTTTCTCGTTTGACATTTATTTTATACTTGTTCGAATAAAGGGTGCTCGTTCGAATGATCTATTGATTCGTTCAAATGAACACTGCACGAAAATAAAAATATTTTATGTTTTCAAGCCTCTTTTGAGATCCGATCTCAATGATATAAATTCTCAAGAATTCAATTTGAAATTAGTAAGAACAGGGTAAGAGAAAGTTCAAATTGTGAGAGCTATATACTTGAGAGACTTTAGAGTTTTCATGAGAGAACATTCATTCTTGTAATTCATCTACATCTCTACTCTAATCATTCATTGGTTTGATTAACATCACATGATGCAAATCAATCAAAAAGCCTCAATTCCATTGAAGATTTTTTTAGTTCAACTTGTGGATTCAATTGTTGAGCAATCAGAGGAGTTCGAGGTTGCATGGAGTTTGCAATTGTGAAGAGCGCTGATTGGAGGATTCTAAGACCGTGAGGAGCTTGCAATTGTATGAAGATTCTAGCTATGGACGAAGCTTATGGATTCAAGAGAGATTGAAGACAGTTGAGTAGAACGGAGCTTGAGGTACTAAGTTTGGTTTTTCATTGCATTGCAATTCAATCTCACTCGTAGTGGACTCTTCCATGAGCCTAGCTGGCTGTGGAGTTTTATACCACGAATAGTTTTTCGTGGTGGTTTCTCTGTCATCACTTCAGTTTGCAAACTCTTTTACTCTTCATGCTTTACAATTTTCAATTTTCTAGAATTGAATGCTTCCGCTTATTTGAGATTTAGGTTTTCATGAATTATAAAATTTGAACATTTATAAAAACCTTAATTGATTAATTGGATTGTAAATTGAATTATGAAATTGAAAATTGATCACATAATCTAATTTCTACTTGAATTGTGGAATTAGCATTTGAATTGGATTAGTGGATCAATAAGGCTTGTGTTGATTGGTTTGTATGTTGAACACTACATGATTACTACATTGGGTGGATTGAGCTTATAGTTAAATTGATCACAAATATTGAGTATTGATTGAATTTACAATTCATATATTGTGCCATCCTTTTAGTTATTAGTGTTGTGGTTGAAGAATTGAAAATTTTAGGACAAAACTATTCAACCCCCCCCTTTGTTAGTTTCACACCAAGGGACCAGCTAACAAAGTGGTATTAGAGCCTACTCTCAAAGGCAATTGATTGGACACCTATAAGTGTGAAAAATAAAAGGGATAAAGAAGGCGGATCAATTTCCTGACTACTTCTATTTGACGACTCAAATTATACATATTGGAAAGCTTGCATAAGAGCATTTTTAAGAGTCATGGATGAGCGAGTTTGGCTTACCGTCTAAGAAGGTTCGACCACACCAATCACAATTACTATTACGGAAGTCCCCTCCGTACCCAAGCCTCTAAACAGCTTAGAGTTAATAGATATAACACTAAAGGCTTAAATGCCATTTTTAATGGGGTAACCCCAGATGTGTTTCGCTGCATCATGACATGTGAAACATCAAAAAAGGCATGGGATATCCTCGAGACTACCCATGAGGGTATGTCGGCGATCAAGAGGTCCAAACTACAAATGCTAACCTATAGGTTTGAATCACTAAGAATGAATGATTTAGACACCTTTGCCGAATTCTATGAAAACTTGAGTGACATAGTGAATTCATCATTCAACCTAGGAGAAAAGATAGAAAGGACCAAAATAATAAGAAATATATTTAGATCTCTCCCCAAGAGATTCCAACCCAAGGTCACTATCATTGAGGAAAGTAAAGACGTGGACTCACTTATAGTTGATGAGTTAGTAGGTTCACTGCAAATATTTGAGCTAACTCCAAGGCATGCAAAGAAGACTAGCAGTCTTGCCTTTAAACAAACTCAAGATGATAATGAAGGGGATGTAGAAGTTGACCCCGAGTCCATGAATAAGGATGATCTGGCCTTGTTTGTTAGGAGGTTCAACAAGTTCCTCAAAGGTAAAATGTCTAATCTTAAGGGAACTCAAAACTCAAATAGAAGAGTCTTTGGAAATTTAATCACACAAAAGAGGCAACCATAACCCCAACCACAACCTCAAGCACACTCTTAACCGTAACCTCAAGCTAGACCCCAAGTTCAACCTTAACCCAGATCACTCTACTATTATTATTGCAAGGTTGATGGTCACTCTAAGAGGAAGTATGGGTTTACTAAGAAAAAGCTAACAATTTCTCACCTCTTGACCTTAAAACATAAATGAAGATTACATCATTTAAACAAAAATTGAATACTAATGTTTAAAAATTAAGAAGCATAGCTAAAAGGATTATTGAAATGACTAACCTTGAAAAGCCTCATGCTATTCCTGGTCCACAATCTAATGTAGAAAAGATCAAGATTCAAAATGTCGCACCTACTCCCAAAAAGTATTTAAGACAAATTTGGGTTAAAAATGACAAGTTGAAGGGTCTTGAGAAGGAATGTGCAAGTCACATTTCCCAATTTGCTTTTTCCTCGGGAAAAGAAATTTCATCTCTTAAATGACTAAGTAAGAGTATAGCAATTTAGGAATCTTATTTTCCACTCTCATCTTAGAGTCTCCCTATGAATTTCTTTGACACTCCTTGCTTCAATACTTTTTGAAAATCAATCTTTTGAGTAAAAGTTGTCATATTTCCATTGTTTAGGTGAGCTTTATGCTAGTCATCTATTCTAGGTCTATGGTTTCTTTTTGTTGGATTTTTGCATTAATTAATAGTTAGGTTCACTTCATACCTTTATAAATCCAAACATATTCTTCTTTAACCGTCATAGCTAATGGTCATCTCATTTTTTGAAAAGAAAAATGAATTAAGGTGCATTTTGAGTGCTTGAGACTATGACTTGTGTTTTTTATTTTATCACTATCTTCACTTAGTCTTATTTTCTTGAGTGCATATAATCTTTTAATTTACTTGTGATCTCATATTTTTTGGTCTTGCATACTTCTTGCATGAGATTGCCTTGTAGTTGTAGATAGGTTAGACTTAATGGTATTATTTTTATGCTTCAATAAGTCCATGGCTAGAAAGATTGAATTAGGTTGGAAAAATCAAAGGACCTAAAAGAAAAAGGCTGAAAAGAAAATTCTTAGATAAGAACAAGCCTTTAACATCCACTCAAAACCAATCTCCTACTCTTAAGCCGGTTATGTTTGTTTCTTCTAAGCCTAAAGGTGTAGAGACACCACACAAAAGAGGCAACCATAACACTAACCAAAACCTCCAACATACTCTCAACCACATCCTTACGCTAGACCCCAAGTTCAACCTTAACCTATATCACTCTGTTGTTCTTATTGCAAGGTTGATGGTCACTCTATGAGGAAGTATGGGTTTGCTAAGAAAAAGCAAACGATTTCTCACCTCATGACCTTAGAACATAAAATGAGGATTGCATCATTGAAACAACAATTGAATACTCATGTTTAAAAAATAAGTAGCATGGCTAAAAGGATTATTGAAATGACTAACCTTGAGAAGCCTCATGCTATTCCTAGTCCACAATTCAAGGTAGAAAAGACCAAGATTCAAAATGTTGCACATATTCCCAAAAAGCATTTAAGACAAAGTTAGGTTAAGAATGACAAGTTGAAGGGTCTTGAGAATGAATGTGTAAGTCACATTTCGCAATTTGCTTTTTTCATAGGAAGAGCAAATTCATCTCTTAGATGACTAAGAGAGAGTTTAGCAATTTAGGAATCTTATTTTGCACTCTCATCTTAGAGTCTCCCTATGAATTGCTGTGACACTCCTTACTTCAATACTTTTTGAAAATCAATCTCTTGAGTAGAAGTTGTCATCTTTCTATAGTCTAGGGAAGCTTTTATGCTAGTCATCTATTCTAGGTCTATGGTTTCTTTTTGTTGAATTTTTGTGTTAATTCATAGTTAGGTTCACTTTATACCTTTGTGAATCCAAAAAAAAAATTTCTTTTATCTTTATAGCTAATGGTGATCCCATTTTTTAAAAAAATTAAAATGAATTAAGATGCATTTTGAGTGTTTGAGACTATGACTTGTGTATTTTATTTTATCACTATCTTCACTTAGTCTTATTTTCTATACAATTTTTCAATTTACTTGAGATCTTATAGTTTTTGGTCTTGCATGAGATTGCCTTGTAGTTGTAGATAGGTTGGACTTAATGGTATGCTTCAATAAGTCCATGGCTAAAAATATTGACTTAGGTTGGAAAAATCAAAGGACCTAAAAGAAAAATGGCTAAAAGGAAAATGACACTCACACTAATTGAAAAAATAATAAGTAGAAGGAAAGTGCTACCTTTGAGATAGTGTGCTTGCTAGCATTGGAAATCATTTGAAAAGAGAATCCTACTCAATTGTGTGAAAGTCATCTTGCAAAAGGTAAGAAAAGTATAAATTCAAATTGTAAAATTTGGCTTTTAAGTTAAGAGGGAATTTTGATTGGAAATGATCAAAATTCCCTAAGTTGATTGACTATGGTTGTTTGCTCTTATTGTAGTGTAAATCACTCAACACCATAGAGTCAACTTTGACATGAGAACATTTCATGGTTGATGTTATTGCATATGTATAAAAACCATGTTTGAGTGAGTAGAGAGTGTTTTAGGATTACTTGAATGTTTTGATTCAATTTAGAACACCTTTTATTCTCTCTATGTCACCTAAAATGTTCTACAAATTCTCATTTCAACTCAAAAAACATTGGGATTTTTTTTAGATTTGTAAATAAATGATTTCATCTTAAGAATTTTCATCCTAAAAACTAAAGTTTTCCTTGAATTTTCCCCTCCTATTTTTGCCTAGTTGATTAGAGTAGAGGATTGATAAATAGAGCAGGACACTCTGCTTTTTTAAGAGAAGAGCAGTCTCGGGTCCCCATTCGAATGAAGGTTTGCTCAAAGGAAGGTCACTCGTTCATGCTCAAAGAAATCGCCCATTTGCCCATTCTCTTGTTGTTTTTTTTTTTTTTTTTTTCTCTTAATCCTCATATTTCTTCACTTGATATTGATCCCAGATTATGTCATTCATATTTCTGTTCTGATTAGTGTGATCTACGCGTCGAGGACTCTTTTTTCACTGATCATTTTCAGATTTCCACAGTTCATTGAGTTGGTAAGTCCTCGGGTTCTTCTTTCACTTTTTGTTAGTTTATTTGATTTATCATCTAGACTGTAAGGTTATTGTGGAATGCTAGATCAGTACCCTAGACGTAGTACCTATTTTAGGATCTTTTTACACTATTTTCTTGTAACTCACAACGTGATCATGTCTACCAAGGTTGTACCCATCGCACGGGAGAATTTCTCCTATCCTATTTGTCTTGGTCCGGCACCACTGGTTATGGAGCATTTTTTGACCTAGGTTGCCAAGGTACAGGTAGTTTGCTAAGGTACTGTAATGTCCCATCCTATCAAAGTAGAGAGGGCATCCATGATAAATGATGTATGTGAAACACTCACGTATAGGCTATTTGAGTCATGTGGATGGTTGCCCTTCTTGTCTATCATAGGTCTGGCTAACAAGACCATGGTTCAAGAGTTTTACTCAAACCTAGGTACTCATGATGACCAGGGAGCCTACCTAGTTATATTTCACTGGGTTGAGTCTTTACTCACCGCATATCTCATAGCTCAGACTCTTGGCATTGCCCGAGTTGAGCAACCCTGTAATATCCCGACCCGGGATACGTCACGTATACCGAGGTAAGTCGGTTAAACTGTGTAACTTGAACGGTAAGAAATGTATATCATGGTATTTCACGGAAATGAATGACTGGAAATAGAAAATGATTGAAATGTATAACAGGTGCTAGGTAACACCCAAGCACCCCAGAACGTAACACCCGAGCACCCCGGGACATTGCATCGTAAAGCGTGCCCTGCACGTATTTCCATGCATGCCCAAAGTTTAAGTATATATACGTGTATGTATGGGCGTATAGGTACGTATAAACATGTATAATTGTGAATTATACATATATATTATAATGTATTATAATATATATATATATATATATATAAATATATCTATGTGTATCTTATATAAAAAGATAAAGAAAGTGGCAAGTGGGCAAAGATCAGCCGTGCATGTGAGGTGTGTGTGTAATTAGGTGTAAAGTGTGTGTTATATATATATATATAATGTGATATATATATATATTATATACATAAGTGCACATTGTCTCCTAATCAAATAATGCATAAAGTAGCATTGGTGGAGGGAGCACAAGCCAAAAGGGGCCATAGGAAGGTGCTGGCAGAGCAGAGAAAGAGAGAAAGAGAGAGAGAGAGAGAGAGAGAGAGAGAGAGAGAGAGAGAGAGAAATGGAAAGTTTATATAATGCATATCTCTCACTCTCGGGAGAAGGAAATCAGAAAAGGAAAAGAGAGTTTTGGAGTAAGAAGGAAGGGGAACAAATCTGGAGAAGAGGCGCGAGGAAGAGGGGCTCAACACCAAGGGAAACCGAATTTAAAGGTGAGCCACTATTTCTGTTTCAAAGCTTTATAGCATGATTCAATTTATTTTGAATGTAGGGTCTAGATTGGCATGAAATAAGGAATTAAATGCAAAAAGAATGAGGTTAAATGGCTAAGAAACCATGGAGAAAATCTGAGTTGCAGGTTCGGGAGAATAATCGGGTTCCATGTATTTTATGTTTCAAACTTGTTTTAAAGTTTATGAAAATAGTCTTTATACATGCAGAAAACTATTAGAAATAATTAGAGGTCAAAGCAGTGGCTAAACGAGCATGAAATAGAAGAAATTCAGTTCGCCGGAGATTCAGCCGGAGATGTTTAAGCCCTATTTTGTGAAGATAGGGAGGGTTTTAGGGCAAGCCGAGGCTAGGGTCGAGATCCTTGAAGGAAAAGGAATGAAACGGCATTGAAAATGGGTTTAAAAATGATCGGATTGAGGTTGCCGTCACCGGAGATGGTGACAGAACCCTACTGTTACTTACCGGAGACATGGGGAAGATGACCGGAAGTTCGGGGGTCATATCGGGTTAAGATGATCCGGGTTGGGGTTTGGATCGGGTCGGTACCCGACCGGATATGAATTGGGCATGATACTATGTCGTTTTATGTTTTAAAATTAAAATGGATTGGGCTTGTTTGGTTATGAGTTTTAGAAATTCAATTGGGAATTAAACTGTCTAGGGATACGCTATCCAGGTGTAGAGCCACTGATCGCCATTTGGTTTCCAAAACTGAAGAAAAATAAAAAGGGGCCGTAGCCCCTGAGGATTGAAACGGAGACCTAGAAGGGTGGGCTAAGCCCAAACCACTCGGACACAGGCACGCCTGTGCTCTGAATGGATTTGAATATGTATATGTAATGTAATAATAAAAACCGAAAATTTAAAAAGGTGCAGTGCACCTGGTGGGATTCGAACCTGGAATGTATGGGGAGGGAGATGGCACGCTGGCCAGCGTGCCATCCTATTCAACCTGATTTAATTATGCATAAAATAATATATATATTATGCTTAATTAAGTAATTAATTTAATTAAATGAAGTTAATTAAATTAAATACCTCGAAATGGCCCGTTGTCCAAATAAGATAAGTTATATATGTATTCCTACTATCTTGGACCTTCTGAGTCCATTGGTGAGGTCCTCAACATGAGATGAGGTTTCGAAAAATTTGAGACCCTTGAATATGTCAAAAATGACCAAATTGCCCTTTCCCCTAAACAGGTCAAACGAAGTCCAATCAAGGCAAATGAATAGTCAAAACTTATTATCTCGGACATTTTGAGTCTAATGGTGGGGTTTGTTTTATGAGATAAGACCCCTGAAGAATAAAATACTGTAAAAGTGCAAAATGACCATTTTACCCTTTTTAGTACAAAAGTCCAAATGGAATTCCGCGAAAGCCTAAACTGACTTTCTTCGGTGTTCCGGACTCAATGGTAAAGTCTAAAATAGTATTTGAAATACTTATGATGGAAAGGCAAAATTTGATGAATAGAATCTATTCTAAAATGTATTCTCTGATATATAGGAAACTGAAAAGGCAAGGGTATACTCACGGATTTCTGAGGAAGAATCACGATAGAGGTAAGTGAATTCCCTTTATCTTCCATATGGTGTTTCCAAGCCAAGTTTATTCTCTTTACTGCCAAACTTGTACTCTTGAACGTACCTCACGTTATTGCTATCCACAATGCGATATTGTTCTATCTTGTGGACATTGATTGACTGCTATGTCGTTGTTGTCATGTGAACCATGCCTTGAAAGGCTTACTGCTATGTCTTTATTGTTTGCTATGTCCTTATTGTGAACCATGCCTTGAAAGGCTTACTGCTATGTCTTTATTGAATATATGATATTCCATTTATACTTCTATGGAATAATGAATAATCATGATATGTTATGAATACGGGATTTGTGCTCAGTCACAATATCCATCTGATGCTTTCTGTATTAACTGGAGACCTAAGGGTCAAGTACATAAGTGGACAGGTGGTAGGAATGAATTCCTCGAAGGCTCTCCACCGGCAATTGACTGGCATAAACATTTGCATTTTCATTGCATTCTGTATTAACTGGAGACCTAAGGGTCAAATGGACAGGTGGCAGGAATGAATTCCTCGAAGGCTCTCCACCGGCAATTAAATGGCATAAACATTGGCATTTTCATTGCATTCCCATTGGCATTTCATTTACAAATACATAAATGGACAGGTGGCAGGAATGAATTCCTCGAAGGCTCTCCACCGGCAATTAACTGGCATAAACATGGGCATTTCATTTACATTTACATTGGCATTTTACCTGAGAACAGAGTAAATGCATCTCCTAAGAATTGGTGTGATTACGTTATTGAATAACCCTATTCCTTATGACTTATCTTAACTGAAAAGACACTCTTCATTGAATTGATTATGATCGGTTTATTGTGGCAGTACTTCTTGTTGTTGTATTGTTGTTGAGAGATTCATGTTGATGGTGTATCCATTACTCCTAATTGTACATTGTAAATTATTATTCATTGGCCTTCATGGCAACTGTTCTCATTGGCTATTACAAGCATCTCCTTTCTTATGATTGGCTATCATAATCCTATTCATGGATTTGTATCTTATCGATACCAGTGTCGGAGATCTGTTTTTACTTGCTGAGCTCTCGTAGCTCATCCCCCCATTTACCCCCATTTCAGGTGATGACGCTACAGGACCCCAGTAGGAGTCTGAGAGCGTAGGAGGATATTTTTGAGGAACTGTATCAGTCTATGTCTTAGTTCTCCCATGTATTCACCACCCTCGGGTGCTGGTTACGTTTTAGTTCTCATTTTGAATTATGTAGAACTATTGTCATGTATTTAAAAAGACTTCCGCTGGATTATTGTAATTGATAAAGACTTCCGCTATTCATTGTTTAAAATTTTTAGTACATTGCATATTAGTACTATGATACAGAAATGGAAAAAGTAGGGACGGCCTTCGGGTCAGCCCCGCGATACGAGATCCGCATAGGTTGGATTTCGGGTCGCTGACAAACCCAGTTTTTCTTACCCTTAGGATGTTATCCTTCCTACTCCAGATCTTATTGCATTTACCCTCCGTGTTGACAGTTTAATAGTATTCTCTACGAAGGCTGCCACACTTGAGCAAGGTATCTACATGAGGGTTATAGGATGCTCAATCTCATAGTATGTAGTGTTCTTCATCTAGTCAACCATGTAAACACACTGACTCTCTCACTCGTTACACTCCCTTATGCTATCGGTGCTACTATACCGATCAATAGTCCTTCGTACATTCTAGACATCATCGACTCATCTACCACTAGTTCCAGATGCACTACCACCTTACCATTCGGAAGCCTTATCACCAGGATTTATGCTATTTAGCAAGTACCATTCTACTACTACTGACTCACTCATTCTCTCGTCTAGTCCATTCACACATAGGACGCTTTTGAGGTCCCAAGCACATGTCATCGCTCCTTTGGATGGGTACGATGATGATGACGAGTAGTAGGAGCAATAGCAGCAATAACCACCGATTTTGACACAACACCAACAACCACCTCTATCGCCACAACAGTAGCCGGGAGAGCAAATTAGAGTAAAGGATTTCCTAGTTGACCCTACTCTACCACAGTTTTAGACTCCACTAAGTACCAGACTCTATGAGATAGCAGGAGCATCCTTATCTATAGTTGGTTGGCCGATGACTAGAGGAGAGGTAGAAGAGAGGTAAGAGTTATATCATGATAGGGTCAATGCTGACGTAGATGAGAGGCTAGAGCAACACTACACCAGGATCCTATTTGACTTCTTCCTACCGACGATGGAGGAGATAGCATTCTAGAAAAGAGCCATCCAGGGCTTATCAGAGGTTTTATCTCGCGTTTTTCCACCTCCACCACCACTAGGAGCTGATCAGTGATGCAACTTTATTTCCACATGAGTGATGAATGACACTTTATAGTGAGGTTTACTTATAATTGTTTACTCATCAGCTACGTGTATTATTTTTTACAACTATTCCCTTACTTACAATATTATTCTTTTTATTTTGGATTGATGATGGACACACTGATTTATTTTTATATCATGGATATTGTTTTTATATTGTGTCTATTATCATTGTTGTCTGATTATTATCTCATTATGCATGCTTATATTCTTGCTTATGCTATTGCCTTCATGCTCTTACTTGTTTGATTCCTCCCTTTGTCATCATGACAAAAATGGAGAGATGTTTATTTTGAGCAATTAGTGATGGGGAGTTACTTTGTGCACATATTGAGGCAGAATAGCACATGTTTTTTTGCATATAATGGAGATAGCATTAATTTTCACTTGTATTGCTCACAAGATTTGATTGCATGGTTAACTTGTTTACCTCCTTTTCTTATTTTGATATTCCTTTATTCTCGTGATTTCATTAGATTAATTTGATATATTTCTCTTGATATGATCTGACGTATTATAGTTGAGTTTATTGTGTAGGAAACAAGTTGACTATTTTTTTAGCATTGCTAAGTGAATTTATAGTATAGAATACTAGGTCAAAATGTATAATTTCCTTCTCTTTGGCTCTTTGGGGGTTATGTATTTTGATGTATTGTATTTTTGTACTATTGTTGCAATTTTGGAACGGATTGCCAAATGGGAGTTTGTTAAGACCAAAGGGTCCGATATTGTAATTAGTTAATCCAGCTTGACAAAACATGCTTTGATTGTAATCATTACAGTAGTCCTAGGCTTAGAGTGACTCAATGTCCCGTTCTATTCCAGGACGGTCCAAGGTTCATTGTCGTGGACTTCTACTAGCCGACTTGGTTCATGAAGGATAAATCGAGTATTTTAGACTTCTATTTTAATTTGGATCTCACATACTGACAAATTGTATGCATACCATATAGTTGATATCATATCATCATATGTGTGTAGTTGACTTGTGTTGTGAAACAATTTTTTAAAAATGCATATTTGAAAATACTTTGGAAAATTAAGTTCACAAGGCAACCAGAGAATGAACAACTCTCTATTGCTCGTTCGAACGAGCCATTGGCTCGTTCAAACGAACAACTGAGGTGGTCGATCTTGTTCATTCAATCTCGTTCGAAAAGATTACATCAAACGAAGAGCTTGTTAGGATGTGTGCCTTCATATCCAAGACATTATATTATTATTTAATAGATTTGGTTTATTATTGAGTTTCATATTACCATATGTTTGGATGTTACTTTATATCATGAGATGATTAGTCCTTGAATTGTTATTATGAGCAGTTCATATGTGTAAATGAGAATTATACACAGGAGATATGAACTGCTTATATAGGCAATTCTAGAATTGTTCGCTGTTATTGATAAGACTGGACATCTTATTTGTAAAGCTATAATACAGTTAACCTCTATATGATAAGGTGGTTTATCTTAACCATCAGAGTAGTGGACTCTAGGTTATTGTATTGGTGTATTGGGAATACACTGAACTGGATCACTATAAGAAATGCATCATTTGAAACTATCACCTTTAATAAGTTTCTTATTCACTATTCATAGTAAGCTCTTAATCCTAAGAGAATACTCAAGTTTTGAAGAGTGATGACTTTGAGTTACCAATGATTGAGGTCTTTTAGATCAACACCTCGGTATCTTGGGAAGTCATTTTTTAGACTATGGGAACACATATTCTCAAGATGGAATCTAAACTTTATATATTGAGAGATGGATATCACCTTTGTGCTAATTCAATAGATAAAACACTGAAATCCAGATCTGGCCTTTTCAGTAAATTATTTATTGAAATGATTACCAATTGCAAGTGATTAATAATTATTGAATTATGTTCTTAAAATAATTAGAGAATTAATTTGACAATATAATATGGAACCCTGATTATTAGTATCCATTACAAGGAATGGGACTTTTAGCGACGCTTTCGATACTCTGAATGAGAGTCACAAATACTTTTTAGCAATACACCCCTAAGCGCCGCTAATCTCGTCGCAGAAAATAACATCGCTAATACTATTAGCGACAGACACCTCTTGTGTGTCGCTAAATGTATTATGAGCGACGCACTTAATGCGTTGCACTTAATGCGTCGCTAATGATCAACTTTGAGCGTCGCAAAAGCAATACAAAGGGCTGATTGGGCATTGCTAATGTGGACTTTTAGCGACGCATTAAGTGCGTCGCTAATGTGAAGCGTCGCAGAGCTTGATCTTTTGGCGACGCCTTGATGTGCATCGCTAAAGGTCAATTTTTTTTTTTTTTTTTTTTGGGCATGAATAGACTTGCATTATTTGTGTTTTTTTTTTTTTATGCTTTATTCCTATTAAAACCTGTATCAACCATCCTGATATATAATAAAATGCAAGCATTCTAAAATAAATATATTAAAAGAAAAATGCATTTATATACATATATATATATTATACTTATTAGTTATAATTGTAAAAGTAAAATTTATGAATAAACACAAAAATAAAAAATAGTCTCACAAAATGTAATTACAATTGTTAATGAAAAGAAAAAAAACAAATGAGAAACTGCATGTCCCGATGCAGAATAGAAAGACAGCGACGCAATAATCTTGATCAATCTAAAATAAAGATCAAATGATATATATTAGAACCCTTATTAAATATATATATATATATATATATATTAACATAGAATGTCAATATTTTTTTTTTTTAGATACATAAATAGTAATAATGGCATAAAGCAGCATAAGTTTGAAACCAGTGATTCGAACTGAGTGTCGTAAGTTTGTGCAAGTATATTTTATCATTTGTGAGGTGTGTGATGGGGTTTCTGGGTTAGTAGGCCCATATCCGGCATTTTGGTCCGTCAAAACTACAAAACGGGCCTTTTTGGAGCAAAAACTTGCAAAAGTTTCAAATCGAGTGCCATAAGTTCGTACAAGTCTATTTTATCATTTTTGAGGTGTGTGATGGGGTTTCGGGGTCAGTAGGCCCATATCCAGGCATTTTGGTCTGATCAAAACTCCAAAACGGGCCTTTTTGGAGCAAAAACATGTAAAAGTTTCAAACTAGGGCGTCCAAACCGAGTGTTGTAAGTTCATGCAAGTCTATTTGGTTATTTGTGAGGTGTGTGATGGGGTTTTCAGGGTCGTTAGGAACATATCCCATATTTTGGTAGGTCAAAACTCCAAAACGAGGCCTTTTTAGAGCAAAAACTTACAAAAGTTTCAAACTGGGGATCCAAACCGAGTGTCGTAAGTTTGTGCAAGTCTATTTTATCATTTTTGAGGTGTTTGATGGGGTTTCGAGGTTGGTAGACCGATATCCGGCATTTTGGTCCATCAAAACCCCAAAATGGGCCTTTTTAGAGCTAAAACTTGCAAAAGTTTAAAACTGAGCATCCAAACTGAGTGCCGTAAGTTTGTGCAAGTCTATTTTATCATTTTTGAGGTGTGTCATGGGTTTTTAGGGTCAGTAGGAACATATCCGGCATTTTGGTCCCTCAAAACTCCAAAACGGGCCTTTTTGGAGCAAAAACTTGCAAAAGTGTCAAACCGGCCATCCGAAGCAAGTGTCGTAAGTTTGTACAAGTCTATGTTATCATTTTTGAGGTGTGTGATGGGGTTTCGATGTCATTAGGCCCATATCCGGTATTTTGGTCTGTCAAAACTCCAAAACGGGCCTTTTTGGAGCAAAAACTTACAAAAGTTTTAAAGCGGGCATCCGAACCGAGTGTCCGTAAGTTTGTGCAAGTCTATTTGGTCATTTTTGAGGTGTGTGATGGGGTTTCGGGGTTAGTAGGAACAAATTCAGCATTTTGGTCGGTCAAAACACCGAAAATGGGCCTTTCTAGGAGCAAAAACTTGCAAAAGTTTCAAACCGGGCATCCAAACTGAGTGCCGTAAGTTCAGTGTAAGTCTATTTTATCATTTGTGAGATGTGTGATGGGGTTTCAGTGTCAGTAGGCCCATATCTAGCATTTTGGTCCGTCCAAACGGGCCTTTTTAAAGCAAAAACTTACAAAAGTTTCAAAGCAGGCATCCGAACCGAGTGTCGTAAGTTAGTCCAAGTCTATTTTTTCATTTGTGAGGTGTGTGATGGGGTTTTGGGGTTGGTAGGCCGATATCCGGTGTTTTGGTAGGTCAAAACCCCAAAATGGGCCTTTCGGAGCTGAAACTTGCATAAGTTTCAAACCAGGGCATCCGAACCGAGTGCCGTAAGTTCGTGCAAGTCTATTTTGTCATTTGTGAGGTGTGTGATGGGGTTTCAGGGTCGGTAGGCCCATATCCAATTTTTTGGTCGGTCAAAACCCCAAAATGGGCCTTTTTGGAGATAAAACTTGCATAAGTTTCAAACCGAACATCTGAACCGAGTGTCGTAGGTTTTTGCAAGTCTATTTTGTCATTTGTAAGGTGTGTGATGGGGTTTCGGGGTTGGCAGGCCCATATCTGTCATTTTGGTCCGTCAAAATCCCAAAATGGCCCTTTTTGGAGCTGAAACTTACATCCCTATTAAATTAAATAAGTTCGTGCAAGTCTATTTTCATATGTGAAGTGTCTTGCGGTTTGTAGGTCGTTAGGCCAAAATCCTTTTTCCTTTTTACGTAAAATTTTCTATAAATAATAAATGTACCAAAGTAAATTATTTTAAAAACTTACCAAGGCTGAATAGACCCTCCCTACTGGTTGAGGATCGTCTGCACAATAGACTCTAGCTGAGTGGTGCACTCCTTGAGCTCTGTCATCTCAGCCTTCATCTCTGCATTCAGTCTCTCAGCTGCCTCAGCTCTCTGGGTGGCTACGTGAAACCTGTCACGCCCCGAATTTCTACAAACCCAAGGCGCGATTGACGAGACAGAAAATAAAATAAATAAAAAGACAATGTAAATAAATCCACTAAACAAGCGTCCGTTCTCATCAATACATAAAATAATATGAAGTACATCTCATAACTGCATTGTTCATAGGTCATTCGGGCTTCAGCCCTTACATTACAAAATATAAGTCCCATGGACCAAAAATATACCACGTGCTTCACCCTATCAGGGTATCACAGAGTCTCAAGTGGCTGGAGTATCCTCATCTGAAAAATGTTGCCCACGAATGGGTCAGCTCAACTGCTGGTATGATGAAATGCTAATGCAAGAAATAAATCTAAGGTGTGGCATGTGCAAAGTGTACATTTATATCTAAATGACATTCAAAGCATCGCAGTAATATATGAATGGTATGCGTGACACACCCATGCACAACTCTATGCCACACCCATGTCTCGTTTACGGGTACTCCCCGATGGCACGGAGTACCAATGCAATGGCCAATTTTGGGTTTTTCACCACAGGATTTACACCCTCATAATGCATAGCACCACGTGCTCAACCCACGCCATGTTCTCAAAGGATTCATCATATGCCAATATGCCAATGCTACCTCAATGAAACATGGTTTCCACAATATAGCATGCTCGAGACAATAAATACATAAATCACCAACTGATTCCACATGCAAGCATATCTCATATAATCAACTTAAACACATGTCATGATTCACGATCATCATTCACTAAACTTTCATAAAGTACAAGTAACATGTAAGCATGTGAACAACCAACTCCAAATCATCAAGTAAACACATTCCACATAAACACATTAGTCATGCCAGTCATTCACAGAACATTCCTAACTTAACTTCATTTCTAACATTAGCAAAACACCATACCTGTCGGGTTAGTCTCAACCCTAGAAGATCATGCACGATATGTAACTGAACCGGTCAATGAAAATGCAAGAGGTCAGATCGCCCTCTCCTGTCCTGTCAGTGTCCCTAAAAGCATAAATTTCAACTCAGTCTATTGTCATTTGAATTTATGCTATTCATCAAATTTTATGTCTTTAATTCATAGGTTTCTATTCTGCTAAATTAAACTCTACCATTGAGTCTAGGACGTCGGGGAAAATAAGTTTAGGTTTTCGTAGAACTCAATTCGAACATCTGGGTTCAAAAGGGCAAAACAGTCATTTTGTACTTTTCACGGGTCCTCACATTTCGTGACCTCTTTTCACAAATTGGACTCCACAGGTTGAGTCTGGAATGCTCGAGATAATAAAGTTTCACTATTTGTTTACTTAATTCGGAGTTTGTTTGACCGTACTTCAATTCAGGGGTATTTTGGTAATTTTAAAGGTTACTACGGGTCTTTTATTTTTTGGGACCCCGTCTCAGTAAAACGGACCTCACCATTGGTCTCAGAATGGTCGAGATAGTCAAAATACACTAATGACTTGTCCCATTTGGACTCCGGATTATTTTAGAATAATTAATTAAATTAATTTAATTAACTAATTAATTAATTAATTTAATTAATATTTTATTCATGAGGGGTCAAACATAATTAATCAAAGTTCTGTGGGTCAAAATCAGATTTCCTAAAGTTCTGGGGTCAAGTTCAATTTCTAAAAGTTTAGGGGCAATCCTGTAATTTTGAAAACCCTTATCCCATATTCGGATAACCAAACAGGGATCATACCAGAACAGGGATAGGATATCCCTGTTCCTAGTTTCAATTTAAATTTTTAATTTCTTAACTTCGTAGCCAAACAGCCCCCCAATCCCTTTTAATTTAAAACATGGGAGCGACATGTGGCAGGGGCGGTTCTGTCCCGCCCGAATCGGACCCGACCCGGACCCGAAACCCGACCCGCACAGTGCCCCTTCTTCCCCGATTTCCCGGTGAGTCTCCGGTAGGGTTCCGGCGCCGGCGACTGGTCTCCGACTGAGATTTTCAATGTTTCAAAATGTGATTCTCTCCGTTTTCTCCCAAGGATTCCATATCTAGGATCGGTTTTGGATTCAACCCATTAGATTTTCACGAAATAGAGGGTCAACCCCTCGGTCAAAACTCCGGCTGACCCTATTCTTTCATTTTCGTGACTCCTCGGTCACGGTTTAACCCCCATTTCAATCCCAAATGGTTTCTGCACCTCCTAGGGTTCATTCCCTATCATTTAAACTAAGTTTTTCACATAAAATGACAAGACCCAACTCCCATGGCCGTGACCTGCAACTAGAGTTTTCTATCTCGTTTCTTAACTATTTTCTTCCATTCTTTTTGCAAAATAAACCCTACAACATGCTCTCTAAGATCATATACATTAAACTAATTATCATGCTTTTAAAAAAAAATCAAAATAGAATGGTCACTTATGGTTTTTCTGTTGGTTTCTCTCTCTAGTCGTGCCCTCTTTCACCTTCTGGTTCCAAGCTTGTATCAAGCTCCAAAAACTCCCTTCCAGAACTCCCTTTCTCTCTCTCACTCTCTGCTTTCTTTCCTTCTCTTCTCCCAACTGAGACCAACAATATAGCCTACCACACCCACTGTCACACGTCTCTCTCTCACAGCCCCTTTTCTTGACTTCTCCCCCTCTGTACAGCCACCCTGCTCTCTTTCACCATGCAGCTTTGTATTTAATGCAAAGCTGCCCTATACACCCTACATATATATATATATCATCATCACACACACACACTAGACACACACACACAGCCGACACCTCACACACACACTCAGTCACAACACACACACTCCCGTTCGGTTGCACCCACACACAGTGCACACATGCACTGTTCTATACACATATATATATATATATATACATATACATGCACATATATTACTCTACACATAAATACATACATACCATACATACACCATGCATATATATAACACATGCATCAAAAATTTAACAATAATAATGATAATAATAAAAACAATTAATAATAGATAATAAAAAAAAATTTCCATGTCATTACAAAACCTAGCATCGCTCTCGACGGTAGAGGAAGATGTCGTTGACTCCATCCCAGTCCCTAAGCCACGCACATATCCGCGCCTCTTACCTAGAATAGTCTCCCATATGTGGTCATCGGTCGGTGGCTGCTCACCCTCAAGGGTCGGTTGAACATGCATCTCGACCATCTCCTCCTATAAAAACATAAATATATGTTACTACTTTTTTACATTTTAGATTAATATCAAATTAGTAATAGTAGTATATAAGTCTTTTCCAACTTATATAAAGCCGCTGAGCTTCAGGCCCAGTCCAACCCTTTTCGGGATTGTAGTGCATCCTATGCCACAACTCAATGGGGCTGGGGTGGTGCACTGTTCTCCTGGTCTCGCTGCAGCAAATAAATAGTAGCTTGTGAAGATTGATTTCATGAATACATTATACAATAAGAAATTATTTATTAATTGGCCTATCTCATGCCTATACCTAACAAAAGAATGTGATCCACCACAGTGAGTCACCTTTTGCTTGCTTCTGCTCTTGTTATTTTTCTTACTAAGTTCCTACACTTGGCTAAAACAAAGAAGGTTAGTATAAATGACAATTATTTATCATACAACAAAAGTAATTTTGACAATTTTTACCTGGAATGCATTACTAGCAAACCGGTCGCATAGTAACATCCAATCCTCCACTGTCACCCCCCTTGTAGGGTCTGTCGTGAGGCTCTCTACCTGGCTGCCACCTCCGCCTCGTAATGCATGTGGAGCCTGTGTCGATAGTCCCTAAAACGGGTTCCCAAGTAACGATCCACTACCTTGCTGACATGAGGCTCGTGGAGATTGATGTCAAACTTCTCTTGTAAAGCATGTCATTGTCAAAACACCGCAAGGCATTAGATTGCAATGAATTTACTTGAATACAATAATAACAGACATACTAGGATATGTGTATGAATATCCCGTCGCTCTTCGTCAGTGACGCTACTCCAGTCACTAATATGGAGTGGGGTGCGTAGTCGGCAAATGATGCCGACCTCAGTGGTGAACTACTGTGCCCACCCACCAATGGGCTTTAGCAAGCCCTGAAGGTTGTTCAATCCAAAGTCGCGCACCCCTTGCTACCTGCATTTGAGCCTGTAAACAGTTAAATCGAAAAAATTAAATCGAAACAGTTAGTACCATATTTATATAATCGTTAATAAAAAAGGGAACTATGCATACCATCGACGACAGGATCAGTCGACCCTGCAGATGAAGAGGAAGGGGTCGATGGGTCCGTCGTCACTGTGCGTCTGCGTGAACTGGTCCAACCATATCTACAAAGAAAGTTTAAAAATAAAATTGTTTCTATTTAATCATAAAAATTAAAATCCTTATCGAAGTAAAAATAAATACCCATTACATCATAAAATTGAAAATCCATTACACTTGATCCTAACACATGTAACACCTATTACAATTATTCATCTGAGTCTGTATCATCATCTGTTCTTGAAATTTTTTCATTCTCGGTACAATACTCTAACAATGTATCATCATCAAAATCATTTTCCTCGTCATTATCATCATTAATGAAAGTTGCATCCCTCGGATCTAATTGTGTGGTATTGGTGACGTCGGAAGCTACGACATGATCTGGTTCTACATCAGTTCTATTCAACGGATACGAAGTAATATCTTTATGATCATGTCGGACAACACCATCGTGGGCAGTTTGAGACTCTTCTTGTAGTGCCTCCTCAATCCTCTCCAAGTCTTCATCTCCCTCGCCAACTTCTAGTATATCATAAACATTTCTAGATTTTATTTTTTGGACAACATGCCAATCACATTTGATTTTGGTGTCCTTCAAATAGAAAACTTGTTTTGCTTGAGATGCCAAAACATACGGATCATCTTTAAATGTCATACGTGACGTATTAACACTTATGAAGTGCTTATCGATCTACATTTCAATCTTCTTATTACTTACATCCCACCAATCACATTTAAAAATATACACAGAATGACCGTAGCAATAATGTAACTATATGATGTCTTGTAAAACATCGTAGTACTCTACAAGTTGTCCTACGTCACCATCTCCCTAAACAAGGACCCCGCTATTTTGTGTTCACCAACTAACCTCGCGTTCCCTCGTGTGAAATCGAACATCATCAACAATTAAAACAGTGTAGCGCGATATCCTTTGATCAGGACCACATGCCAAGGAATATAATTGATCGTACGCCTTAGGAGATTGTTGGTGGTGTAATAGTTTCATCTATTAATTCAATACAAGTACAAAATTAATTGAATACAAATGCATTAACTAAAATAGTTACAATTAATTGAAATCTATTCTTACACGTTCTCCGAACCATTTTGGAAACAAATTTTGTCGTCTTTGCTCTAGATCAGAACTTGATACATGTTCCCTTTGAAGCTCGATCGTATGCTCACTACATAACATGAGATATGTTATATGTAACTTACATTTGTGTACTAACGTAGTATTACAATGATTTCGATAAACTTACTTATCGCAGTTGTTGAGCAAGGTATAGTGGGCTTTTTCCAAGTCTTGAGGATGACACCATTCATATATACGGGCACCTATTGGTCGCACATTCTGATTAAACATCGCAAGGCCAGTTCGTTGTTGCCCTGGACATCTATCAGAATTTTGCTCTTGACGATTAAACCTTGTCTCAATATCTTCAAGATGCATAGAACAAAAGGTGAGACATTCAGCATCAACGTAAGCCTCAGCAATTGACCCTTCCAGTCGTGCTTTGTTACGCACATATTGCTTCAATGTGCGCAAATATCTATTTTGATAATTAATCAGTTATACATTAAAATAGTTAGGATGGATAGATAATACTATTCATAAAATTAAATGTACATTTCTATTAGATACATCCAACGGTATTGGACAGGTCTGCCAATTTTTGCCTCATGAGGCAAATGCACAACTAAGTGGATCATTAAATCAAAGAAAGCTAGAGGGAAAATATTTTCTAACTTACAGAGGATCACAACAACATCCTTTTCGAGCTTTTCAAGTACTTCCACATTCAACATTTTTGCACATATGATATACCATAAACAGACACACCAATCAGTTTGAGACACGTGTGCCTACCAGATTAACAAATCTCGATCCTACAGAGCTCATATATGTCGGTCATACAGAACAGCTATAAGCCTTCGGGGTATTCTCATATATATCTATCATACAGAGCAGCCATAAGCCTTCGGAGCATTCTTATTTATATATCATTCAGAACCGATGAACTCGGTCATACAGTACAGATGAAGCATTCAGGATATTCTCATGTACATCGTCCAGACCTCCTGTTCTGGACAGTATTTATTCGACACTGCATATATGGTTTCCTTAACAGCCGTTAAGCGGGGAATAAGGAAACAGCCTTCAACACGGAAACTACTATCTATGGTTATCTCCATCTACGATTCAATGCTCCACAAGGTAACTGCAAATCTCTGATGATCAAATCCCGATATTCGTGGCGGCAAAACCTAATCAAAATTAGGAGAACCACGGCTTATATATTAAACCCTAGAGGTACGCTTTGGATTCTTATGCTCATTCTTTGACTTTCAATACAGTCTTTCAATTCCCTTACTTACTTAAGCATCGGAGCGGCTACCACCGGAGCCAATCTGGTGGTCCTCTGATCATCTTTCTGAGTGTTCTACAGGTCACGGAGCCCTCACGTGTTGTGAGTCAAAAAGTGCAGCATCAGTTTGGCGCCGTCTGTGGGAAACGACTAATCTCTACGTGCTTTATTCGTAAACTCATCTTTTTCCCCACCGGAAAACCATGGCACCAAATCTCCGACCCCGACAGAATACTCAGAATTCACAAAACGCTCAGCGTCAGCCGCCTGCTCCGCGCACAAGGGGACCAGCGGCCAACCCTATGCGACAAGAGATCGAAGCAATAAAACGACACAATGAACTGGTACAGGAGCAGTTGCTAGCCATTACTAGAACGCTGGCAACGCTCACGCAGAACCAAGCGGCGGCTTCTCCTAGCCCGCCGGTCAACTTCGTTGCAGGAACGCAACCCCCGGTTGCCACGGGGAATGAAGAACTTCGTGGGCAGGCCCCCGCTAACCAGCCTGGGCACCCCTCAGGCGTTGCTCACGCTGGCCGAGATCCGCAGCCATCAACAGTCCCTGGCTGGGGAACATCCGCTTTTGTCCCCGACGTGCATTACCGGAGCACTACTCGAGCCCCAACTCCTAGGGTTTCGGGCGCACCCCCGGCACCACAGGAACCTTATCATGCAGCGCCAGTCCCGCCGGTTCGGATTCCTCCTCCATCCGAAGGGCGCACTCCACCCTACTACCCTGAAGCCGAGGCTGTCAGACAGGGTTCACAAGATGTCAGACTCAGAGACCCGCGAAGGGTAGAGGAGATTGCCGAGTCTATGGACCGGACAAACGGCTTAAGAGGACCTCAGAACCCTCCAGAGCAAGACGAACTGGCCAGGCTGCTCGGAAGACTAGCCACTCCGTTCACCCACGCCATCATGTCCGAAGAGAGGCCTAGAAAGTTCGTGGTGCCCAAATTCACTCTCTACGACGGATCTGGAGATCCAGGGGATCACCTATCTCATTATCAGCATACGATGGCCCTTCACGGAGCCTCAGATGCTTTCATGTGCCGAACGTTCATCACCAGCTTGAAGGGAACAGCTCTGAAGTGGTTCCACAACCTCCCTCCGAACTCAATTCCCAGCTTTTACGAGCTCGGTAGACAGTTCTTGGATAGATTTATGACCAGCAGGAGGCTCAGAAGGGGGCCAGAATTCCTGCTGAATGTTAAGCAGACCAGGGAGGAATCCCTCCGGGCCTACATTGCCCGCTTCAACACCGAGCTCACTGAGATCACGGATTGCAGCCCGAAATTCCTTGTTGCGGCCCTTACTGCCGGGCTTGCCCAAGGTGGCTTCAGAGATTCCTTGACAAAGAGCCCCCCGGCCGATATGGCAGCATTGATGGATCGGGCCAAAAAATACATCAACCTGGAAGAAGCCAACCGCTCAGCCCAGAAGGGCAAGGATCAGACCCAGAGGGATAATCCGAAGCGGGAGGACCATAAGAAGGAGGATCACAGAAAAGACTCCAACAAAAAGAGGGTCAGAAGCCCAGAGAAGAAAACAGCTCCCAGAGCCGTGTACAACTCCGCACCAAGGGAGTTCACCAACTTCACGCCTTTGAACACCACTCCGAACCAGGTACTCCGGCAGATCCGAGATCGGGAGAACCTGAGGTGGCCAGAGCCGATCAAAGGAGATCCCAGCCTGCGGGACCAAAGTAAGTATTGCAATTTCCATAAAGATCATGGGCATACTACTAACACCTGCAGGACCCTCCGATATGAGATAGAACAGCTCATAAAGAAGGGACGTCTTCGGGAGTTCGTCAAACAAGACGGAAGGCAGAACCCCCAAGAAGACAAGCCTCAGCAGCGGCCAGATCAGAGGCCCGAACATAGGCAAGAGCAGCGGGAAGGACGAAACGAGCCTCAGAGGCAGAACAACCATGTTATCTACGTCCTCCATGCTGACTCCCCTGTTACAGGAATGTCCAACAGGGCAAGAAAAAGATATGCTCGGGAGGCCAGAACCGCCCCAAACATCTCGCAGGTCTCCAACGTCGAAAAGAGGCTCAAGCCAGGGCCAGAGATCCAGTTCACCGAGCAAGATCTAGCAGGGGTACACTGCCCTCACAGTGATGCCCTTGTTATCACCCTCAGAATCGCCAACTTCGAAACTAGAAGAGTCCTAGTCGACACTGGCAGCTCAGTCAACATTCTATTCTATGAACCGCTTAAGCGGATGGGCATAGACCAGGACAGCGTCAAGCCCACCACTGCCGTAATGGCAGCTTTTGATGGCAACCTCAGCACCCCCCTGGGGAGAGTTGACCTTCCTACCACTATTGGGGAAGGTGAAGGGCAGAAAACCACCATCTCTGAATACATGGTGTTGAACATGAAGTCTCCATACAACGTCATCATCGGGAGACCCTGGTTACACCAGATAGGGGCGGTCACTTCGACCCTTCATCAGTGTCTGAAGTACGTCCACAATCAGAGCGTGCACTCGGTCCGAGGATGTCAGCCAACCTCACGAGAATGTCACGCTATTGCCCTCAAGGAGACAGCTCCAAAATAGCAATTACAGTACACTTGGGACTGTGCAGATCCGGTTTTCACTCACACTCCCGAGGTGGAAGATTGCCCATCCGGCGTTGAAGAGCCCCTGAGTCCGAGGGGACGTGATAGCCGAGCCAAGCCTGTTGGCGAGCCCATCAAGATACTGGTCAGTTCAGAAGCAGAGGGGCGTTATTTGTACATCGGCCCAGACCTTACGCCCGCCGAGCAGGAAAAGATAGTCAGGTTTCTGAAGAACAACCTCTCTATCTTTGCTTGGGAAACCAGGGACATGGAGGGGATAGATCCTAATCTGATAACTCACAAACTGATGGTAGATCCAGATCACCCCCCAGTCAGACAGAAGAGAAGACCGACCGCTCCCGAACGGCATCGGGTTATAGACGAAGAAGTCCAGAGGCTGCTAGACGCCAGGATGATACGGGAAGTCTTCTATCCCGAGTGGCTAGCCAACACTGTGCTCGTCAAGAAGAAGAACGGCAAGTGGAGAGTCTGTGTTGACTATACAGACCTCAACAAAGCATGCCCCAAGGACAGCTTTCCACTGCCGAGAATAGATCAACTGGTTGACGCCACTGCAGGGCATGAGCTTATGAGTTTCATGGACGCCTACTCTGGATACAACCAGATCCAGATGTACCCTCCAGATCAGGAAAAGACTGCCTTCATAACCGAAAGAGGACTCTACTGCTACAGAGTGATGCCTTTCGGTTTGAAGAATGCTGGAGCCACTTACCAACGGTTGGTGAACAAGATGTTCAGCCCACTGCTTGGCAGCACCATGGAGGTATACATCGACGACATGCTGGTAAAGAGCCTCCAGAAAGGCAGCCACCTCCAACACTTAGCCCAGACCTTCGATATCCTCAGACAGCACAAGATGAAGCTCAACCCCTCGAAATGTACCTTCGGAGTTACGAAGGGAAAATTCTTGGGGTACATCGTCTCTCAAAGAGGTATCGAAGCAGATCCCACTCAGATCCAAGCCCTGATTGGACTGAAGTCACCAAAGACCAGAAAGGAGATTCAGGCACTGAACGGCAGAGTCGCCGCATTGAGCAGATTTATATCCAAGTCCACCGATCGCTGCCTACCTTTCTTTAAAGCTCTAAAGGGCAGCAAGGCTTTGCAATGGACAGAAGAATGCGAGCATTCCTTCCAAGAACTAAAGGAGTACCTGGCCTCTCCAGAGCTCCTGTCAAAACCTGTACAAGGAGAAAAGCTGCTCCTGTATCTAGCAGTCTCTGAGAACGCGGTCAGTTCCGCACTAATCAGACAGGACAAAGGAGTACAGAGGCCTATATTCTACGTCAGTAGGGCACTACTTGACACGGAGAAAAGATACCCAGAAGTAGAGAAGCTGGCCTATGCCTTGGTCATATCAGCCCGGAAGCTTCGACCTTACTTCCAGGCCCATCCAATTGAGATTCCAACTGCCTATCCTTTAAAGTCAATACTGAGGAAACCCGAGGTATCGGGAAGATTGGTCAAGTGGTCTGTGGAGCTAGGGGAGTTTGACATAGCATATGTACCCCGAAACTCCATTAAAGGGCAGGCCTTAGCTGACTTTGTAGCCGAGTTCACCCCGGCACTGCAGAACGAAGCACAAATCGCCGAAACTACAGGAACCTGGCTGCTGTATATTGATGGTTCGTCAACCGATCAAGGATCAGGGGTAGGACTGGTACTACAGTCCCCTGATGGACTTACATCGGAAAAAGCAGTCAGCCTGGGATTTAGAGCTTCTAATAATGAAGCTGAATACGAGGCCCTAATCTTAGGGATGAAGCTTGCCCTGGAATGCGAGGCTCAGAACCTCGATGTCTTCTCTGACTCCCAACTGGTAGTAAGCCAAGTTTTGGGAGAGTTTGCCATTAAGGATGACAGGATGCTTCGGTACTCCGAACTGGTAAATCATTTAAAGCATTCTTTCCAAACTTTCACTATTCAGAAGATTGAGAGAAGTCAGAACTGCAGAGCAGATGCTCTGGCTAACATGGCCTCCCGCCTCAAGTCTGAAACAGATTCCACCATTAAAATCTCTTTTCAGCCAGGATCCAGCATTGAGGAAGCATCAGTTGCTCAAATTGATGAACAGACCCAGAGCTGGATGACCCCAATCCTCCAATATCTAAGATCCGGGCTCCTCCCAGAGGATAAAAACAAAGCCAGGAGAATCCGAATCAGAGCGGCTCGGTACCTGATCCTGAACGACAAACTTTACAGGAGGTCATATTCTCAACCTCTGTTAAAGTGTTTGGCTCCAGACGAGTCACAATATGTTTTGGCTGAAATTCACGAGGGAATTTGCGGGAATCACAATGGGGGCAGAACTATAGCCCACCGAGCTCTATCACAGGGCTACTACTGGCCCGGCATGCTGAAACAGGCTAAAGAATATGTTCGGAAGTGTGACAAATGTCAGAGATTCGCCTCGTACCAACACCAGCCTCAGCACGAGCTCATCCCGATTCCTAGTCCTTGGCCCTTTGCTCAATGGGGAATGGACATTGTGGGCCCGTTACCACGAGCACCTCCAAACAGGAAGTACCTCTTGGTGGCTATCGACTACTTCTCTAAATGGGCCGAAGCCGAGCCTTTAACGCATATTACAGAAAAGGAAGTCGAAAGCTTCACCTGGAAGAACATTGTCTGCAGGTTTGGCATACCACGTGTAATTATCTCGGATAATGGGACACAATTTACTGGTAAAGGCTTCAAGGCATTCTGCGAAAATCTCAACATCAGGCAGCACTTTGCCTCTCCAGGCCATCCACAAGCAAATGGGCAGGCAGAGGTCACCAACCGAACAATCCTTGATGGGTTAAAGAAAAGGTTGGAACAAGCCAAAGGGAAGTGGGCAGAAGAGCTCCCAGGAGTCCTTTGGGCCTACCGTACAACCAGAAGAACTCCCACCTCTGAAACACCCTTCTCATTAGCCTATGGGACAGAAGCAGTAATTCCGGTTGAAATCGGTATGCCAACTCTGAGGACTGAGGCCTTTGAGCAAGAATCCAATGATCAGCAGCTGATGGAGAACTTGGATTTGCTCGAAGAAAGAAGGGATCAGGCCAGCATCAGGATGGAAGCCTACCAACAAAGAATGGTCAATAAATCCAGGATAGGACTCAAGACAGTCAGCTTTCAAGTTGGAGACTTCGTCTTAAGAAGAGTCTTTCAAAACACCAAGGATCCCACCATGGGAAAGTTGTCACCAAATTGGGAAGGCCCCTACAAAGTAACGAAGGTCGTTCGACCTACCACTTACTGGCTTGAAGACACGACTGGGAAACCTGTTCCTAGGCCATGGAACGTAGAACACTTGCGGAAGTATTATCAATGAAGATTTTTTTCCTTTTACTTCCCTTAAAACTGTTCATCTATTAATGCACAGGCTTCCAGAGCCTGGTCCATCTATTAATGCACAAGTCTTATGACTTGGTCCATCTATTAATGCACAGGCCTCCAGAGCCTGGTCCATCTATTAATGCACAAGTCTTATGACTTGGTCCATCTATTAATGCACAGGCCTTCAGAGCCTGGTCCATCTATTAATGCACAAGTCTTATGACTTGGTCCATCTATTAATGCACAGGCCTTCAGAGCCTGGTCCATCTATTAATGCACAAGTCTTATGACTTGGTCCATCTATTAATGCACAAGTCTTATGACTTGGTCCATCTATTAATGCACAGGCCTTCAGAGCCTGGTCCATCTATTAATGCACAAGTCTTATGACTTGGTCCATCTATTAATGCACAGGCCTCCAGAGCCTGGTCCATCTATTAATGCACAGGCCTCCAGAGCCTGGTCCATCTATTAATGCACAAGTCTTATGACTTGGTCCATATGTTAATGCACAGGCCTCCAGAGCCTGGTCCATATATTAGTGCACAGGCCTCCAGAGCCTGGTCCAGCTATTAATGCACAGGTCTTATGACTTGGTCCATCTATTAATGCACAGGCCTCCAGAGCCTGGTCCATCTATTAATGCACAAGTCCTATGACTTGGTCCATCTATTAATGCACAGGCCTTCAGAGCCTGGCCCATCTATTAATGCACAAGTCTTATGACTTGGTCCATCTATTAATGCACAGGCCTCCAGAGCCTGGTCTATCTATTAATGCACAGGCCTTCAGAGCCTGGACCATCTTCAACTAGCGGATTCTGTGATCCAGTCTATCCAAAGGCAGAAGTTCCGAGCACCTGTCAACTAAAGTTTACTAGAACGGAATACCTCGGATCTGACACTTACATTATTTGACTTATCTGTCAAACAAACCAGCACCATGGTTTCAACCAAAGGTGAAGTACTTCGATTCTGGCATTTTTCTAAGTTTTTGATTTATTTTCAGAACAATCGGCAACTGCATTAGAAGGTGCTTAAGTTTCAAAAGAGCACATTCACAGAAAATATCAGATCTGAGAAGAAGAAATTCAACTTTATTAATAACTCAAAAAGATTTACATCAGTACCAAGACACTACTACAGAAGCTATTACAGAAGCTACTACAGAAGCTATTACAGAAGCTATTACAGAAGCTATTACAGAAGCTACGCTTGGCAACATAATGGCTCTTCTCCTGGGATGATAAAGGGGCACAAGATCCAAAACCTTCAAAACCGCCTTCATCGGCTCCATTTGAAAGGAAGGAACCCTGAACCCCAGTCTGCATCACGTAGTGCCCAGGCCATTTCATCATCACTATCACTGGTCCCATGACCAACCGATGATGAGGGCTCTGAGCCTCAGAAGACTTTTCGTTCTCCACCTTTGTAATCGGCATAATGCCCCAGCCAATTGAAGCAAGGGTTCCTGCCAAGTCACAAAGGGGAGAAGGCAGGCCCCCGTTCATCTCCCTCAGAGCAGTTGTCACTGCCAAGCTATAAGCAGGAGGAGGCAACCCACCTTCAATCTTCTTCTTCACACCATCTGTTTCACCCCAGCCACTTGGAGCAAGGGTCTCTGACAGGGCGTGAGGAAGAGGAGGCAACTCACCTTCATCACCAGCGCTCCAGGCCTCGGTTGAATCAGGGAGGGACCACCACCAGTCGGAGAAATCTCGACTAGATATCAGAGGAAACAAGAAGACTTGTGCCTCCTTCAATCCTTCCTTGGAGACTGAAAATAGGGGAGGGTTAACTTTTGGCCACAGTTTAATTATTCCTAACTCAGGCAAGGAATCATCCATCATCTCCGGACGAGTGGAAGAACTCCAGCAGCATATAAAAACCTCTCTTACAAACAATTCGGGGAGCAAAAGGGTTGAGCACAACCATATGCCCTCGTTTCCATATATATAGACACTGGAAGACCAAAGGCCACCCAGTTGAACCGTCACAACGATTAAGCGAAGTGCTAGCTTCGAAATCCCAAACGGCGGAGGTGCAATAAATGGAGTATTAAACCACCTTCTCGGGAGAAACAAAAGGCAGGACCATACACGTAATACACAGGCTTTTAATCTTTCCCATGTATGTGACGTGACGGTTTCTCCATGTCATTGACACTTACAGGACCACGTGTACAACAGAGGTCCATCAACTATGACGTTTCTTGATTTCTAACAGATCTGGAGACAGAAGATCTGATCAACCAAACTACAACCGCAAAGATATCCACTTATTATTATGTCCCCGAATTCAGAACGGTCAGCTTTGAAATACTTCGAAACAGAAGTCTCCAATTACTGGCCTAAGGCAAGTAAAGAAGTTCGGAACACAGCTTCCTGCAGAAGAAAATCTGATCTGGTATACACTAAACTCCAGAGCAGGGTAACTTGCAACAATTATTACCATCAACTACACATTAAGGCACTACAGAGCTACATAACTCAAAGATACGCACGAATGCTACAGAGCAATATAACCAAAGAGGCGAGCATTAACCAAAAGACTGTTCCATTAAACAAATGTATGTCTCAAGTACATTGAAAAATAACAAAATATGGATCCTAAGCCTGATCAGCAGGAACAGGATCAACGACAGGAGAAGGTTCGGCAGGTACAGTATCAACCACCTCAGTCGGTACAACCACTTCCGTGGGATCGGCCGGGAGGACATCAGCCACTTCGTCCTGGTTGACCTCTAGAGGTTCAGACCCAGGCGGCACAATGGAGGAAACGTCTAGGTCAGGAAACTTGGCAAGAAGCCGAGAGCGGAAGTTATTAAACCCAAACGTAATCAAACGATGGGCCATTCCTTCCAGCTTCGACCTCATCTCTTCCTCACTGTCCACCAATGCCTGCTCCACGGCTGCATCGAGCTGCCTACTGTGCTGGTACCGCAAGCCGTTCATCTCCACCTGCAACCTCCTCGCCCGCTCAACGGCAAGGTTCCTCTCCGATTCCATCACTATCAAGGAGTTCTGACACTCCTTCAACTTCTCCGCAGAATCGTGAGCCTCCGACCGAGCAGTACCCAACTAGAGTCCCAGTTCGTCCAGATTGGTCCTAAGTTGGTCGAGCTCCTCCACAGATGGAGAAACCTCCACCAAAGCAGAAAGGGTATGCAAGGTCTGCATAACACAAGGAAAACGACTCAAACACCAGTAGAAACGCTTAAAGGTAAGGAAAATATGGTCCTAACGAGCTCACCTTAACCTGAAGAGCGGTCAAGTCAGCAAGCAGCTTCCCAGACGCCTGAGGCTTAATTTTAACTGAGCCTTTGGCCCAGAACTCACTCAGAATCTTCTTGGCTCCCTGACCAGCAACGTCAGGAGCCACCGATGATGATGCCTCCTTACCCGCTCGACGAGACGGGATTGGAGGAACCACCGTGATAGGGACGGGAGCCTCTTCCTCCCTCTCAGCAGGCCCGGGAGAGGACGAAATCAGCCTCCGCTTCTTCGGAACGGGAGGGACCACTGGAGAAGAAGCCTCCCCCACCGCAGGCGGTGATGGCCCGGACTCCCACTGAGCCATCACATTATCAGCTATCTCTTCGACACTACCCCTGGCAGCCATTAATTTATCAGGGTTGACGATGGAAGAATGATCCCTAATGCTGGGCTTCAAAAGCTTCTTATACTGCTTCTGAATCGCGGGAGAGAAATCTGGTCTCTTCCACGCACTCTTAACTGCAAAGCAAACACAGAAATTGATCAGTTCAACAAATTGGCAAACAAAACAGAGTCAACGCAGCCACGGAAAAGTTAAACCTCACCCCTTGGCCTAGTGGTTCGAGGGAATGTGGAAGGTTGACCCTCGAAGTTCTTGAATTCCCATCCTCCTTTAATAAAGAAGTACCACTTCTTCCAGGTCTTGTTGGAGGAGGGCACAGAAGTAAGGGGTCTGAACCCACTATCAAAAGACATGTAATAAAGGCCTTCCGCCTTTTGAAGTTTTAGATCCATATTGCTACGGATCAGGTCAAGGGACACCTTGACATTATTCATATGCCCTAATACGATAAAGCTCAACAGATGTCTCCAACTGTTAAGGTTCAGGTCTGCGGGGCATAGATCAAACCAACAAAAGAATTGTTTTATTATATCAGGAAAGGGGAGTGTAAGACCCAGTTCAAACCAGGCCAGATAGGCACAGATTTCTCCATCTCTAACATCGCCCGGGCGATCTTGAGAATCTGGGACCCTGAAAGCGACATTTTTGGGAAGTTTGAACTTCGCCCATAACTCCTTCAGCATACTTTCAGTAATTACACTCTCACCCTCTTCTCTGCGATCAGACCGACCAGAGGTTTCGCCAGCCCTGTTCGAGGGATCATCAAAAGCATCGACAATCCTGACCCCCGGACTAGAGGGAGGAACTACCATTCTATTTTCATCAACATTCACTAATTGCATTTGAGGATCAGTCTCAGAAGGACTTCCCAAACCAGAATGTGATTCTAAGCCAGACATGGCGAACAAGAGAAAGAGATGAAACAGACAAGAAGGGATGAAGAAGGGGACTAAAAGTCGAACCTGAGATCAAGAAAGGGTTACGAACACCGGAGATCCTCCAAAACTCCAAGATATGTCAAATGGCGATCTGGTACTGTAGAAGTAAATGCAGAAGAAAGGTATGAAAGACCTTTCCCTCTCTCTATATACGCATTCGAAATATGAGCCTTCCAAGACGAGCCGACACAACGGTTGAAAGTAATGATGAGTTCTCGAGTATCGGCTGCGCAATAAATGACGCGTTAAACCGGCGTCTTGAGAAATGGGAAGGCAAAACGTATGACTCTTCACAAAGCCCTCAACCCTAGTTAAAACCCTAGCTTTTGACAAGGGCTCGGGGGGGGAGTAGCTGATATACCATAAACAGACACACCAATCAGTTTGAGACACGTGTGCCTACCAGATTAACAAATCTCGATCCTACAGAGCTCATATATGTCGGTCATACAGAACAGCTATAAGCCTTCGGGGTATTCTCATATATATCTATCATACAGAGCAGCCATAAGCCTTCGGAGCATTCTTATTTATATATCATTCAGAACCGATGAACTCGGTCATACAGTACAGATGAAGCATTCAGGATATTCTCATGTACATCGTCCAGACCTCCTGTTCTGGACAGTATTTATTCGACACTGCATATATGGTTTCCTTAACAGCCGTTAAGCGGGGAATAAGGAAACAGCCTTCAACACGGAAACTACTATCTATGGTTATCTCCATCTACGATTCAATGCTCCACAAGGTAACTGCAAATCTCTGATGATCAAATCCCGATATTCGTGGCGGCAAAACCTAATCAAAATTAGGAGAACCACGGCTTATATATTAAACCCTAGAGGTACGCTTTGGATTCTTATGCTCATTCTTTGACTTTCAATACAGTCTTTCAATTCCCTTACTTACTTAAGCATCGGAGCGGCTACCGCCGGAGCCAATCCGGTGGTCCTCTGATCATCTTTCTGAGTGTTCTACAGGTCACGGAGCCCTCACGTGTTGTGAGTCAAAAAGTGCAGCATCAACATAATTCTCTAAAGAAGCAGCCCAACTCAATCAATGTAGTTGATATGTCATCGGTGAGATATCCACGTACTATAACCGGAAGAAGTCGTTGTAAAAGGACATGGCAGTCATGGCTCTTCAATCTGAATATTTTCCCATCTATAACTTTCACATACCGAGATATATTCGATGCGTATCCATCTGGGGACTTCACCGATGTAAACCACTCGCAAATCCTCATTCACTCTGTGGATGATAACGTATACTATGTAGGAGGCACGATATATTTATCACCGCTACGTATTAGGTGCAGCTCTTTCCGTATGCCTAGCTCCTACAGGTCCAACCGAGCTTTAACAATATCCTTTGTCTTCCCTTCAATGTTCATGAAAGTTCTTAGTACATTATCACAAATGTTCTTCTCAATGTGCATAACATCCAAATTGTGCCTCAACTTAAGGGTCTCCCAGTATGGAAAATCAAAAAATATGCTCTTCTTTGTCTAATTTAACTCCACATTAGTATACTTCCTCTTCTTACTACCCGATATCTTCCCAAACCTCACTGGTTGGATGAGTGCCAATTGCGTCAACACGTCTTTGCCAAACAACAATGGAGGTGACAATCTGCGCTCAATTTTTTCATCAAACAGATGCTTCTGTCGATTTCGCCAGCCATGTGATGGCGGTAGAAAACGACGATGGCACATGTATCATATCTTCTTTCCATTGGACAAATGTAAGGAACATGCATCCTTATTGCAAACCGGACATGCCAGATACCCCTTAATGCTCCACCCAGACAAGTTCCCCTATGCTGGAAAGTCATTTATAGTCCACAGCAACGTTGCATGCAATTGAAATGTCTCATTCTTAGAGACATCATATGCCTCCACTCCCACCTCCCACAATTCCTTCAACTTGTCCAGTAAAGGACGCAAGTACACATCAATTTCATTACCAGGAGACTTCGGCCCTGGAATAAGCAACGACATGAAGATAAACAGTTCTTTCATACATTTCCATGATGGCAAGTTATACGGCACAAGCAACACCAGCCACAAGCTATAGGCATTACTCATGTCACCGAACGGATTGAAACCGTCGCTAGCCAGCCCAAGTCGTACAGTACGTGGCTCATTTGCAAACCATTCGTGATTTGTATCAAACTCAGCCCAAGTTTGAGAATCTATCGAATGCCTACATAGATTTTCCTCAGCAACACACTTCTCCTTATGCCACCGCATATCTTCTGCCGTTTTCTGAGACATGTACAACCTTTGTAGCCTAGGTTTTAAGGGAAAATATCTCAGCACCTTGTGCGGAATTGTCTTGCTCTTTCCTTCATTCAGCTTGTACCTAGGTTCGTGGCACACCGTACATTCCATACATTGTTCACTCTCCTTCCAAAATAACATGCAATCATTTTTGCAAGCATGTATGAGAATATACCTGAGGCCCAAATCTCTTAATATTCTTTTCACCTCGTAATATGATTTCGGAAGGGTCTCCCTAGTAGGAAGCGCTACTTTAATCAATTCAATGACCATATTAAATGATTTGTTACTCCATCGGTTGATGGTCTTAATATGAAAGAGTTTCACGAGAAAGTCCAATTTCGAAAACTTATCACAACCCGGATATAACGACTGCCTTGCTTCCCTCCACAAGGACTCAAATGCTTCCAAATGACTTGTGTCACTCCTGTGACTACTCGCCCCAGTTGTAGCCCCTTGCAAGCCTACCAACATTTGTGGCAAGCCTTCGTAACCAACCCTAACATTATCACCAATGTCATTATCGTCGTCTTTTTCTTCATCATCCTCAAATACCACTCGTACGTCACGGTGTTCCCTATAAAATTCCTAACACGTATACCTCTTGTCCATCCCGTGTTCAAGTAGGTGCTCTTTGGCCTCATCTATGTGCATATAATCCCTATTATTGCACCTCCTACATGGACATCTTATCCTATTTCTCCCATCTGCAGATGCACGAGCAAACTCAATAAAATTTTTGGTCCCCTTCACATACCCTGGCAAATGCCTGCCCCTCAAGTCCATCCAACTCTTATCCATTTTCGTCTACCTAATACAAGTAAAAAATGATACTCATTATAAATATGAAACATAAATCCTATCACCTCCAACTTCTCTCTAAAGGGTAAGGTGGTCCTATCCCATTCGTGAATGCACAATCTACATTGCAATCAGCAGCAAATCAAATGCTTAATTCCACTTAGACAAAATTTTGGTAGCATCTCCCCACAGTTCTCCAAGTATACAAGATAGACGTTAGCACGCCTAAATATATACCCAGAGAACAATAGGAGACCGTGCTGAAATTTTGTCGTAGTGGAATATTCAAGCATGAGTAGCTATTGATTGCAATGCAGATTTATGCATTCCTGAACTGTCCTATCTGGCAATTCAAGAATCGATTTTCATACACGGGAGCCCAATCGCGAATAAATTTTGCGACAAGATTCACATGTGATGAAAATGACTCCCGAACAGGGCTAGGCTTACATGAATGCAATTGCTAACTTACAAAACAATCACCATAATTTTTTTTTCATGAAGTAATCCCTAAAAAAAAAAATTAGGCCACGCTCACAATGGCCCTGCTAAAAAGGAGCATCAACACCCAATATAGGAGAAAAGAGAATTACAAAACAATCACCATAACTATTACTTACGTTTGGTTTAGATTTTTTAAACTGATTTTGATTATTACGTAAATAATTATTATATAATTGATAAATATTTAAATTACTTGATAAAAGATAAAGTTTGATTAATACATATAAGAAAATAGTTTGTTTTTGAAATTTAAATTCTTATCTATAAGTATGAAGTTGTTTAAAAAATAATCAGCAAGAGACTGGATTATGATTTAATTGATTTTTTATATAATCCATTATAAATTAATCATTTTTAGTTGGTTAACCAAACCAAAAATTTCAAAATATAAATTGATTTAATCACTTTTATTGATTAAATCAGCCAAAATAATCCAAACCAAACATAACATTAAGGTATTGTTTATTTGATGGGTATTTTGGGGGAATTTCCAAGATTACCCAAATATATAAGATGGTTAAAAGGCTTTAGAAATGTGAGAGATTGGTAAGCCCTTTGAGTAAAGGAGGGGCCTAAAAAATGTGGGCTACATCCAAGCATTCTATTCGTTTAGTAGCAATTTATCAAGAATTCCCAAAAATCAAGGTTCATCGGAAGTACCATGATGCCATCACATATTAGTTCAAAATGAGACCATAGAAGTGAAGGCGGTTGTGGCATTATGATGGGTTCAAGATTCGGGTTGCGTTGTGAAAGAGATAGTTCTGTAGGTTTCACTAAGTTATTTGATGGATTGTTAAATCTCATAAATTTTGTAGTCTCTAAGTCTGCCAGTTCTCTCATGAGCATAGGCATAATGCCAAACCATGTAAATCCTCGCATTATTAGTCATTTGGTTATGGTTTGTTCTCCTTATTTTTATCCACTCTCCTTTGTTGCACACTAGACACATCTGTGGGTATTCCACATTTTAAACCATACACTCAATCAGTGACATATATACCTCATAGTTCATAATTAAATAAAAACAAAAAGCCAACACGTTTGTCTTAGCACATATCATGCCTAGATCTTGATGGAGAAGAAAGGGTCATCAGCTAGGCAAGTGGCCTATACATCTTGCCTCCTAAAGCCTTAATTATTTTTTATAAGCTTCACCAAAAGCTACAGTTATAATTCTCTAAACAAACTCATACATACAATATGCAAGGGGCACAAAGTAAAGTTAAACACAGTTCTATTTCCTGTTCATTTTCCTAAAAGCATAATATCCTTCCCATAAAATTGTAAGAGGTTGGTTGTCTAAATTTCAATTAACCATGAACAAGATTATTAGAAGCTCAGCAACAAGAACTCTGCCACCATTACTTTTTCAGTAAAAGTACAATTTGCATTGTTTGCAAAATATAGTAATTGTCATGTCCTTTTGACTTAATTAATTTAATATTTTTTCCTTTTCTTTTTTTTTTCCTTTTTTTTTTTAAGTTTTTAAGAGCTACATAAGTAATAGTTACTAATATTTGTAAATAAAAGTTTCTTAGCTGGGTAATAAAATAACACATCAAAAACTACTAATGTAATAGGATTGATGTTCTATCATAATTTTCATAACAGTTCTACTAATGCAAATTCTTGTCATTTTTGTATTAAAAAAAAAACAATTAGAACTACTAATGTAATTCAAACAACTAATACTTTAATTAATTCTGAAGAATTATCTAAATTAAGGATAAATGGTTGATAAATTCTAAAATGTTTACTTATTATTATTATTATTATTATTATTTTTTAAAAAAAGTAATTTTTTATTTATGAGATAGTCAAAAAATTTATGAGCTATATTTATGATAAATTAAACTCAAAACATTCAAATTTATGAAACATTTTTCAAATCACACCGGCTTAATCTAAAATGTTTATATTGCGCAATTTTTTTATTTTATTCAAGAAAAAGCAAAATTTTTTGTTTTTTTTTTGTTTTTTAGTTTTGAAAAAGAATAGGTAAAGAAATCCTCAAAAATCTGTTGCAAGTACATAAAAGATAAAACAACGAACAAGAAAAGAGTGAGGGAGCAAAACGGAAGAGGGGAGGGTAAGAAAACCATAGAAGAACAACTTGGAAGAATTAGCCAGAACAGCATTAATAAGCACCAATGGACTAGATCTATAAATAATTTGTCCCTCCAGATACATTCAATAACCTCAGATCTAAAACCCCAAAGCTTATTTCAAAGACATTAGATCTTAAAATAGAAAATCAGATGAAGTATAATGACAACACAAATTTTAACAAAAATGGCACACATACAAACACCCATGGAGTTCGATCATGGCTAATCAACACAAAAACAAAAACAAATAATAACACAAATCTAAACCGAAACATAAAAGAATGATGCAGATTTGACAGCTCTTTGCGAAAATAGAAAGAATGATTAGGAAATTTGAAAATCAACCGTCACCGAATAGGATTGCCGTCGCTGAATGGGCCGTCAACCTCCGTCGGAATCGTGCTTGCAACTAGGGAGTGACAGAAATAGAGAGTGAGAAAAATTAGGGAAACAGAAAGAAGAATAAGAAACTGGGTCGGCTGCGCTATAAAAATAAGGCGTCGCTAATAAGTCCCTATGCGTCACTAAATGTTTGTAAAACGCCACCGTTTTCCTAAATGAATGCTATTTGTGACACCCATGTGAGCATCGCCAATATTAGCGACGCCCTTGTGCGTCGTCGATGGTTAGGTGCGCGTCGCTAATAGTTTCGAGCCTAATTTGTCGTGCCAGACTCACATTTTTTTTTACTTTTTTCCTACATTCGCGACACACTACTAAACGTCGCGAAAAGTGACTTTGAGCGACGCTTTTCGTGCGTCGCGAATAATGCACATCGTAAAAACTATGTTTTTTTGTAGTGATCTATGTAGAGGGGCCAACTGTAGAAGTATAGTGTATATGTGTTTACTCTATTCTTCTAAGTTAGAGTGCAATTTTAATTATATAGTGGAGTTAATTGAAATTAATTTCTCAATTAAAATCAATTATAAGATAATTAAGATTTAATTAACTAATTAGAAGCTAACTTAGTGGGACCCACTAGATCCCTTCTCTTGCCCTAATTAGGTTTAGCCCTATATATATATGATATGTAGGGAGCCGTTTATCATAAGTTTTTGTGCTAAACAAAAATAAGAGGTAGCCCACTCTCCTGCGATACGGTTTGCCTAAGGAAAAAGAAGAAAAGACATAGAGGAGTAAGAGAAGAAAGATTGCATCAATCTCTTCAAGAAAACTTTTTCAACAATCAAGATTATCAAGAACAAGGTAATTCTAACCCTCTTTTCAAGATTGTATGATTCATGCAATGAAAAAAATCTGAATAAATTTTAAAATCGCTTCTGCTGTGGTTACGAACCCAACAAAGTTGCAACCTTTATATTTTCTCATTTGATATTCATCTATGCTCGTTTGACTGAAAGGTGCTCGTTCGAACGAACTACTTGTAGACACCTCATTTTGAGACCCTTGATATTAAATAAAGTTGGTTTTGCCATTTTTGGTAAGTTTCTAAAATTTGTCCCACCTAGGGGTATTTTATAATTTCTCATTTCACCCATAAAGGGCATTCCCATTATTTCACCCATAGAGGGAATTTCTGTCATTTTACCCATAAAGGGCATTTTGGTCATTTTTTATATACAAGACATTTTAGTCATTTTGCCCATAAAGGTCATTTTTGACATTTTGGTCATTTTGTCTATAAAGTACATTTTGGTAATTTTTAGTGTTTTCCTACCCTTTAAGGGTAGTTTGATAAATATTAAAGGTTTCCCATCTTTTAGGGGTATTTTTGTAATATTAGTGTCGTTTTGCCCTTTGGAGGGCACTTTGGTAATTATAGCATACTCTTATCCCATATAGGTTATTTTGGTCATTCATGGGCACCTATGTGATTTTAATGTCATTTTACCTATATAGAGTTAATTTGGTAATTTTAGCCTTTAGGGACAATTTTGACTTTTTTATGCTTTAATGGCTTTTTTATAATTTTCATGTCCCTAAATTCTCCACCAAATTAAGGGCGACATAATAAATATATGTTTGTCCACTAAATACTTGTTTATTTTCCTTCCTTCCTTATCCCAATGAATTTGTCTAGATTTGTGCACCAAATCTTTTCCAAATTTCCTCTATTCCTTCTATCAAAGGATTTTTCCTAGATTTGTACACAAAATAACATCTATATTTAACTGCTTGTTCATTAAGCATTCAATCTTGGTCATTAATCTATAAGATTCATTGTGAGCCATTGGATTAAACTTCCTTACTTTTTTCCTATAAATAAGACCCCCCTGCCCACCATATTTCTAGAACACGGACATAGAGATGGACAGAAAATCAAAAAGCCAGATGTTGCTGTAGTATTTTCTTTTCTCTCCCCCATATTTCTTCTTCCATATATTTTTGAAGCCTTGTTCTACACAATCAATTGTTCTAATCCATTGAAGAACTAGTTCAACACCATTAAAAATTCAATCCAAGGAGTTCAAGCTCAAAGACTTGTCTGATTCAACCCAATCTATTAGGTACACTCCCTAAAACCCTTCTTTTTCCATAGAGGACATTTTAGTCATTTTGCCCGTGGAGGGAATTTTTGCCATTTTGATCATTTTGTCTATAGAGTACATTTTGGTAATTTTTAGTGTTTTCCTACCCTTTAAGGGTAGTTTGGTAAATATTAGAGGTTTTCCACCTTCTAGGAGTATTTTCGTAATATTAGTGTCGATTTGCCCTTTGGAGGGCACTTTGGTAATTATAGCATATTCCTATCCCATATAGGTTATTTTGGTCATTCATGGGCACATGTGATTTCAATGTCATTTTACCTATATAGGGTTAATTTGGTAATTTTAGTCTTTAGTGACAATTTTGATTTTTTATGCCTTAGTGGCATTTTTATAATTTTTATGTCCCTAAATTCTCTACCGAATTAGGGGCGATATAGTAAATATTGGTTTGTCCACTAAATACTTGCTTATTTTCCTTCCTTCCTTATCCCAATGGATTTGTCTAGATTTGTGCACCAAATCTTTGACAAATTTCCTGTATTCCTTCTTTGAAAGGATTTTCCCTAGATTTGTACACAAAATAACATCTATATCTAACTACTTGCTCATTAAGCATTCAATCTTGGTCATTAATCCATAAGATTCATTGTGAGCCATTGGATCAAACTTCCTTACTTTTTCCCTATAAATAAAACCCCCCCTGCCCATCATATTCCAAGGACACGGACATAGAGACGGACAGAAAATCAACAAGCCAGATGTTGTTGCAGTATTTCTTTTCTCTCTCCCATATTTCTTCTTCCATATATTTTTGAAGCCTTGTTCTACACAAGCAATAGTTCTAATCCATTGAAGAAGCAGTTCAACACCATTGAAAATTCAATCCAAGGAGTTCAAGCTCAAAGACTTGTCTGATTTAACCCAATCAATCAGGTACACTCTCTAAAACCCTTCTTTCTATAGAGGACATTTTAGTCATTTTGCCCATAGAGGACATTTTTGACATTTTGATCATTTTGTATATAGAGTACATTTTGGTAATTTTTAGTGTTTTCCTACCCTTTAAGGGTAGTTTGGTAAATATTAGAAATTTCTCACCTTCTAGGGGTATTTTCATAATATTAGTGTCGTTTTACCCTTTGGAGGGCACTTTGGTAATTATAGCATATTCCTATTCCATATAGTTTAGTTGGGTCATTCATGGGCACATATGTGATTTCAATGTCATTTTACCTATATAGAGTTAATTTGGTAATTTTGTCTTTAGTGACAATTTTGACTTTTTTATGCCTTAGTGGCATTTTTATAATTTGTATGTCCTTAAATTCTCAACCAAATTAGGGACGATATAGTAAATATAGGTTTGTCCACTAAATACTTGCTTATTTCCCTTCTTTCCTTATCCCAATGGATTTGTCTAGATTTGTGCGCCAAATCTTCGCCAAATTTCCTCTATTCCTTCTTTCAAAGGATTTTTTCTAGATTTGTGCACAAAATAACATCTATATCTAACTGCTTGTTCATTAAGCATTCAATCTTGGTCATTAATCCATAAGATTCATTGTGAGCCATTGGATCAAACTTCCTTACTTTTTCCTTATAAATAAGACCCCCATGCCCACCATATTTCAAGGACACAGACTTAGAGTGTCACGCCCCGAATTCCCGACCAAACCCGGGGACGCGACTGAAGGAAACAACAGAAGAAAATAAATAGACGAGTACATAAATAAATAAATATTTAACGAATTTTAACTAAGTTTACTAATTTAGATACAAGCCTATTCCACTAACATAACGCTACATCCATATATCTCTGTCAATACACATACATTCCCGGTTTATAAAAATTTCGGCAGAACCTCCTTTGTTTTTCGAACCTTTTTCCCCCTGATAATCACAATGCATCATATAACATCATATAAATATAAATACATCACAATCCATCCTCACTCGATGGCCACAACCTTATCAAAGTTAAATATACATTGTCTAATTATCCAATCCATCACATCTACTCCTACACTTAAACTAAAAGATCATTTATTACAATATACAATACCATTTCCATTCTTTTTAGAAACACACCAATCCTTTAAAAAAATCAAAATACGCCCCAAGGGCCCAAATTTATTTCCTCTCCTTTCTCTAAGACTTCATCAAGTCCCGCGTACCAGGATGCTTTATCTGAAACCTGTGCCCACGAATGGGTCAGCGCCAACATGCTGGTATGGTACAATACTAATGCAAGGAACAAAATTAAGTCGTGGCATGTGCAAGTGTACATGTATATCTACATGCCTCCCTAATCATACATACCGTAATATGGCAATGTACAAACTACATCTGTATAAAACCCTATATCACGTTCACAAATTCATCAACACAATGCACAAGCAATATGCGTGACACACCCATGCATCTCAATGTCACACCCATGTCTCATGATACGGTCCTTCCCCGCTGGCATGAGTACCGCCACGTATGTCTCCTTTTCGGTGCGCCCCTGATGGAACGGAGTACCAACGGCCGAGTTTTGGGTTTTTCACCACAGGACCTATGCCCTCATAATGCACCAGCACCTCGTGCTGACCCACACTATGCTTTCAACGAATCACACTATGCCAATATGCCATGCTTTCATCATGCAATAATACAGTCCAAATGAAATGTCACTTTCCTAAGCATATGCAACATACTTTAAATAATGCATCACAATGAAGATCGAATCACAAGACTTCATCCACAATGCTATGTGTCATACTCAATCAATCTCAACACTTACACAAATCCACATGTCACAATATCAACAAACCGTTTAAACCATGAATCACATATGATAATAACTCAAGAAGTAAATCACAATTCTCAAATAATCATAAAGAGCATGGAAACATATAAACAATCAACTCAAAGAAGCAATTAAGTCCTACGTGATCTTCTACCCGCAGATAAGCACAAAAGCATTCAATCAATATGCACATCAATCCTAATTTAATTCTATTCCTTACTTAGTAAAGTACCATACCTGATCGGGTTATCTCAACCCTAAGAAGCTATATCCACTATGCAATCCAATCAACCAAGTTCGTCTTTAGTCCACGGTTCGGAAGTTAAAGAAAACACACCGGTATGTTGATCAAGTCGGCCAACCATTTTAAATCCAGTTTCATCAGCTTCTTCAACCTTTTTCCCTCAAGCAGATGATGATCCTGACAGATTCTGTCCTTTTATCATCCCATCCATCTTATCATCCCATCCATCAGATATTGAAGAACTTTCCCTTCCCCTCATCAGATTTCTGTGCAGAGTCTTCCCAACCGGTCGCTTCAATTTCTACAAGCAAGGTTAAGACCTATAGCCCCCAACAATTTCACCACTCTAAGGTTGAAGCTACAACTAATATTGCATTACTTCCCTCAGTCAATGGACCTTGCTCTGATTGAATTTCTTTAAATTACCCTACGAAAATCCCCAATTCTTGTATTGTCACACTGACATAGGCCAATTGAATGCCAATGGACTGGAGTCTTCAATACCCAGACCAAGCCCCTGTTCCTTCAAGACTAATTCCCCCCGAGTTCAATGTCCTCTGTATCTGCCTGAATCCCATAGGGCATTTCGGGTTTTCCCTTCATCAAGTGCAGCTTATCTCTATAGCTAAATGTGAACCAACTTCTCCATCACAACTTAAACAAATCATCAAAACCCAAAGTTCTCACCAACTGACCCTTAAATTCCCAAAGAGGAAACCTGATTCTTAAATTCCAAGGAAGATCCCGCGTGTTCGTGTTGCATTCATCGTCCATTTTTTTTTTCCAGCATTGGTTTTGGCATCACAGTCACCACTGGATTTATCCGACAGCCTGAAATCAGAACTTTAATTACTGATTTCCTCTCCTTCAATCTCTATTCTATTGCTTTTATTAGCTCATTTTAAGCCCAAACAATCAGCTACATCTGCTACAAATTTTTCTTATCATCACCTCTTCTGCCAGAATCTCCATCTCCACAAAATTGCAATATCCACACACACAGAGTTCTGAACTATATCAGGATCCACAACCTGAACAAGAAATCCCAACAAATTTCACCGCTACACTAACACAAACACAACCATACACATATCCCTGTTTCCAGTAACTTCGCTGCACACCTACTCAATCTCAACGCCAAAGATACAATAGTGCAACAACCAAATCAGAGCTCGTGCCCATTATATGCATCAAACGTGATTCTTGCAACCCAAAACAGAAGAGATAGTGATAGAGCTTGTATTCTCCCCCCCTATTATGCGCTGCTGTTGCGCGCTGCTGTTGCCATTTCCCTCTTTCCACCATTACACAAATACACAAATATATACCTGTTGCAGAGCTTCTCCTGAATCGGCCTCTGCATCTCCAATTCCTACCTTTTCTTGCCGTAAATGTCTCCAATGTTACACCAATACACCCATCGATCACCTCTAAACACGGATACGACTAGATCAGTAAATCCAATCTGCTTGATCTCAACCTGACGGACTGATTCAGTCGTAGAGACCTCAGCTTCGAAATCCAACTCAGCGACCAAGCACTGAACCCGAGATCCCACCTTCATGTCGAGCCCATCACGTTCTTCTCACTGCACCGCTACTGATTCAGACAACCCAACAGGTGGTACGGCAAGGTAATCCGGTTGTGAGATCGGCAAGAATTCCTCGACCTGAACCCTCTAGATCTCTCGAGAGTCACTTCTCCCTCTGCCGACCGTCGCCCCTCTTCTCCTCTCTTCTTCCCTCTTTCTCTTTTTCTCTTTCTCTCTTTTCTTTTCCTGTTCTTACGCGACTTGCCTCCCCTGTTTTGTTTCCCCATCTCTCTCTCGGTTTCTCCTTAATTTCCCTCTACACTCAAACACACACCACACATTACATGTACATGCCACTCTCAAGGCTGCCGACACTCCCTTTTTATCTTTTTTTTTTTTCAATAATTTCCTTTAGAAATTTCACGGACATATATATATATATATATATGTAAATATAAATTTATAATTTGTATCAATCCTATGGATTTATCCTGGCACTTCGTTAACCAACGTAAATATTTTATTTTATTTTATTTTATTTTTCCAAGTCTCTACATAGAGTCGTACAGAAAAATCAAAAATCCAGATGTTGTTGTAGTATTTCTTCTTCCATGTATTTTTGAAGCCATGTTCTGCACAAGCAATAGTTCTAATCCATTGAAGAAACAGTTCAACACCATTGAAAATTCAATCCAAGAAGTTCAAGCTCAAAGACTTGTCTGATTCAACCCAATCAATCAGGTACACTCCCTAAGACCCTTCTATTTTCTCTTTTTCCTAATTCAATTCATCTTATCACTTTTGATAGAATAAATTGAATTAAAGAACTACATTGAGTCTGATTCCATTATTTGAATGAATACGTAGAACGCCTCATGGGCCCGAGTCTATTATTTTCCTTTAATCTTATTTACTTCATTTATTTCATTTATTTTATTCATTCACGTCATTATTATCATTATCTCTGAATGTTCACTTTTTCTCTTGTTTATGTTATGGAATATAAGCCTTGTGGATAAACACCGGAGGCCAGTCCATTCGGACTGGGCGAGATGGGTGCCTAACCCTTTCCCATCTCGTACCTTTGCTCCCGAATTTGAATTTTTTTTGGTTTATTGTAGACTAGTTTTGCTTTACTTTATTTTAATCCATGTCAAAGGGTTCAGAATGTAAATAGGACCGAAGCATTGTAATTTTAATTTTCTTTGCTATTCTTTTTACATATATTCTTCATGGGTTGTATCAGGTTTGCTTATTATTTAGCCTTAAATAACCTGGCACCTCCTTTGTGTATTCATTTACACCCAAATAAGAAAAGAAGGCGTGTTCGTCTCCCACCTTGAGTGAGCGAATTTTAAAAGTCGTGGGGGTTTGTTTGACACTCCTCCCTAATTTTTCATGCTCCTGCGCTTACACTACTGATTCGTTCAAACGAACACTACGCGAAAACATAAATATTTTATGTTCTTAAGCCTATTTTGGGATTCGATCTCAGTGATATAAATTCTCAAAAATTTAGTTTGAGATTAATGATAAAAGAGTAAGAGAGAGTTTAGATTGTGAGAGCTATACACTTGAGAGATGTTAGCATGAGAGAACATTCATTCATATAATTCATTTACATCTCTACTTTAATAAGTCATTAATTTGATTAACATCACATGATCCAAATCAATTAAAGAGCCTTAATTCCAATTCAATTCCATTGAAGAGTTCGTGAGTTAAACTTGTGGATTCAATTGTTGAGCAATCGGGGGAGTTCAAGGTTGCATGGACTCTACAATTGTGAAAAGTGCCGATCGGAGGATTCCGAGACTGTGAGGAGTTTACTGTTGTATGAAGATTCTAGCTATGGGGGAAGCTTGTGGATTTAAGGGAGATTGAAGAAGGTTGAGTAGAATGGAGCTTAAGGTACTAAGTCTGCTTTTTCATTGCATTATAATTCAATCTCACTCATAGCAGACTCTTCCATGAGCATGGCCGGCTTTAGAGTTTTACACCATGGATAGTTTTTCGTGGTGGTTTCTCCCTCTTTATGCTTTGCAATTTCCAATTTACTAGAATTGAATGCTTCCGCTTAATTGAGATTTAGGCTTTCATTAATTATGAAATTTGAACATTAATTAAATAATTGAAAACCTTAATTGAGCAATTGGATTGTAAATTGAATTATGGAATTAAAAATTGATCACACAATTTAATTTATATTGTGAAATTGGCAGTTGAATTAGATTAGTGGATCAATAAGGCTTGTGTTGAATGGTTTGTATATTGAACACTACATAATTACTACATTGGGTGGATTGAGCTTATAGTTGAATTGATCACAAACGTTGAATATTGATTGAATTTACAATTCATATATTGCGCCATCGTTGTAGTTGTTAGTGTTGTGGTTGAAGAATTGAAAGATTTAGTACAAACTTATTCAACTGTTTTTTCTAGGTTAGTTTCACACTAAGGGATCAACCAACACGTCTTTCGAATGATATCACTCCTACAAGGCAAGCTTTACACTCCGATCGCCTTCTTTTTTTAATGTTTGGTTTTTCCATTAACTTCTAATTACATAAATAGTTCAAATCGCACTCAAAGGTAGGGAATTTCCCCTTTTTATAGGAACTTCTATTAGGAGACATCAAAGAAGTAATGTGTATAGTTAAGATGGAATTGCTAAGTGTGGTGTACCTACACCACAAACACATACTAGAGTGTATATATATATATATATGTTAATATATAATGAGTTAGTGTAGAATCCCACCATTCTTTATAATAAAAATCTAAATTAAGTTGATAAGGTGATAAGATAGCGTGGTATGGTGAGGCAATCAGGGATTGGCCAAGTTGGAGAGGGTGACTAGTGATTGGCCAGAGACGACAACACTATTTAAACCAGGTCAAGTCTAGGTCAGATTAGACCTAACCGACCTAAGCACAATTCGGGTTAGTCCAAATGGCACCATTTTGCATTAAGTTAATTTTTTTAAAATGAAAAGGGGCTATTTGGTTACGACTATAAGTAAATCAGGATTTGGATTGATTGGGAATAGGGTTATCCCTATCCCCAATTTGGTAAGCCGTAACTAATTAATTTTGGAATAAGGACAAAAATAATTCCAAATTAGTGAACAACTGAAATTTAATTCATATTTAGTGATAAGTTAATTACGGACCAATAGAGAAATTAAAGATAATTCCCAAATAACGAACTTTAATAATTACAAATTGGTAGACTAATTTTTAGAAATAATATTTTAGTCAACTTTTGCCAACAGATTTATAAATTAATATTTTTATCAATTTAAATTACCATTAAGTAGTATTTTAGTAATTTTTGATGTTTTGCACTCAACGGTGGTGTCCGTGTTATCAAATAAGACTTCGGAACGCATGAAACAACAAATAAAATAATTCTAATAATGTGCTAAAAGCACTATTAAGCTATCAAATGGACTTCGATAACCATAAGGGTACCTACGATATTCTGGACTCAACAGTGAAGTTTGTTTTGTTAAATAAGATACCAAAAATATTGATACCCAAAATAAGAAAAATAAAAGTCTTCTTTTGATTTGTCTTGATTTCTTGGACTTTAGTGTGTCTATTTGCTTGGATCATCATGAAAATATTTCACTTGTTTGGATTTTAGCTTTGAAGTATATATTTGAGTGGAGTCCTTAAGCTTGATGGAATTTGTCATTCATTGGTCAACAATCTTCTTTGACCTAGATAACTTATTTGCATTGTCACTCAAATAAAACATTAGTCCATATGAATAATGCATTGTTATTATAAAAAATACTGAGATGCCCTTAAATAAAAACCCTTAAAAAAATAATATTAATTTTAGGATTTTGAAAGACTGAATAATATTTATGTAACCGATCATTATATTCAGGTTTTAACTAAGATTCGAATTCAGCCCCTTGAACAGAATTGATTTGAATATTCTCCGGTACTAAATTCTCTCATTTCCTTTAATACACTTTTTTTTTTTTTTTGTCAACAGAAGTTGTATTGTAGCAGGCTAGCCCAGTTGGGCATTTCCTTTGATACACGTGAATGTTTTTCATGGAATACTTTATTTCACATGTTGCATATATTCAATGGTGCATTGGGAGAATTAAAAAAAAAGTAATATTATAGAGGATCTCAAGTTGAAAAAAACTAACTCTATGTTTTTGTTTTGGAGTACCGCGATGGAGAAGGAGGAATTATTTTAAGTGTATGTGCGCATAACATGATGCCCAAACTATGACTCACTGTGTAAAGAGAGGAATTTTAAACATCAATTCCAATTTTGAGATCAAAATAAGTTGAATTTAGTGCAACATGAAATTTATTTTCTATATTCTAACAAACAAAAATAATAATTCTTTGATTGACATCAATAAGAATTGAATGCTTACGATTATCCATTCTTTTATCTTTCGGTTCTTTAAATTTGATTTTTGCCCATAACTAGTCAAATGTGAGCCTTTTCTTCTTCCTTTTTTCCCTTTAAAGGCGGAGCTAATCTTTGAAGTTAAACAAAATATGTCACACACTCCGTGTATCAAGACTAGCCCAGAATAAAAATTTGAACTTGGGCCATTTACATTAGCCTCACTCCAATTTTTCTTATATCATGTGTGAACTAGAGGTAAGTGCGAAAAAGAAAATCAAAGGATAAATTATGAGGTGATTTTGAAATATTGGTCCAATGTCAATCATGAGCTTTCTTGAGAAGAATCAGTCATGGGAGAAAAGTGTAACCAGATAATTTTATGTGAGTCTAATATATCACGTGATAATGTGTCTTTAATTAAAAAGGCATATTACACGTTACTGTACCAGTCATATCCAAGAATTTTCCAAAGTAACAGAGTTTGGAAACAAATGACGAAAGTTTGTGGCATAGTTCTAACACCAAAGGTAAGTGTGAAAAAAGAAGAGAGAGAGAGAGAGAGAGTTTACAATGAGAAATTATTAGGTGGTTTTGGACTATTGATCCTGAGCTAATCACGCGTCGTCATAAGGAGGATCAGTCACACAGGAGAAAAGGATAACTTAGAGCCGAAAAGAATTAACGAAGGTTCATGGTGGAGTTCTGACGAGAAAAGGGAAACATAGAGCCGGAAAGAATTGAGGAAGGTTCGTGGTATAGTTCTAAGTTCTAACACCAAATGGAGGGTAGAAAAAAATGATGTGATATAAATTGAAATATAGGTTGATAAAGTATCTGAACCAAGTTGTGTGTGGACCTCCAAGAGACGGACCCAAAAGGCAAATGGATGAGACATGAGCAACACCATAGAAAGAACCAGTATGGTTTTGTTGCATGTGAAATCAACCAGAGAATACTGTTTTGTTTGCTACCTCTATCAATTAGACTGAAAGGAAACATTAATTTCCTGTTTTATGACTATTGAAGACTGAAATGGAGCATTAATTTCCTCTTTTATGACTTTTTATACCACGTGAATCAGTGTCAACTAGCCTTTCAAGTCGAATCCCGCGAGTTCAATTCTAGTCAATATAGATATTGTTTGTCTTGTTTATTTCAAGAGCTTATCGTGAATGAACTTGTAGTCAAGTCGATCTTGATTATTTTGATTTCTTTTATATACTATTATTATTAGATTATTTATTGACTTCTCGAGTCAAGTTCAAAATAACAAATAGCTGGCTGATAAAATTTTGCCAATATCAGCAATTTGATTTTTTCAAAATAACAAACTTGTCCTTATATTATTAACATTTTGACCAAAAAATATAAAATAAACAAGTGAAGTCAAATTTGTAAAATTACTAATACCATTAATGGCATTAGGTCGACATACCTGATATGTAGCCAATAGTATAATACTTTGTTTTGTAGTAACAACTCTTCAAAATGAACTGGTGGTAATGTGAGAGACCAAGTAAAAACAAACGACGAGTTTTTAACTGTACAAACGGAGTTCTAAATTAAATTTGCCACATCCCCATTATTTTGATCTTATTTTCTATAAGTTACAAAAAATTGGTTGTGTATTTTTGCGAAAAGGTGTCACTTCTGTTAGTGATATTAATATTGTGTAATATATACATTTGTTTAATAAGTATATATATTACTGTAATAGGCATATATGTCATTGAAAGGTACCGGAGAATTTCCATCTCCAATTGTTTCTGATGCTGCACTTTTCGACTCGCAATAAGTGTGGGCTCCGTGACCTGTAGAACACTCAGAAAGATGATCAGAGGACCACCGGATTGGCTCCGGCGGTAGCCGCTCCGATGCTTAAGTAAGTAAACAGAATTGAAAAGACTGTATTGAAAGTCAAAGAATGAGCATGGAAAATAAAGCGTACCTTTAGGGTTTAATTTATAGATCGTGGCCTTCCTAAGTTGATTAGGATTCGATGCCATGAATATAGGGATTTGATCATCGGAGATTGCAGTTACCTTATGGAGTATTGTGTCGTAGATAGAGATCATAATCATAGATAGTAGCTTCCTTATTGAAGACTGTTTCCGTGTTGAAGAATGTTTCCTTATTCCTTGCTTGGCAGTTGTTAAGGAAACCATAAGGTCGGAACCACATGAAATACCGAGTGAATATTGCCCAGAGCATAAGGTCTGGAAGATATGTGCATGAGAATGCCCTGGAGGCTCCGCTTGCACTGTATGACTGAATTTATCGGCTCTATAGGATATATATATATATATATATATGAGAATGCCCTGAAGGCTGTCACTGCTCTGTATGACCGAGTTTATCGGCTCTGTATGATATATATATATATATATATATATATGAGAATGCCCCGAAGGATGTGGCTGCTCTGTATGATCGAGATTATCAGCTCTGTAAGCACATGTGTCTCAAGGTGATTGATGTGTCTGTTTGTGGTATATCAGCTACTCCCCCCCGAGCCCTAGTTAGAAGCTAGGGCTTAACTAGGGTTATGGGCTTTGTGAAGAGTCACACATTTTCTTTCTCCATTTCTCGAGACGTTGGTTTAATGGGTCATTTATTGCGCAGCCGATACTTGAGAAGCCATCATTATTTTCAACCGTTGTGTCGACTCGTCTTGGGAGGCTCATATTTCGAATGTGTATATAAAGAGAGGGAAAGGTCTTTTATACCTTTCTTCTGCACTTGCTTCTACAGTACTAGAGGCTGCCACCGCCATTTGACATATTTTGAAGTTTGAAGGATATTCGGTGTTCATAGTCCTTTCTTGATTTCAGGTTTGATTTTAGTCCTCTTCTACGTTCCTTCTCATTTGCTTTATTACTTTCTTTTGTTCGCCATGTCTGGCCCTGAGTCACCCTCTGGTTCGGGCAGTCCTTCTAGGACTGTTCCTCAACTGCAATTAGTGAATCTTCCTTCTGTAAATGATGATGAGAATAGACTGGTAGAGCCCCCCTCTAGTCCGGGGGTTAGGATTGTTGATGCATTCGATGAGCCCCCGAATAGGGCTGGTGAGACCTCTGGTCGATCCAGTCATAGAGAGAAGGGTGAGAGTGCAATCACCGAGAAAATGTTGAAGGAGTTGTGGGAGAAATTCAATCTTCCCTCAAACGTTACTTTCAGGGTCCCAGACTCTCTAGATCGTTCGAGCGATGTTAGAGAGGGGAAAATCTGCTCCTACCTAGCCTGGTTTGAAATGAGACTGACACTCCCCCTTCCTGATATTATAAAACAATTCTTCTGCTGGTTCGACCTTTGCCCCGCAGACCTGAACTTTAACAGTTGGAGACATCTGTTGAGCTTCATTGTGTTGGGTCATATGAATAATGTCAATGTGTCCCTTGACCTGATCCGTAGTAATATGGATCTAAAACTCCAGAAGGCGGAAGGCCTTTATTATATGTCTTTTGATAGTGGGTTCAGACCCCTTACTTCCGTGCCCTCTTCCAACAAGACCTGGAAGAAGTGGTATTTCTTCATAAAAGGAGGATGGGAATTCAAGGACTTCCAAGGCCAATCCTCAACATTCCCTCAACCACTGGGCGAAAGAGTGAGGCCCAACTTTCCCGTGGCTGTGTTGATTTCATTTTGTATACCAATTGCTAAACTGATCAATTTCTTTGTCTTTCGTGCAGTTAAGAGCGTGTGGAGAAGACCGAGCCCCTCTCCCGTGCTTCAAGAGCAGTACAAGAAACTCTTAAAGCCCAGCAACCGAGACCATTCCTCCATTGTTAACCCTAATAAATTGATGGCTGCCAGAGGAAGTGTTGAGGAGCTTGCAAAGGACATGATGGCACGGTGGGAGACCGAGCCATCTTCATCTATAGCAGTGGGGGAGGCTTCTTCCCTAGTGGACCCTCCCATCCAGACGAAGAGGAGGAGGATACTTTCGATCTCTCCTGACCCCATTAAGGTGGAAAGAGAGACGTTTGCCCCCATTTTTATGGTCCCCCCAGCCCCGTCCAAGCAAGCGGGCAAGGGGGCGTCATCTTCGGTGGCCCCTGATGCTGTGGGGGCCAAAAAGATTCTGAGAGACTTTTGGGCCAAAGCCTCAACCAAAATTAGGCCCCAGAAGCCGGAGAAGCTTCTTGCTGACCTGGCTTCTCTTCAGGTCAAGGTAAGTTCTTCGGGTCTTTATCTTTTTTCCTTTTTTCCAAGTATTTTGGTTGGTACTGAACTGTTTGCTTTATACACTGCAGGCTCTGCATACCCTTTCTGCTCTGACGGAGGTCTCTCCTCATTCAGAGGAACTTGATCAACTCAAGACCGAGCTGGACGATCTCAGGCTTCAGCTTGGTACTGCTCAGTCGGAGGCTCACGACTCTGTAGAGAAGCTGAAGGAGTCTCAAAATTCTCTGATCGTGATGGAGTCAGAGAGGGATCTTGTTGTTCAGCGAGAAAAGAGGATGTAGAGAGAGTTGGACGGCATGCGGTATGAATATGCCCAAAAGCTTGAGGACGCAGTGGAGCAAGCCAAGGTGGACAACGAGATAGAGATGAAGATGGAACTGGAAGGAATGGCCAAGACCCTGATTTTGTTCGACTTTAACAACTTCCGAGATAGGTTCCTTGCCAAATTTCCTGACTTCAACATATCCTCGATTGTGCCTCCAGGGGTTACCCCTCCTAAGGTTGCAGTTCCGAGCGAGGTGGTCGACGTTCTTCCTACTGATCCCACCGAAGTTGTCGTCCCAAGTGAGACGATTGATGCTGCTCCTGCCGATCCCCTCCCAGCCATTGAGCCTGCCTATGCCGACCAGGCTTAAAATATGCTTAGTTTAGGTTTTTTATTATTTTTTTTTTCTTTTTTTTCTTTTTTTTTGAACTTTAGTGTAACAGACTTTTTGCTGAATGAAACAACATTTTCTTTCTCAAATGTCTTCTCTCGTGCTTGGTTGACCCATGTAGTATTTCCTTTGAATTTGTTGTTGATGTGAGAAATTGATGCAAGTAAAGATGCTTTGGATCCATCCAGATCAGCTTTCAAGAGTTGGTGGTTATCTTCCGAACTGTAGTTGCGATAAGATATGTCACATCCCGAACCCCACCCTACGCGGATGTCGAGGACGTGACTGCCAGTCGGTCGCGACGCGACCAACCAAAGGCAAATTCTGAACTTTTCGACGAATTGCACTCCAACTGTAGGGTCAGATGCAGCGGAATTTAAAACTTTTTCTTTGTGTCACGGGAATGCAACTCACTTATCCATCATAAGAATATGTATCATAGAGCAAGACTAAATCCAGTCAGTCAACAATTCTAATTTCAGAGCATATCTAAAATCAAGTATATAACAACAGAGTAGATCTAATATCTCTAGAGTACCATTAGTTCCATGAGCCATGTCTATCTAGTATATATATCAGTCAAGTCAGTCATAACATACCACTCACCGGAATAACCAGGTTCAAACCACAATAAACCAGTCTCTACAATTCAGTGCCGTCAGATCCTTACTTGCGATGCCACTTGGCCTATTCACGTCATGTCATAGTACCTTCTAATCCAATGGGGGTAATTCCTGAAAAATGTCAGAATAATGGGGTGAGCTTAAATAAGCCCAGTGAGTAACACAGATTCCCTATCATGGGTTTCAAAACCAGTTTTGTGCTTCCAAGGCACATGGATAATTTAGTCATTTCAAAATAACTATTTTTATAAATCCATTTCATAAGCAGTCTAGTACAATAAAACAGAATCGAACAGACAATACAAACGGATCGAAACATGACATAACCAATCGGTCAAAACAATAACTATTGCTAATATATTGGCCAAGACACAGACTTTTCATTAACAGAACGAATCACAATCGGGACTGAGTGGGAACAATAAGTCAGTCAAGACAGGGGCATATTATCAATGGCTAGAACATAGCGGAGTTGAACAAGATCAATCAAGACAAGGCATACCAATAACAGGACGGAAACATAACGGAACTAGACCATCTATCAATCAGGCCAGACATATCATCAACGGACGGAATATAACGGAATCGAACGGAAACAATACATCAGTCAAGCAAAGGCATATCGCGAACGGATAAAATTATAACGGAACTAAACAGAAACAATACACTAATCAGGACACAGGCAAATCATGAACAGGACACAACATAACGGAGCTGGGTAGAAACAATATAACAATTAAGTCAGGGACACATCATTGTCGGAACTAATCATAACTGGACTGAACAATATTTCAATCAAGACAGACGTATCATCAACGAACAATACACAACAGAACTTGGACCATATCAATCAAGGCGGACTTAACATCATTAACGGACGGAACATGTCAGAACCGGACGGAACATAGCAATCGAGGCAGACATATCATTAACGGACAGCACATAACCGAACTGAACGGAATTCCTAATTCGAAGGACACAAGCACATCACGTGGAATGTGGTACAAAGGGTGTACAATAAGTACATACATTTGAACAATATAGCATTCAGACAGTATACTATACAAAGCGGTACGATACAACAAAATGTTGTTCTTTGCCTATATCACATGGTTTATTTAATCGTTTCGGAAATAATGGTTCAATATATCCATTTTATCTCAACAGTTCAAAACGGGCAAAACAGTACGGAATGCTAGCACAGGGATCAGGAATATAGTCAATTATTTAAAAAGACTAAAACCATGTCATAAGTGATATAGTACGGAAAACATGCATTTAAATAATTGCACTTAAATAATTGCATTCAAAACAGATCAGTAAATCAAGGGACAGTATCAAAACAGTGTCAGAAGTTACTCACAAACTTTACGCTTATTTCCTTGCATAAATAATCCGATAACCTCCAGGTACGTCAAGCATCTCCATGTATATCCTGAATAATAATCATCAATCACAGACAGATCAGAACTCATCCATTCAGGTCTCATTCGTCATCTTAGGTATCTATCGGATTACCTAAGATAGCCTAGTAGCCTATCACCCTTCCATTGGGTCACACCCGAGGCTATTTCATTCTTTAATTAGGCTTAGCAGTTATTAGGATTATATCCTAAGTCATTTAGACTTCAATTGTTATTAGTCAGGCACTCATTCAACCTTAGGGGCAAAATGGTAATTTTACCATTCTTGTCCCGGACCCTGTCGTGGTCTTCGGAATAGTCTTTATATCTTAAGTACAAAGTTTTACGTCCTTTGGACTCCAATCGGTATCAGTTAGGTTCTCATTTTAGCCATAGGGGCAAAATGGTAATTTTGCCATTCTTATCCCGGACCCTATTATGGTCCTCAGAATATCCCATATATCGTATATATGAAGTTTTAAGTCTTTTAGACTTTAATCGGTATCAGTTGAGTACTGATTTAGTCTTAGGGGCAAAATGGTAATTTTGTCATTTTTGCCCCGGACCCTATCATGGTCCTCAGAACGTCCCATATATCTCATGTATAAATTTGTAAGTCCCTTAGACTTCATTTGGTATCTATTTTAGATCGTCGGGACACATCGGTCATTTCTCGTTTTACGCGTTGACTGTCTCGGAGTCTTATTTAGCCCTTCAGTGTTCATAATTATCCCTATGATAATTTATCAGATCAGTTTGACCTTTATTCGACCTCTACTTTGCACTTACAGTGCTTAGGGGTATTTTGGTCATTTTACGTTTTGTGTAATTCTGACCCCGATTCGTCATCTAATCAAGTATACAGTCTCACCAGTGTCTGGGCTCCTACCGGTATCAGTTTTGTCCCAATCGGACTTTATTTAGGTCTCGTATGGTATCAGGGGTAATTTGGTAATTCCATGTGTCGTATTTTTCGGCACGTCAGTTCATAAAATGGACCTCACCATTGGGTCCAGAGTGTCCAACATAGTGAAATTGGACTGTCTGTTATGTTTTATCGGCCCTGGGTATCATTAAGGGCAATTCGATCATTTACACTTTATGTGTCTGTATTTTTTTGGGACCTCAGTTCATTAAACGGACCTCACCGTTGAGTTCAGAATGCCCGAGATAGTCAAAATAGGCTATCTGATATTTTTATTTGGGTCTGGGTACCATCAGGGGCAGTTCGGTCATTTATCACTTACGGGTCTGTATTTTTCGGGACTGTATTTCCAAAATCGGACTGTACCATTGAGTCCAGAATGCTTGAAATAGTGAAAATACACTATATATTTAATTTATTTGGACTCTGTTTGACATATTTAATGTCCAGGGGTAAAATTGTAATTTTACCTATTTAATAAAATAATTAAATAATTATTTTATTATTTAATTAATTACCAGGGGCTTAAATGTATAATTTATCCAAAATCTGGGCCACTGTGTAATTCTTTAAAACAGTGGGGACAAATCCGTAATTTCAGAAAACTATAAGGGTCAAAACATAATTACATAAAATTAGGGTTCAAAACCAAAGGGTTTTAGGGTTAAATTGTTGAACCGGTCCAAATTCCCCAAAACCAACCGGTTCACTGGTCCCTCAGAAAACCGGAATAGCATATCCCTGGTAACCCCAAATTTCAGTCCCTATCCGTGTTTCAGTTGCCCCTAATCTCAATTTTAATTTATTTCTGTGTTACCAAACAGTCGGATTCCAGAATTTTAAAACATTAAAACCAAAACTGTGCCGTTTCATTAATTCGGTGGCCAGTTCATACGTCGACACGTGTGTGAGTCAGTTCGGTAGGTTTGGACGTGTTGGACGAGTCGACTCGGTCGACTCGTCGTCTTCTTCACCAACCAGTATACTGTTGCCCTAATTCCCAGTCCCCATTTTTCTCTATTTCGTGCCATTTCAAGCACGGTTTCCAACTGTTTTTGGTTCCAATCAGTCCTTAGGAGTGATTCCAACAACTTGGCATCGATTTGGTGCCTCGAATCCAAGGATTAAGCTCGGTAGAACCGATTATTGCGCATTATTTCAGTTCGGCCGTGTGGCCTTGTTCCTCAACCAAATCGCACACGGTTTGGTTCTTTGTGACCCTTAGGATAGGGGCTTCAATTCCCCATTTATAAATTTCAGTTTGCAAGCCTATCTCAGGTTTTGGGTTCCATGGCCGAAAAGAATAGTGTCAAATTTGAGGGTCTTCCCGTGTGAGTCTCAGTCGCGTATAGTGGTATTTGGAACCCTAGGAATGTCTAGTTCATGTTCGGACCCTCAGTAATTGGTTTGGTTGAGGTCGATTCAGACCTGCAACCTTAAGGTCCATTAATGGCGGATTTGGGTTTTTGCTTGAATTCCAAGCAGTCCGATGGTCCTTCTTATGCTTAAACAATCCAGATTTTCAGTCTAGCTAACATGCATGCAATTTATATGGCCTCAATTGACTGAAACAGTAAGCAAAACTTAAGAGGAAAAATTCAGAATTTTGGTGTTTATACCTTAGGGTCGACCACTGTCCTCCATGGTTTAGTATAGGGTCCTCGGTTGTGTCTCAGTCCAGTTAGAATGCCTCTGCTCCTTCCTTCTTTTGTGCACCTCCAATGGAGACCTCCATCTCACACATGGATGTACACACAAGCCGTGGACACACACATGCAAGCTTTCTCCCTCTCTCAACAGATCAGTCCCACGGCCACATGCAAACCTTCAGCTTTGTCACTCTCTCCATTTCTGATTTACACCCAAGACCTCTTTTTGTAACCCAAGTAAATCACCAATTCTTTATGCATAAGGTATATACACTTATACATATATATCACTATATGTAGGTAGGTCAATGAAGTGATTGGGAATCAGAGAATGGAGTAGCTGGTGGGAGATGATGTAACCCATCATTTGGGGTTTGCATGTAACCTCATTGGTTGCTTTGGGTGGCAAGTTGGGGCAATACAGATATATATACAAATAAGTTGTGTATATAGGCACAAAGGTGCTGGATGGCCACCTGGTTAAGTTTTTGGGTGAGATTCATTCCTTCCATAGGTCAAGGGTTCAATTCCCCTTGACCACCAATTTGGCCATTTTTCCACATTTTGGGCTAAGGCCCTGTTTGGCTGCACATTAATTCAGTTTCTGATGTTTGCCTCATTACTTTCATTCCGTAACTCCTTTTTCGATGCGGTTTGTTCCGAGAGTTTCATATTTCAGTTATCTACAGTGTCAGAGGTTCCGTGTCATTTATTTGTCATTCGGGATTTCCGTGGTTAATTAATTTGAATTCCGTCAGTGTTAAATTGACATTATCTCACCTAATTAATGGATAATTAGGTTCGGGTATTATACCCTATTCTCGGACATGTTCTAATTATTTTATCGGCCTATCATGACCGTCAGGAGATTAGGGTTAATTCCCTTGATTATTCTCTGAGCTGGTATTAATTAATAATTAATATTTAATTATTAATTTCACGGGATCGGGGTGTTACAAGATAATGATTGTAGACTAGCTTTGATTGCTTCTCCCTTGTTGGATGAGATAAGAACGTAACTTCAATCAGATATGTAAGGATCTGACATTGATCTTGTGTCACATATATTGAAAGTAAATTTTGAAGAATTCTGAGGCAGTTTGTTCTGAACCCAAGTTTTGTAGTAGAAACGGTGTCTTGTGTCTGTTGCTCTGATGATTGATGTAATACCCCGACCCGGGGTACGGCACAAATATCGAGGTAAGTCGATACAATAATAAAACCCGAACTGTTTTAAGTTACGTTGCATAATTAAATGGATATGTGTATATGAATATGTATGCATAATAATGTATTAGGTGATCTCATGAATACATATAAATATATATATGTGGTAAATTGGATAATATGTATATATATATGTATATATATATATATATAAGAAAAGTTGGTGAGGTGTCTTGGTGCTCGGGTATGCTGCCACCGCAGCAACAGGTGGCAAGGGCCACCGACTGAGGGTCGGTTAAAGGGATAAAGAAGGTAAATGAAGAGAGAAAAAAATAGAACCAGTCTTAGAGAGAGAGAGAGAGAGAACCGAAAATTAAGGTATAGCAGTTGCTTGAGAACAGGTAAACTCCTACGTCTTTGTTCTTTAAATTCATTTTGTATAATTATAGAATTGCTTACTGGAATTGTAGGATCTGAAACAAAGAAGGAAAAACAAGAAAAAAACCAAAAACTGGGTTTCGGTTGAAATGGTGACTTAAAATAGGCGAACCCAAGTGGAAAACTGAACCATAGGATGGATAGGAAAAGTCTCTAGGGACCCAACGCACTTCGAATCAGCTTAAATGGTCAAGAAATGGCCATTCTGTGGCCAGTTATCCCCTCACCGGTGCAACGCCGGAAACTGGAAATGGGTGCGTGAAACCGGTGGTGTTGGAGATTAAAACCGGTCCTAAAAGGTTCCTTACAATGTTAGATTTCATTTGGAACGAAAACAGTAAATTTTGGACGTGAAATCGCTGAGATCCGTGAGGAAATTCGCTATTCCGGCGACTGTGGCCGGAAAACCCTACCGGAGAAGACAACCGGAGTATCGGGGGCTTCTTCGGGTCACGATGAGATCGGGTCTGGGTCGGGTCGGGTTGAGATCCGACCGACCGCAATACAGGTCCAACACTGTGTCGTTTTGAATGTGAAATTAAAATTAATTGGGCTTGTTTGGTCACGGGTATAAGGGATTGGAATTGGGTTGGAGTTGTCCAAACCGTGGATAAAGTGAGAAAATTGGATATGTTAATCCGGTTCTCTAAATTTAATTGAACCGTTTGGTTCATTGAAGAACCGAACCGGTTAGGGTTTCTAGTCAGTAAACCCAATGGTTCAGACCGCAACTCTGGCAAATTATATTATGACCCCAAAAGTTTTGAATAATTACACTAAGGCCCAATAGAAAAATGTACATTTTACAATATTACCCCTGACTCAAAAGTGGGTCAAACGAGGTCCAAATAAGGTAAATGATTAGTCAATTTTTATTATCTCGGATGCTCTGAGTCCAATGGTGAGGCCCGTTTCTCGAGACGGAGTCCCGAAAAGTTACCACTTGTAAAAAATGACCAAAATACCCCTGCTTCATAAGTAAGTCAAATGGACTCCGATTAACTTAAAGAACTAGTGAATTTTTATTATTCCGAACCCTATGGACTCAATGGTGAAGTCTAAATTGGCATTAGAGATACTTAAGATGACGAGACGTAAGATTGATGAATAAACATTTATTCTGAAACACGTTTATTGATATATAGGGAACTTGAAGGGGAAGGGCCCACTCACGAACTTCTAAGCTAAGATTTCATTAGAGGTAAGTAGATACCCTTTCTCTTCCATGTGGTGTTATCAAGCCAAGTTCATTCTTTTACTGCCAAACTTGTACTCCTGAGCGTATCTGATGTTATTGTCTCCACAATGTGATATTGTTCTATCTGGTGGACATTGATTTATTGTTGTACTATTGTTATCATGTTGAACCGTGCTTGAAATGCCTATTGTTATGTTTCCATTGAATTGATGATATTCCATTTTTATATACTCCTATGGAATCATTTATGATCATGAAATGTTTATGTATACTGGATTTGTGCTCAGTCACAATATCCATCCGATGCTTTTAAATACACTGAAGACCTTCGGGTCGAGTCCGTGAACGGACATGTGGCCATACATTGGAATGCACTGAAGGGGGTAAACCGGGCCCCCAAGGACCGAGGGCGTGCTAAGCCCTGACATAGTATAAAAGCATCTCTTACATGATTGCTCAACTATGATTGTTGAATTACAATATTCTTGTGATTATCTTGTGTTGCGAGATATTCCTTTACTGATTTGTTGTGATCATTTATATTGGCAGTACTTTCTTGTTATTGTATTATCGTCGAGAATTTCAGAACATTGTTATGCCATTCCTACTGATTACACATTGTGCTTTCACTGTTCATTTGCCATCATGACAATTGTTTTCATTGGCTATTATAGCATCTTCTTTTTATGATTGGCTATCATATTCTTATTCTTGGATTCATATTCTTTTATGATCCTCGATACCAGTGTCGGAGATCTGTATTTACTTGCTGGGCTCTTGTAGCTCATTCCACCCTACTTACCCCTTTTCAGGTAATGACACCGCAAGACCCCAATAGGAGTCTGGAAGCATAGGGGGATATTTTGAAGAATTGTATCAGACTATGTTTTAATTCTCCCATGTATTCACCACCCACGGGTGCTGGTTATGTTTAGTTTTGACTTGGCACTGTAAAACCATATGATGTAGGTTAAGACTTCCGCTGACTATTGTAGTGATAAACTTCCGTTGTTATTGTTTTAAGAATTTGGTACTTTGCATATTAGTTCTATGATACAGGAATGGAAAAAGTAGGGACGGCCTTAGGGTTGGCCCCGCGACACGAAATCCGCATAGGGTGGGTTTCGGGTCGTGACAATTGAGACTTCTGCCTCTTAAATCATTCAGACCTGGACTGAGATATATCCGAACTAAAGGCTTTTTGTCGTACACGTGGTTCGTCAAGGATCAACGGAATGGCAAAGACCGTGAGGTCTGTATGTTGGACCGAAGGCCTTTGTATAAAGGTGGATCGGACTCTTGTTTACTTAACCAGTTCGGTATGCTTGGGGAAGCCTTTTAACTTGTCGTCTAAGTATCCGAACGGATGATTCTATACGTCATCCATTTATACAACTATCTTTTGGGTTTTCGAGACCAACCCTTTATTTAATCGTTGCAACGATTCGTCTAGGTGACTTTTGGGCTTCGAGGGTCTATATATATGAAGGAGGAGCGTAAGGTTGCCCCCCATCTTTTTACTTGTGTTCCCATATTGTTCCCCTGTCGGAGAGAATTTGAATGCCTTTTAGAGGCTTACCGTTTGCCCAGAGATGATTGACGATTTTCAGTCCGAGTTGGGAATGATTAAACTGTGGCTGAGAGTTAACCTTCCCTTTGATTCAGTCTCCAAAGAAGGATTAGAAGAGGCTAAGATCTTTTTGTCCATCTTAGCATCCGGCCGAGATTCCTCCGATGGGAGGTGGACCCTCTTTGATTCAACCGAGGCTTGGAGCATTGGTGATGAAGACGAAGGTGGGATGCCTCCTTCCCTTTGTGTCTTGGCAGAGACCCTTGCTCAAATCGGCTGAGGTGTGACAACTGCTTTGAGGGAAATGAATGGAGATCCCCTGAGACCCAGAGCCCTCATCATCCGTTGGTCTTGAGATCAATGACAGTGATGATGAAATGGCCCGGGTGTTTCTTGATGCAGATTGGGGTTCAGGGTTCCTTCCTTTCAAATGGAGCCGGCGGCGGCGGTAATGGAATTTTGGATCCTGGGTCCCTTTCTCATTCGACGAAGAAAGCCATGATATTATGAAAGCGTAGTGATGCCTTTGTTGTAGTTTTTGTGTACTTGTTCTATTTCTAGTCTTCTTGTACTGATGTAAATTTTCTGAATCATCAATAAAATTGAGTTCTTTCTTCTCAAATCTGATGTTCTTTGTATTCGAATATGCCCTTCTGGAGTTAAAACACCTTTTCATGCACTTCTGATGTCTAACTGTTCTAAGAATAGATCAAAGAAACTTTGTAGAAGTCTTGAATCAAAGTACTTCAAACCTGCTCGGTACGGGAGTACTTGTTGCTTGCTGATAGATAAGCCAAATAATCTAAGTATCAGCTCTGAGGTAGTCCGATCTAGGAAACTTTAGTTTGTAGATGTTCGGAACTTCTGTCTTTGGATGGACTAGATCATAGAATCTTTGTATTAAAAATGGACCAGGCTCGGAAGGCCTGTGCATTATAGATGGACTGTCACGACCCGAAACCCACCCTATGCGGATCTCGTGTCGTGGGGCCGACCCGAAGGCCGTCCCTAGTTTTTCCATTCCTGTATCATAGTACTAATATGCAATGTACTAAAAATTTTAAACAATGAACAGCGGAAGTCTTTATCAATTACAGTAATCCAGCGGAAGTCTTTTAAATAAATTAAACAGCGGAAGTCTATTAAATACATGACATAGTTGTACATAAAACAAAATGAGAACTAAACGTAACCAGCACCCGGGGGTGGTGAATACATGGGAGAACTAACATAGACTGATATAATACTTCAAAATGTCCCCCTACGCTCTCAAACTCCTACTGGGGTCTCGCAGCGTCATCACCTGAAATGCGGGGTAAATGGGGTGGAATGAGCTACAAAGCTCAGTAAGTAAAACAGATCTCCAACACTGGTATCGATGATCAATAAATCCATGAATAAGATAATGATAGCCAATCATAAGGAAGGAGATGCTGTGATAGCCAATGAACATAATTGCCACGAGGGCCAATGGAAACAATTGCCACGAGGGCCAATGAAAAGTAATCACAATACACAATCAGAGGTATTGGTGTAAAATGATAATATAACAACAATAAAGTACTGCCACAATGAACCAATCACAATCAAATCAATCAATGTAAGTCCTTCGAGACTTGAAGAATCATAAGGAATAGTGCCATTCAACAATCAAGTTCTGTCAATCATAAGAGATGCTGTTATTCTGTGTCAGGGCTCGGCAGACCCTCGATCTTTTGGGGCCCGGCATACCCCCCAGTAAATTCCAGTAAATTGCCATTTGTTCGTTCACGGACTTGACCCGTAGGTCCCATTCAATCAGATAGCATCAGATGGGTGTTGTGACTGAGCACAACTCCCGTGTTATAAACATGTCATGATCATAAGTAATTCCATAGAATATAAAAATGGAATATCATTCATTCAATGAGGATACAATAGTAGGCCTTTCAAGGCATGGTTCAACATGATAACAATGATATAACAGTCAATCAATGTCCACAAGATAGAACAATATCACATTTGTGGATAGCAATAACATGTGTGCTTTCAAAGCACAATGAAACATGATAACAATGATACATCAGTCAATCAAATGTCCACAAGATAGGAAAATATCGAATTGTGGAACACAGGGATATCAATACATTCAAGAGTACGAGTTTGGCAGTAAAAGAATAAACTTGGCTTGTGAAAACACCACATGTAAGAGAGAGTGATCCACTTACCTCTATCGTGATTCTAGATCAGAAATCCGTGAGTGTACCCTTGCCTTTCGAGTTCCCTATATATCAGTGAATACGTTTCAGAATAAATGCTATTCATCAAATTTTATGCCTTTCAATCATAAGTATTTCAAATACTAATTTAGACTTTACCATTGAGTCCGGAATGCCGAAGAAAGTCGGTTTAGGCTTTCGCGGAATTCCATTTGGACTTTTGTACTAAAAAGGGCAAAATGGTCATTTTGCACTTTTACGGTAATTTATCCTTCGGGGTCGTGTCTCGTAAAATGGACCCCACCATTGGACTCAGAACGTCCGAGATAATAAGTTTTGACTATTCATTTGTATCGTTTGGACTTCGTTTGACCTATTTTTGAAATAGGGGCATTTTTGTAAAAATTAATATTTTATTAATTTTCCTGTTTGGGCCTTAGTGAGATTTTTCAAAACATTTGGGGCCGGTTCATAATTTCCTAAAGCTACGGTCTGAACTAGTTGGTTCAGAACCAGAAACCCTAAACCGGTCTTCCCCCTTACTGAACCAAACGGTTCAGTCAATTCTTGAGAACCGGAATAAGATAACCAGTCCTCCTATGCTATCCATGGTTGGAATAAGCCCAAACCTAATTCCAACATTTCCTATCCATGTAACCAAACAAGCCCAATTCATTTAAATTCAAAACCCAAACGACACAGTTTCATGTTCCCATTTATTTTCGGTTGGGTCCCGACCCGATCCGAACCCGGATCCGGTCTAGATTTAACCCGGTAGCCTCGCGACATTCCGGTCGTCTTCCCCAGAACTCCGGTAGGGTTCCGACGGTGAACAGTCACCTTCTCCGACGACGGCCACACAATTTCAGTCAGTTTTCAACCCGTTTTGAATGCCATTCTCTTCCCTTCTTCCCAAGGATTTCAAATCCACTCTCGGTTTCTATTGAATCCCTCCCCATCTTCACGAATAGGGGTTTAAATATCTCCGGCCGATTTTCCGGCCAAGTGATATTTTCCATTTTCGTGGCGTTTTAATCACTGTTTGGGCCCTAATTTTCTTCTAGTGTGTTTCTGCACTTGTGTAGGTTGTTTTTAGAAACTTAAAACAAGTTTTAATCCTAGGTTTTTATGAAACCCGAGATTATTCATCAACCTGCAACTCAGTTTTTCTCCTTGGTTTCTTAACCGTTTTCTATCATTCTTTTTGCATTTAAAAGCTAAAATCATGGTTATCAAGACCCTAGCTTTAAATCAAACATTCATGCTTTAAATCACAAAAACAGAACTTAAAACTCTTACCTGGGTTTTCGGTTTTAGCTTACTGTGACCCTCCAAACCCTTCTGTTTATGCTCCTGAGTTCCTTGCCAATGCTCCTCTCAGTCTCAGTTTTCTTTTTGCCTCTCAACTCACGCCCATATGTACATATATAAAGAGAGAGATTCCACCGCCTCTCTTCCTTTCTCTCGGTTACTCCCCTTTCTATGGCCCCTTTCCTTGACTTGTGCTCTGGTATTCCCTCTACCAAATGCAACTTTGCATTTAATGGCTTGGGAGACTTGTGGTGCACTCATATATACATATATCATATTATATATATCACACACACACACTCCACTCAACCGAGACACACACACACACACACACACTCACATGCACTACACCTGTATACTGCCCAAGGGCAGTTTCCCTTTTTCCCTTTTCTTTTCCTTTTATTTCTTATGCATATACATATATACATAAATACATGTATAATACATCATGATATATATATATATATATACACATCAAATACATGTTTTTATACATGTATATACCTTCATGTGTAGGGGTAGAAATCCATTTTAAATCATATACACATACATTCATTTTAATCGAGCTACTCATCTATGTTCACGTATGCATGCATGGGAATACGTGCATGCACGCATTACGATGCAATGCCCTGTAGTGCTCCGGTGTTACCCAGCCTTGATCATTCATTTCCATCATTTATAGTTTCCAGTCATACATTTCTATGAAATACCATGATATACATATCTTACCGTTCAAGTTACATGTTTTAACCGACCTACCTCGGTATACGTGACGTATCCCGGGTCGGGATATTACATGGACCAAGTCCTAAGACTTGTGCATTATAGATGGACCAGGCTCTGGAAGCCTGTGTATTTGAGATAGACCAAGTATTAAGACTTGTGCATTATAGATGGACCGAGCACTGAGGCTCGTGCATTATTGATGGACCAAGTACGAAGACTTGTACATTATGGACCAGGCTCTGGAGGCCTGTGCATTGTAGATGGACCAAGTACTAAGACTTGTACATTATGGACCCGGCTCTAGAGGCCTGTGCATTATAGATGGACCAGGCTCTAGAGGCCTGTGCATTATAGATGGACCAAGTACTAAGACTTGTAAATTATGGACCAGGCTCTGGAGGCCTGTGCATTATAGATGGACCAGGCTCTGGAGGCCTATGCATTATAGATGGACCAAGTACTAAGACTTGTACATTATGAACCAGGCTCTAGAGGCCTGTGTATTATAGATAGACCAGGCTCTGGAGGCCTGTGCATTATAGATGGACCAAGTACTAAGACTTGTACATTATGGACCAGGCTCTAGAGGCTTGTGCATTGAAAGATGAACATTCCATGGAAGTAAAAGAAAGAAACAACTCTATTGATAATACTTCTGTAAGTGTTCCACATTCCACGGCCTAGGAATAGGCTTCCTAGTCATGTCTTCTAGCCAGTAGGTGGTAGGCCTAACAACCTTCGTTACTTTGTAGGGGCCTTCCCAGTTTGGTGACAACTTTCCCATAGTGGGATCCTTGGTGTTTTGAAAGACACTTCTTAAGACAAAGTCTCCGACTTGGAAGTTGACCGTCTTGAGCCCCACCTTGGATTTGTCGACCATTCTCTACTGATAGGCTTCCATCCTGATGCAGGCTTGGTCCCTTCTTTCTTCAAGCAAATCCAAATTTTCCATCAGCTGCTGATCATTGGATTCTTGCTCAAAGGCTTCAGTCCTCAGGGTTGGCATACCGATCTCAACCGAAATTACTGCTTTTGTACCATAAGCTAGTGAGAAGGGAGTTTCAGAGGTGGGAGTTCTTCTGGTTGTCCTGTAGACCCAAAGAACTCCAGGGAGTTCTTCTGCCCACTTTCCTTTGGCCTGTTCCAACCTTCTCTTTAATCCATCAAGGATTGTTCGGTTGGTGACCTCTGCTTGCCCATTTGCTTGTGGATGGCCCAGAGAGGCAAAGTGTTGCCTAATGTTGAGGTTTTCACAGAATTTCTTGAAGCCTTTACTAGTGAACTGCGCCCCATTGTCAGAGATAATCACACGTGGTATACCGAACCTACAAACAATGTTCTTCCAAGTAAAGTTCTCAACTTCCTTTTCTGTGATATGTGTTAGAGGTTCAGCTTCGGCCCACTTAGAGAAGTAGTCAATGGCTACCAAGAGATACTTTCTGTTTGGTAGGGCCCTTGGTAATGGACCCACGATGTCCATCCCCCACTGAGCAAAGGGCCAAGGACTAGGAATCGGGATGAGCTCGTGATGAGGCTGATGTTGATATGGGGCAAATCTTTGGCATTTGTCGCACTTCTGAACATACTCCTTAGCCTGCTTTAGCATGCTAGGCCAGTAATAGCCCTGAGACAGAGCTCGGTGAGCTATAGTTCTGCCCTCATTATGATTCCCGCAAATTCCCTCGTGTATTTCGGCCAAGACATATTGTGATTCTTCTAGAGCTAAGCATTTTAATAGAGGTTGAGAATAAGATCTTCTGTAAAGCTTGTTGTTCAGGATCAGGTACCGAGCCGCTCTGATTCGGATTCTCCTGGCTTTGTTTTTGTCTTCTGGGAGGAGCCCAGATTGTAGGTACTAGAGGATTGGAGTCATCCAGTTCTGGGGCTGCTCAGCAATTTGAGCAACTTGGGCTTCCTCTATGCTAGGTCCTGGCTGATAGGAGATTTTTACTATGGAGTTTGCTTCAGACTTTAGGCGGGACGCCATGTTAGCCAAAGCATCTGCTCTGCAGTTCTAGCTTCTTTCAATTTTCTGGATAGTAAATGTCTGGAAGGAATGCTTCAGGTGGTTCACCAGTTCGGAGTACCGAAACATCCTATCATCTTTAATGGAGAATTCTCCCAGGACTTGGCTTACCACCAGTTGGGAGTCTGAGAAGACTTTAAGGTTCTGAACCTCACATTCTAGGGCCAACTTGATGCCTAAGATTAGGGCTTCATATTCTGCTTCATTATTGGAAGCTTTGAATCCCAAGCTGACTGCTTTTTCTGACGTGAGCCCATCAGGGGACTGTTGTTATGACATGGAAATTTTTTTTTTTTATTTATTTTATTATTATTCTTGGTTAATTAAATTATTATTGTTATTATTATTATTAAATTTGATGCATTGGGATTATATATATATGCTTAGTATGTATGTGTAGGTGTGTGTAGAATATTATGTGTGCATGCATGTGTATATGGATATGTGGAAGGAGATATGGCAGTGCACTGTGTGTGTGTGTAACTGGACGTGTGTGTGTGTGTGTTTGCAACCAAACTAGATGGGCAACCGGTTGGCAATGTGTGAGATTAGTGTGTGTGTGATGATGATATATATATGTGTAGGTATATAGGAGCAGCTTTGCATTAAATGCAAAGCTGCATTTAGGGGGAAGCAAAAGGTGGCTGAACGGTAGGGAGGAGGTCAAGGATAGTGGCTGTGAGGGAGAGACGTGAGAGATTTGATGTATGTGTGTATAAGTGTGGTCTCGGGTGGGAAGAGAAGAGAAGGAAAGAAACAGAAAGCGAGAGAGAGAAATAGAGTTCTGAGAGAGAGTTTAAAGCCTGGTTTGAGCTCGGAACAAGAGGGTGAAAGAAGGCACGGCTAGAGAGAGAAAATTCAGAAAACCCGTAAGTGAACCTTTCTGTTTTATTTTTTTAAAGGCATGATAATTTATTTGATGCATTGAGGCTTAAAGAGCATATCGTAGAGATTGTTTTGCAAAAAGAATGAGGTTAAATGGTTGAGAAACTAGGGAGAAAACCTAGGTTGCAGGTCTCGGTTTTGGAAATTGGAAATTATCATTTTATGTGTAAAACTCCCTTTAAATGATCCTAAAATAATCCTACGAAGTGCAGAAAAAGAATAGAAAAAGAAAGAATGAAAAACAGTGGGAAAATGAACATGAAATCGGAATTTTTCAGTTGGCCGGAGATTCGGCCATGGGCCTTTGAGCTCTATTTCGAGGAGATTGGGAAGGTTTTGAGGGAAATGGAGGATGGATGTGAGGCCTACGTGAAAAATCGAAGAGAATGGCATTTTAAAAACTCGAAAATATCGCCGGAGATCGGTCGCCAGTGCCGGAGAAGGCGCCGGAACCCTACTGTGCATCACCAAAAAAACGGGGGGAAGAAGGGGACTGTTCCGGGCTTGGGTCGGGTTGGGTCGGGCTTGGGCCGGTCCGCCCCTGCCACGTGTCGCCTTCTTGTTTTAAATTAAAAACTAAATTGGGAATGTTTGGTTGTGGATTTAAGAAATTGGAAATCTGAATTAAATAAGAACAGAGATATCTTATCCCTGTTTTAGGTTGATCCTTGTTTGGTTGTCCGAATTAGGAATAGGAGAATTAGAATTTACAATTTTGCCCCTGAACTTTTTGATAATTGAAAATTGACCCAGAACTTTCGGGAATTGCACTTTGACCCCTAAACTTATGAGAAATTATGATTAGACCCACCAGATTTAAATATTAATAAAATAATAATTAAATTAATTAATTAATTTAATTATTTAAAATACTCTAAAATAACCCGGAGTCCAAATGGGAAAAGTCATTAGTGTATTTTGACTATCTCAACCATTCTGAGACCAATGGTGAGGTCCATTTTATGAGACGGGGTCCCGAAAAATAAAAGACCCATAGTAACCTTTAAAATTACCAAAATGCCCCTAGATTGAAACACTGTCAAACGAACTCCAAATTTAGTAAACAAATAGTGAAACTTTATTATCTCGAGCATTCCGGATTCAACCGTGGAGTCTGATTTGTGAAAAGAGGTCTCGAAATGTGAGGACCCGTGAAAAGTGTAAAATGACTATTTTGCCCTTTTGAACCCAAGTGTCCGAATTGAATTCTACGAAAACCTAAACTTTGTTTCCTCGACGTCCCAGACTCAATAGTGGAATCTAAGTTAGCAAAATAGAAACTTATGAATTAAAGACATAAAATTTGATGAATAGCATAATTCAAGTGACAATTAAACTGAGCCTCATGTTATGAATTTTAGGGACACGGAAAGGCAAAGAGAAGGTGACCTGACCTTCGGTGTTCTTACGGTGGTTTCACTTTACTACGAGTATACTTTTCCGGTTTGAGATCGATTACCAGGTACGATATATTGTGCTAAGTAAGAAATAGAACTGAGATTAGGGATACTTGTTCTGCTACTTTTTTTGTTCACATGTTTACTTGAGTGTTCACCTGCTTATGTGCTTCCTGCTGTCTTGCTAAATTTGGATGATGATTACGTGTCTATTGCATATGTTAGCGTAGTGCGAGAATTATATATTTTGAGAACTGTTGACATTATGAAATACGTGATTAAAAGCATGCTCTATGTATGAATGAGATGCATCATTGAGATTATATCATGATATGATGAAATCAGAGCATATTGGCATAGTGTGATTCCTTGGACATGGCGTGAGTTAAGCATTTGGTGCTTTGCATTATGAGGGTGCAGATCCTGTGGTGAAAAACCCAAAATCGGCCATTAGGTACTTGCGAGCCTGACGGATTCCGGACCGTGAAGCGAGACATACGTGGCGGTACTCATGCCAGCGGAGAATGACCGTATCATGAGACATGGGTGGGCATAGAGTTGCATAGGTGTGTCACGCATCCTGTTCATATATTGCATAATGTTCATATACTGCCATTATGATATCGAATGCCATATAGAAATAACTGTACACTTGCACATGCCACGACCTGAGTTTTGTTTCTTGCATTAGCATTATATTGTACCAGCATGTTGAGCTGACCCCTTTAATGGGGCAAACATTTCAGATGATGTCCCAGTTGTACGAGACGTGGAGATGATCTGATTAGGGACTATGTTAGGCCCAAGGGGCGTTTTTGATATTGTATAAGGGCATAAGCCCGAGATTGTATGTTATTTTGTATATTGTGAATTAATGGACTAGATCTTGTGTATGTATCAGAATGGTGTACGGAATGTTTGTAATTTCACTGAATTATCTTTTATTCCTTTATTATTTTATTTTCTTCTGTCTCGTTACTCGCGCCTCGGGTTCGCTGGAATTCGGGGCGTGACAACTGTAGTACCAGGCCTACTCCTAAGCCTTGATCGGTTGACGATCCATCGATGTAGAGTAGCCAAGTTCCTGAAGTTTCGATAAGCTGTGCCTTGTCTTGAAGTGCCGAGGTGAACTCGACAACAAAATCAACCAAGACCTGCCCTTTGATGGAGTTTCGAGGCACATATGATATGTCAAATTCCCCTAGCTCCACAGACCATTTCACTAATCTTCCTGATACCTTAGGTTTCCTCAATATTGACTTCAGAGGATAGGCAGTTAGGATCTCAATTAGATGGGCTTGGAAATAAGGTCGGAGCTTTCGAGCTGATATGACCAAGGCGAAGGCTAGCTTTTCCACTTCTGGATACCTTTTTTCTATGTCAAGTAGTGCCCTACTGACATAGAATATGGGCCTCTGTACTCCTCTGCCCTGTTTGACTAATGCGGAGCTGACCGCGTTTTCAGAGACTGCAAGGTACAATAGTAGCTTTTCTCCCTGTACTGGTTTCGACAGAAGTTCTAGAGAGGCTAGATACTCTTTTAGTTCTTGAAAAGCTTTCTCGCATTCTTCCATCCACTGTAAAGCCTTGTTGCCCTTTAGAGCTTTGAAGAAAGGTAGGCAACGATCAGTGGATTTGGAGATAAATCTGCTTAGTGCCGCGATTCTGCCATTCAATGCCTGAATGTCCTTTCTGGTTTTTGGTGACTTTAGTCCAATCAGAGCTTGGATCTGAGTGGGGTCTGCTTCGATACCCCTCTAAGAGACAATGTATCCCAAGAATTTTCCCTTCGTAACCCCGAAGGTACATTTCGAGGGGTTGAGAGCTTCATCCTGTGCTGTCTAAGGATATCAAAGGTCTGGGCTAAGTGCTGGAGGTGACTACCTTTCTGTAGACTTTTGACCAGCATGTCATCGATGTATACCTCCATGGTACTGCTGAGCAGTGGGCTGAACATCTTGTTCATCAATCGCTGGTAAGTGGCTCCCGCGTTCTTTAAACCGAAAGGCATTACTCTGTAGCAGTAGAGACCTCGTTCGGTTATGAAGGCTGTCTTCTCTTGGTCTGAAGGGTACATTTGAATTTGATTATACCCAGAGTAGGCATCTATGAAGCTCATGAGCTCGTGCCCCATAGTGGCGTCAACCAATTGATCTATCCTTGGCAGTGGAAAGCTGTCTTTGCGGCACGCTTTATTGAGGTCTGTATTATCAACGCAGACTCTCCACTTGCCGTTTTTCTTCTTGACTAGTACGGTGTTGGCTAGCCAGTCGGGATAAAACACTTATCATATCATCCTGGCTTCAAGCAGCCTCTGGACTTCTTCATTTATGATCCGATGCCGTTCAAGAGCAATCGGTCTTCTCTTTTGTCTAACTGGTGGGTGATCTGGATCTACCATCAGCTTGTGAGTTATGAGGTCAGGATCTATACCCTCCATGTCTCTGGTTTCCCAAGCAAATATAGAGAGGTTGTCTTTCAGAAACCTGGCTATCTTCTCCTGCTCGGTGTGCGTTAGATCTGGGCCGATGTATAAATAACTCCCCTCTGATTCTAAACTGACCAACACTTTGATGGGCTCGCCAATAGGTTTGGCTCGATTGTCCCGTCCCCTTGGGCTCAAGGGTTCTTCAATGCTGGATGGGCAAACTTCCTCCTCAGGAGTGTGGGTGAAAACTGGATCTGTACGGTCCTGAGTGTACTGTAATTGCTATTTGGTGGCCTTCTCCTTGAATGCAATAGCATGGCACTCCCGAGAGGTTGGCTGACATCCTCTGACAGAGTGAACGTTCTAGTTGTGAACATACTTCAGACACTGATGGAGGGTCGAGGTGACCGCTGTAATATCCCGACCTGGGATACGTCACGTATACCGAGGTAAGTCGGTTGAACTGTGTAACTTAAACGGAAAGAAATGTATATCACGGTATTTCATGGAAATGAATGACTGGAAATGAAAAATGATTGAAATGTATAACAGGTGCTGGGTAACACCCGAGCACCCCGGCACATTGCATCGTAAAGCGTGCTCGCACGTATTTCTATGCATGCCCAAAGTTTAAGTATATACGTGTATGTATGGGTGCATAGGTACGTATAAATATGTATAATTGTGAATTATACATATAATATAATATATATATATATATGTATATATATATATATAGATATATATCTATGTGTATATTATATAAAAAGTAAAAGAAAGTGGCAAGTGGGCAAAACAACATCAGCAAGTGCATGTGAGGTGTGTGTGTGTGTAAAGTGTGTGTAATATATATATATAAGGTGATATATATATATATATATATATATATTATATACATAAGTGCATCTTGTCTCCCATCCATTAATGCAAAAGTTGCATTAGTGGAGGGAGCACAAGCCAAAAGAGGCCATCGGAAGGTGCTGGCAGAGCTGGTAAAGAGAGAAAGTAGAGAGAGAGTGATAAGGTAGAGAGAGAGAGAGAAGGTGGAGTCTTTGTATATATATATATATATATATATATATATGCACGGGTTGAAAGATGAAAGGATAGAAAAGAAAAGGGAGAATCAGGAACTGAAGGGGAGAAGAAGATAGAAAGATTGAAGCAGAAACAGAGAGGTTTGGAGGGTCAAAGTGGGCTAAAAACCGAAACCCAGGTAAGTGAGTTAGGTTATGTTTTTATTGTTTTTGAGCATGAAGCTTATATATAATTATATGGTCTAAACAAGCATGAAATATAGGTTATAATGCAGAAAGAATCATGAAAAAAGGTTGAGAAACCATAGAGAAATATGGAGTTGCAGGTTGATGGAATAATCTCGGGTTCCATGAATTTATGTTTAAAACTTTGATATTTGTTTATGAAAATGATCCTTAGAAGTGCAGAAAATCATTTGAAACAATTAGGGCCAAAACCGTACTTCAAAAAGTCACGAAATAGAAAAAAATACAGCTCACTGGAAAACCGGCCGGAGCTATTAATCTCTATATTCGAGAAGATTAGAAAAGTTTTGGGGCAAGCCGAGGGTAGGAATGAGGTCGTGGGGAGGAAAGGAAGAAAATGGCATTCAAAATGGGGGGGAAAAACCGATCGGAACAGGTTGCCATCACCGGAGATGGTGACGGAACCCTAATGTTCTCTCACCGGAGCTTTGGGGGAGACGATCGGAAAATCGGGGAGGTTACCGGGTTAAGTTTAGACGGATTCGGGTTGGATCCGGGTCGGTACCCGACCAGTTATAAAAGGGTAAGTTAAGTTGTGTCGTTTTGGGTTTTAAATTAAATGGGATTGGGCTTGTTTGGTTACACGGATAATAAATTGGAATTGGGTTTGGGGTTATCCAAACCATGGATAGGGATAGGGAATTGGGTTATTGAAATCCGGTTTTTCAAATGAAGTGAACCGTTTGGTTCAGGGCAAGGGTGGACCGGTTTAGGGTTTTTAGGTCTGAACCAACTAGTTCAGACCGCAGCTTATGGAATTTATGAACCGGCCCCAAATGTTTTGAAAAATTACACTAAGGCCCAAACAGAAAATTAATTAAATATTAAATTTTACAATAATGCCCCTATTCCAAAAAGAGGTCAAACGAAGTCCAAACGATACAAATGAATAGTCAAAACCTATTATCTCGGACGTTCTAAGTCCCATGGTGGGGTCCGTTTTACGAGACGGAACCCCGAAGGATAAAATACCGCAAAAGTGCAAAATGACTATTTTGCCCTTTTTAGTGCAAAAGTCCAAATAGAATTCCGCGAAAGCCTAAACCGACTTTCTTCGGCGTTCCGGACTCAATGGTAAAGTCTAAAATAGTATTTGAAATACTTATGATAGAAAGGCATAAAATTTGATGAATAGAATTTATTCTGAAACGTATTCATTGATATATAGGAAACTCCAAAGGCAAGGGTACACTCACGGATTTCTGAGATAGAATCACGATAAAAGGTAAATGGATCATTCTCTCTTACATGTGGTGTTTCCACAAGCCAAGTTTATTCTTATACTGCCAAACTTGTACTCTTGAATGTATTCATATCCTTGTGTTCCACAGTTCGATATTTTCTATCTTGTGGACATTTGATCGACTGATGTAGCATTGTTATCATGTTTCATTGTGTTTGAAAGCAACTCATGTTATTACTATCCACAAAGTGATATTGTTCTATCATGTGGACATTGATTGACTGTTGTATCATTGTTATCATGTTGAACCATGCCTTGAAAGGCGTACAGTTATGTTTTCACTGAATCTATGATATTCCATTTTATACTTCTATGGAATCACAAATGCTCATGATATGTTATGAATACCGGATTTGTGCTCAATCACAATATCCATCCGATGCTTCTGTATTGACTGGAGACCTAAGGGTCAAGTCCATGAATGGACAGGTGGCAGGAATGAATTCCTCGAAGGTTCTCCACCGGCAAATTGACTGGCATCATCATTGGCATCTCATTGCATTTTCATTGGCATTGCATTGAATGGACAAGTGGCAGGAATGAATTCCTCGAAGGCTCTCCACCGGCAAATTGACTGGCATGATCATTGGCATCTCATTGCATTTTCATTGGCATTGCATTGAATGGACAGGTGGCAGGAATGAATTCCTCGAAGGCTCTCCACCGGCAAATTGACTGGCATGATCATTGGCATCTCATTGCATTTTCACTGGCATTGCATTGAATGGACAGGTGGCAGGAATGAATTCCTCGAAGGCTCTCCACCGGCAATTGATTGGCATATTCACTAGCATTGCATTGCATATTCACTGGCATTGCATTGCAAATTCACTGGCATGTCACAGAATAAAGGCATCTCTTATGATTGACAGAACTTGATGGTTGAATAGCATTATTCCTTATGATTCTTTAAGTCTTGAAAGACTTACATTGATTGTTTTGATTGTGATCGGTTCATTGTGGCAGTACTTCATTATTGAAATATTATCATTGTATATCGTGGCAATTGTTCCATTGGCCCTCGTTGCAATTATGTTCATTGGCTATCACAGCATCTCCTTCTTTATGATTGGCTATCATTATCTTATTCATGGATTCACATTGATCATCGATACCAGTGTTGGAGATCTGTTTTACTTACTGGGCTTTGTAGCTCACCCCCCCATTTACCCCCATTTCAGGTGATGACGCTGCGAGACCCCAGTAGGAGTCTGAGAGCATAGGGGGACATTTTGGAGTATTGTATCAGTCTATGTTAGTTCTCCCATGTATTCACCACCCCCGGGTGCTGGTTACGTTTTAGTTCTCATTTTGAATTATGTAGAACTATGTCATGTATTTAAAAAAGACTTCCGCTGGATTACTGTAATTGATAAAGGCTTCCGCTATACATTGTTTAAAATTTCTAGTACATTGCATATTAGTACTATGATACAGGAATGATTAAAAAGGAAAAAGTAGGGACGGCCTTCGGGTCAGCCCCGCGATACGAGATCCGCATAGGATGGGTTTCGGGTCGTGACAGCATTGGTATCAGAGCTATAGGTTTGATAGTGAGTCATGAGAGATAGGACTAGAGTTAAGACAGTTAGATATGACTGACATTTTATATTGTCTTATACATTGACTGGTCATCTCATTAGTTATCTTCATTGATTCTATTCACAGCCATGGTTAACACAAGGTAAGGACCGTTACCTATGGATTGTTTAGAACAACTGGAAACAATGATGCAGGCTATCATTGAAAGGCTACCACAGATTCAGGCTAGTGCTGGCCAACCAGCACAGCCAGTACCACAGGAGCAACCTGTCAACGCAGGCGACAATGCGGGACATTGTCAAAGAAACGAACGAGACGCTGCATACTTATATGAGCGGTTTCAGAAAATGAGACCCCCGACATTCGACGGTACAGGAGGAGCCACTATAGCTGAGGAGTGGTTATTAGAAATGAACAGGATCTTCAAAATCCTGATATGCACCGAAGTTCAAAAAGCGGCATACGCCACTTATATGCTCAAAGGAATGGCACATAAATGGTGGATGATTGAGGAAGATAGAGAGCCAGACATGAACTGGCAACGATTTACAGATATCTTCAATAAGAAGTACTTCTCCCAAGAAGTACGAAACCGAAGAGTTGCAGAGTTTATGGTGCTGCAACAAGGATCAATGACGGTAGAGCAATACGAGGCCAAATTTACTGAATTGGCCAGGTTTGCTAAAAGTGCGATCAACACTGAGGATCTGAAAGCCCGCAAATTCGAGGAAGGATTGAGATGGGCTATCAAGGATAGACTGGTACCCCATCGACTAGCTACCTATGACGACGTAGTGGAGACAGCTCGAGTCATAGAAAGGAGTGGCGAGGAATTCGCCAAGAGGAGAGGGAACCAGAAGCATGGAGGCAACCAGAATAGGAGGCAAGGGCCTTCTGCTTCGGGACATGGATTTACATTTACCAGACCTGGAGCCGCATCACAAGCGACAGGGTCAGGTCTGAAGAAAAATGGCAACACCAAAAAGGGAGCAGCCAGGTGCTCTCGTTGCAATAAGAATCATAAAGGCCAATGTCTCAAGGACAGCAACGCTTGCTTCTACTGTGGCAAGGAGGGACATTATGCAAGAGAATGCCCTCAGAGGGATCAGGCCATGCCCAGTACTGCTTGGGTTAAAGCACCAACCACTGGGGTAGCACCACCTAGACCTCCAGTCCAAAGGAATGGACAAGGGAACGTCCAGCAGCAGGCAGGACGGGTTTTCGCCCTTTTACCAGGAGACATGCAGGCTACAACCTCGGTAGTCGCAGGTAATCTTTTAGTATGCTCACAGCCTGCCTATGTTTTATTTGATACTGGATCTACACATTCATTTGTATCCCCTACACATGCTGCTAAATTGAACTTAGAAATAGAACCCTTAGGGTATTTACTGAATGTTTCTATACCATCGGGGAAAACATTATTGGGGGATACCATGTATAGGAACTGTGAGATACAGATTGGGGATACACACTTGTTAGCTAACCTTATACCCTTAGAAATTTGTGGATTCGATGTTATCCTTGGAATGGATTGGCTGGCTGCCAATCATGCTACGATAGACTGTATGGCCAAACGAGTTCTCATACAGAATCCACAGTTTCCGACAGTTAACTTTGAGGGAACAGGAGTGGCTTCCCCACCCTACTTTATTTCCTCTATCCAGGCAAGGCGTCTGCTTCGAAAGGGATGCCACAGATTCTTATGTAGTGTTCAAGACACTAATTCTCAGCAGCCTGAATTAGAGAAGATTCCCATTGCTAGGGAATTTCCCGGAGTATTCTTGGATGATCTTCCAGGAATGCCTATAGACAGAGAGATCGAGTTTTGCATCGACGTATTGCCAGGCACTACGCCAATATCCAAGACTCCATATAGGATGGCACCGGCAGAGCTGAAGGAGTTGAAGCTCCAGTTGCAGGAATTATTAGACAAGGGTTTCATACGACCCAGCTCATCACCATGGGGTGCACCTGTATTGTTTGTGAAAAAGAAGGATGGAACCATGAGGTTGTGTATCGACTATAGAGAGCTGAACAAGGTTACCATCAAGAACAGATATCCACTACCCAGAGTAGATGATCTGTTCGACCAATTGAAAGGGGCTCAGGTATTTTCAAAGATCGATCTGAGAACCGGTTATCATCAGTTGAAGGTCAGACCCACTGACATTCAGAAAACGGCATTCAGGACACGGTATGGACACTACGAGTTCCTTGTTATGCCATTTGGAGTGACCAATGCCCCAGCTGCATTCATGGATATGATGAACCGTGTGTTCAAGCCGTACTTGGATGACTTCGTGATTGTGTTTATAGACGACATCTTGGTTTACTCTAAGAACCAGGAAGAACACGAGGTACATCTGAGGAGAGTACTACAGAAGTTAAGGGAACAGAAGTTGTACGCTAAGCTGAAGAAATGCGAATTTTGGCTTCCCAGTATAGCATTTCTGGGACACGTGATCAGTAAAGAGGGAATCTCTGTTGATTCCCAGAAGATCGAGGCAATCATGAATTGGCCTCAACCTACGAGTGTCACGGAAGTACGAAGTTTCATGGGGTTAGCAGGCTACTATAGGAGATTTGTCCAGGACTTCTCCAAGATAGCTACGCCTATTACCAAATTGACCCGGAAAGGTGTTCCTTTTGTTTGGACAGAGGAGCAAGAGAAGAGTTTTCAAGAATTGAAGGAGCGTTTGGTTACAGCTCCTATATTGACAGTGCCAGATGGAACTGATGGTTTTGTAATTTACAGTGATGCCTCATACAAAGGCTTAGGGTGTGTGTTGATGCAGAACGGAAAAGTGGTGGCTTATGCTTCACGACAGTTGAGACCCCACGAGGGGAACTATCCGACACATGACCTTGAGCTAGCAGCTATTGTCTTCGCTTTGAAGATATGGAGGCACTATTTATACGGAACCACGTGCAAAATTTTCACCGATCATAAGAGCCTCAAGTATCTGTTTACACAGAAGGAGCTCAATATGAGACAACGCCGTTGGTTGGAGTTATTGAAGGACTACGAGGTCAACATACAGTACCACCCTGGAAAGGCAAATGTGGTAGCTGACGCTCTTAGTCGAAAGTCATCAGGAAGTTTAGCTTGCCTGTTGACAACACAGACGGAAATCCTAAGAGATTTGGAAGACATGGAAATGGAGATTGTTCTGCCCAGCTCCAAGGCACTATGTGCCAATGTCACAGTCGAGTTGTCGATTGTGGACAAGATCAGGGGGCAGCAGACACAGGATGAGAAGTTGGCTAAGCTTCTTCAAGGAATTGAGACAAGCGTGGATTCCGAGTACTCAGTAAGAGATGGATTGTTATATTATCAAGGTAGGATCTGCGTACCCGATGTGCCGGAGATCAGAAAAGAGATTCTTGATGAAGCACACAGTTCGAGATTTGCTTTACATCTACGAGGCACCAAAATGTATCACAATGTTAAGGATACTTATTGGTGGTCCGGGATGAAACGTCATATAGCTGAGTACATAGCAAGATGTGCCAAGTGCCAGCAAATTAAGGTGGAACATCAGAAGCCTGGAGGACTTCTGCAATCACTGCCCATTCCTGAATGGAAGTGGGAACATATCACGATGGACTTTGTATCAGGATTGCCAAAGACAGTCAGGGGGAGTGACTCTATCTGGGTTATCGTAGATAGATTAACTAAGACAGCTCACTTCCTGGCAATCAAGATGACACAATCTCTTCAACGACTAGCCGAACTATATATCAGAGAGATTGTTAGACTTCATGGAGTTCCAGTATTGATTGTTTCTGATAGGGACCCCCGGTTCATATCACGATTCTAGAAGGGACTACAACAAGCTATGGGCACGGAACTAAGTCTTAGCACTGCGTATCATCCCGAGACCGACGGACAATCGAAAAGGACGATACAGACTTTAGAAGACTTACTGCGTTTCTGTGTCATAGACTTTAAAGGAAGTTGGGAAGATCAGTTGCCATTGGTTGAGTTCACGTACAATAATAGCTATCAAGCTAGTATTGGCATGGCTCCATATGAGGCATTATACGGCAGGAAGTGCCGATCCCCACTATGTTGGACAGAGGTGGGAGAAAGGAAACTCTATGGGCCAGAGATAGTGGAACAGACAGCACAAAAGATACAACTGATCCGACAGCGTTTATTAGCAACTCAGAGTCGACAGAAAAGCTATGCGAATGTTCACCGACGAGACTTAGAGTTTGCAAAAGACGATTATGTATACTTAAAGGTATCACCCATGAAAGGGGTGGTCAGGTTTGGCAAGAGAGGAAAGCTTGGACCCAGATACATTGGGCCATTCAGGATCACGAAGAGGGTTGGACCCGTAGCTTATGAACTTGCCTTACCATCAGAGCTAGCACATGTTCACAATGTGTTTCATGTCTCAATGTTAAGGAAATGTATACAGAATGCAGATCAGGTAATCGAGCACGAACCACTAGACGTCCAGGAAAATCTGAGTTACATAGAGCATCCAGTTCAGATTTTGGATCGTCGAGATCAGGTGTTACGGAACAAGACTATTCCATTAGTCAAAGTTCTGTGGAGAAATCACCGGATGGAAGAGGCTACTAGGGAGCGAGAAGATGATATGCGCGCCAAGTACCCACATTTATTTTCATAGTGGTATGTTCTAAGTTTGAGGACAAACTTATTTTTAAGGGGGTAAGAATGTAATATCCCGACCTGGGATACGTCACGTATACCGAGGTAAGTCGGTTGAACTGTGTAACTTGAACGGAAAGAAATGTATATCACGGTATTTCATGGAAATGAATGACTGGAAATGGAAAATGATTGAAATGTATAATAGGTGCTGGGTAACACCCGAGCACCCCGGGACATAACACCCGAGCACCCCGGAACATTGCATCGTAAAACGTGCCCGCACGTATTTCCATGCATGCCCAAAGTTTAAGTATATACGTGTATGTATGGGCGTCTAGGTACGTATAAATATGTATAATTGTAAATTATACATATAATATAATATATATATATATATATGTATATATATATATATATATATAGATATATATCTATGTGTATATTATATAAAAAGTAAAAGAAAGTGGGCAAGTGGGCAAAACAACATCAGCAAGTGCATGTGAGGTGTGTGTGTGTGTAAAGTGTGTGTAATATATATATATAAGGTGATATATATATATATATATATTATATACATAAGTGCATCTTGTCTCCCATCCATTAATGCAAAAGTTGCATTAGTGGAGGGAGCACAAGCCAAAAGAGGCCATCGGAAGGTGCTGGCAGAGCTGGTAAAGAGAGAAAGTAGAGAGAGAGTGATAAGGTAGAGAGAGAGAGAGAAGGTGGAGTCTTTGTATATATATATATATATATATATATATATATGCACGGGTTGAGAGATGAGAGGATAGAAAAGAAAAGGGAGAATCAGGAACTGAAGGGGAGAAGAAGATAGAAAGATTGAAGCAGAAACAGAGAGGTTTGGAGGGTCAAAGTGGGCTAAAAACCGAAACCCAGGTAAGTGAGTTAGGTTATGTTTTTATTGTTTTTGAGCATGAAGCTTATATATAATTATATGGTCTAAACAAGCATGAAATATAGGTTATAATGCAAAAAGAATCATGAAAAAAGGTTGAGAAACCATAGAGAAATATGGAGTTGCAGGTTGATGGAATAATCTCGGGTTCCATGAATTTATGTTTAAAACTTTGATATTTGTTTATGAAAATGATCCTTAGAAGTACAGAAAATCATTTGAAACAATTAGGGCCAAAACTGTACTTCAAAAAGTCACGAAATAGAAAAAAATACAGCTCACCGGAAAACCGACCGGAGCTATTAATCTCTATATTCGAGAAGATTAGAAAAGTTTTGGGGCAAGCCGAGGGTAGGAATGAGGTCGTGGGGAGGAAAGGAAGAAAATGGCATTCAAAATGGGGGGGAAAAACCGATCGGAAAAGGTTGCCGTCACCGGAGATGGTGACAGAACCCTAATGTTCTCTCACCGGAGCTTTGGGGGAGACGATCGGAAAATCGGGGAGGTTACCGGGTTAAGTTTAGACGGATTCGGGTTGGATCCGGGTCGGTACCCGACCGGTTATAAAAGGGTAAGTTAAGCTGTGTCGTTTTGGGTTTTAAATTAAATGGGATTGGGCTTGTTTGGTTACACGGATAATAAATTGGAATTGGGTTTGGGGTTATCCAAACCATGGATAGGGATAGGGAATTGGGTTATTGAAATCCGGTTTTTCAAATGAAGTGAACCGTTTGGTTCAGGGCAAGGGTGGACCGGTTTAGGGTTTTTAGGTCTGAACCAACTGGTTCAGACCGCAGCTTATGGAATTTATGAACCGGCCCCAAATGTTTTGAAAAATTACACTAAGGCCCAAACAGAAAATTAATTAAATATTAAATTTTACAATAATGCCCCTATTCCAAAAAGAGGTCAAACGAAGTCCAAACGATACAAATGAATAGTCAAAACCTATTATCTCGGACATTCTAAGTCCAATGGTGGGGTCCGTTTTACGAGACGGAACCCCGAAAGATAAAATACCGCAAAAGTGCAAAATGACTATTTTGCCCTTTTTAGTGCAAAAGTCCAAATAGAATTCCGCGAAAGCCTAAACCGACTTTCTTCGGCGTTCCGAACTCAATGGTAAAGTCTAAAATAGTATTTGAAATAGTTATGATAGAAAGGCATAAAATTTGATGAATAGCATTTATTCTGAAACGTATTCATTGATATATAGGAAACTCCAAAAGCAAGGGTACACTCACGGATTTCTGAGATAGAATTACGATAAAAGGTAAGTGGATCATTCTCTCTTACATGTGGTGTTTCCACAAGCCAAGTTTATTCTTATACTGCCAAACTTGTACTCTTGAATGTATTCATATCCTTGTGTTCCACAGTTCGATATTTTCTATCTTGTGGACATTTGATCGACTGATGTATCATTGTTATCATGTTTCATTGTGTTTGAAAGCAACTCATGTTATTACTATCCACAAAGTGATATTGTTCTATCATGTGGACATTGATTGACTGTTGTATCATTGTTATCATGTTGAACCATGCCTTGAAAGACGTACAGTTATGTTTTCACTGAATCTATGATATTCCATTTTATACTTCTATGGAATCACAAATGCTCATGATATGTTATGAATACCGGATTTGTGCTCAGTCACAATATCCATCCGATGCTTCTGTATTGACTGGAGACCTAAGGGTCAAGTCCATGAATGGACAGGTGGCAGGAATGAATTCCTCGAAGGCTCTCCATCGGCAAATTGACTGGCATCATCATTGGCATCTCATTGCATTTTCATTGGCATTGCATTGAATGGACAGGTGGCAGGAATGAATTCCTCGAAGGCTCTCCACCGGCAAATTGACTGGCATGATCATTGGCATCTCATTGCATTTTCACTGGCATTGCATTGAATGGACAGGTGGCAGGAATGAATTCCCCGAAGGCTCTCCACCGGCAATTGATTGGCATATTCACTAGCATTGCATTGCATATTCACTGGCATTGCATTGCAAATTCACTGGCATGTCACAGAATAAAGGCATCTCTTATGATTGACAGAACTTGATGGTTGAATAGCATTATTCCTTATGATTCTTTAAGTCTTGAAAGACTTACATTGATTGTTTTGATTGTGATCGGTTCATTGTGGCAGTACTTCATTATTGAAATATTATCATTGTATATCGTGGCAATTGTTCCATTGGCCCTCGTGGCAATTATGTTCATTGGCTATCACAGCATCTCCTTCTTTATGATTGGCTATCATTATCTTATTCATGGATTCACATTGATCATCGATACCAGTGTTGGAGATCTGTTTTACTTACTGGGCTTTGTAGCTCACCCCCTCCATTTACCCCCATTTCAGGTGATGATGCTGCGAGACCCCAGTAGGAGTCTGAGAGCGTAGGGGGACATTTTGCAGTATTGTATCAGTCTATGTTAGTTCTCCCATGTATTCACCACCCCCGGGTGCTGGTTACGTTTTAGTTCTCATTTTGAATTATGTAGAACTATGTCATGTATTTAAAAAAGACTTCCGCTGGATTACTGTAATTGATAAAGGCTTCCACTATACATTGTTTAAAATTTCTAGTACATTGCATATTAGTACTATGATACAGGAATGATTAAAAAGGAAAAAGTAGGGACGGCCTTCGGGTCAGCCCCGCGATACGAAATCCGCATAGGGTGGGTTTCGGGTCGTGACAACCACCCCTATCTGTTGCAACCATGGTCTCCCAATTATGACATTGTAAGGAGATTTCATATTCAACACCATGTATTCTAAGATGGTGGTCTTCTGCCCTTCTCCCTCTCCTATAGTAGTAGGAAGGTCGATTCTTCCCAATGGGGTACTGAGATTGCCATCAAAGGCTGCCATCACGGCAGTAGTAGGCTTGATGTTGTCATGGTCCATCCCTATCTGTTTGAGTGGCTCATGAAGCAGTATGTTGACGGAGCTGCCAGTATCGACCAGGACTCTCCTGATCTCAAAATTGGCAATTTTGAGAGTGATGACGAGGGCATCACCGTGAGGGCAGTGTACCCCCGCTAGGTTCTGTTCGGTGAATTGGATCTCTGGTGCTGGCTTGAGCCTCTTTTCAACGTTGGAGATCTGCAATACGTTCGGGGCAGCTCTAGCCTCCCGAGCATATCTCTTTCTTGCCCTGTTGGACATTCCTGTAATAGGGGAGTCAGTATGGAGGATGTAGATGACATGGTTGTTCTGCCTCTAAGGCTCGTTTCGTCATTCCCTATGCTCCTGTCTCTGCTCGGGCCTCTGGTCTGGCCGTTGTTGAGGCTTGTCTTCTTGAGGGTTCTGCCTTCCGTCTTGCTTGATGAACTCCCAAAGACGCCCCTTCTTTATGAGCTGCTCTATCTCATATCGGAGGGTCCTGTATGTGTTAGTCGTATGTCCATGATCTTTATGGAAATTACAATACTTACTTTGGTCCCAAAGACTAGGATCTCCTTTGATTGGTTCCGGCCACCTCAGGTTTTCCCGATCTCGAATCTGCCGGAGTACCTGGTTCGGTGTAGTGTTCAAAGGAGTAAAGTTAGTGAACTCCCTTGGTCTGGAATTATACACAGCTTTGGGTGCTGTTCTCTTCTCTGGACTCCTGGCCCTCTTCTTGCTGGAGTCTCTTCTGTGGTCCTCTTTCTTGTGATCCTCCCTCTTCGGATTATCCCTCTGGGTCTATTCTTTGCCCTTTTGGGATGTGCAGTTGGCTTCTTCCAAGTTGATATACTTCCTGGCCCGATCCATTAATGTCACCATGTCAGCTGGAGAGCTCTTTGTCAAAGAGTCTCTGAAGCCACGCAAGTCCAGCAGTTAAGGCAGCTACAAGGAATTTTGGGCTGCAGTTGGTGATCTCCGTGAGTTCGGCATTGAAGCGCGCAATGTAGGCTCTGAGGGACTCCTCCTTAGTCTGCTTGACATTTAACAGGAATTCTGGTCCTTTTTTGAGCCTTCTGTTGGTCATAAACTTGCCCAGGAATTGTCTACCGAGCTCATAGAAGCTGGTAATTGAGTTCGGAGGGAGGTTATGGAACCATTTCAGAGCGGTTCCCTTCAAGCTGGTAAAGAAAGTCCGGCACATAAAAGCATCAGAGGCCCCGTGGAGGGCCATTGTATGTTGGTAGTGCGAGAGATGATCTCCTGGATCTCCAGAGCCATCGTACAGGGTGAACTTTGGCACCATGAACTTTTTGGGCCTTTCTTCTGACATGATGGCGTGAGTGAATGAGGTGGCAAGTCTTTCGAGCAACCTGGCCAACTCGTCTTGCTCTAGAGGGTTCTGGGGACCTCTCAAAGCAATTATTCGGTCCATAGACTCGGCAATTTCTTCTATCCTCCGCGGGTTTCTGAGTCTGACATCTTGTGAACCTTGCTTGACAGCCTCGGCTTCAGGGTAGTCGGGTTGAGTACGTCCCTCGAATAGAAGAGGGTTCCGAACCAGAGGGATTGGTGCTGCATGGGGATGAGGCTCTTGTGGTGCCGGATGTGCTCCCGAAGCCCTTGGAGTTGGGGCTCGAGTAGTGCTCTGGTAATGGACGTCAGGGACGAAGGCTGACGTTCCCCAGCCTGGAGCTGCTAACGGCTGTGGATCTCTGCCAACGCGGCCAACACCCTGGGGGTGCCCAGTTGGTTATTTGGAGCCTGCTTATGGGGCTCTCCATTCTCAGTAGTAATAGGGGGTTGTGTTCCCACAGCAATACTGACCGGCGGGTTAGGGGGACTCGTCCCTTGGTTCTATGTGAGCGTTGCCAATGTTCTAGTTATGGCAAGCAACTGTTCCTGCACCAGTTATTGTGTCGTTTGATGGATTCAATCTCTTGTCGCATGGGATCAACCGTTGGCCTCCTTGCTAGTGGAGCAGGCGGCCGACGTTGAGAGCTTTGCAGATTTTGAGTATTCTATCGCGGTCGGAGATTTGGGGCCATAGTTTTCCGGTGAGAAAAAAGACGAGTTGTGAATAGAGCACTTGGAGATTAGTCGATCCCATAGACGGCGCCAAACTGATGCTGCACTTTTCGACTCGCAATAAGTGTGGGCTCCGTGACCTGTAGAACACTCAAAAAGATGATAAGAGGACCACCGGATTGGCTCCAGCGATAGCCGCTCCGATGCTTAAGTAAGTAAACGAAATTGAAAAGACTGTATTGAAAGTCAAAGAATGAGCATGGAAAATAAAGCGTACCTTTAGGGTTTAATTTATAGATCGTGGCCTTCCTAAGTTGATTAGGATTCGATGTCATGAATATAGGGATTTGATCATCGGAGATTGCAGTTACCTTGTGGAGTATTGTGTCGTAGATAGAGATCATAATCATAGATAGTAGCTTCCTTATTGAAGACTGTTTCCGTGTTGAAGACTGTTTCCTTATTCCCTGCTTGGCAGTTGTTAAGGAAACCATAAGGTCGGAACCATATGAAATACCGAGTGAATATTTCCCAGAGCATAAGGTTTGGAGGATATGTGCATAAGAATGCCTTGGAGGCTCCGCCTGGACTGTATGACCGAATTTATCGACTCTGTAGGATATATATATATGAGAATGCCCTGAAGGCTGTCACTGCTCTGTATGACCGAGTTTATCGGCTTTGTATGATATATATATATATATATATATATATATATATATGAGAATGCCCCGAAGGCTGTGGCTGCTCTGTATGATCGAGATTATCAGCTCTATAAGCACACGTGTCTCAAGGTGATTGGTGTGTCTGTTTGTGGTATATCAGTTTCCCCAAATTTTTATTAAAAAAGTTTAACAATTAATAAACTACAGAGATAAAGTCTAACCCAAAATTCGACGGAAGAAATAAATTACATATCTCCTCTTATATTTCTTTCCTAATTTTTTATTAAAAAAACTAAACTACATATCTCTCCTTCAAATTTTTCCCTAAATCTTTATTAAAAAACTACAACAATTAGAAAAATAAAGTCTAATCCAAAGTTAAGAAGAAAAAAAATACTACACATCGTCTCCTGGTGAGAAAAATGAAAGTAGAATATATGACCTCCCACTTTAGAAAAATCATGAGTTACCAACCAATGTAGTCTAGTTGATGTAGGGAAAATATAATACTTGCCAATAACATGTATTTTTTTTTTTTAGAATCATTGTAAGATTCTTTAATTTTCAAATTTGAGCTTATCTCAAATTTGTTCTTTTAGATAAATATCTATTATTTTAATTATTTCCCATTCTAAATAGGAGTCTTTAATATATTAGAATTAGAATAAGTGTCATAACCCGAGACCTACCTTATGCGAATCTCGTGTCGCGTACCTGATCCGACGTTGCTTGTCGAACCAAGGGTCTCAACTTGCTACACAATCAGTGCTACTAACATGCAACTACTAAAATGCGGAATAAATAATTAAAAGTTGTATCTGATACATATAATGTTTACAAAGTGCGGAATAAAAAATTTCTTAATACAATTGTTCATCCCCAAGATGTGGATAACATGGGAGAGCTATAAGACTGTTTGTACTAAGTATTACACTGCAACTTCAAAGCAAATGTCCACCTTCTAGCTAGCAAACTCTATTGTTTGTCTTCTATATCTGTGCCTAAAAGTCAAATGTTGTGTAGTATCTGATGAGCCATGAAAACTCAGTAAGTAGTCCTTTACTTTGCCATGTGTACAAGGGTATAAAAGAATACTAGCCAGTCAATGAATAGATAACTCAATATCAAATGATAGAAGTCAAATAATAAGGAAATGATACTGCTATGCCATCAATATCATACTACTATAGTCATGAGCTATATCAAGTATGGAATGTAAGCACTGTACTGAAAGCTGTAAAATCTCATGATCATTCAATAAAATTTAACATGATCAAGCTATGAATATAAAAAATAAAAGATAGTGATATCAACTAAAATTGAGATGCTCTCGTGGGGCCCGGCTACCCCCTGAGCTAGTATTCAAATCAGCTCGGGCTGTATGAATACTGCTCTGTGTATATTGCAACTATACGTCCCATGCCTCGCATAGCGACGTAGTAAATGTTCCACTCGGAACCTGGACCCGAAGGTCATAAATAGCATCAAATGGAGATGTGACTGAGCACAAATCCGGCACTAATAATATATCAGGATCATGCTATCTTCCACAAAGAGTATAGTGGAATCATAACTGGTTCTAGGCAATCTGACGTAACAATAGTTTTCGAGGCTACGATTACTAGACTGTTTCGAATAAAACTGTCTGGCCCTCACGGCCCTAGGTACAAATGTGCATAAAGAAATATGTGCACAAGTGTACAATCATGATCGAGATATATATAGAAATCAATAACAATCTCCCACATTATAGCGCAATATCAATGTGGTTAAATAAACACTGGTGTGTATATACAGAGTATAATAGGCAATATATATACAAGGAACTATGACATGGCTTGGAATGTAACACATGCAGAGATCGGATTTTACTTACCTCTTTCTGTATTTGTCTAGAAGGTCAAAACCGCCTTCTTCTTGTATCTCGATATTCCTATGATTCAAGAAACTCATCTTAGTCTATATATATATATATATATCTATTTAATTCATGCTATTCATCAAATTTTATGTCTCTTTATTATTTATATCTCTTTTACTAGAATAAACTCTACTATTGAATCCAAAATGTCGAACAAAGTCGGTTTAGGCTTTCGCGGAATTCAATTCAAACTTCAGTACTAAAAAGGGCAAAACGGTCATTTTGCACTTTTACGATTTCTTACTTCTCGAGACCTCTTTTCACAAATTGGACTCTACGGTTGAGTCCGGAATGCTCAAAATAATAAAAATTCACTATTCTTTCATTTTTAATCGGAGTCCGTTTGATTACTTTTTGACTTAAGGGCATTTTGGTAATTTCCCTTTTAATTTAAATATTATTTTATTACTTGGGGTCAAAATCTAATTATCATAAGTTCTGGGTAAATTTATAATTATCATAATTTTCTATTCCAATTTGGAATAGCCAAACAATGGATAAACCCAAAACCTCGGATAGGCTATCCTCATTCCTATTTTAATTTATTATTTTTATGTCCAAACAGTCCCAAATCTTTAATTTTAAAATTTTAAAAATCATAAAATAATTGGTCTAACCCATTGATAGCTGGGCGGGTCAACCCGACCTGACCCGTGAACCAAAACACCAAGAAAGCCAACACGCACAACAGCGTGCAGCGCTGCCAGCCGTGCAGCTAGTCATCTTCTCCGGTGATGGCAGCTGGTTTCCGGTGACGTTTCGACGTCTAACCACTTGGGTCCTCTTTTACTCCTCATGGGCTTTCCATATCTACTCTCGAAATTTAGTTTGGATCACTGGAAGGCCTCGGAAAATGCAATTGCAGCCAGCTCCGGCGAGCTATCCCAACTTTCCGACGAACTGAATTTTCATTATTTCATGGCTTTTTAGCCATTGTTTTGAGCCCAAATTTTACTTATAAGTTGTTGCACTTATGGGCAACAATCTCCAATTCATAAAACGATTTAAAACTCGATGACCCGAAAATTTTCCTTCAAGTTTTAAATTAGTTTTTCTCACTTGTTTCTCAACCAAATGGGCTGCAGTTTTTTCCTAAATTCACCATTTTTCATGCTCTTTAAGACTATATCATTAAATCTATCATTCATGCTTGTTAAAAATTAAAATAGAATCTAACACCAACCTTATTATTTTTTTCACGTTTTTGCCCGTAGCTTTTCACTTCTATTCTTTCCAATTCTTCTTCTCTCGGCTGTTCTCTCTGCTCCACCGCCTCTTCTTTCTTGTTTTACACTACACACCTACATGCATTTATATATATATATATATATATATATATATATATATATATATAAACATGCCCCTTTTGTTGACCACTACACAACCACATATATATATACATAAACCTCCTGTTGCATGCTACACAACTACACACGTATACATATATAAAAATCTCTCTTTTCGGCTGCCTGCTTCTCCAGCCCCTTTAATTGACTTTCTATTTCTTTCTTTTTTCTTTTCTCTTTCTTGCTTGTTACTTCAACTAAATATTTGTAGGCATATATATAATATATTATACATATGAGACACATGATACTCAATGCATTGCCGACACCCTTTGCCATTTCTTTTCTATTCTTTTTCTGTTTCTTTTCTTAGTTTCTTTTCTTTCCTTTGATTCACTTGGTATTATACATATGCATTATATAATATATAAAATCACACCACTAACACCATACAACACGTTGGTGTAGGCTGCTCTTTTCTCTTTCTTTATTTCTACTTTTTACTTGTATGCTTATATATATATATTAATTGCATTATATATATATATATATATATATTTATACTAATACAAATTTTTATAAAATACATATATATATATACATAACCGTATATATATATATAATCTCATATATATATATATATATATATATATATCCTTGTATTTATTAAAATATACTGTGCACGTATAACGAGGCATATATTGGCCTACGTACACGATTCTCTGTACCTTTCGGGATTTATTGTACGGTACTACTAGATAGTCGGGATTATTTAAAACTCACTTCTCGTATTTTTAAACTGTATATTTCTAAATTAATGAATCGTATTATCTATCTCGAACTGCGTGCTTATTTCGTTACATAGCTTACTGTGATGGCTCAGGTTTATTTTGGTATTACCATCCTCGGCTCGGTTTACTCATACTTGGCTCATCTTAATCTTGAACTTCTCTGAAATTATAACTTCTACTAATTACCTCGGTAATTGTACTCGTCACTGTATATTACTCATTAAAATAATTTAGTATATCTTGGGGTCTACTATTCTCGGTCTGAATCGGTCTCGGTTTACTCTTGATATTATGATCATTGCTTGGTTAAAATTCGGTATTATTATTTGACTCTTTTTTTTGATAAAATGAAATTATTCTATTTATTCGGAACTCATGTTCGGTTACAGCTGTCATTACGCTACTCGACTCGACCTATCTCGATTTACGTGTACTTGACCGGGTCTACTCTAGTTTATGTACCATATCCTGGGTCGGGATATTACATTCTTACCTCCTTAAAAATAAGTTTGTCCCCAAACTTAGTGGTTCTAACTCCGGGGGTTCTCGTGGTTTCTTTTACATCGGGGTACAACTGAAACGGATGTTACACTAACTAGATAAAAATTTTCTGTTGAGAATCAAGTTTTACAGTCACTTCAAATCAAGTTTTACAGTAACATCAAATCATTTTTCTATTTTTCTAAAATTTCCAAGTGTATTTCAAAACCTTCATGTGAATCTCAATTCCTTTCTATGGTTCTTCCAGTTCTTCGTAAATTTAAGGCATCATCTGGTGAACAAAATCATGAAATTTCCTAAATAGGGTTTTAAAACTCTATTCATTAAGTCTACTAATATATATCTGGGGTATATTTCATTCTAATAGTATCACGCAGAACTCGAAGAGTTCACACTAGTTCCTAATTATCATTCTTTTATAATAGACTTGCCATTCAACTAATTGTTCCTTGACCTCAAGTCATCTGTTTAAGAATATCTGTGTCCTTGGTCTATATTTCATGTGTTCTGTATCTACTACTTAGTCAGGCACTTTGTTCTTCATAGGATACCGATTATCACGTGCAATGACACGCGCGATAAATGCACGGCCCAAAAGTACGCCACCGCCCACCATAATCCCACATATGCCCCCCTAATTGACCCACAATCGCTTGTCTCTCACACTTGAAACTTGGGCCGTGTCATAACAAGACAACCTATTAAATAACTAATTGGCTTCTTAATTATAAAAAAAAAAATATTATTCAATGCTATTTTTTTAAAAACATATTAAAGAATTCTTAAAATAAAATACTCAACCTACAAAATTCATAATTTTTTTTTTTTTTTTTGTCTATCTAAAAGGTCCAAATAAAGACTTGTTATTATAAAAAAAAGTCAAGTCATATTAACTTGATTAAAAATATCAATAATTATGCTAAAAAAATTACATTTTAAATTGTCCAATAATAAAATCTAAAAGATAAACCTAATTAATTATGTTAATTATGAGACTATTTTAGTCTAAACGGTCATATTTTTTTAGCAAAATTAAGGTGAAAGTATATAATTAGACTTTTGTAGTAAATTTTTTTTTTTTTTGAGTCTTTTATATAGAAAAAATTTAATATGAATTTTTTGAAATGAATAATTTATTTCAAGGAGATCTTAGCTTTTATTTTTCTTCTTTATTTTTCCTATACTACTATGGGACACTCTAACTACGTGAGGGGTAAGAACTAAGAACACACAAATTATTAAGAGAGTAGATCGGAGGCAGAGCTAATATTTATACTTAGTTCTTTAAGAAGCATTAGCTATTGTGAAGGTTTGCAAATGGTTATTATTTTCCAACTAGGGCTATTCTATTTGGTAACTCGTGATCTCTGGGTTCTATTCTCACTTTTTTTATTAGGAAGAGATGTATAATTTATTTATTTATTTTAACTTTGAACTGAATTTTATCTCTGTACTTGTTACAGTTGTTGATTTGTTAGACTTTTCACGATCCAAAATTGAGGAATAATTGTATGATACAACTTCGGTTCCCAAAAAAAATAAAAATTAAATGGCTATTACTTAATAATGGTCCCAATTATCTGTCAAGAGGAATGTACTAAATACAAACCTAATTTTTAATTAGTTTTTACGTGCAAAGACTTATTCTTAAATTCAAATCATACTTTTACACATGACAGTTCAAATATTTTACTATTACACAAAATAATGGTCTCAATCTACTCATATTAAAGGAATCTAGCAGAACAAATTATTGCAAGATGGGCCCTATGCTGGGTTAGGCTTGAGCCCAACTCAAATTCTTCTTCAAGCCCAACTCATTTATGGCAAGCCGGGCCCTATGCTGACCCAACTCAAATTCTTCTTCAGGCCCAACTCATTTTTTTTTTTTATTACTGTTATGTTAAAGAAAATCAAAATAAATTTTTGATACACTAGAAAAATGGCTTTTTCGAAAGTCATCACTCATTAAAGAAATAGGATCCTTGTGATCTTGTTTATCATATTACGTATATATTATTAAATAATTAAATAAGTAGCATAAATTAAAGGTACCTTGAAAATTGAAAAAGTATTGAAATTAGCCATGTCCATGTATCACATAGCCCACCACATACACATACATATATACACGCGCACACACACACACACGCTTTCTATATGCAAATGTAAGAGGGCCAAATGCAATAATGATGAAGGATAAATATGAAAGGGCCTCCTCCCTCTTTTTATGAATCTTTTCAGCAAAGATTCTCACAATGGTCAAAAACCAAGTGGTGTTTTTTTTTCTTTTCCCTTTCAATAGAGACTTTGAGCTTTAAAAACTGCTTATACATTGTATGAGCTACATCTTTAATGATCAAGGGACCACTTGTTGGAGCCGCCATAGACTAGTATTTACATAACTTTTTCTTCCAACAAGTATTATGGTCCTCATTTGTTCTTTTTTTTTTTTTTTTTTTTTCATTTTTTCTTAATTATGAAAGTTAATTAGGACTATAGGATGTCTCTGGGATCAGGATCTTTTCCATTATAATTTTCTTTTTCATTTTTTCTTAATATGACCTTAGATGTACATCACATCATGCATATATTATAAAATAGTAAATGATGCGTCATGCATCCAATATAGCTTGAGAGAAATTATGCAAAAAAGTAATAAGTAATTCAGAGTAGCCATGTTCCCGTCTCTCAAGTGTCTCTAACTTTGCAGCTTATGAGAAAGACTGAAAGAGGAATAATAAGTTTCTGGTATTTGAATGACAAAATGGAAAGAAAGACTAGATACAATGCAAAAGTAGATCTTTGACAAAGGGAGAGAGTGTGGATAAGTGAATTCAAACTTGAAGTAGTAATAACCAAAAAGGGGTCTTTAAAAGATTGTTTTGAATCAATCCACTCTGTCATGAAGTTTATTGGTACAATTAAAGTCTCATATAGTTTGTTGGTCTATTATGTTTCTTTCACTTTACTTCTTTTTTAGCTAAAGGCCAAGATCATTTGGCTGACATTAAGTGTGAGACCATGCCAAATTAAAAGTGGGTTCTAGGAAGATGCTCAGAATATATTGGTCAAACTAATTTAAAGGTAGACTATCTTGCTCAAAACTTCTCACTAGTTGAGAACTTCATCTGGCTCTGTGTGTGTACAAGAAGCCCGCAAGTCAGGTGGAATTGATAAAAATGAAAAATGTAGGGTTTTATTAGAAGAATAATGCTACATGCACCTGAAAAGTTACTGAATTGGTTCACATATTGACATAAATTATCATAACTCTTTTTTAAAATGTAAATAAAAGAATAAAATAATTTATTAATGTCAAAAATACCCTTTATACATTAGCATGTAAATAAAATTAGGCAACTAAATTCGGTATAGCAAACATTTCTCTTATTGCATGAGTAGTGTTAGTGGCAACCAAATTAAGTATGTAAAGGCAATGACATTAGTTTTGGTGAGGGCTAAAATCAAGGGCCAAAAAATCAAAAACCCAAAAAAGAATGAATGGTTCTTGATGATATGGAAGGAAAAAAGAATAAATATACAAACAACCAAATTAAAATAAAAGGAATGAATATATAAGCTATGGTATTATGAACTTGACTGACCAGAGAGTAAAATTCAAAAGAAATTTTAGCCAAAAAGAGAGTAAAATTCAGAAGAGTTTATTGGCAATCGTATTTTTTAGAACATCCACCTCCCTTTCCAATCACTCAGGTCACTTTTCATTGAAGAAAGTTGTTTTCCTCTTTCGGTTTGTCTAACGACAACAAATTCAAACACAGTTTGGTGTGCATCGGGATCATTCATCATTACTTGAAGTCGTTGTTTCGAAAAAAAATTATACATTGATCTAGCGCATAGATATACATTGAAGCTATTTCTAATTAGGTTCAGGAGGGACCTGGCGAACAGGCAATTAAAGCATGCTGCATGGTCAACCCTTGCCTATCAAAAGTAGTTGTAAGATGCTTTTTCTGTTATGTGAAAGCATTTACACATATAGAGAGAGATAGAGACGGTAATGTACCCTCCAAGAGGAATATCTTAACCCTACAATGATACTTTCTTGGAACAGGGTTTAGAAAATATCCACTCATTTTAGATTTCTGTTAATTTTTTTCTTTGCCGTCGTTGTCACTATGTAATACCCCGACCCGAGAACATCGGGTAATGAGGCACGTTTTACGAGATTATGAAAAATGAGTGTAAATATTAAGCCCTTAAGAATATGATAAATTAATTTAATATAATTAATTTATTAATATGAGAAATTAAGTATTTGTTATAATTAATATAAAATGTGATGATTAATAAAATATAATTGAATAACTAATTTATTAGTTAATTAAACATAAGAAATTAATTAAGTGTGTGTATATATATATATATATGTGTGTGTGTGTGTGTGTGTGTGTGCATGGAACCGTGAGTGTAGGTGTGTGTGTGTGTGTGGTATATTATATATATATATATATATATATACATGGAGACAAGGAGGTATGGTGGGAAGTGAGAGGAAGTAAGGTGCCTATGTACAACATATGTATAATATATGTTGTTAGGTGAAGGGGAATGAAAGAAGGCATGGCCAAATCAGAAAGTGGGGCTGATTGAGATAGGGTATGGGGGTGAAAAGAAAGGAGTTGGTGATGGCCATTGATATGAATACATATGCATATATGCATATATTAGATACACACAAAAAGACAGAAAAAGAGGGAAAGAGAGAGACAGAGAGACAGAGAGAGAGAGAGAGAGAGAGAGAGAACTCGGAAGAGGAGAAAGGAGAATCAGGGCAAGAGGAAGGGAGAAAACAGTGAGAAAAGGTAAGAAATATCCAAAATTTTAATGTTTCTCTCTCTAGAATTATGAAGTATTAGGAACTGTTTCTAAGTTGTATAGAAACATATGATGCTTAATATATGTTTAGAAGTGTGTCAAGTATGATTTTTGGTCTTGAAAGCATCTAAGAAATGGAAACCCATAAGCTATGGCCATTGGAGACCTTGCTCATGGCAGGTCTGAACCGATTGCTTCTAAACCCGATTTGGCTTATCAAGGCTTCAAATGGACTCCACAAACATGCCAAAAACCTATAACCGCGACCAAAAATCACAAGAAATGACCTCCAAACATTGACTTGCAGGTACAGGTTTCAAAACCCAACCTCACAAATCTACCTTTAAGTCCATTTTTTTGAATGGGAAATGAAACCCCATGAAGAGGGGATCAAAACAAGCTAGACCCCATGAAAAATCACCAAGAAATGAGCATGAACGACCCATGTACAGGTCTGGTTATCGCGACCTAAACCGAGCCTCTAAGATAAACTCGAAGCTCTAAATCAATGTAGAAATATGCTAAGAAGTATTAGGAAGTGTTTGGGAAAGAAAACAGGCAAAAAGGGCCCTCAAAACATCACGAAATTTGACTGTAAGAAACTAGGGTTTACGGTGAACATTAAACTGTGTCATAGGTTAAGAGTACGAGTTAAGTTAAGTATATATGAAATTATGAAATCGTTTTAGGATCTAATACGATTTAAGCATAAGTTAAGGAATATTGAGATGATATTGCAATGAATGTGAAGTTGATGAGATGTTTATGAATTGTTCTTAGGAACTACAAAGGAAGTGGGAAAGCGCATTATTAGCACTAACCCTAAGGGACCAAGGTGAGTAACCCTATGTTCGAAGTGGAGATTTAACTCCATGGATTTGAATAATGTTCTAAGTTATGGGAAGCACTTGAATTTCAAATTCAGTTTCTAATTACGATTCCTGTTTTTAAATTGTTCTGATATGACATGCTGGTTAAATGTTTTTATAGTCAATTCTTTTCTTGGAAATATTTAGCATGTCCGGTTTAAATGCAAATCTCTTTAAATATTCTGAATTGGATTATTTCAAGTATTGAAGCCCTATCGCAGAAATTGCATATTTCATGTTTTAAATACTCATGAAAAGTATCTATTGAAGTAGCCATGTGATAAATGCTTTACAAGATAATAATAAGCACATAGGTAGGTCTTGGGTTGTACGGAACTCAATGGGCCTATCGTGTGCATCAACACATAGTCAGGATTTTGGGTTGTACGAAACTCAATTGACTTGTCATATGTAATGCCTGGTAGCAGGATCTAATCCCACAGGTAATGAGATATCTCCACGTATATGTAAAACGGGAGTCTGGTTCGAAACGGATTCCACTAATGAAAGAGATAAGTCGACAAATGAGTTTGAAAATGGAAGCAGGTTTTACCCTCATTTTCAATATGCATATGTTTTGAGTTTTATATACTCTATTTAAGAAATACATGTTATGTTATATGTTTTGAAGTATATAAAGAAGTATATGTTAGCTTGAATACTTTAAATGTTTCAAAGCTATCTGTTTTATGAAATGCATATGTTTTGAGTTATATACTCTATTTGACGAAGTACGAGTTTAGCTTGAATACTTTAAATGTTTCGAAGCTATCTGTTTTAAGAAATGCATATGTTCTATGTTCAATTATACGAGCAATTGGCAATGAGTGTTTACAAAATCTTATGTACTAAAACCACTACTAATTGAAAACCCCATGACGAATACTGGAATTGCTCACAAGCTTAGATTAGCTTACCCGGACTTTGTTGGGATCCCCCTTTCAGGTGATTGACAATAGGGCTGATTGGAAGACGATGAGGATGAGCCTAGCTGTTTTTGGAAGGGATATCTAAGTAGTTCTTTTGTTAAGTATCATAAACTTAAGTTGTAACCTTTGTTTTAGTAAGGTAGTGAATTGTTATGTATTAAGCCCCAAGGGGCAGCTGAACATGTATCCACTATAAAAACCTTTAAGTTTTTAGTTATGCTCTGAATGTATGATCATGTGTACCATTGTGAATAGCGGCAGTATCGGACGGATGTGCAAATTTTAAAATGAGAAAAGAAAAGAAAAAGTTTTTCACGCTTCCGTAACCACATGAAGCACATCTATTCAGATACCGCGCCTTGTCCCGAGGCCTCCGGGTCTTGGGGCGGCGGTCGCGAACCGGTAATCCGCCTAGGGTGGGTTTCGGGTCGTGACACACTAGCCCTCTCTTACGTTAGAAAATTTAGATTATATCATACAATCATGACAGCGCATGGAGTATCTATATCTATATAGTATAACAACATAATTTTATAATTTAATTTTGTGAAAAAAGCTTGCTAACATGATGCTTGTTAGAAATAATGAATTTTGAGAATAATTTTTTGGTCATCTTTGAGTTAAAATTATAGTGGGTCTCAAACATTAATTTTGGTGGGTCTATATAAAAATGTGTTCTCTTCCATGGAAAGATTAAGATCATATATTGGGTTGCTCAAAACCATTAAGGAGTGAATGAGAAATTGCCTCTAAACATCACTACTTGAAAATAGTGACAAAAGCTTTAAACTTGTAAAAAAACTTGTGTCCCACATAGGATAGATACAAGGCTTTTAAAGAGTATATATACAATTACTTTGAAAGAAGGTTTAAGCTCTAAGGGGCACCTAAGTTTTATGGAAGGGGCAGGACCTAGCAGATGCTTGGTTCACCACACGCGCACGCGCCATTGCCCCAAACCGAACCGGGTCGGGTTTAGGCCTTGGCCCGTTGTGTATATATCTTTTTAGGTAAAAATTATTTAAATATTTTTCCAAACCGCGTCGTTGCCCCAAACCGAACTGGGTCGGGTTTGGGCCTTAGCCAGTTGTGTATATATCCTTTTGGGTAAAAATTATTTAAATATTTTTTCAAAACGCTGCCATTTTTGTCATTGTTAGAAACAGTCCAAAACGTTGTCGTTTAGTTACTAGGATAATTAAATCTAACGCAAACAGTCCAAAACGCTGTCGTTTAGTTACTAGGATAATTAAATCCAACGTCGTCGTTTAGAAATAGCATTAGGCTTTGGGCACGAAGGACTCTATATAAACACCACTGCACTTACCATTCAATTATCGAATTTTTTCTTACATTCTCTGTGTCATTAATCATAAAGTCTGAGAGAGTTTAAGTCACTAGTTTTGGTTCGCGAGACACGTAGTTGCAGTGCTTAACATCTGCTTGTACGTGATCATTGTATCCTAGAAGACGTACGACTAAGAGCTCATAAACACCACTGCAAGGGCCATAATTCATCTCAAGAACATTGTGTAAAACACAAGCCTTGATCACTGTTTCAGTTTCTACGAATTCCATAACCATTGTCCCAAACCGAACCGGGTTGGGTTTGGGCCTTGGCCCGCTGTGTATATATCTTTTTGGGTAAAAATTATTTAAATATTTTTCCAAAAATGTGTCGCTGCCCCAAACCGAACTGCGTCAGGTTTGGGCATTAGCCCGCTATGTATATATCTTTTTGGGTAAAAATTATTTAAATATTTTTTCAAAACATTTCCATTTTTGTCATTGTTAGAAACAATCCAAAACGCTGTTGTTTAGTTACTAGGATAATTAAATATAACACAAATAGTCCAAAATGCTTTCATTTAGTTACCAGGATAATTAAATCTAACGTTGTCGTTTAGCGATTGCGTTTGGCTTTGGGCGCGAAGGACTTTATATAAACACCACTGCATTTACCATTCAATCATCAAATTTTTTCTTACATTCTGTGCATCAGTAATCATAAAGTTTGAGAGAGTTCAAGTCACTAGTTTTGATTCGCCAGACACGCAATTATAGTGTTTGACATCTGCGTGTATGCGATCATTGTATCCTAGGAGACGTACGACCAAGAGCTCATAAGCACCACTGCAAGGGCTATAATTCGTCTTAAGAATATTGTGTAAAACACAAGCCTTGATTACTATTTTAGTTTCTGTAAATTCTGTAACCATTGTCCCAAACCGAACCGGGTTGGGTTTGGGCCTTGGCCCGTTGTGTATATATCTTTTTGGGTAAAAATTATTTAAATATTTTTCCAAAATGTGCCATTGCCCCAAATCGAACCGCGTCGGGTTTGGGCTTTAGCCTGCTATGTATATATCTTTTTGGGTCAAAATTATTTAAATATTTTTTCAAAATACTTCCGTTTTTGTCACTGTTAGAAACAATCCAAAACGCTGTCATTTAGTTACCAGGATAATTAAATCTAATGAAAATAGTCCAAAAAGCTATAATTTAGTTACCAGGATAATTAAATCTAACGTTGTCGTTTAGCGATTGCATTTGGCTTTGGGCGCGAGGGACTCTATATAAACACCACTGCACTTACCATTCTATCATCAAATTTTTTCTTACATTCTGTGCGTCAGTAATCATAAAGTTTGAGAGAGTTTAAGTCACTAGTTTTGATTCGCCAGAAACGCAATTATAGTGTTTAACATCTGCGTGTATGCGATCATTGTATCCTAGGAGACGTACGACCAAGAACTCATAAGCACCGTTGCGAGGGCTATAATTCGTCTTAAGAATATTGTGTAAAACACAAGCCTTAATCACTGTTTCAGTTTCTGCAAATTTTGTATGTGTTCTTGTTTAGTTTCCATTACTATTTCCTTATACTGTAAAATAGTTTTCTATTTTCAGTTTTAGTCTTTGCTTTGAAAAGTCTTATACTGTGGTGTTTTAGAACAACATTCTCTGTATTTGGTTTTTCTTTCTTTTTTGTTTTTTTTTCAAGAACAAAATCTTGTTTCATAAAAAAAAAATAGTTTTTGTTTTATTACAAAACTGATTTATATATATATATACATTAATTAACAATCTTAAGACGAATTATCCTATATATACATATATATATATATATATCAGTATATACAACAAAAATTTTGCAGCATCTCATACTGCCAATTGAAAAAATTCAGAACTGAAGAAAAAAAAAGAAAAAAAAATAATTTTGCTGCTTGTATTTCTGTTTATTATAGAAATTTAGTTCTTTATTTTATTTAATTAAATTAAAGATTGCTTCATTATTTTAGTAATCTGTTTAAATACAGATTTAAAGTTCATTAACCTTTTTTTTTTTTATAACTTTGTGATATCAGTCTAAATGACTACTGCAAGTACTCCTGTTGTCATGATCTGCAACCCACCCTCTGCAGATTAAAAGACCGCAACCATCCGACTCGGACCTTTCGCCGAACCAGACCTAATTATCCTGTTACACTATCATCAGTGCAACTAATATGTAACCACATACATCATCATATATTAACATAGCGAAAAATAATAAAGAAAAAGGGTTACATGTACGTATCAATCTACTAATACAAAATATAGCCTATAAAATTTCTAATACATCATTTTGTCCCCAGGACGTGAATACATGGGAGTGCTACAAGACTGTACTACTATTACCATTACTTGCCAAAAATGTCCAACCTATAGTTGCAGCCTCCTACGGTCTGTCCTCCGTGTTAGTCCCTGAAAATCAAACATGTAAGTTTGGAGTGAGCTAAACTAAGCTCAATAAGTAAGTCTCCTACTCTGTCGTGTGTATAGGATCTGGATAAAATTGAATAATTCCAAGTAACAAGGATATAGAATGAATAAGATAGTCAGTAAATATTATAGCAACAATCATAGCTCATCAATGAATATCAAATGATCAGGAATACAGATGATAATCAAAGAACATCTAGTCTGAAAGGCAACATCATATGCTACAGTCAAAAGCTGTCAAATACATTATCATAGTATGTACGCAATAAAAACTGTGCAAGTACATGATCATCCATACAAGAACATGATCATATTATGAATCACAATAAATAGATAGTGATGTCAAAACTGGTGGATGCGATCAACTACGGGGCCTAGCATACCTCTATGTGCATAAGGCACTGAGCTCAATAATGTAAACTGCATCCTCTAGGACTGGTGTCATGCACTATGCCTCAACATAGCCATGATGGAAACTGGTCCCCTTCCTCGAGATGTGACCCCTTCCTCGGGTCATACTAGGCATCTAGATGGAGTTTGTGACTAAGTACAAATCTAGCACTGATAAATATCAAGATTGTCACGCCCCGAATTTTCATAAACCCAGGGAGTGAGTGAGAATAATGAAATAAAAGAATTTAATTAACATATTTGTTTTTAATTAGCTTTTACTTGTTAATTTTCAAGATCTTGTCTTAAAATGGCTTAAAGTGTAGGCTAAACATAGCCTAAAATAAAGACAAAGTATAGTCAAGGTTGGTGGCCCAATATGGCCTAAATAAAGGTCAAATATTTTCCTAAGTAATGACCAAACATGGTCCCAAAAGGTTACCAAACATGGCTTAAAAGAGTAGTTAAACATGGCCCAAAAGGATGGCCAAACATGGCCTAAAGATTGGCCAAACATAGCCCACAACAAATGGCCAAGGGCTGGGGCAAGGGGGTGCTGGGGGGTTGAGCGCACAGGGGTGCTGTGACACGCAAGGGGGGCACAGGCACGAGCGTAAGGGGCATGGCATGGGCTCATGGCAGGCGCACGGGGCGCGCGGCATGGCTGGCTGATTGACTGGTTTATTATAGCAACAGTGTATGTAACGACCCTGACCTCAATGGCATGATATTGTCCGCTTTGGGCCTTCCGCCCGCACGGTTTTCTCCTGGCGATGGGCTTGCCCCACCCCAAAACGCGTCATACCATATGGGGACCAGTTCGCACTTATGAATAACTTCCCCTTCCTTCCCTAGGCGATGTGGGATTCCCTCTCCCCTCCTTTGGCTCGCTGTCCGCAGCGAGGTTCTGGGCCCTCACATTTCCGACTGGGTCGGGCTCTGATACCACTGTAACGACCCTGACCTCAATGGCATGATATTGTCCGCTTTGGGCCTTCCACCTGCACGGTTTTCTCCTAGCGATGGGCTTGCCCCACCCCAAAACGCGTCATACCATATGGGGACCAGTTCGCACTTATGAATAACTTCCCCCTTCCTTCCCCAGGCGATGTGGGATTCCCTAATGTAATATCCGGACCCGGGATACCGGGTCATATGGCATGCATTACGAGGCAATGGAAAAAGTTGTGTAAAGGTATTTACACTAAAGAGGAAAATTGATTAATTAAATAATTAATTAATGTATGATATTGGAATATATTTAATTGTTAAAATTAAATATAAATAAGCACACATATACACACATTATGGTGTATTGTGTGTGTATATTATAAAATGTGTATAAATATGTATATATATAAATACATGTATACAAGGAAGAATATCTATATATATAATGTATATACATGTGAACAGTGTGTGAATAGTGCAGTGTGTGTGTGTGTCGGCTAGTGTGTGTTTCTTCACATGAAAGTGTGTGTATTATATTATATGTATATATATATGAAATATCTTACAAAAATTTAATGTAAAGTGGAAAAGAGAAAAAACAAAATTTATGAGAAGTGAGGGCTAGTGTAGGGCTACAATCAGAAAGAAGAGAGAGAGAACAGTAGAGAGAGAAAATGAGGAGAGAGAGAGGTCGGTTTCTTCCTTTATAAGACAAACCCAAAACATGCAAAGCATGTTGTTCTCTCACGAAAGAAACCAAAGGAAGGGAACCTGATGAGTAAAGAAGAAGGGTTTTAGAGCAAGAAAGAAAGAGAAATCAGTGGTGAAAGGTAAACCCACCAAAACTTTTTAAATTCTCTCTCTAGAATTTCTCTAAGTATAAACTGATTTAAAGCTTTCATTTTATAAATATGATGTTTAGAACACATTCTAATCATACCTAGCATGAAATTTAAGCTTAAAGACACCTAAGATTACAAGACCCATAAGCTACGGCCATGGATGGACCTTGCTCAAGCAGGTCTGAAACCGTGATGATTAAATCATGTTTGGGTTATTGTGTAATATCCCGACCCGGGATACCAGGTCATATGGCACGCATTACGAGACAATGAAATAAATTGTGTAAAGGTATTTACATTAAAGAGGAAAATTGATTAATTAAATAATTAATCAATGTAAAATATTAGAATATATTTAATTGTTAAAATTAAATATAAATAAACACACATATGCACACAATATGGTGTATTGTGTGTATATTATGAAATGTGTATAAATATGTATATATATATATATATAATTACATGTATACAAGGGAGGATATATATATATATATATATAAATGTATATACATGTGAACAGTGTGTGAACAGTGCAGTGTGTGTGTGTGTGTCGGCTAGTGTGTGTGTCTCCATGTGATGGTGTGTGTGATATATTATATATAATATATATATGAAATATCTTGCAAAAATTGAAGAGAAAGCTGAATAGAGAAAAAGTAAAATTAATTGGTGTAAGAGAATCAATTGAGAGGTGAAGGGTTTCGGCCATGAGGTCATGAGGAGATAGAGAGAGAACAGTAGAGAGAGAGAGGTCGGTCACTTCTCTATAAAATCCCAAGCATGCAAACCATGCTTTCTTCTTGCAAAAGAAACCAAAAGAAGAAGAACTGAGAAGCTAAGGAAGGACTCAAAGCAAGAAGAAAGGGAGAAAACCGAAGGAAAAAAGGTGAGAGAACACAAACCAGTATTTTCTCTCTCTAGAATTTCTCTATATATAAACTGATTTAAAGCTTCCATTTTCTATATATGATATGTAGGACATATTTAGACTCGATTATCTATGGATTTTGAGCTTCAAACCACCTAAAAATATGAAACCCAGTTAGGACAGCCATTGAAGACCTTGCCCATGGCAGGTCTGAATCAACTTCCTTTAAACTTGTTTTGGAGTATCAAGGCTTCAAGAAGAAGCCATGAAGGTTATAAAAACGTGTGACCGCGACCAAAAATCACAAACAATGGCCTTCAAATAATGAGTTGCAGGTTACGGGTGTAAGACCCAATCCTTTTAACTTTGTGTTAATTTGATATTTAAGAACGAGATATGGATCCCCATGAAGAGGGGATCATAACAAGCCAAAGATCATGAAAAACCATCAAGAAATGAACCTATACGACCAAAATGACAGTTCGGATTATCATGTCCAAAACCGAACTTATGAAAGGGTTTTAAAACCTAAAATGAATGCCAAACGATTTGTATATACCTTGGGGATAATTTGGGACCAAAACAGTAGAGATTGGCTGTGTACAAATGCACGAAATAGGAAGAAATGGATTCAAAAATTAGGGTTTTTCAGTCGGGTCTCGTGGGGAAGATGAAGACGAGTCAACTCGTTTTTAAAAATGGGGCTGAGTTGACTCGGACAGGTGGCAGCCTCTGGGCTTGCCACCGATTAATTAGAACGGCGTCGTTTTGGAATGTCGGTTAATTTAAATGAGAACTAGGACTGACGTCATCATGACATCAGCCACATGTAATAAACCGGATAGACCGGTTGGGTTACCACTGAACCAGACCGGTTCACTTATATTTTAACTGAACCCTTTGGTTTTTCTAAATTAATTAAAATGAAATAAACCAATACTTTTGGTTATTACGGATTGACCCCTGGGCTTTAGAAAAATATACTGAGGCCCAACTGAGGGAAAATTTATGCATTTAGACCCCTGGAAAAATAATTAAATAATTAATTTAATTATTTAATAAATGAGGTTAAATTACTATTTTGCCCTTGTGGCATAAATAGAGCAAAAGAAGTCCAAATTAAACATATGAATAGTGTAATTTTACTATTTTGGACATTCTGAGATCAATGGTAGGGTCCGTTTTACGAGACGGGGCCTAAAAAAATAAATACACAAAGGGGTAAATGACCAAAATACCCCTTGACCAAAATTTACAAGTTATTAGTATATTCTTACTATCTTGGACCTTCTGAGTCCAATGGTGAGGTCCACAACACGAAATGGAGTCCCGAAAAATAAAGACACGTAAAGGGGTAAAAAGACCAAAATACCCCTGGTACCCCTAAAGCCAAAATGAAATCAGAGAAGGTCTAAATTGACTTTCCTTGACATCCCGGACTCAAAAATGGAGTCCAAATTACGAAACGAAGTACAGAAAAATATGACACGTAAAACGGTAAATGACCATTTTGCCCTTTTACATATAACAGTCCGAATTAAATGTTAGGAAAGCCTAAACAGACTTTCTTCGACACTCCGAACTCAATGGTAGAGTCTATTCGACCAAAAAGAAATGTCTAAAGAAAAAGACATAAAATTTGATAAATAGAATCTGTTAGATGACTATGAACTGGAGTAATGCCAAAGTACTAATACTAAGGCAAGTACGAGAAACGAAATACGAAAAGACACAACACGTAAACATGTCAAATAAATAACTTTAAATTAAAGTTAATGGAACTCCCAGAAGAGTATAAATTGAAATAAATTCAATTTCTAACACATTAAACTATGTCATAGGTTACAAGTACGAGTTAAATTAAATACCTATGAAATTATGAAATCGTTTTAGGATCTAATACGATTTAAGCATAAGTTAAGGAATATCAAGATGATATTACCATGAATGTGAAGTTGATGAGGTGTTTATGAATTGTTCTTAGGAACTACAAGGAAAGTGGGAAAGCGCATTTTTAGCACTAACCCTAAAGAATCAAGGTGAGTAACCCTGTGTTTGAATTGGAGATTTAACTCCATGGATTTGAAAAGTTTTAAATTCAAAGATGTGAAGTATTTGAAGTTTCAAATTCAGTATTTACATGATTCAGCTTTTAATTGCACTGTTTTATAACTCAATATGACATGCTTAGTGATTGGTATTTATCATAGTTTTCTTAAAACATATTTCAGCATGTCTAAAGTTTTAAATGCCAAATTATGTTAAATATCCTGAATTTGATTATTACAAGTATTTGAAGTCCTATTGTAGAAATTATACATTTCATGTTTTAATTATTCATGAAAGTATTTATTGAAGAAGTTATGTGATAAATGTTTTACAAGATAAATGGTACTAAGTACCACCCTATGTGATGTTGAAATCCTTCGGGATTCAACAGTAAATGCCCGGTAGCAGGATCTAATCCCCCAGGCAAATGAGATCGACAGTATTGGCAGTAAAATGGGAGTTTGGTTCGAAACAGATTCCACCTAATTAAAGAGAAAAGATGACAAGTGATTTTGGAAATGGAAGCAGGTTTTACCCTCATTTTCAAATACATATTTATGTGATTTAAAGTTTATATATTTATCTGATAAAGTACGAGTTCTGCTTGGATATCTTAAATGTTTCCAAGTTATTTGAAATGCATATGTTTTGAGTTATATACTCTATTTATCGAAGTACGAGTTTAGCTTGAATACTTTAAATGTTTCAAAGCTATCTATTTTAAGAATGCATGCACTTTGTATTCTAAATTGTATAAGCAATTGGCAGTGAATGTTTTACAACCCTTATGCACTAAAAACCACTGCTAATTGAAAACCCCATGACGAACACTGGAATTGCTCACAAGCTTAGATTAGCTTACCCGGACTTTGTTCGGACCCCCCTTTCAGGTGATGCAGCAGACAGGGTTTTAAGGACTACAACGATGAGTCTAGCTATTTTTGGAAGGATCTGTTAAGTAGTTCTTTTGAAGAACTTATGAACACTAGTAGTATATTTGTATTAGTAAACAATGTAAGGATGTGTAATAAGCCCTCAGGGCAACTGAATATGTATTGTATAAATGTATGAAGTCTTTAAGTTTTAGTTATACTCTGAATGTGTAACCATGTATGCTATGTATGGAAACAGCAGTATCGGACGGATGTACCTAATTTAAAAATGAGAAAAGAAAAGAAAAAAGTTTTTCACGCTTCCGCAATCTTGTGTAGCACATCTATTCGATACCGCTGCAGATGCGAGCCTTGTCTCGGGGCCTTCGGGTCTCGGGGCGGCGATCGCGATCCGGTAATCCGCAGTGGGTGGGTTTCGGGTCGTGACATATTGGAACCTCAACTAGGCTCCAAGAGAGTTTTAAAAACCTACACCCGCGACCATAAAGCTCAAGAAATGGACCCCCTACGGTGACTTGCAGGTTACGGGTCTTACAACCCAACCCTTTAAAACTTAGTTTAAATCAACACTAAGGAATGAAAACTGGATCCCCATGAAGAGGGGATCATAACAAGCCAAAGATCATGAAAAACCATCAAGAAATGAACCTATACGACCGAACTAACAGTTCGGATTATCACCTCTTAAACCGAAACAAAGAGTTCGTCTTGAACTCTAAAACAAATGCCAAATTGGTCCTTCATGCCTTAGGAGCAAAATGGAACGAAAACAGTAAGGATCCATGGATCCAAACTGCACGAAATAGGAGAAAAAGGGATTCGGGAATTAGGGTTTTCAGTGGGTTCTCGTGGGGAAGACGAAGACGAGTCAACTCGGGTTCTAAAATAGGGCTGGGTCGACTCGGACAGGTGGCAGCCTCTGGGCTTGCCACCGATTAAATGCAACGACGCCGTTTTGAGTGTCGGTTTAAATTAAATGAGACCTAGGGCTGACGTCATGATAATGTCAGCCACATGTAATAAACCGGATAGACCGGTTGGGTTACCACTGAACCAGACCGGTTCACTTATATTTTAACTGAACCCTTTGGTTTTTCTAAATTAATTAAAATAAAATAAACCAAGACTTTTGGTTATTACGGATTGACCCCTGGGCTTTAGAAAAATATACTGAGGCCCAACTGAGGGAAAGTTTATGCATTTAGACCCCTGGAAAAATAATTAAATAATTAAATAATAAATTTAATTATTTAATAAATAAGGTTAAATTACTATTTTGCCCTTGTGGCATAAATAGAGCAAACGAAGTCCAAATTTAACATATGAATAGTGTAATTTTACTATTTTGGACATTCTGAGATCAATGGTAGGGTCCGTTTTACGAGACGGGGCCCGAAAAAATAAATACACGTAAGGGGTAAATGACCAAAATACCCCCGACCCAAACTTTACAAGTTATTAGTGTAATCTTACTATCTTGGACCTTCTGAGTCTAATGGTGAGGTCCACAACACGAAATGGAGTCCCGAAAAATAAAAACACGTGAAGGGGTAAAAAGACCAAAATACCCGTGGTACCCCTAAAGCCGAAATGAGATCAGAGAAGGTCTAAATTGACTTTCTTTGACATCCCGGACTCAAAAATGGAGTCCAAATTATGAAACGAAGTACAGAAAAATATGACACGTAAAAGGATAAATGACCATTTTGTCCTTTTACATATAACAGTCCGAATTAAATGTTAGGAAAGCCTAAACAGACTTTCTTCGACACTCCGGACTCAATGGTAGAGTCTATACGACCAAAAAGAAATGTCTAAAGAAAAAGACATAAAATTTGATAAATAGAATCTGTTAGATGACTATGAACTGGAGTAATGCCAAAGTACTAATACTAAGGCAAGTACGAGAAACGAAATACGAAAAGACACGACACGTAAACATGTCAAATAAATAACTTTAAATTAAAGTTAATGGAACTCCCAGAAGAGTATAATTGAAATAAATTCAATTTCTAATACGTTAAATTATGTTATAGGTTACAAGTACGAGTTAAATTAAGTACCTATGAAGTTGTGAAATCGTTTTAGGATCTAATACGATTTAAGCATAAGTTAAGGAATATCGAGATGATATTACAATGAATGTGAAGTTGATGAGGTGTTTATGAATTGTTCTTAGGAATTACAAGGAAAGTGGGAAAGCGTATTTTTAGCACTAACCTAAAGAATCAAGGTGAGTAACCCTGTGTTTGAATTGGAAATTTAACTCCATGGATTTGAAAAAGTTTTAAGTTCAAAGATATGAAGTATTTGAAGTTCAAATTCAGTATTTACATGATTCAGCTTTTAATTGTACTGTTTTATAACTCTATATGACATGCTCAGTGATTGGTATTTATCATAGTTTTCTTAAACATATTTCAGCATGTCTAAAGTTTTAAATGCCAAATTATGTTAAATATCCTGAATTTGATAGTTACAAGTATTTGAAGTCCTATTGTAGAAATTATACAATTCATGTTTTAAATATACTCATGAAAGTATCTATTGAAGAAGTTATGTGATAAATGTTTTATAAGATAAACGGTACTAAGTACCAACCCCTATGAAGGTTGAAATCCTTCGGGATTCAACAGTAAATGCCCGGTAGCAGGATCTAATCCCCCAGGCAAATGAGATAGATAGTATTGGCAGTAAAATGGGAGTCTGGTTCGAAACAGATTCCACCTAATTAAAGAGAAAAGATGACAAGTGATTTTGGAAATGAAAGCAGGTTTTACCCTTATTTTCAAATACATATTTATGTGATTTAAGTTATATATTTATCTGATGAAGTACGAGTTCTGCTTGGATATCTTAAATGTTTCCAAGTTATTTGAAATGCATATGTTTTGAGTTATATACTCTATTTATCGAAGTACGAGTTTAGCTTGAATACTTTAAATGTTTCAAAGCTATTTGTTTTAAGAATGCATGTACTTTGTATTCTAAATTGTATAAGCAATTGGCAGTGAATGTTTTACAACTCTTATGTACTAAAAACCACTGCTAATTGAAAACCCCATGACAAACACTGGAATTGCTCACAAGCTTAGATTAGCTTACCCGGACTTTGTTCGGACCCCCCTTTCAGGTGATGCAGCAGACAGGGTCTTAAGGACTACAACGATGAGTCTAGCTGTTTTTGGAAGGATCTGTTAAGTAGTTTCTTTTGAAGAACCTATGAACACTAGTAGTACGTTTTGTATTAGTAGACAATGTAAGAGTATGTAATAAGCCCTCAGGGCAATCGAATATGTATTGTATTAATGTATGAAGTCTTTAAGTTTTAGTTATACTCTGAATGTGTAACCATGTATGCTATGTATGGAATAGTAGTATCGGACGGATGTGCATAATTTAAAATGAGAAAAGAAAAGAAAAAAGTTTTTCACGCTTCCGCAATCATGTGTAGCACATCTATTCGATACCGCTGCAGATGCGAGCCTTGTCTCCGGGCCTTCGGGTCTCGGGGCGGCGATCGCGATCCGATAATCCGCAGAGGGTGGGTTTCGGGTCGTGACAACATGGTATCAGAGCACTAGGTATTAGGTCTTTTGGGAAAAGTCCGAGTCGTAATTTAAGTTAAAAATTTCTAAGATTAGTTCTAGGTTGACTAAGACCAACTTAGTGACAATAAGAGATTTCGAAACAAAATTTTGAGTTAGGTAAGTCTTAGGCTACCTAAAATATGTGAAGTATATGATATGATATAAAGGCGGGGTATGGGACCCGTTGTACATGAAATAGATATGTGAAGTATGTGATATGATATAAAGGCGGGGTATGGGACCCGCAGTACATGAAATAGATATGTGAAGTATGTGATATGATATAAAGGCGAGGTATGGGACCCGTAGTACATGAAATAGATATGTGAAGTATACGATAGGAAGGTGGGGTATGGGACCCGTAGTTAAAAGAAGTAGTAAAATGAAAACGAGAAGTAAATGTGGACTATAATTCCATCACGAACATCGAGGATGATAAAAATATTAAACCTTGAAATTATGAAGTAAGTGAATATGAACCTTATGTGATAGATATGTGTTAGAAAACTAACTATTGTATGTTTTCAGCAAGAATGGTGAACACAAGAAGGAATGCTAGAGACCCAGAAGATAGACTGGATCGAGTAGAGCACATTTTAGAAGCAATGGCTCAGCATATGATAGGGGCCCAAGCCCAGGGCGGAGCACCACCACAGGTGCAAAACCCCGGACTACCCCAGAATCAGGGACAACCTGCCGATATAATGAATACGTCGAGTTTTAAAGTATTTCAAGGATTCAAACCTCCTAGGTTTGATGGACTAGACACGACGATCGATGCTGAAGCGTGGATCTAGGAGATAGAACGAATATTCACAGTCTTTCCCTGTACTGATGAACAGAAAGTCTCTTACGCTGCTTTTACCTTTAAGGATTCAGCGTATGCATGGTGGCGGTTGGTGATATACCATAAAAGAACAGGCCAATCAACACTTGACACGTGTAACCGCAATCCGACCTACGCTCAGCCAACATGATTCTCATTCAACCAATAAGGAAAAACTTAAGCATTCAGATCATCATACAAGGTCGGAAGTGGCCGAACATATATATCCAGAACAAGGTCACAGGGTTCAGACCAATACTACAGAACTCGTCACCACTTTAGTGGATGCCGAGCAAGGAATAAGGAAGCGGTATTCAACAAGGAAGTAGTCTTCAACAAGGAAACTACCATCTATGGTTATCTCTATGCAAGGTAGCCGCAATCTCCAGGGATCAAATCCCTATATTCATGGCTTCTATGGTTATCTCTATACAGGGTAACTACAATCTCCGGTGATCAAATCCCTATATTCATGGCATCAAATCCTCACCAACTGAGGAAAGCCACGGCCTATAAATTAAACCCTAAAGGTACGCCTTATTCTGGATGCTCATTCTTTGGCTTTCAATATAGTCTTTCAATTCCCTTACTTACTTAAGCATCGGAGCGGCTACCGCCGGAGCCAATCCGGTGGTCCTCTGATCATCTTTCTGAGTGTTCTACAGGTCACGGAGCCCTCACGTGTTGCGAGTCAAAAAATGCAGCATCAGTTTGGCGCGGTTTGTGGGAAACGACTAATCTCCAAAGTGCTCTACTCATAAAACCCATCTTTTTCCCCACCGAAAAACCATGGCACCAAATCTCCGACCACGACAGAATGCTCAGAATGCGCAAAACACTCAACGTCAGCCGCCTGCTCCCCGCACAAGGGGGCCAGCGGCCAATCCCATGCGACAAGAGATCGAAGCCATAAAACGACACAATGAACTGGTGCAGGAACAGCTGCTTACCATCACTAGAACGCTGGCGACACTTACACAGAACCAAGCGACGGGTTCTCCTAGCCCGCCGGTCAACTTCGCTGCAGGGACGCAACCTCCTGTTGCTACAGAGAACGCCGAACCCCATGCGTAGGCTCCAACTAACCTGCCTGGGCACCCCTTTGGCGTTGCTCGCGCTGGTCGAGATCCACAGCCATCAACAGTTCCTGGCTGGGGAACATCCGCTTTCGTTCCCGACGTGCATTACCGAAGCACTACTCGAGCCCCAACTCCTAGGGTTTCGGAGGCACCACCGGCACCGCAGGAACCTTATCATGCAGCACTAGTCCCTCCGGTTCGGATTCCTCCTCCGTCCGAAGGGCGTAATCAACCTTTCTACCTTGAAGCCGAGGCTGTCAGACAGGGTTCACAAGATGTCAGAGTCAAAGACCCGCGGAGGGTAGAGGAAATTGCCGAATCAATAGACCGAACAGTCACTATGAGAGGACCTCAGAACCCTCTAGAACAAGACGAATTGGCCAGGCTGCTCGGAAGACTGGCCACTCCATTCACTCATGCTATCATGTCAGAAGAGAGGCCCAGAAAGTTCATGGTGCCCAAGTTCACTCTCTATGACGGATCTGGAGATCCAGGAGATCACCTTTCTCATTATCAGCATACGATGGCCCTTCACGGAGCTTCGGATGCTTTCATGTGCCGGACGTTCATCACCAGCTTAAAGGGAACTGCTTTGAAGTGGTTCCAAAACCTCCCTCCGAACTCCGTTACCAGCTTCTACGAGCTCGGTAGGCAGTTCTTGGACAGGTTTATGACCAGCAGGAGGCTCAGAAGGGGGCTAGAATTCCTGCTGAATGTGAAGCAGACCAGGGAGGAATCCCTCTGAGCCTACATTGCACGCTTCAACACCGAACTTACTGAGATCACGGATTGCAGCCCAAAATTCCTTGTAGCAGCCCTTACAACCGGGCTTGCCCAAGGTGGGTTCAGGGATTCCTTGACAAAGAGCCCTCCAGCCGATATGGCAGCACTAATGGATCGGGCCAGAAAATATATCAACCTGGAAGAGGCCAACCGCTCAGCCCAGAAGGGCAAGGATCAGACCCAGAGGGATAATCCGAAGCGGGAGGATCACAAGAAGGAGGATCATAGAAGAGACTCCAACAAAAAGAGGGCCAGGAGCCCAGAGAAGAGAACAGCTCCCAGAGCTGTGTACAACTCCGCACCAAGGGAGTTCACCAACTTCACTCCCCTGAACACCACTCCGAACCAGGTACTCCGACAGATCAGAGATCGGGAAAACCTGAGGTGGCCGGAGCCAATCAAGGGAGATCCCAGCCTGCGGGACCAAAGTAAGTATTGTAATTTCCATAAAGATCATGGACATACAACTAACTCTTGCAGGACCCTCCGATATGAGATAGAGCAGCTCATAAAGAAGGGACGTCTTCGGGAGTTCGTCAAGTAGGACGGACGACAGAACCCCCAAGAGGACAAGCCTCAGCAGCGGCCAGATCAGAGGCCTGAACAGAGGCAGGAGCAGAGGGAAGGACGAAACGAGCCTCAGAGGTAGAACAATCACGTCATCTACGTCCTCCATGCTGACTCCCCTGTTACAGGAATGTCCAACAGGGCAAGAAAGAGATATGCTCGGGAGGCCAGAACCGCCCCGAACGTCCTGCAGATCTCCAACGTCGAAAAGAGGCTCAAGCCAGGACCGGAGATCTAGTTCACCGAGCAAGATCTAGCAGGGGTACACTGCCCTCACAGTGATGCCCTCGTTATTACCCTCAGAATCGCCAACTTCGAGACCAGAAGAGTCCTGGTCGACACTGGCAGCTCAGTCAACATTCTGTTCCATGAACCGCTTAAACAGATGGGCATAGACCAGGACAACGTCAAGCCCACCACTGCCGTGATGGCAGCTTTTGATGGCAACCTCAGCACCCCACTAGGGAGAGTTGACCTTCCTACCACTGTAGGAGAAGGTGAAGGGCAGAAGACCACCATCACAGAATACATGGTGCTGAACATGAAGTCTCCCTACAACGTCATAATCGGGAGACCCTGGTTGCATCAGATAGGGGCAGTCACTTCGACCCTTCATCAGTGTCTGAAGTACGTCCACAACCAGAGCGTCCACTCGGTCCGAGGATGTCAGCCAACCTCCCGAGAGTGTCACGCTATTGCCCTCAAAGAGAAAACGCCGAAATAGCAATTACAGTACACTCGGGACTGTGCAGATCCGGTCTTCACTCACACTCCCGAGGTGGAAGATTGCCTATCCAGCGTTGAAGAACCCCTGAGTCCAAGGGGACGTGACAGCCGGGCCAAACCTGTTGGCGAGCCCATTAAAATACTGGTCAGTTCAGAAGCAGAGGGGCGTTACTTATACGTCGGCCCAGACCTTACACATACCGAGCAGGAAAAGATAGTCAGGTTTCTGAAAAACAACCTCTCTATCTTCGCTTGGGAGACCAGGGACATGGAGGGAATAGATCCTAATCTAATAACTCACAAACTGATGGTAGATCCGGATCACCCCCCAGTCAGACAGAAGAGAAGGCCGATTGCTCCTGATCGGCATCAGATTATAAACGAAGAAGTCCAGAGGCTGCTGGACGCCAGGATGATACGGGAAGTTTTCTATCCCGAGTGGCTAGCTAACATCGTGCTTGTTAAGAAGAAGAACGGCAAGTGGAGAGTCTGTGTTGACTATACAGACCTCAACAAAGCATGCCCCAAAGACAGCTTTCCACTGCCGAGAATAGACCAACTAGTTGACGCCACTGCAGGGCATGAACTTATGAGTTTCATGGATGCATACTCTAGATACAACCAGATCCAGATGTACCCTCCAGATCAAGTGAAGACTGCCTTCATAACCGAAAGAGGACTCTACTGTTACAGAGTGATGCCTTTCGGTTTGAAGAATGCTGGAGCCACTTATCAGCGGTTGGTGAACAAGATGTTCAGCCCACTACTCGGTAGCACCATAGAGGTTTACATCGACGACATGCTGGTAAAGAGCCTTCAGAAAGGCAGTCACCTCCAGCACTTGGCCCAGACCTTCGATATCCTCAAACAACACAGGATGAAGCTCAACCCCTCGAAATGTACCTTTGGAGTTACGAAGGAAAAATTCTTGGGATACATCATTTCTCAAAGAGGTATCGAAGCAGATCCCACTCAGATCCAAGCCTTGATTGGACTGAAGTCACCAAGAACCAAGAAGGAGATTCAGGCACTGAACGGCAGAATTGCCGCACTGAGCGGATTCATATCCAAGTCCACCGATCGCTGCCTACCTTTCTTCAAAGCTCTGAAGGGCAGCAAGACTTTGCAATGGACAGAAGAATGCGAGCAGTCCTTTCGAGAACTGAAGGAGTATCTAGCCTCTCCAGAGCTCCTGTCAAAACCAGTACAAGGAGAAAAGCTGCTCCTGTACCTTGTAGTCTCCGAGAACGCGGTCAGCTCCGCACTGATTAGACAGGACAGAGGAGTACAGAGGCCCATATTCTACGTCAGTAAGGCACTACTTGACACGGAGAAAAGATACCCAGAAATAGAGAAGCTGGCCTATGCATTGGTTATATCAGCTCTGAAGCTTCGACCTTATTTCCAGGTCCATCCAATCGAGATCCCAACTGCCTATCCCTTAAAGTCAATACTGAGGAAACCTGAAGTATCAAGAAGATTGGTAAAGTGGTCTGTGGAGCTAGGGGAGTTCGACATAGCATATGTACCCCGGAACTCCATCAAAGGGCAGGCCTTAGCTGACTTCGTAGCCGAGTTCACCCCGGCACTTTAGAGCAAAGCACAAATCACCGAGACTTCGGGAACCTGGCTGCTGTACATTGATGGATCGTCAACCGATCAAGGATCAGGGGTAGGCCTGGTGCTACAGTCCCCTGATGGGCTCACATCAGAAAAAGCAGTCAGCCTGGGATTCAGAGCTTCTAACAATGAAGCCGAATATGAAGCCCTAGTCATGGGGATGAAACTTGCCTTGGAATGTGAGGCTCAGAACCTCGATGTCTTCTCTGACTCCCAACTAGTAGTAAGCCAGGTCTTGGGAGAATTTTCCATCAAAGATGACAGGATGCTTCGGTATTCCGAACTGGTGAGCCACTTGAAGAGTTCCTTCCAGACGTTTACCATCCAGAAAATTGAGAGAAGCCAGAACTGCAGAGCAGATGCTCTGGCTAACATTGCCTCCCGCCTCAAATCTGAAGCAGACTCCACAGTTAAAATCTCTTTTCAGCCAGGATCCAGCATAGAGGAAGCACAAGTTGCTCAAATCAACGAACAGCCCCAGAACTGGATGACCCCGATCCTCCAGTATCTAAAGTCCGGTCTCCTCCCAGAGGACAAAAACAAAGCCAGGAGAATCCGAATCAGAGCGGCTCGGTACTTGATCCTGAACAACAAGCTTTACAGAAGGTCGTATTCTCAACCTCTGCTAAAATGCTTAGCCCCAAACGAATCACAGTATGTCCTGGCTGAAATACATGAAGGAATCTGCGGGAATCATAATGGGGGCAGAACCATAGCCCACCGAGCTCTATCGCAGGGCTACTACTGGCCCGGCATGTTGAAACAGGCTAAAGAGTATGTTCGGAAGTGCGACAAGTGCCAGAGATTTGCCCCGTACCAACATCAGCCTCAGCACGAGCTTATCCCGATTCCTAGTCCTTGGCCTTTTGCTCAATGGGGAATGGACATTGTGGGCCCGTTACCACGAGCACCTCCAAACAGGAAGTACCTCTTGGTGGCCATCGACTACTTCTCTAAATGGGCCGAAGCCGAGCCTTTAACGCATATTATAGAAAAGGAAGTCGAAAGCTTCACCTGGAAGAACATTGTCTGCAGGTTTGGCATACCACGTGTAATTATCTCGGACAATGGGACACAATTCACTGGTAAACGCTTCAAGGCATTCTGCGAAAATCTCAACATCAGGCAGCACTTTGCCTCTCCAGGCCATCCGCAAGCAAACGGGCAAGCAGAGGTCACCCACCGAACAATCCTTGACGGGTTAAAGAAGAGGTTGGAACAGGCCAAAGGAAAATGGGCAGAAGAACTCCCTGGAGTCCTTTGGGCCTACAGAACAACCAGAAGAACTCCCACCTCTGAAACTCCCTTCTCACTAGCCTATGGAACAGAAGCAGTAATTCCGGTTGAGATCGGTATGCCAACTCTGAGGACTGAGGCCTTCGAGCAAGAATCCAATGATCAGCAGCTAATGGAAAACTTGGATTTACTCGAAGAAAGAAGGGATCAAGCCAGCATCAGGATAGAAGCTTATCAGCAGAGAATGGTCAACAAATCCAAGGTAGGACTCAAGATAGTCAACTTTCAAGTTGGAGACTTCGTCTTAAGAAGAGTCTTTCAAAACACCAAGGATCCCACCATGGGAAAGTTGTCACCAAACTGGGAAGGCCCCTACAAAGTAACAAAGGTCGTTCGACCTACCACTTACTGGCTTGAAGACATGACTGGGAAACCTGTTCCTAGGCCATGGAACGTAGAACACTTGCGGAAGTATTATCAATGAAGATTTCTTTTTACTCCCATAAATTGTTCGTCTATTAATGCACAGGCCTCCAGAGCCTGGTCCATAATGTACGAGTTTTCACTCGGTCCGTCTATTAATGCACAAGTCTTATGACTTGGTCCATCAATTAATGCACAGGCCTCCAGAGCCTGGTCCATAATGTACGAGTCTTCACTCGGTCCATCTATTAATGCACAAGTCTTATGACTTGGTCCATCTGTTAATGCACAGGCCTCCAGAGCCTGGTCCATAATGTACGAGTCTTCACTCGGTCCATTTATTAATGCCCAAGTCTTATGACTTGGTCCATCTATTAATGCACAGGCCTCCAGAGCCTAGTCCATAATGTACGAGTCTTCACTCGGTCCATTTATTAATGCACAAGTCTTATGACTTGGTCCATCTGTTAATGCACAGGCCTCTAGAGCCTGGTCCATAATGTACGAGTCTTCACTCGGTCCATCTATTAATGCACAAGTCTTATGACTTGGTCCATCTGTTAATGCACAGGCCTCTAGAGCCTGGTCCATAATGTACGAGTCTTCACTCGGTCCATCTATTAATGCACAAGTCTTATGACTTGGTCCATCAATTAATGCACAGGCCTCCAGAGCCTGGTTCATAATGTACGAGTCTTCACTCGATCCATCTATTAATGCACAAGTCTTATGACTTGGTCCATCAATTAATGCACAGGCCTCCAGAGCCTGGTCCATAATGTACGAGTTTTTACTCGGTCCATTTATAAATGCACAAGCCTTCAAAGCTTGGTCCATCATATACAGATCTTAAATACTTGGTTTATTCTCTAGATACGCAGGCCTACAGAGCTTGGATTACTCTTATATACGGGCCTTCCGAGCATGGTCCATCTCCAATCTACAGATTATATGATTCGGCCCATCCACAGACAAAAGTTTCGGGCATCTACAAACTAAAGTTTCCTAGATCGGAACACCTTAGATCTGACACTTATAATTATTTGGTTTGTCTGTCAAACAAACAAGTACTATGGTTCCGAGCAAGGGTAAAAGTACTTCGATTCAGGCATTTTCTAAGTTTCTTTGATTTATTCTCAGAACAATCAGAAATGTACAAAAAAAGTGTTTAAGTTACAAAAGGCACATTCACAGAAGAACATCAGATCCGAGAAGGGAAAATCTAATTTTATTGATAATTCAGAAGATTTACATCACTACAGAAGCTATTACAGAAGTTATCACAGAAGCTATTACCAAAGTTATCACAAAAGCTATCACAGAAGCTATTACAGAAGCTATTGCAGAAGCTACGCTTGGCAACATAACGGCTCTTCTCCTGGGATTATAAAGGGGCACAGGGGCCAAACTTCCATTACTACCGTTACCGACTCCATTTGAAAGGAAGGAGCCCTGAACCCCAGTCTGCATCAAGAAACGCCCAGGCCATTTCATCATCACTATCACTGGTCTCACGACCAACGGAGGATGAGGGCCCTGGGCTTCAGGGGGCCTTCAATCTTCTTCTTCACACCGTCTGTTTCACGCCAGCCAGATTGAGGCGAGGCACGAAGAAGAGGAGGCACCCCACTTGCGTCTACATCACCGACGCTCCAGGCCTCGGTTGAATCAAGGAAGGAACACCACCAATCGGAGGAATCTCGACCGAATGCCAGAGGAAACAAGAAGACTTGTATTTCCTTCAATCATTCCTTGGAGACTGAAAAAAGGGGAAGGTTAACTCTCGGCCACAGTTTAATCACTCCTAACTTAGTCAAAGAATCACCCATCATCTCCGGGCAAATGGCAAAACTCCGGCAGCATATGAGGCCTTTCTCACAAGGGAACAATTTGAAATCGAAAAGATGAACGCAACAATATGCCTTCATCCCCATTTATATAGACCCTTGAAGTCCAAAAGACGCCCAACTGAACCGTCACAACGGTGAAAAAGAGAGCGGCCTCGAAATCCTAAACGACGGTCGAATAAATAAATGGCGCATTAAATGTGCCGCTTCGATATACCAAGGGACAGGGTACGGAGCCCTCTAAACAGAGACCACAGTCCGGCACTGAAGCGCCCACAAAAAACAGAAAGGGGAACAAAGTCTAAGTTATATAGACTCCCTATTCAAAATTCAGATATTTCAATCTTGACTATTTTTATGACAAGCCAGGTCATATCTCAAAACTCAAACAATTCGGATATATCCCGATCCGAGTACTCAGCATACCAAGCATCATAACAACAAGTACAGAGCTGCCTAGTTGTCTTCACAAGCTCTTGATTCAGAAGAGATCTACAAGGGTTTAATCCTACTCTATCAGACCCTATCTATCCGATCATATTTACTTTCTTGTCTTATTATAATAAGCATGCAAAAGACCTAGAGCAGCCATACTTACACAGAAGGGAAGAACACAAGAAGAATTTGAAGGAAAAATAATTTTATTGATTGGAAGTATACGACCATTACATCAGAAAGCAAAAACAAAAAGGGGATAAAGACCCATGGGGCCTCAAGACTTCCCAGAAGGGCCTGCGTCCTCATCTAAGTTAAGGGCACGGGCCCCAGCCGTTTTATCCGGATCAGGATGAGACGAGGCAGGTTCAGGGGGAGCAATTGATGAAACGTGGAAGCTCGGGAATTGAACCTGGAATCTAGTTCGGAAGCTTTCAAAACCAAACAGGATCAGCTCATCACCCATTTGGTCAACTTCATCTTTCAATATCATCTCAGTCTCAGCCTGGGCATGATCAGTAGCCTCCTGAACCTTCTGATCGAAGGAACTCCGGAGATTAACCAACTCCGCCTCGAGACCCGCAACCTTCCGAGCGTTTATGTCCCTCTCAGACTCTGCCACGGTAAGGTTGGTGGTAGCTTCCTTCAGATCCTCTTAATGCTCTGGATTTTGGATTGGGCTGTCCCAAGCTCCACCCTCATCTGCTCCACTTCGGCCCGCAGCTTCTCGGCCTCCTCAAGGCCCATGGGGGTCACCATCAGAGCAGCCAAACTATGCATACTCTGCGTAAAAGCAAGACAGACAAGTTAGAATGAACGAACAGACAGGCGGAAAAGTTAAGAAAAAGCTTCAGAAGCTACCTTCATCTGGAGATTCATCATCTCAGTCATCAATTTGGAAGGGTCATCCCCTCTGTACCGATGCGGGCCATGAGCCCATATTTGATCAAACGCCCTCTTGGCGATCTGATAGTCCGGCTCATTAAACGGCTCGGACGATGCAGCAGGTGCCTTCCCCTTCCTAGCCCTCCTGCTCGGAACAGAAGAAACAGGAGGAGCAGCCGAAGCAGGGACGGTAGGTTCAGCCTCCTGTTCAGCCTCGGCAGGAGCCGGCTCAAGAGAGCCAGAAATCAACCTCCTCCTCTTTACTTCAAGAGGGGCATCAGGCTCAGCTCGGGAGGAAGACTCCCCCGCCACTGGGGCATCCGGCACAGCCCATCTCGACATCAACCTCTTCTTAAGCTCTGCCTTACGGGCAGCCATCAAGTTCGCTGGGGTAATAATGACGGAATGAGCCCGGTTAGAAGTCGAAAGCAATGCTCGGTACTGATCCCGCAGTGCTTCAGTAAAGTCGGGCCTCTTCCAAACACGCTTATCTGCACACAAGTAAGGAAAGACATGTCAGCTTATCAGTTCGGAAGGCATAGCAAGGCTAAAGGAGAGTCTAAAAGAATAAGCCTCACCCCTATGACCCGTAACACGAGGGAACGACGAGGCCTCTCCTTTCTGAAAGCCTTCATGCTCCCATCCTCCTCCAACAAAGAAGTACCACTTCTTCCACGTCTTATTGGAAGTAGGAACAGAGGTCAGGGGTCGAAACCCCTTCTCAAAAGACATATAGAAAAGGCCCTCCGCCTGCTTGAACTTCAGATCCATATTACTACGGATCAAGTCCAGAGACACATCCACCTTGTTCAAGTGTCCCAACACCACAAACCCTAAAAGGTGCCGCCAACTATTGAGATTCAGGTCGGCAGGACAGAGCTTAAACCAACAAAAGAATTGCCTGACTAAATCCGGTAATGGGAGCCTCAAGCCCATTTCAAACCAGGCAAGGTAAACACAAATCTCCCCGGCTTCAACATTATGGGGACGATCCATGGGGCCTGGCGCTCTGCAGGTCACATTCGTGGGAAAATTAAATTTCACCTTCCATTCATCCAGAAGGCTCCGAGTGACAGCACTCTCACCCTCTTCTCTACGGGAAGACCTATCAGAGGTCTCCCCAGCCCTGTCTCGGGGCTCCTCAAAAGCATCAACTATCCTAACTCCAGGACTAGTGGGAGGATCAGCAGGCATCTCCCCATTAACTTCGGGAGCAGGATTACCCACATCTTCCACAGAATACGGTATAGCCATCTCAGGAGGATTTCCCACTCCTTCATTCACAGTTGGGGATTCAGGAAGAGCAGACATTATTTCCAGACTTAAGAAGAAAGAAGCAAGATAAGAGGAAAAAATCAGTCGAACCTGTTCTAACTCAGGGAAACAGTACTCTTCAAGGTCACACGAACCAACAATGGCGAACGAAATCTCCTAGCGCAGTGAAAATGACGGGGGAAAGGTCAGTCCAAATTCTCGTCCTGTATTTATAAAGCACAGTATCGGAAGGGACCCACCAATCCCAAGCGCCATGACAGTTCGGGACAATGATGATTTCGAGAAACCCTACTATCAGCCCAGTACAATGATGACCTTGAAAAGACCTAATCTCCGGCTGCGCAATAAAAGCCTTGGAAGGCGAACGGACAAGACACATGACTCTTCGAAAAAAGCTTAGCCCTAGTTACTTGCTGGCATTGAACTAGGACTTGGGGGGGAGTAACTGATATACCATAAAAGAACAGGCCAATCAACACTTGACACGTGTAACCGCAATCCGACCTACGCTCAGCCAACATGATTCTCATTCAACCAATAAGGAAAAACTCAAGCATTCAGATCATCATACAAGGTCGGAAGTGGCCGAACGTATATATCCAGAACAAGGTCATAGGGTTCAGACCAATACTACAGAACTCGTCACCACTTTAGCGGATGCCGAGCAAGGAATAAGGAAGCGGTATTCAACAAGGAAGCAGTCTTCAACAAGGAAACTACCATCTATGGTTATCTCTATGCAAGGTAGCCGCAATCTCCAGGGATCAAATCCCTATATTCATGGCTTCTATGGTTATCTCTATGCAGGGTAACTACAATCTCCGGTGATCAAATCCCTATATTCATGGCATCAAATCCTCACCAACTGAGGAAAGCCACGGCCTATAAATTAAACCCTAAAGGTACGCCTTATTCTGGATGCTCATTCTTTGGCTTTCAATACAGTCTTTCAATTCCCTTACTTACTTAAGCATCGGAGCGGCTACCGCCGAAGCCAATCCGGTGGTCCTCTGATCATCTTTCTGAGTGTTCTACAGGTCACGGAGCCCTCACATGTTACGAGTCAAAAAGTGCAGCATCAGTTGGAAAAAGAACGAGAGCCGCCTATGACATGGGTAAGATTTTTAGAAGTGTTTTTCGATAAGTATTTACCCAGGTCACAAAAAAATCAAAAGATAGCAGAATTCGCGCTTTTAACCCAAGGAACCATGACCGTGGCCGAATATGAGACCAAGTTCATGCAATTGGCTAGATTCGCACCCCATATGGTTCAAACTGAAGATCTAAAAGCCCGAAAATTTGAATGTGGCCTGAGGGATGGCATCAAGTATCGACTTGAACCATTTGAACTCCCTACATACAACGGAGTGGTGGAGCGTGCCAAAATCTTTGAAAGGGTTGGAATTACCTTGTCTCAAAAGAAAGACAAGAACAAGATTAGCCTGAGTCCCCAAGCAATGAAGAAAACGAAAGCCAGGGATAAAAGTGAGAACTCTATTAACAAGAAGGGAGATGTTAGCAAAAAGTCAAAAGAGGTTCCAGTATGCCCTACCTGTAAAAAGAGGCATCAAGCACCCTGTTGGTGCGACACTGGAGGCTGTTACAAATGTGGTCAGACTGGGCATGTCATTAAGGATTGCCCAAACTGGAGTTCCACTGCAAAGGAACCTACTGCTGTGGCTTCATCAGCTACACCACATGCACCTGTCGCCACAGCTGGAAAAACAGGAGGAGGCAAGGAGCCTATGAGGTACGGTCGAGTCTACAACATACATGGAGATGCAGCTCAAACCTCTAAGGATGATTAGGTACACGATCAATATTTAATTTCTGTAAATCTATGCTTATTGTTTAAATTTAAACCCTAGACATATTAATGTGAAGAACGATGTGATCTTAATTGGGAAGCTTTCTAACCTTTAGGGATTAGGAACAATCGAGTTTTGGGGACAAAACTCTTTTAAGTAGGGAAGAATGTAATATCCCGACCCGGGATACCGGGTCATATGGCACGCATTACGAGGCAATGGAAAAAGTTGTGTAAAGGTATTTACACTAAAGAGGAAAATTGATTAATTAAATAATTAATTAATGTATGATATTGGAATATATTTAATTGTTAAAATTAAATATAAATAAGCACACATATACACACATTATGGTGTATTGTGTGTGTATATTATAAAATGTGTATAAATATGTATATATATAAATACATGTATACAAGGAAGAATATCTATATATATAATGTATATACATGTGAACAGTGTGTGAATAGTGCAGTGTGTGTGTGTGTCGGCTAGTGTGTGTTTCTTCACATGAAAGTGTGTGTATTATATTATATGTATATATATATATATATATGAAATATCTTACAAAAATTTAATGTAAAGTGGAAAAGAGAAAAAACAAAATTTATGAGAAGTGAGGGCTAGTGTAGGGCTACAATCAGAAAGAAGAAAAAGAGAACAGTAGAGAGAGAAAATGAGGAGAGAGAGAGAGGTCGATTTCTTCCTTTATAAGACAAACCCAAAACATGCAAAGCATGTTGTTCTCTCACGAAAGAAACCAAAGGAAGGGAACCTGAGGAGTAAAGAAGAAGGGTTTTAGAGCAAGAAAGAAAGAGAAATCAGTGGTGAAAGGTAAACCCACCAAAACTTTTTAAATTCTCTTTCTAGAATTTCTCTAAGTATAAACTGATTTAAAGCTTTCATTTTATAAATATGATGTTTAGAACACATTCTAATCATACCAAGCATGAAATTTAAGCTTAAAGACACCTAAGATTACAAGACCCATAAGCTACGGCCATGGATGGACCTTGCTCAAGCAGGTCTGAAACCGTGATGATTAAATCATGTTTGGGTTATTGGAACCTCAACTAGGCTCCAAGAGAGTTTTAAAAGCCTACACCCGCGACCATAAAGCTCAAGAAATGGACCCCCTATGGTGACTTGCAGGTTACGGGTCTTACAACCCAACCCTTTAAAACTTAGTTTAAATCAACACTAAGGAATGAAAACTGGATCCCCATGAAGAGGGGATCATAACAAGCCAAAGATCATGAAAAACCATCAAGAAATGAACCTATACGACCGAACTAACAGTTCGGATTATCACCTCTCAAACCGAAACAAAGAGTTCATCTTGAACTCTAAAACGAATGCCAAATTGGTCCTTCATGCCTTAGGAGCAAAATAGAACGAAAACAGTAAGGATCCATGGATCCAAACTGCACGAAATAGGAGAAAAAGGAATTCGGGAATTAGGGTTTTCAGTGGGTTCTCGTGGGGAAGACGAAGACGAGTCAACTCGGGTTCTAAAATAGGGCTGGGTCGACTCGGACAGGTGGCAGCCTCTGGGCTTGCCACCGATTAAATGCAACGACGCCGTTTTGAGTGTCGGTTTAAATTAAATGAGACCTAGGGCTGACGTCATCATGACGTCAGCCACATGTAATAAACCGGATAGACCGGTTGGGTTACCACTGAACCAGACCGGTTCACTTATATTTTAACTGAACCCTTTGGTTTTTCTAAATTAATTAAAATAAAATAAACCAAGACTTTTGGTTATTACGGATTGACCCCTAGGCTTTAGAAAAATATACTGAGGCCCAACTGAGGGAAAGTTTATGCATTTAGACCCCTGGAAAAATAATTAAATAATTAAATAATAAATTTAATTATTTAATAAATAAGGTCAAATTACTATTTTGCCCTTGTGGCATAAATAGAGCAAACGAAGTCCAAATTTAACATATGAATAGTGTAATTTTACTATTTTGGACATTCTGAGATCAATGGTAGGGTCTGTTTTACGAGACGGGGCCCGAAAAAATAAATATACGTAAGGGGTAAATGACCAAAATACCCCCGACCCAAACTTTACAAGTTATTAGTGTAATCTTACTATCTTGGACCTTCTGAGTCCAATGGTGAGGTCCACAACACGAAATGGAGTCCCGAAAAATAAAAACACGTAAAGGGGTAAAAAGACCAAAATACCCGTGGTACCCCTAAAGCCGAAATGAGATCAGAGAAGGTCTAAATTGACTTTCTTTGACATCCCAGACTCAAAAATGGAGTCCAAATTATGAAACGAAGTACAGAAAAATATGACACGTAAAACGATAAATGACCATTTTGTCCTTTTACATATAACAGTCCGAATTAAATGTTAGGAAAGCCTAAACAGACTTTCTTCGACACTCCGGACTCAATGGTAGAGTCTATACGACCAAAAAGAAATGTCTAAAGAAAAAGACATAAAATTTGATAAATAGAATCTGTTAGATGACTATGAACTGGAGTAATGCCAAAGTACTAATACTAAGGCAAGTACGAGAAACGAAATACGAAAAGACACGACACGTAAACATGTCAAATAAATAACTTTAAATTAAAGTTAATGGAACTCCCAGAAGAGTATAAATTGAAATAAATTCAATTTCTAACACGTTAAATTATGTCATAGGTTACAAGTACGAGTTAAATTAAGTACCTATGAAATTGTGAAATCGTTTTAGGATCTAATACGATTTAAGCATAAGTTAAGGAATATCGAGATGATATTACAATGAATGTGAAGTTGATGAGGTGTTTATGAATTGTTCTTAGGAATTACAAGGAAAGTGGGAAAGCGCATTTTTAGCACTAACCTAAAGAATCAAGGTGAGTAACCCTGTGTTTGAATTGGAAATTTAACTCCATGGATTTGAAAAAGTTTTAAGTTCAAAGATATGAAGTATTTGAAGTTCAAATTCAGTATTTACATGATTCAACTTTTAATTGTACTGTTTTATAACTCTATATGACATGCTCAGTGATTGGTATTTATCATAGTTTTCTTAAACATATTTCAGCATGTCTAAAGTTTTAAATGCCAAATTATGTTAAATATCCTGAATTTGATAGTTACAAGTATTTGAAGTCCTATTGTAGAAATTATACAATTCATGTTTTAAATATACTCATGAAAGTATCTATTGAAGAAGTTATGTGATAAATGTTTTATAAGATAAACGGTACTAAGTACCACCCCCTATGAAGGTTGAAATCCTTCGGGATTCAACAGTAAATGCCCGGTAGCAGGATCTAATCCCCCAGGCAAATGAGATCGACAGTATTGGCAGTAAAATGGGAGTCTGGTTCGAAACAGATTCCACCTAATTAAAGAGAAAAGATGACAAGTGATTTTGGAAATGAAAGTAGGTTTTACCCTCATTTTCAAATACATATTGATGTGATTTAAGTTATATATTTATCTGATGAAGTACGAGTTCTGCTTGGATATCTTAAATGTTTCCAAGTTATTTGAAATGCATATGTTTTGAGTTATATACTCTATTTATCGAAGTACGAGTTTAGCTTGAATACTTTAAATGTTTCAAAGCTATTTGTTTTAAGAATGCATGTACTTTGTATTCTAAATTGTATAAGCAATTGGCAGTGAATGTTTTACAACTCTTATGTACTAAAAACCACTGCTAATTGAAAACCCCATGACAAACACTGGAATTGCTCACAAGCTTAGATTAGCTTACCCGGACTTTGTTCGGACCCCCCTTTCAGGTGATGCAGCAGACAGGGTCTTAAGGACTACAACGATGAGTCTAGCTGTTTTTGGAAGGATTTGTTAAGTAGTTTCTTTTGAAGAACCTATGAACACTAGTAGTACGTTTTGTTTTAGTAGACAATGTAAGAGTATGTAATAAGCCCTCAAGGCAATCGAATATGTATTATATTAATGTATGAAGTCTTTAAGTTTTAGTTATACTCTGAATGTGTAACCATGTATGCTATGTATGGAATAGTAGTATCGGACGGATGTGCATAATTTAAAATGAGAAAAGAAAAGAAAAAAGTTTTTCACGCTTCCACAATCATGTGTAGCACATCTATTCGATACCGCTGCAGATGTGAGCCTTGTCTCGGGGCCTTCGGGTCTCGGGGTGGCGATCGCGATCCGATAATCCGCAGAGGGTGGGTTTCGGGTCGTGACAGTGTATTTGGTGCAAGTTGTTTTCTCCCTTTTCTGAATTTTTTTCCCAATGTGGGACAAGTTGATTTTTTTAATTTTTTTCCTACTTCCTCAAAATTTTTAACCCCCACTTTTTGGCACTTTTTTCACTTATATATAGTCATTTTACACACCTAAGAACTCTTTTTAATCCACAAAATTCTAACATGGTCTTCTTTGTTTTCTAAGCACTTTCTACCTAATATTTTATAACAATTTTATATACAATCATATGCACAATCCACCCTCACTCGATGGCCACAAGTTTTTAAAAAATTGAACATACACCTACATTATCGAGTAAGTTCGAGGCTCAACGCCTACTTTCCTAACTCCTCATATGCCAACATTCATACTTGCATATGATCCTTACCATGATCATTTTTCTTACATTGTTCCCAACATATACATGTGATGCTCATTAAACAAAATATACTCTATTTGTCATTTGGGTTTAAGTCATTTCATTACAAAATAGCCGAAGGCCTATAGTCCACCGTTATCCAAATTAAACACAAGCTATTTGGGTTTATGCCCATACATACAAAATGTAGCCCTTAGGCCAAATAAACTTTGAAATCTATTTTCCCCTCCGTGCTCCACTGACTTCATCAAGTCTCAAGTGCCAAGAGTCTCATCTGTAATATGTAATCTCGTATAGGGTAAGCACGATGGCTTGTATGACATAATGCTAATATAAAGAACAAAGATAAGGCGTGGCATGTGCAAAGTGTACATTTATAAGCTATATCCCCTTCGAATTCAATGATGCAATGCAATGGCAATATGCATGACACACTCATGCAACTCTATGCCCACCCATGTCTCGCTTCACGGTTCGCCCCCGTCAGCATGGGAGTACTGTTATTAGCCAGATTTTGGGTTTTTCACCACAGGATCTACACCCTCATAATGCATAACACCGAAGTGCTCAACACACGCCATGTTTCCAAAGATTCAAGTATGCCAAGATGCCTTGATTTTTCTATGCAATTTCAATGAGGCATTTATCAATCTATGGAGTGTACCTTAAATAATGCATCAAACATAAAACAAACTATAACTTTTAAACCAGAAAAATTTGTCTACATGAACATAGCATATAATCCAATCAATTATACATATAATCATGTTACATGTCCACAACCTTACCAAATTCTCAAAGATTACACAAGTACACAAAATACCAATATATTGAGCAAAACATAACTTTCAAACTACAAGATTTTTTCTACATGAATATAAGCTATAATGCAATGAATTATACATATATTCATGCCACATGTTCATCACTTTACCAAATTCCCAAAGAATACATAAGTACACAAGGTACCAACCCTAGGTTTTCAAAGTAACTATATGCTAAGTGGTTTTCTAACAACAAATAAGCATGTAAGTCATACAATCAACTTATAAAAACACTCCTAAACTTAACTTTATTCTTTACTTAGCAAAATATCATACCTAAAAAGATTTTTCTCAACCCTACAAAGTTGTGCTTGTTGTGCAGTCAAACCAATTGGTAAGAATCTAGCCCTCATGATGGAGAACAACTTCCTAGAAGGAAGCCTTGTGAAATTCCAAGGCTAGAGATGAGTTTTGGAAGGTAGAAAGTTGGAAAACCTAAGTTTTTCTCGCCTTTTCTCTCCAAGCATGACCCGCTATGTTTTCTTAGACCAATTCTGAGAAATTTAACTCTCAAGGGCTATCTGTATTTATACTAAAGGGGCTAAGGGGTGAAAAGATCCTTTTGCCCTTAATGAGTCGCGGGACCCCGTTACACTACAATCCGTCCCACAATGCCTCAATTCGATATTCTGTTTTAACCAAAGTTCTTAAAATTATTTTGAAAGATATTTTTTTAAAAAAATTATTTTCGTCTGTTGGCGGTTGTGGCCGGGGCCACTCGAGATGCCCTTTCCGGGTCTATTTTTCAAACTATCTCCAATGAGGCTCAAATTCTCACAAGAGGTGTATTATAACATTATAAGCATATTTATATTCTATGACACACTAAAGTTATGCTTCTAAACATGACTTATGTCTAAATGATGCATATATAGTGCCTTACCAACAAATTATGCATGAATAGTGCCCTACCGGCAAAAACGAAAAATTTATCCTATTTTTTTAGATCTTTACAAAGAACATGCTATTCTCCATAGAAGAGAATGTGGATCATAACTGGTTCAAGGCAACATAATATAACTATAGCTTTTTACAGCTATGTTACCAAGCTGTCGATAACAACAACATCTGGCCCCTCCTGGCCCTACGAATAAGTGTACAGAATAGTTCTTTTTACAAATGTATAGGAACTCATGATCAAGATACAATATCATCAATAAATATAGGAACTCATAAGCAAGATACAACATAATCGCTAAGTTATTCCACTGATAAACAAATATCACATAAGTGGAATAATAGAGAATCTGATACGATAATAAACAACTAAGAGTACAAGTGCATATAGAAAGAATTGTGACATGGTTGGGTGTACTACATGCAGAGGTCAGATATTACTTACCTTCTCTATTCCCTAAAAATTCAAGCTACATTTCCCTTTCCTTTTGACACTCTTGTCATTTGAAAGATATTACTTAGTCTATAATCGAAATCAGTCTTTGCTATGTATCAAAATATATCTCATGACTATACATATTTTATTTGGTAATTTGGACCCCGTCATCGATTCTGGAACTTCGAATAAAATTAGTTTAGGCTTTTACAGATTTCAATTTCGACTCTTGGATTAGAAAGGGCAAAATGGTCATTTTGCACTATTACGTGCCTTTCATTTTTGGGACCTATTTTTATAATTTATACTTTACCATTGAGTTTGGAATGCTTGAGAGAATAAAAATTTACTATTCGTTTGTCTCGTTTGGAGTCCGTTTGACCCACATTTGACTTAAGGGTAATTTAGTAATTTTTTTATTTAAATACTATTAAATTAATTTACTGTTGGGCCTCGGTATAATTCTTCATAACTGTTGGGGTCTAGTTTGAATTTCCTAAATTTCTAGGTCAAATTTAAAATTTCACATTTCTTGTTCTAACTTAAGATAGCCAAACAGTGGCTTATCCTCTAAACTGGAATAAGGTTATCCCCAAACCTATTCCAATTTATTACACCCAAGCCAAACACCCCAATTTCAATTTCAAATTCAAATTTTCCTTTAACCAAAACGTTGTTGTTTCCTTTAGGTTTTCTGCGGGCAGGTCGAGTTTGACCCGAATCTGATCCAAACCCTGACCCGAACCCTTAATGGGTTCTGTCTTCTCCGGTGACCAACAGTCGCCTTCTCCGGTGATGGCCAAAAAATTCCAGCCAGTTTTATGGTTCCCTCGAATGTCATGTCCTTCCTAATTTTCCTAGGAACCCAACCATCACCTTACAATTTAAATTCCAGTTTTTAAACTCTATGAAATAGGATTCAACCCTATCTCCAACCACTGCCCATTTTTCTAGCCAGCTAAATTTTTTTCTACTTCATGCAATTTCATCCACTGTTTTCACTTAGATTCATCATAGAACTTCATTAAGCATGATTTTATACAATGATACATCATTTAAATTAAGTTTCTCACATAAAATGACAGATTACAATATCATGCGCCGTGACCTGTAACTCACATTTCCTTTTTCATTTTTGCCTTATTTCTTTTCATTTTTTTTTGCATTTCAAACCTTAAATCATTCTTCATAAGACCCTCTAAGTGAATGAAACTAACATGCTTTATTTGACAATTCAAATCTCAAAATTGAATTTACAATTTTTTCTACAAATTTTTCCTCCTTTTCTGAATCTGTTTTTCTTCTTGCTTCTTCCTCCTTCTTCTATTCTTCTTCTACGCCTCAGCTTCTCTCTATTTCTCTCACTTTCTCTCTCTATTTCTCTCCCTCTCTTAATCTATCTCACCCACTTGACCGACCTTAGGTCAGTGGCTGTTGCCACATATCCATTTCTTCTTCTTTTTTTTCCTTCTTTTTTCCTTTCCTTCCACCTGTTTCTTCTTTTCTAATTTACTTACATCTGTTTCCTACTACAAACATACGCCACACACATCACACAACTGCATTGTTATATATATATATATATGTTTATAATTATATATATTATATATATTTGTTTGTTATTGTTTTAATTTTAATTTTAATTTTCTCTCTTCTTTTTTTTAAATAATAATAATAATAATAATTTTTTTTTATTTATTTTTCCCATTTCGGCTTCGGAATCGAATTGTTTAGTCATTTCTCGATTTGCAGGTCTTTTTGGACAATTGAATGTCACTCATCATTTCTTAAATTTTATCCATGGCCTACGGTTGTCATTCCAATATTTTGGGTAATTTAATATTTATATTTTAATCCTTAACACATTATTATCTTAATTCATTTATTTAATTAGGTCGGGGTATCACACTTGTGGTAACTTCTGGTGGCTTCAGCCCTATGATTGGAACTGTGCCCGTGAACCATGGAGAGAAGCTAGAGAAATTCAATGGTACTGAATTTAAGAGGTGGCAACAGAAGATGCTATTCTATTTGACCACTCTTAATTTGGCTCGATTCTTCCGTGAAGATGCTCCTGCAATGAAGGAGAATGAATCTGATTGGCAAATAGTTGCTGCAGTTGAGGCTTGGAAACATGCATACTTCTTATGCCGAAACTACATCCTCAATGGGCTGGACAACACATTATACAATGTGTATTACACAATCAAGACAACTAGAGAACTTTGGGAATCACTGGACAAGAAATAAAAAATTGAAGATGCTAGACTCAAAAAGTTTGTAGTGGGAAAATTCCTAGACTACAAGATGCTCAATTCCAAAACAGTGATCAGTTAAGTTCAAGATCTCTAAGTAATTTTGCATGACATTCAAGCAGAAGGCATGCCACTTAGTGAATCTTTTCAAGTGGTTGCAATTATTGAAAAATTTTCGTCTTCTTGGAAGGAATTCAAAAGTTACCTAAAGCACAAGCGAAAGGACATGAGACTTGAAGAATTAATTGTGAGATTGAGGATTGAAAAAGACAACTATACCTTTAAAAAGAAAGTAGCAAAAGCCATCATGGAATTCAAGGCCAATGTTGTGGAACAATAGCAAAGCTCTTAGAACAAGAAGATGAAACACAGTGGTGATGGTCCTAAACAAGGTCCAAATAAAAGGTTCCAAGACAAATGCTATGTATGCAACAAACAAGGGCACCGTGGTAAGAACTAGAGCAGTCGCAAGGACTAAGGGAATCCCAGCAAGAAGCGTGCTTAGATCAATATAACCCAAATGGACAATCTCTCTGAAGATGTTTCTGAATGAATCTGTCCGCAATGGTCTCTAAAGTAAATTTGGTTGGCAACACCAAGGATTGGTGGGTGGACATTGGGGCCACTCGCTATGTTTGTTCAGATAGGAAAATGCTCTCATCATATCATAATATAGATAATAGAGAACAACTTTTTATAGGCAACTCCTTGACTTCCAAAGTTTAAGGTGACTTCTGGAAAGGAACTCACCCTTAACAATATGTTGCATGTGCCTGATATCCGAAAGAACTTGGTATCAGGATCATTGTTGAGCAAAAAAGTCTTTAAATTGGTATTTGTATCGGATAAGTTTATACTATCTAAGAATAGGATATATGTGGGATAGGGATATATGAGCGATGGGCTCTTTAAAATGAATGTAATGATAATTGTACCTCATATTAAGAATAATAATAAGAACATAACTTCTGCTTATATGTTTGAGTCTTCAAATATGTGGCATGGTAGACCAGGACATGTTAATTATGATGCATTGCGTACATTAGTTAATATAGAATGTCTGCCTAAAATTAATTTTGATCCAAATCACAAATGTGAGACTGTGTGGAAGCAAAACTACAAGAACTTCTTTTTAATCAATTGAAAGAAGTAGTGCACCTCCAGAATTAATACATTCAAATATTTGCGATTTGAAATTTGTTCAAACTAGAGATGGTAAGAAATATTTTCTTACTTTTATAGATGATTGCACAAGATACTGTTATGTTTACTTTTTGAGAAGTAAAAATGAGGCATTGGAAACGTTTAAACATTACAAAAATGAGGTTAAGAATCAACTTGATAAGAAGATCAAGATATTGAGAAGTGATAGAGGTGGTGAATATGAAGCACCTTTCGGTGAATTCTGTTCACAACATGGTATTATACACCAAACATTGTACCCTATTCACCTCAGCAAAATGGAATTGCTGAATGGAAAAATAAAACTTTAAAAGAAATAATGAATGCATTGCTATTAAGTTCTGGACTACCTCAAAATTTGTGAAGGGGAAGTAATTCTTTCTGCAAATTATATTCTCAATCGAATACCTCAAAAGAAAACCAATAAATCCCCATATGAGTTGTGAAAACGTCGAAGACCTTCTTACAAATACTTAAAAGTGTGGGGGTGTTTGGCTAAGGTGGCAGTTCTTACACCTGAAATGGTTAAAATAGGATCGAAAATAGTTGATTGTGTATTCATAGGGTATACTCATAATAGCAGTGCTTATCAATTTCTGATTCACAAATCAAAAATTCCCGATATGCATGCTAATACTATTATTGAGTCAAGGAATGTATCGTTCTTTAAACATATATTTTCTCACAAATCAACACAAGAGTCGAGTTCAAATAAAAAAACTCATGACACTGCAGTAGGCAGTAGTCAAGACCAACAAGATAATGATGAACCCAGACGAAGCAAAATGACTAGAATATCAAAATCTTTTGGTCCAGATTTTCTAACGTATTTGTTAGAAGATGAGCCTCAAAGCTTTAAGGAAACAATATCGAGTCCTGAAGCTCCTTATTAGAAAGAAGCATTCTCTTCTTAAATAATGAAGTAGAATCCATTCTACAAAATCATACGTGGGAACTAGTGGATCTTCCACCAGGTTCAAAACCTCTTGGATATAAATGGATATTTAAGAAGAAAATGAAAGCACATGGATCTATTGAAAAGTATAAAGCCAGGCTTGTTATCAAAGGATATAGGAAAAAGGAAGGCTTGGACCATTTCTATACAAATTCACTTGTCACAAAGATATCATCCATTCAAATACTAATTGTCACGACCCGAAACCCACCCTATGCGGATCTCGTATCGCGGGGTTGACCCGAAGGGCGTCCCTACTTTTTCCTTTTTATTCATTCCGGTATCATAGTACTAATATGCAATGTACTAGAATTTTAAACAATGTATAGCGGAAGCCTTTATCAATTACAGTAATCCAGCGGAAGTCTTTTTAAATACATGACATAGTTCAACATAATTCAAAATGAGAACTAAAACGTAACCAGCACCCGGGGGTGGTGAATACATGGGAGAACTAACATAGACTGATACAATACTCCAAAATGTCCCCCTACGCTCTCAGACTCCTACTGGGGTCTCGCAACGTCATCACCTGCAATGGGGGTAAATGGGGGGTGAGCTACAAAGCCCAGTAAGTAAAACAGATCTCCAACACTGGTATCGATGATCAATGTGAATCCATGAATAAGATAATGATAGCCAATCATAAAGAAGGAGATGCTGTGATAGCCAATGAACATAATTGCCACGAGGGCCAATGAAATAATTGCCACGATATACAATGATAATATATCAACAATGAAGTACTGCCACAATGAAACGATCACAATCAAATCAAATCAATCAATGTAAGTCTTTCAAGACTTAAAGAATCATAAGGAATAATGCCATTCAACCATCAAGTTCTGTCAATCATAAGAGATGCCTTTATTCTGTAACATGCCAGTGAATTTGCAATGCAATGCCCGTGAATATGCAATGTAATGCTAGTGAATATGCCAATCATTTGCCGGTGGAGAGCCTTCGAGGAATTCATTCCTGCCACCTGTCCATTCAATGCAATGCCAGTGAAAATGCAATGAGATGCCAATGATCATGCCAGTCAATTTGCCGGTGGAGAGCCTTAGAGGAATTCATTCCTGCCACCTGTCCATTCATGGACTTGACCCTTAGGTCTCCAGTCAATACAGAAGCATCGGATGGATATTGTGACTGAGCACAAATCCGGTATTAATAACATATCATGAGCATTCGTGATTCCATAGAAGTATAAAATGGAATATCATAGATTCAGTGAAAACATAACTGTACGCCTTTCAAGGCATGGTTCAACATGATAACAATGATACATCAGTCAATCAATGTCCACATGATAGAACAATATCACTTTGTGGATAGTAATAACATGAGTTTCTTTCAAGCACAATGAAACATGATAACAATGATACATCAGTCAATCAAATGTCCACAAGATAGAAAATATCGAACTGTGGAACACAAGGATATGAATACATTCAAGAGTACAAGTTTGGCAGTATAAGAATAAACTTGGCTTGTGGAAACACCACATGTAAGAGAGAATGATCCACTTACTTTTATCGTGATTCTATCTCAGAAATCCGTGAGTATACCCTTGCCTTTGGAGTTTCCTATATATCAATGAATACGTTTTAGAATAGATTCTATTCATCAAATTTTATGCCTTTCCATCATAAGTGTTTCAAATACTCATTTAAACTTTACCATTGAATCCGGAACACCGAAGAAAGTCGGTTTAGGCTTTCGCGGAATTCCATTTGGACTTTTGTACTAAAAAGGGTAAAATAGTCTTTTTGCACTTTTACGGTATTTTATACTTCGGGGTCTCATCTCGTAAAACGGACCCCACCATTGGATCCGGAATGCTCGAGATAATAAAGTTTGACTATTCATTCGTCCCATTTGGACTTCGTTTGACTTATCTGTGACTCAAGGGTAAAATAGTAATTTTACCTATTTAATAAATTATTTAAATAATTTATTTTATTATTTTATTATTTTTTCAGGGGTGTTTTTGAAATAATTCTCCAAAGTCTGGGTCAAATTTGGAATAGGGTGAATAGTTGGGGTCAAACTGTAAATATCATAAGTTTTGGTTTATTCATTTTAATTAAAACATTGGACCAGAGGGTTCACTTAACAAAACCCTAGACCGGACTGGTTATGCACTGAACCAGCCGGTTCAGGCTAACCCAGAGAATCAGTTTATAGGTAATGCTGACGTCATGATGACGTCAGCCCTGATTTTTAAAAATTAAAATTTAATTGAACGACGCCGTGTCGGGTCCCTCTTATTCCGGTTGGGTTCCGACCGGACCCGATCTCGTTTTGACCCGACATGGCCCCCCGTTTTTCCGGTTGCCATCTCCGGTAGCTATTCCGACCACTGTTCACCGGAACAGTGCACAATGCACGGTTTCCCCCATTTTTCTCATGGTTTTCTCATCCAAGTTCTAATATTTTGACATCAATTAAATCCTAAGACTTCCAGAAGCAGTTGAGAACAACTTTTGGCCTCAAACATCACTGGTTTCGACACCCAGTTCTGGTTTTTTCGGCGTTGCACCGGCGAGCAATAATTTGCTCTAAAACGGTCATTTCTTAACCATTTTAAGTAATTCAAAATGTGTTGGGTTCCTGAAGATGTCTTCTACGGATTCTCAGTCCTAGTTTTAAGTTTCTTTTGGCCTACAAAAATCTGCCATTAGTGACCGTGTGCAGTGGTTCAGTTTTTGATTTTTGGTTCCTATTGCGATATCTCATCATTTTCAACAGCAACAATAACAAATACAGATATAACTGAACATAATTTAACTCATAGCTTACCTGTTTAGTTGCTGCTTCTCCTTCCTCCAAACTCTCGGTCTCTCCACTGCTCCAAAACTTTTCTTTCTCTCTCTACTGCTTTCTCTCTCTATACAGATCAATTCTCACACATGCACATCTATAGATATATAGACTCCAGTTTCTATCAATTTCTTGCCACTGTTTTTCCCACTATCTCACGTCTATCTCCTCATTCCAGACTGTTATCCACTTTTATTTCCTTTCACCCCTCATGGAGTTAGTGGCATTTCCACTTATTGATTCCATAAGACCACTTGTCTTTATTATATTTCTTGAAATCACATGGCTGCCACCAGTTTTGAATAATAATTGCAAGCAGCCCACAAATTCCCTCCTTTAATCCCTCATTTAGTTTATATATATATATATATATATATATATATATATATATTTCACCACAAACCATGTGCTCACATGGTTTGGTTGCCTCTGATGTCTACTCCACTCACGGCTATATATATATATATATATATATATATATATATATATATATATATATATATACAATTTGCACTTAAATGTTTATATATTCATATATGTACTCACTTGCACGTTCGTTTTTTTTTTATTTTTTTTATTTTTTTTACATAATAATTTAAGTATTGCTCGTAATTACACATCATAATCAAATCCAACTCGGGCCGGGTACTGGCTAACTCGGGTCGGGATATTACATTCTTACCCCCTTAAAAATAAGTTTGTCCTCAAACTTAGCACATACTGCTATAAAAATAAATGTGGGTACTTGGCGTGTATATCATCTTCTCGTTCCCAAGTGGCCTCTTCCATCCGGTGATTTCTCCACAGAACTTTGACTAATGGAATAGTCTTGTTCCGTAACACCTGATCTCGACGATCCAAAATCTGAACTGGATGCTCTATGTAACTCAGATTTTCTTGAACGTCTAGTGGTTCATGCTCGATTACCTGATCTGCATTTTGTATACATTTCCTTAACATCGAGACATGAAACACATTATGAACATGTGATAACTCTGATGGTAAGGCAAGTTCGTATGCTACGGGTCCAACCCTCTTCGTGATCCTGAATGGCCCAATGTATCTGGGTCCAAGCTTTCCTCTCTTGCCAAACCTGACCACTCCTTTCATGGGTGATACTTTCAAGTACACAAAGTCGTCTTTTGCAAACTCTAAGTCTCGTCGGTGAACATTTGCATAGCTTTTCTGTCGACTCTGAGTTGCTAATAAACGTTGTCGGATCAGTTGTATCTTTTGTGCTGTCTGTTCCACTATCTCTGGCCCATAGAGTTTCCTTTCTCCCACCTCTGTCCAACATAGTGGTGATCGGCACTTCCTGCCGTATAATGCCTCATATGGAGCCATGCCAATACTAGCTTGATAGCTATTATTGTACGTGAACTCAACCAATGGCAACTGATCTTCCCAACTTCCTTCAAAGTCTATGACACAGAAACGCAATAAGTCTTCTAAAGTCTGTATCGTCCTTTCCGATTGTCCGTCGGTCTCGGGATGATACGCAGTGCTAAGACTTAGTTCCGTGCCCATAGCTTGTTGTAGTCCCTTCCAGAATCGTGATACGAACCGAGGGTCCCTATCAGAAACAATCGATACTGGAACTCCATGAAGTCTAACAATCTCTCTGATATATAGTTCAGCTAGTCGTTGAAGAGATTGTGTCATCTTGATTGCCAGGAAGTGAGCTGTCTTAGTTAATCTATCTACGATAACCCAGATAGAGTCACTCCCCCCGACTGTCTTTGGCAATCCTGATACAAAGTCCATCGTGATATGTTCCCACTTCCATTCAGGAATGGGCAGTGATTGCAGAAGTCCTCCAGGCTTCTGATGTTCCACCTTAATTTGCTGGCACTTGGCACATCTTACTATGTACTCAGCTATATGACGTTTCATTCCGGACCACCAATAAGTATCCTTAACATTGTGATACATTTTGGTGCCTCCTGGATGTAAAGCAAATCTCGAACTGTGTGCTTCATCAAGAATCTCTTTTCTGATCTCCGGCACATTGGGTACGCAGATCCTACCTTGATAGTATAACAATCCATCTCTTACTGAGTACTCGGAATCCATGCCTGTCTCAATTCCTTGGAGCAGCTTAGCCAATTTCTCATCCTGTGTCTGCTGCTCTCTGATCTTGTCCACAACCGACAATCCGATTGTTACATTGGCACATAGTGCCTTGGAGTTGGGCAGAACAATCTCCATTTCCATGTCTTCCAAATCTCTCAGGATTTCCGTCTGTGTTGTCAACAGGCAAGCTAAACTTCCTGATGACTTTCGACTAAGAGCGTCAGCTACCACATTTGCCTTTCCTGGGTGGTACTGTATGTTGACCTCGTAGTCCTTCAATAACTCCAACCAACGGCGTTGTCTCATATTGAGCTCCTTCTGTGTAAACAGATACTTGAGGCTCTTATGATCGGTGAAGATTTCGCACGTGGTTCCGTATAAATAGTGCCTCCATATCTTCAAAGTGAAGACAATAGCTGCTAGCTCAAGTTCATGTGTCGGATAGTTCCCCTCGTGGGGTCTCAACTGTCGGGAAGCATAAGCCACCACTTTCCCGTTCTGCATCAACACACACCCTAAGCCTTTGTATGAGGCATCACTGTATATTACGAAACCATCACTTCCATCTGGCACTATCAATATAGGAGCTGTAACCAAACGCTCCTTCAATTCTTGAAAACTCTTCTCTTGCTCCTCTGTCCAAACAAAAGGAACACCTTTCCGGGTCAATTTGGTAATAGGCGTAGCTATCTTGGAGAAGTCCTGGACAAATCTCCTATAGTAGCCTGCTAACCCCATGAAACTTCTTACTTCCGTGACACTCGTAGGTTGAGGCCAATTCATGATTGCCTCGATCTTCTGGGAATCAACAGAGATTCCTTTTTTACTGATCACGTGTCCCAGAAATGCTATACTGGGAAGCCAGAATTCGCATTTCTTCAACTTAGCGTACAACTTCTGTTCCCTTAACTTCTGTAGTACTCTCCTCAGATGCACCTCGTGTTCTTCTTGGTTCTCAGAGTAAACCAAGATATCGTCTATAAACACAATCACGAAGTCATCCAAGTATGGCTTGAACACACGGTTCATCATATCCATGAATGCAGCTGGGGCATTGGTCACTCCAAATGGCATAACAAGGAACTCGTAGTGTCCATACCGTGTTCTGAATGCCGTTTTCTGAATGTCAGTGGGTCTGACCTTTAACTGATGATAACCGGTTCTCAGATCGATCTTTGAGAATACCTGAGCCCCTTTCAATTGGTCGAACAGATCATCTACTCTGGGTAGTGGATATCTGTTCTTGATGGTAACCTTGTTCAGCTCTCTATAGTCGATACACAACCTCATGGTTCCATCCTTCTTTTTCACAAACAATACCGGTGCACCCCATGGTGACGAGCGGGGTCGTATGAAACCCTTGTCCAATAATTCCTGCAACTGGAGCTTCAACTCCTTCAGCCCTGCTGGTGCCATCCTATATGGAGTCTTGGATATTGGCGTAGTGCCTGGAAATACGTCGATGCAAAACTCGATCTCTCTGTCTACGGGCATTCCTGGAAGATCATCCAAGAATACTCCGGGAAATTCCCTAGCAATGGGAATCTTCTCTAATTCAGGCTGCTGAGAATTAGTGTCTTGAACACTACATAAGAATCCATGGCATCCCTTTCGAAGCAGACGCCTTGCCTGGATAGAGGAAATAAAATAGGGTGGGGAAGCCACTCCTGTTCCTTCAAAGTTAACTGTCGGAAACTGTGGATTCTGTATAAGAACTCGTTTGGCCATACAGTCTATTGTAGCATGATTGGCAGCCAGCCAATCCATTCCAAGGATAACATCGAATCCACAAATTTCTAAGGGTATAAGGTTAGCCAACAAGTGTGTATCCCCAATCTGTATCTCATAGTTCCTATACATGGTATCCCCCAGTAATGTTTTCCCCGATGGTATAGAAACATTCAGTAAATACCCTAAGGGTTCTGTTTCTAAGTTCAATTTAGCAGCATATGTAGGGGATACAAATGAATGTGTAGATCCAGTATCAAATAAAACATAAGCAGGCTGTGAGCATACTAAAAGGGTACCTGCGACTACCGAGGTTGTAGCCTGCATGTCTCCTGGTAAAAGGGTGAAAACTCGTCCTACCTGCTGCTGGATGTTCCCTTGTCCATTCCTTTGGGCTGGAGGTCTAGGTGGTACTACTCTAGTGGTTGGTGCTTTAACCTAAGCAGTACTGGGCATGGTCTGATCCCTCTGAGGGCATTCTCTTGCATAATGTCCCTCCTTGCCACAGTAGAAGCAAGCGTTGCTGTCCTTGAGACGCTGGCCCTTATGAATCTTATTGCAACGAGAACACCTGGCTGCCCCCTTGTTGGTGTTGCCATTTTTCTTCAGGCCTGGCCCTGTTGCTTGTGATGCGGCTCCAGGTCTGGAAAATGTATAGCCATGTCCCGAAGCAGAAGGCCCTTGCCTCCTATTCTGGTTGCTTCCATGCTTCTGGTTCCCTCTCCTCTTGGCGAATTCCTCGCCACTCCTTTCTATGACTCTAGCTGTCTCCACCACATCATCATAGGTAGCCAGTCGATGGGGTACCAGTCTATCCTTGATAGCCCATCTCAATCCTTCCTCAAATTTGCGGGCTTTCAGATCCTCAGTGTTGATCGCACTTTTAGCAAACCTGGCCAATTCAGTAAATTTGGCCTCGTATTGCTCTACCGTCATTGATCCTTGTTGCAGCACCATAAACTCTGCAACTCTACGGTTCCGTACTTCTTGGGAAAAGTACTTCTTATTGAAGATATCTGTAAATCGTTGCCAGTTCATGTCCAGCTCTCTATCTTCCTCAATCATCCACCATTTATGCGTCATACCCTTGAGCATATAAGTGGCGTATGCCACTTTTTGAACTTCGGTGCATATTAGGATTTTGAAGATCCTGTTCATTTCTAATAACCACTCCTCAGCTATAGTGGCTCCTCCTGTACCGTCGAATGTCAGGGGTCTCATTTTCTGAAATCGCTCATATAAGTATGCAGCGTCTCGTTCATTTCCTTGACGTAGTCTTGCATTGTCGCCTGCGTTGACAGGCTGCTCCTGTGGTACTGGCCGTGCTGGTTGACTAGCACTAGCCTGAATCTGTGGTAGCCTTTCAATGATAGCCCGCATCATTGTTTCCAATTGTTCTAAAAGATCCATAGGTAACGGTCCTTGCCTTGTGTTAACCATGGCTGTGAATAGAATCAATGAAGATAACCAATGAGATGACCAGTCAATGTATAAGACAATATAAAATGTCAGTCATATCTAACAGTCTTAACTCTAGTCCTATCTCCCATGACTTACTATCAAACCTATTGCTCTGATACCAATGCTGTCACGACCCGAAACCCACCCTATGCGGATCTCGTATCGCGGGGCTGACCCGAAGGGCGTCCCTACTTTTTCCTTTTTATTCATTCCGGTATCATAGTACTAATATGCAATGTACTAGAATTTTAAACAATGTATAGCGGAAGCCTTTATCAATTACAGTAATCCAGCGGAAGTCTTTTTAAATACATGACATAGTTCAACATAATTCAAAATGAGAACTAAAACGTAACCAGCACCCGGGGGTGGTGAATACATGGGAGAACTAACATAGACTGATACAATACTCCAAAATGTCCCCCTACGCTCTCAGACTCCTACTGGGGTCTCGCAGCGTCATCACCTACAATGGGGGTAAATGGGGGGTGAGCTACAAAGCCCAGTAAGTAAAACAGATCTCCAACACTGGTATCGATGATCAATGTGAATCCATGAATAAGATAATGATAGCCAATCATAAAGAAGGAGATGTTGTGATAGCCAATGAACATAATTGCCACGAGGGCCAATGAAATAATTGCCACGATATACAATGATAATATATCAACAATGAAGTACTGCCACAATGAAACGATCACAATCAAATCAAATCAATCAATGTAAGTCTTTCAAGACTTAAAGAATCATAAGGAATAATGCCATTCAACCATCAAGTTCTGTCAATCATAAGAGATGCCTTTATTCTGTAACATGCCAGTGAATTTGCAATGCAATGCCCGTGAATATGCAATGTAATGCTAGTGAATATGCCAATCATTTGCCGGTGGAGAGCCTTCGAGGAATTCATTCCTGCCACCTGTCCATTCAATGCAATGCCAGTGAAAATGCAATGAGATGCCAATGATCATGCCAGTCAATTTGCCGGTGGAGAGCCTTAGAGGAATTCATTCCTGCCACCTGTCCATTCATGGACTTGACCCTTAGGTCTCCAGTCAATACAGAAGCATCGGATGGATATTGTGACTGAGCACAAATCCGGTATTAATAACATATCATGAGCATTCGTGATTCCATAGAAGTATAAAATGGAATATCATAGATTCAGTGAAAACATAACTGTACGCCTTTCAAGGCATGGTTCAACATGATAACAATGATACATCAGTCAATCAATGTCCACATGATAGAACAATATCACTTTGTGGATAGTAATAACATGAGTTTCTTTCAAGCACAATGAAACATGATAACAATGATACATCAGTCAATCAAATGTCCACAAGATAGAAAATATCGAACTGTGGAACACAAGGATATGAATACATTCAAGAGTACAAGTTTGGCAGTATAAGAATAAACTTGGCTTGTGGAAACACCACATGTAAGAGAGAATGATCCACTTACTTTTATCGTGATTCTATCTCAGAAATCCGTGAGTATACCCTTGCCTTTGGAGTTTCCTATATATCAATGAATACGTTTTAGAATAGATTCTATTCATCAAATTTTATGCCTTTCCATCATAAGTGTTTCAAATACTCATTTAAACTTTACCATTGAATCCGGAACACCGAAGAAAGTCGGTTTAGGCTTTCGCGGAATTCCATTTGGACTTTTGTACTAAAAAGGGTAAAATAGTCTTTTTGCACTTTTACGGTATTTTATACTTCGGGGTCTCATCTCGTAAAACGGACCCCACCATTGGATCCGGAATGCTCGAGATAATAAAGTTTGACTATTCATTCGTCCCATTTGGACTTCGTTTGACTTATCTGTGACTCAAGGGTAAAATAGTAATTTTACCTATTTAATAAATTATTTAAATAATTTATTTTATTATTTTATTATTTTTTCAGGGGTGTTTTTGAAATAATTCTCCAAAGTCTGGGTCAAATTTGGAATAGGGTGAATAGTTGGGGTCAAACTGTAAATATCATAAGTTTTGGTTTATTCATTTTAATTAAAACATTGGACCAGAGGGTTCACTTAACAAAACCCTAGACCGGACTGGTTATGCACTGAACCAGCCGGTTCAGGCTAACCCAGAGAATCAGTTTATAGGTAATGCTGACGTCATGATGACGTCAGCCCTGATTTTTAAAAATTAAAATTTAATTGAACGACGCCGTGTCGGGTCCCTCTTATTCCGGTTGGGTTCCGACCGGACCCGATCTCGTTTTGACCCGACATGGCCCCCCGTTTTTCCGGTTGCCATCTCCGGTAGCTATTCCGACCACTGTTCACCGGAACAGTGCACAATGCACGGTTTCCCCCATTTTTCTCATGGTTTTCTCATCCAAGTTCTAATATTTTGACATCAATTAAATCCTAAGACTTCCAGAAGCAGTTGAGAACAACTTTTGGCCTCAAACATCACTGGTTTCGACACCCAGTTCTGGTTTTTTCGGCGTTGCACCGGCGAGCAATAATTTGCTCTAAAACGGTCATTTCTTAACCATTTTAAGTAATTCAAAATGTGTTGGGTTCCTGAAGATGTCTTCTACGGATTCTCAGTCCTAGTTTTAAGTTTCTTTTGGCCTACAAAAATCTGCCATTAGTGACCGTGTGCAGTGGTTCAGTTTTTGATTTTTGGTTCCTATTGCGATATCTCATCATTTTCAACAGCAACAATAACAAATACAGATATAACTGAACATAATTTAACTCATAGCTTACCTGTTTAGTTGCTGCTTCTCCTTCCTCCAAACTCTCGGTCTCTCCACTGCTCCAAAACTTTTCTTTCTCTCTCTACTGCTTTCTCTCTCTATACAGATCAATTCTCACACATGCACATCTATAGATATATAGACTCCAGTTTCTATCAATTTCTTGCCACTGTTTTTCCCACTATCTCACGTCTATCTCCTCATTCCAGACTGTTATCCACTTTTATTTCCTTTCACCCCTCATGGAGTTAGTGGCATTTCCACTTATTGATTCCATAAGACCACTTGTCTTTATTATATTTCTTGAAATCACATGGCTGCCACCAGTTTTGAATAATAATTGCAAGCAGCCCACAAATTCCCTCCTTTAATCCCTCATTTAGTTTATATATATATATATATATATATATATTTCACCACAAACCATGTGCTCACATGGTTTGGTTGCCTCTGATGTCTACTCCACTCACGGCTATATATATATATATATATATATATATATATATATATATATATATATACAATTTGCACTTAAATGTTTATATATTCATATATGTACTCACTTGCACGTTCGTTTTTTTATTTATTTATTTATTATTATTATTTTTTTTACATAATAATTTAAGTATTGCTCGTAATTACACATCATAATCAAATCCAACCCGGGCCGGGTACTGGCTAACTCGGGTCGAGATATTACAATATTGAAGATATCTGTAAATCGTTGCCAGTTCATGTCCGGCTCTCTATCTTCCTCAATCATCCACCATTTATGCGCCATACCCTTGAGCATATAAGTGGCGTATGCCACTTTTTGAACTTCGGTGCATATCAGGATTTTGAAGATCCTGTTCATTTCTAATAACCACTCCTCAGCTATAGTGGCTCCTCCTGTACCGTCGAATGTCGGGGGTCTCATTTTAATAGCTATTACAGCTATACACAATCTTGAGATACATCAAATGGATGTAAAGACAGCTTTCTTAAATGGTGAATTAGATGAAGAAATATATATGGAACAACCCGAAGGGTTTATTGTTCCAAGTCAAGAAAAGAAAGTTTGTTGACTTGTTAAATCTCTTTATGGACTAAAACAAGCATTGAAATAGTGGCATGAGAAATTTGATAGTGTAATGATGTCAAATGGGTTCAAAATCAATGAGTGTGACAAATGTGTATATGTCAAGAACACCGAAAATGGTTTTGTCATTCTTTGTCTCTATGTTGATAATATGCTCATTATGGGTAGTAATAATAAAGTCATTAAAGCTACCAAGAAAATGTTAAACAATAAGTTTGATATGAAGGACTTAGGTGTTGCCAATGTAATACTTGGGATAAAGATCTCTAGAACATTATATGGACTGATGTTATCTCAATTAAATTACATTGAGAGAATGTTTAAAAAATTTAAACAAGATGATAGTAGTCCAGTGAGAACACCTCTAGATATAAATTTACACTTATCTAAGAATAATGGCAAAATAATTGGCAGCCTAATGTATGTGATGAATTATACCCGTCCAGACATAGCTTACGCTATCAGCAAATTGAGTAGATACACAAGTAATCTTGGTCTGGACCATTAGAAGGCAATAGTTAGGGTTTTGAGGTATTTGAAATACATCCAAAACTTTGGATTACACTACTCAAAATATCCAGCAATACTTGAAGGATACTGTGACACGAATTGGATATCCGATACCAAAGACTCAAAATCCACAAGTGATTATTTGTTTACACTTAGTGGTGGAGCGGTATCATAGAAATCTTCTAAACAAACTTGCATTGCCAAATCTACAATGGAATCTGAGTTTATTGCACTAGATAAAGCTGGTGAAGAAACTGAGTGGCTTCGTCACTTCCTAGAAGATATTCTAATGTGGCCAAAACCTGTGGCCACTATCTGTATTCATTGCGATAGTCAATCAATGATTAGTAGGGCATATAGTCATATGTATAACAGTAAGTATCGACATATTCGTTGAAGACATAATACCGTGAAACAACTTCTCTCTAATATTATTATGACCATTGAATACATAAGGTCAAAAGATAACATTGCAGACCCGTTAACCAAAGGCTTGACCAGAGAGCAAGTGAATAAATCATCAAGGGGAATAGACTTAAAGCCTATGCACTAAAAGTTGCCACAATGGCAACCCAACCTAGTTGACTGAAAATCCTAAGATCTAAGTTCAAAGGGACAACTGAATTATGTGTGACTCATTAAAAATCACTATAGAGATAAAATATTCTACCTGTCACGACCCGAAACCCACCCTTTGCGGATTTCGTATCGCGGGGCTGACCCGAAGGCCGTCCCTACTTTTTCCTTTTTATTCATTCCTGTATCATAGTACTAACATGCAATGTACTAGAAATATTAAACAATGTATAGCGGAAGCCTTTATCAATTACAGTAATCCAGCGGAAGTCTTTTTAAATACATAACATAGTTCTACATAATTCAAAATGAGAACTAAACGTAACCAGCACCCGGGGGTGGTGAATACATGGGAGAACTAACATAGACTGATACAATACTCCAAAATGTCCCCCTACGCTCTCAGACTCCTACTGGGGTCTCGCAGCGTCATCACCTGAAATGGGGGTAAATGGGGGGGGTGAGCTACAAAGCCCAGTAAGTAAAACAGATCTCCAACACTGGTATTGATGATCAATGTGAATCCATGAATAAGATAATGATAGCCAATCATAAAGATGGAGATGCTGTGATAGCCAATGAACATAATTGCCACGAGGGCCAATGGAACAATTGTCACGATATACAATGATAATATATCAACAATGAAGTACTGCCACAATGAACCGATCACAATCAAATCAAACAATGTAAGTCTTGCAAGACTTAAAGAATCATAAGGAATAATGCCATTCAACCATCAAGTTCTGTCAATCATAAGAGATGCCTTTATTCTGTGACATGCTAGTGAATTTGCAATGCAATGCCAGTGAATATGCAATGCAATGCTAGTGAATATGCCAATCAATTGCCGGTGGAGAGCCTTCGAGGAATTCATTCCTGCCACCTGTCCATTCAATGCAATGCCAGTGAAAATGCAATGAGATGCCAATGATCATGCCATTCATTTGCCGGTGGAGAGCCTTCGAGGAATTCATTCCTGCCACCTGTCCATTCATGGACTTGACCCTTAGGTCTCCAGTCAATACAGAAGCATCGGATGGATGTTGTGACTGAGCACAAATCCGGTATTCATAACATATCATGAGCATTCGTGATTCCATAGAAGTATAAAATGGAATATCATAGATTCAGTGAAAACATAACTGTACGCCTTTCAAGGCATGGTTCAACATGATAACAATGATACAACAGTCAATCAATGTCCACATGATAGAACAATATCACTTTGTGGATAGTAATAACATGAGTTTCTTTCAAGCACAATGAAACATGATAACAATGATACATCAGTCAATCAAATGTCCACAAGATAGAAATTATCGAACTGTGGAACACAAGGATATAAATACATTCAAGAGTACAAGTTTGGCAGTATAAGAATAAACTTGGCTTGTGGAAACACCACATGTAATAGAGAATGATCCACTTACCTTTTATCGTGATTCTATCTCAGAAATCCGTGAGTGTACCCTTGCCTTTGGAGTTTCCTATATATCAATGAATACGTTTTAGAATAAATTCTATTCATCAAATTTATGCCTTTCCATCATAAGTATTTCAAATACTAATTTAAACTTTACCATTGAATCCGGAACACCGAAGAAAGTCAGTTTAGGCTTTCGCGGAATTCCATTTGGACTTTTGTACTAAAAAGGGAAAAATGGTCATTTTGCACTTTTTCAGTATTTTATTTTTTGGGGTCTTATCTCGTAAAACGGACCCCACCATTGGACTCAGAACGTCCGAGATAATAGGTTTTGACTATTCATTTGTATCGTTTGGACTTCGTTTGACCTCTTTTTGGAATAGGGGCATTATTGTAAAATTTAATATTTAATTAATTTTCTGTTTGGGCCTTAGTGTAATTTTTCAAAACATTTGGGGCCGGTTCATAAATTCCATAAGCTGCGGTCTGAACCAGTTGGTTCAGACCTAAAAACCCTAAACCGGTCCACCCTTGCCCTGAACCAAACGGTTCACTTCATTTGAAAAACCGGATTTCAATAACCCAATTCCCTATCCCTATCCATGGTTTGGATAACCCCAAACCCAATTCCAATTTATTATCCGTGTAACCAAACAAGCCCAATCCCATTTAATTTAAAACCCAAAACGACACAGCTTAACTTACCCTTTTATAACCGGTCGGGTACCGACCCAGATCCAACCCGAATCCGTCTAAACTTAACCCGGTAACCTCCCCGATTTTCCGATCGTCTCCCCCAAAGCTCCGGTGAGAGAACATTAGGGTTCCGTCACCATCTCCGGTGACGGCAACCTGTTCCGATCGGTTTTTCCCCCTATTTTGAATGCCATTTTCTTCCTTTCCTCCCCACGACCTCATTCCTACCCTTGGCTTGCCCTAAAACTCTCCCCATCTTCACGAAATAGAGAAAAACTAGCTCCGGTCGGTTTTCCGGTGAGCTGGTTTTTCTCTTTTTTCCTATGATTTCTTCATCATTTTTCATTCTCTCTTTTTCATTTAATTTTCTGCATGTAATAGGATCATTTTCATAAACTTTTAAACAAGTTTTAACCAAAAAATTCATGGAACCCGAGATTATTCTATCAACCTGCAACTCGAATTTTCTCCATGGTTTCTTAGCCATTTAACCTCATTCTTTTTGCATTTAATTCCTTATTTCATGCCAATCTAGACCCTACATTCAAAATAAATTGAATCATGCTATAAAGCTTTGAAACAGAAACAGTGGCTCACCTTTAAATTCGGTTTCCCTTGGTGTTGAGCCCCTCTTCCTCGCGCCTCTTCTCCAGATTTGTTCCCCTTCCTTCTTACTCCAAAACTCTCTTTTCCTTTTCTGATTTCCTTCTCCCGAGAGTGAGAGATATGCATTATATAAACTTTCCATCTCTCTCTCTCTCTCTCTCTCTCTCTCTCTCTTTCTCTCTTTCTCTGCTCTGCCAGCACCTTCCTATGGCCTCTTTCGGCTTGTGCTCCCTCCACTAATGCAACTTTTGCATTAATAGATGGGAGACAAGATGCACTTATGTATATAATATATATATATCACCTTATATATATATATATATTACACACACTTTACACACACACACCTCACATGCACTTGCTGATGTTGTTTTGCCCACTTGCCCACTTTCTTTTACTTTTTATATAATATACACATAGATATATATATATATATATATCTATATATATATACATATATATATATATTATATTATATGTATAATTCACAATTATACATATTTATACGTACTTATATGCCCATACATACACGTATATACTTAAACTTTGGGCATGCATGGAAATACGTGTGGGCATGCTTTACGATGCAATGTCCCGGGGTGCTCGGGTGTTATGTCCCGGGGTGCTCGGGTGTTACCCAGCACCTGTTATACATTTCAATCATTTTCCATTTCCAGTCATTCATTTCCATGAAATACCGTGATATACATTTTTTTCGTTCAAGTTACACAGTTCAACCGACTTACCTCGGTATACGTGACGTATCCCGGGTCGGGATATTACACTACCCATTCCTATGATAAGAATAGTGATACATGTAGCGTTGAAAAGGATAAGCTAAGCTTTTAATGATTCTTATACCTTGTTAAATACAAGTGGGGTATAACAAGATACCCTTAATAAGAAATCACCTATATGAGTGTGAACTGGGCCAGTTCTATGAGAATGATAAAAGGCTAAATTCTCAAGGAGCACTCATGAAACTAGGAATTGTTTAGGGCTAAAAGGAATACAATCATGAGAACCAACTGTGTGAGAAAAGATTTTGTGTGAATACTATTATCCAAGGGTGTCCAACAGGATAATATCATTCATGTCACACCCCAAATTTCTAAAACCCGGGGAATGAATGGAAATGAATTAAGAAAAATTAATAAAAGACCATTAAATGGATTTAGTTGATTACACGTTTATTTTCCCATGTTTCCCTAAAATTAAGAATGAAAATTTACTACTAGACTTACCCAAGATAGGTTTCAAATGCTGATCAAAGATCTCCCCCAACCAATAATCAAAATTAGTCTAAGTCATATTCAAGCATGACCCCCAAGATAGTCCCAAAAATGTCTCTAATATGTCTTGGAACAATGGCCCAAATGGGCCCCAAATGCCCTAAGTCATAGACCAAGAATAGGTCAACAATCCTACCTAAAGTGGTCTAAGGAAGTGGCCAAACATGGCCTTGAATAATGACTAAAATGTGTTCCAAAAAGGTGCCTAACATAACTTAGTATAATGGCCAAAAGTGGCCAAAAAGGGGCTCCAAAAAGTGCTGTCAAACATAGGAAAGAATGGTCTTAAAATGGCCTTAAAAGGCAAGTCATGGCATGTCCATGACATGCCTAGGCAGTAGGTGCACGCACGGGCAAGGCATGGGCGCAGGGCACGCGGGCTAGGCTGGGCTGGTCTGTTGGCTGGTTCTTGTAGCTATAGTGTATTTACTGAAAACTATTTTCCCCTTTTTTCTGAATTTTTTCCAAAAGTGCTGCAAGCTGATTTTTCTAATTTTTTTAACCTATTTCCTCAAGGTTTTTAACCCCCACTTTTTGGCACTCTCCCCACCTATATATGGGGCATTTTACATATCCAATGACTCTTTTTAATTCCCAAAATTTTGACATGGTCTCCTTTGTCCATTAACCTATTTTCCTCATCCCATTCCTCTTCATCATCCTCCTCAACACCAATACAACACCTAATGAACAATTATTTATACAATTGTGTAATTCTAACATTCACAAGCATATTTTAAAAACAAATAACTACATGGTGCTCCATGCTCCTCATTTACATTTGATACTCAATTACATACTATCCAACATAAAATTTAGTTAATAGCTTACACAAGGTCCAAGTTTTTAACATGCAATAAACTTCATGGGATTTATGCCCTTACATCACAAAATGGCCCAAGGCCTATAGTCCACAGTTTTCTAAATTAAACACAAGCTATTTGGGCTTATGCCTATACATACAAAAATATAGCCCTTAGGCTAAATGTACTTCAAAATCCACTTTTTCCCTCCATGCTTCAAGATTTCGTCAAGTCTCATGTGTCGGGAGTGTCATGTGAAATATGTAATCCCATATAGGGTAAGCACGACAGCTTGTATGACATAATGCTAATATAAAGAATAAAGGTAAGGCGTGGCATGTGCAAAGTAAACATTTATGGGCTATAATCTTTCCGATTCCTTAATGTAATGTAATGGCAATATGCATGACACACCGATGCAACGACTCTATGTCCAACCCATGTCTCGTTTCATGGTCCGCTCCTGTTGGATCAGCAAGTACCAGTCCTTAGCCAGATTTTAGGTTTTTCACCACAAGATCTATACCCTCATAATGCATAGAACCAAAGTGCTCAACACACGCCATGTTTCCAAAGATTCACGTATGCCAAAATGCCTTGATTTTTCTATGCAATTTCAATGAGGCATTTATCAAACCCATGAAGTGTGCCTTAAATAATGCATCATACATAAAGCAAGGTATAACTTTTAAACCACAAAACTTTGTCTACATGAGCATAGCATATAACCAATCAATTACACATATAATCATGTTGCATATTCACAACCTTACCAAATTCTCAAAGATTACACAAGTACACAAAGTACCAATACATTGAGCAAACCATTACTGTCAAACTACAAAACTTTGTCTACAAGAACATAAGCTAAAATGCAATGAATTATACATATATTCAAGTTACATGTTCATTACTTCACCAAATTCCCAAAGAATACATAAGTACACAAGGTACCAAACCTAGGTTTTCAAAGTAACTATATGTTAGATGGTTTTCTAACAACAAGTAAGCATGTAAGTCATACAATCAACATATAAAAACACTCCTAAACTTAACTCTATTCTTTACTTACCAAAATATCATACCTAGAAGGGTTTTTCTCAACCCTAGGGAGTTATGCTCATTGTGCAGCAGAACCGATCAATAAGAATATAGCCCTTGAGGTGGGGAACAACTTCCTAGAAGGAATCCTTGGGAAATTTTAAGGCTGGAGATGAGTTTTGGAAGGTGGAAAGTTGAAAAACCTAGGTTTTTCTCACATTTTCTCTCTAAGCATGACCTACTTTGTTTTCTTAGACCAATTTTGAAAAATTTAACTCTCAAGGGCTGTATTTATACTAAAGGGGCTAAAGGGTGAAAAGACTCTTTTGTCCTTAATGAGTCGCGGGACCCCGTTACACTACAACCCGTCCCGAAATGCCTCAATTCGACATTTTGCTTTAACCAAAGTTTTTAAAATTATTTTAATGATATCTTTTCAGAAAATTTATTTTTCTTTTTTGGCAAGTGCGGTCGGGTCCACCCGGGCCACCCGGGATGGCCTTTTAGTCTAATTTTTAAACTATCTCCGATTAGGCTCAAAATACAACTCATCTCAAAAAATAAAATAAAAAAAACTCTCCTTCATCTCAAAAATAAAAAAGTATCTAGACTTTACAATAATTAAGTATCTTTCTGAGGGACTTAAGACCAGTTTACTCAATAAAAAATAACGTAAATTACATTTATACCCCTTGAACTATGACTCAATTTTGCAATTTCTTTAAAACTTGGTGGATACATCCCTTAATTTTTCAACCTATAACACATAATGCCCTTATGTCAAACGATCGTTAAAAGCATTAATGGGAAAATAATGGGTGAACAATACCTCATTTTGGTTTGACTATGTATTGATGAAAATGCCCCCACCACTATTTGTTGAAATGTGTCTTAATCAAAATGCCCATCTAGTCTTATGAAACCCCTCTACGCCTTATATTATAGAAGTCATTTGTTCTTTTTCTCTTAGTAATGATATTCTCTCTGTCACTTGTTCTCTCTCTCTCTCTCTCTCTCCCTCTCTCTCTCTCTTTCTCAGTTCTCTTTTGGAATCAAGAGAAGCATTTTAAAATTCAAACCTAAGGTGGGGTGGATATTGCTATTGTGGTGTTCAATCTCCACTTCATTTCTCCTACACTATTAATAATCCTAGATGCAGATTTTCGAATGTGCAAACTACAGGGTATATTTCTAAATTATGTTTAAATTTTTTTCTTAAGACTAGATTTAAAGTTTGAAGATCTAAATTGTATCTTTCATGAAATACAAACAAATTCTTGTTATTTCTTCAATTAGGCTAACCCTCTTACATGTTCATGGTGAAAAGCATTTGGAATGGTTGTCTTACATAGAAATATAGAACTACAAAGTAGTAACAAAGAGCTAATTGTAATTGTGGCTCAGTACAAACATAAAGAGGACAGATTAAAGAAGTGGTGTGTAATCATAATTGTAGTGATAGGAGTCCTTATCTGGTGATTTGTACCTAAATGTATGTAATTTGTACCTTAATTAATGTTATCTTATCTCCTACACTATTGGCAGTAATGTAAAGTAATGTTTTATGAAGTTGTGTTTGTATATTAGAAGTCACCATTAGTTTTGGATACAACACAAGAAAACATGAGCTAAACCAATTCAACTTGCATCATCAGGTTTGGATATTACTACAAAAAAGTATGAAGTTAATGCAAAAATCACTTAACCAAACTCAAAAAAAGTCTTCAACCATAACAACCATAAAAGGTGGTATGAGATTAATGCAACAAAAATATAACAAAAATTACAAAAAGTCTTTATCCTTTCCCCAGCAGGCACTTAAACATTGCATGAACTTTATGTATTTGGTTTACTTGGGTTTTTTTGTTGATGATTGAATGATCTGAGATGAACCATGCAACTGAGCAATAATTGGACCAAGTCCTAGTTGTAAGAAAAAAATAAAGCCTACAGTAAATACAATAAACATACATGTATAATCAATGGAATACATCAGTAATATGAGTAATACCATGACTAAGAACATTCCAGTTATGATGTATCATTTTTTAGAACTAGTAAATAATGCATAACTCTATTAAAATTTATGTGTAAACAGAAAAGGACTTTAGTGGCAAAAATGACCCATTTTGGGCCTTCGATGTCCAGAATGCCTGGTTTGCAACTTACGCAAAAAAAGGTGACCTAAGTGTCGAAAACGGCCCTTTTCGGGCCTTCGACAGCCCAAAATACCCGAAAACTGTCAAACCATCACCAAACCAGTTCACACACATCTAAACTAGTAAACTACACATGCTTAAACTTACAAAACACAATTCAAATGCCCGATTTGCAACTTCTGCAAAAAAAAGTGACTTAAGTGTCAAAAATTGCCCGTTTTGAGCCTTCGACTGTCCAAAATACCCAAAAAGCGTCCACCACCAAAATAGTACACACTCCTAAACTATTAAAATTCACATGCTCAAACTTACAAAACATAATTCGGATGCCCAGTTTGTAATTTATGCAAAAAAAAATGACTTTAGTGTCTAAAACGGCCCATTTTGGGGCTTCGACCGCCCAAAATGCCCAAAAATCATCAAACCACCACTAAAAAACTTTCAACACATCTAAACTAGTAAAATACGCGTGCTCAAACTTACAAAACACAAATCGGATTCCCAGTTTGTAACTTATGCAAAAAAGTGACTTAAGTGTCAAAAATGACCTTTTTGGGCCTTCAACCATCCAAAATGCCCGAAAACTGTTAAACCACCACTAAACTAATTTACACACCTCTAAAATATTACAATACACATGATCAAACTTACAAAACACAACTCGGATGCCTGGTTTGCAACTTATGCAAAAAAGTGACGAAGTGTAAAAAATGGTCCATTTTGAGCCTTCGACCTCCCAAAATACTTGAAAATTGTCAAAACACCACCAAAATAGTTTACACACCTCTAAAATATTAAAATACATGTGCTTAAACTTATAAAATACAATTTGAATGCCCAGTTTGCAATTTATGTAAAAAAAAGTGACTTTAGTATCGAAAATGGACGGTTTTGGGCCTTTAACAGCCCAAAATGCCTGAAAATCGTCAAAATACCACCAAAATAGTTCACACACCTCTAAAATAATAAAATAAACATTTTTAAACTTACAAAACACAATTTGAATGCCCGGTGTTCAACTTATGTAAAACAAAGCGACTTTAGTGTAAAAAATGCCCCTTTTTGGGCCTTCAACCGCCCAAAATGCCCAAAAACTATCAAACTACCACCAAAATAGTTCACACACCTCTAAACTAATAAAATACACACGCTCAAACTTACAAAACACAATTCGGATGTCCAATTTATAATTTATGCAAAAAAAAAGTGACTTAAGTGTCGAAAACGTCCCGTTTTGAGCCTTTGACCCCCAAAATGCCCAAAAACTATCGAACCACCACCAAAATAGTTCACACACATATAAAATAGTAAAATACACGTGCTCAAACTTAAAAAATAGAATTCAGATACCCGATTTTCAACTTATGTAAAACAAAGTGACTTTAGTATCGAAAATGGCCCGTTTTAGACCTTCAACTGCCCAAAATGCCCAAACTTACAAAACACAATTTGGATGCCCAGTTTGCAACTTATGCAAAAAAAATGACTTTAGTGTCGAAAACGACCCGTTTTAGGCCTTCGATCGCCCAAAATGCCCGAAAATCGTCAAACCACTAACAAACCAGTTCAAAAACATCTAAACTAGTAAAATACATGTGCTAAAATTTACAAAACACATTTCGGATGCTCGGTTTGTAACTTATGCATAAAAAGTAACTTAAGTGTAAAAAAAAACCCGTTTTGGGCCTTCGACCACCCAAAATGCCCGAAAACTGTCAAACCACCACCAAACCAGTTTACACACCTCTAAACTAGTAAAATACACTTGCTCAAACTTATAAAATACAATCCGGATGCCCAGTTTGCAACTTATGCAAAATAAATATGTAATTTTATAATTTTTCTTAATATTTTTTTCCTTACAACTAATAATTGTGAATTTCTCTTTTTAGATTACTGGATTCTTAGGTCGGGAGGAAGATACACTGGGCTCGGCCTACAGATTTTTTCCTTTTTCTTTTTCAAACATTATTTTATATATTTGTAACAATTTTTAATTTACTGCATGAATTTAAATTTGTACTCAAAATTTGTATTTAATTAACTTTTGATTTATTTATGGCATGGATTTGATATCATTGTTGTTATTTATGTGATTATATTATATTATTGATGTCCCAGGTTTGAACAGGTGAAAATTGGATGTAAAAATTACAGGTTTTGGAAAAAAATATAAAGCATTATTAGCCGCGCACATTATGCACCGCTAATAATGAACTATTTGTGGCACAAAATGTATGCCACTAATAGTTCATTATTAGCGGCGTTCATTTGTGCATCGCTAATAGTTCATTATTAGCGGCGTTCATGCGTGCGCCGCTAATAAGCCATTATTAGCGACGTTCATCCGTGCCCCGCTAATAGGCCATTATTAGCGGCATTCATTTGTGCACTGCTAATAATAGACTATTAGCGGCGTTTAGTAGCTTCCGGTGAGTTTTTTAGCGACACTTATTTTAAATGCCACTAATAGGGTATTAATAGCAACATTTTGGTTTGAACGTTGCTAATAGTATTTGTGACACTGCTATTAATGGCATCAGAAGTGGCGCGCAGGCGAACGCCGCTAAAGGTTCTTAGTGGCATTTATGTTAATTTTACCAGTGCTTATGAACACCGCTAATAGTCATGTTTCTTATAATGACTTTAGAAAAGAGTTCTATTTGGTAAACATTTTTATATCATCTCATTGTGATGAGAGTTGTGGGTAGGTGCTACTTGGTGAGGCAAAATGGTATGTTTTGCTGGGATAAGAGGGTTGTAGTCTTTGCATTGTAAAAGTTTGATCTCCTTCTACAAGGAGGTCACAATAGTGAAAAAACTTAAGTGGGAATACTTGAGTTGAGGACGTAGGAAGTTTTTCGAACCTCGTAAAAATACTATGTTTGCTCTCTCTCTTATTTATTTATTGTGCATTTACAACTTTCATTTTTAAAGTTCGTAAAAGAAACCAATATTTGTAATATACCCTATTCACCCCCTTTCTAGGGTAAATATCTGGGCAACAATCCAAATAATTCCAAATGGTATTGTAATGGCCTATTTGTTGAGATATCCTTTTTTTTTTAGAGGATTTTATTTATTTTCCTAGTTGACAAGCAATACAAATATCATATTTTATGAATTTGGTTTTGGGTAAACCTTTAAGTAATTCAGGTCTAGACAAATTTGAAATCAAGTCCATACTTGTATGACCTAGTCTCCTATGTCATAACCAACTATTTTCATTTATGGCCGCAAAGTATTTAACATTTTGTGATGCAATACCATCAAAGTTAATGCAATAGATATTAGTATCCATATATGCAACAAGTAATACATTTTCATGATTTCATGCATATTTAGTTAGGCATATATTTGCTTCAAAAATGACAATATAACCTTTACCACATAATTGTCTAATGTTAAGCAAGTTATGTATCAAGTTAATAGCTAGAAGCACATTTTCAATAGATAAAAAGAAACTTTTACCTATGCTTCCAATGCCTATGTTTTTACCTTTTGGGTTGTCTCCAAAACTCACATATCCACCATCTTTTGAATTAGGAGATGTGAACTTGGCTTTATCTTCAGTTATGTTCCTTAAAGCATCCACTACCAATGAACCATTTATCTTTACTTAAGGAAAACTTCAAGTATGCTTACAAAAGCAACTCAAGTAACTCATTTTGGTACCCAAAACTTTTTGGGTCCTTATGGGTAAGTCTTAGGTAAACATGTTCCTTTTGAAACCCAAACCATCTTTCTTTTATCTTTCATGCCTTTAATAGATTTTCTTATAGATTGTGCATGAAAGGTTGTATTAGAATTAGAGGCTCTAACAAAAAAGTTTTGATAAGACATTTGTTTGGTATGAGCATTGTATGTCAAACCCTCTTTATCAAAGACACATCTTTGTTGTGAGATGATCTTATCTAAAATGTCACTACCCTTGGTAAATTCTCTTATAGTGAGATTTAAATCATCCACCTTCTATTTGAGAGAGGTGTTGTTCTCTTCAAGATTCTTATTCGTTAAAATAAGGAATCTTTTTCTTTCTTTAAAAACTCATTTTGATCATTTAAAATCTGTAGATCATTTTAAAGAGAATAAATTTTATTTTAGATCCTTGTTTTTGAAAAGGATTTTCTCAAGTTCTTTGTGTAATTTCTCAAAGGCATTTTGTAATTCTTTATCAGAAGGAAATGGGTCAAGGTTAGAGTTTACCTTATCTTCTTGAGTCATGAAACAAAAGTTAACCACTTCTTAGTCACTTAATTATTCCTCCAAATCATCTTAAGTAGCTTTCATTTCCTTATTTTTGGTTCTCCTTCCTTCTCCTTTTAGTTGAAGACACTCTGCCTCTTAACACCCCGACCCACATAAAATCGGATTAATTCAAAAAATGCCCAAAAAAAGGTCAAATAATAATACCGAGGCAGATCGAGCCAATGAATGTAATACCAAAAACACTGAGCGAATTGGCTCGCATTACGAGATTAAAACTATAGTTCACTTTTAAACTACGACCAGCCGAGTGTTGAAGTATAAAGTGAGTAAATAAATGAGGTACGGGTATATATACAACTATGAGTAAGTACATACTTTTATATATGTATGTATGTATATATATATATATTTAATACACACATTAAAGTGTGTATATGTGTAGTAAGTTGTATATATATATATATCTATATATATATATTATACATAAAATATCTTATGGTTGCACAAAATATATAATATACATATAAGTAACCTATTAAGGAGCATAAATGAGGGAAGGACATGAGCAGTATATATACATATTTATTATATATATATATATATATATCATGTGCATAAGTATTGTGTGTGAGAGAATGTGTGTTATATATATATATATAATATACATATAAGTAACCTACAAAAATTAAAGAGCCTAAATGAGGGAAGGGGAGGTTACAAAAACTAGAAAATGAAAGGTTAAAGGAAGAGAAAAGGAAAGAAAAGAAAAAGGAAAGAAGAGAAAAGAGGGGCGGCCATATTTGTGTGTAAATATATACATGCACCTAGCATGTGTTGGGAGAGAAATGGAGAAGTTGAAAGGTCTTTTGGAGATTCAGAAAGGAGAAATAGAAGAGGAAGGAGGAGAAACGACCGAGAAAAGGTTAGGAAAAAATTTACTATGATTTCAAGTTTTTGATTTTTGGGTTTTTTGTGAAATTGCATGAAACCTAGAGCGAATTGCATAGTTAAATTCCATGAGAAAAATGGAGCACATAGGAAGAAACTGTGAGTAAAATGGTGAAGAAATGAAAAAGTTATGAGAGTTCATCGAAAAATTAAAGTTTAGAAAAATTAGAATTTAGATGTGTTTTAGAGGTCTAAATTGTCATCTAAAGGTTTTAAATTATACTTTAGGGTGTTTAGAAATGAAATATAGCCTTAAAATCAAGAAAAAATGAAATATATATATATATATGTATATATATATATATATAGGAAAGTGCAGTCCGGTCACCGGTGTTGGAGAAGGTGACCAGAACTACCACCGGGGACTGCCAGAAAAACGGGGAAGAAGAAGAAGGGGTCCAGGCCTTGGGTCGAGTCAAGCCTCTAGTTAGGTAGGGTCAGGACCGCCCAGGCGCACCGACGGGTGTTCTGATGCTACGTCGTTTGAGTGGTTGAAGGTTTTTTTTTTAAAATGTGAACAGTAGAAAGGGAAGGCGCGGCTGAGGGGAATCGAACCCCAGACCGCAGAGGCGTGAGGGCCTTATGGCCACTGCGTCCACCAGTATGCCACTAAGGCACATGTGGTTAAGTAATGAACCAATATATATCTATATATATAATTAATTAATTAATTACTTAAATTAATTAATTAATTTAGTTATTAATTTAATTAGTTCCCAATGTCCAATTGAGTCATTTGAATAGTGTAAATCTACTATTTTGGACCTTCTGGATCCAATGGTGAAGTTGGTTTCATGAGACGGAGTCCCAAAAAAAAAATACCCGTAAAAGTGCCAAATGACCAAAATGCCCCTAAGTCAAATATGAGTCAAACGGATTCCGATTGAAATAAATGAATAGTGAATATTTATTATTTCAAGCATTCCAGACTCAATGGTAAAGTCTAATTTATGAAAATAGGTCCCAAAAAATAGAGACACATAAAAGTACAAAATAACCATTATGCCATTTTTAGTATAGAAGTCCAAATTGGAAACCGTGAAAGCCTAAACTGATTTTTTTTCTACATTCCTAACTCAATAGTAGAGTCTAAATTAGTAAAAGAGATATTTATAGTAACGAAGTATAAAAGTTGTTGAATAACATTAGAACTAAGACATGTTTACTGAATGATAGGGAATTCAAAGGGAAAATGAAAAGTCATGGAATACTAAACTAGGACACACTAATAAGGGAAGTAAATCCCTATCTATTACATGTGATTTTTCAAGCCATGTTTCTTCTATTACTGCCAGAATTGTACTCTTGTACATACCAAATGTTTATTGTTTCCATAATGTGATATTGTTTTATCTTGTGAACGTTTATTGACTACTATATCATTGATCATTATATTGAACTATGCCTTGAAAGGCCTACTGTTATGTTTGTACTGAATGAATGATATTTCATTTTTTATACACTCTTATAGAATTACGAATGATCATGATATATTATGAATACCGGATTTGTGCTCAGTCACAATATCTATCCGATGCTTTCTGAGTTGATAGGACCTACAGGTCGATTGACAGGACCTATGGGTCGAGTTCATGAATGGACATATGGCAATGAGGGCATTTTTACGCATTGAGTTATTATGGCATTTTATATGCACTAATTGAGGGGGGTATGTCGGGCCTCAAAAGACCGAGGGTCTGCCAAGCCCTGAACAAAGTAAATACATTACTTATGTTTGACTGATATAATAATGTTTATTGAATTCATAGGATGTTGTCATTCCCTATAAATAATCTTATGTTGAGTGTTCACTCATTGATTGCAATTGATTGTTACCGATTCATTGTGGCAGTACTTTTATGTTGACTGATTTCTCTTGAGCTTATCCATGTTCATGTTACGTCCATTAATCATGATTGTTTATTGTGACCCTACTATTCATTGGCCATTATGGCAATTTATCCTTATTGGCTATTACCGCATTGTATCCCGTGATTGGCTATCATGTTGATATTTATGAATTCATGTTCTTTCTAACCTTAACCCGTGTTTAAGATGGGAATTTAGTTACTGAGCTTTGTTTAACTCACTTCGATTTACTATTTTTTTAGGTAGAGATGCTGCAAGACCACAATAGGAGTCCAAGAGCATAAGGGGACAGTTTGAGGAATATATTAGAAGTGATGTAGTTCTCCCATGTATTCACCACCTAAGGGTGATGTTATATTTTGGTTCTGTTTGGACATTAGTTTCTGTGTTGACATTGTCGAAGCATATTATATATTTAAAATTTTCGCTGATTTACTGTTTAAGTTTTATATTATACATTGTTGTCACTGATATAAGGAAAGAAAAAGTAGGGACAACGATACGAGATCCGCATAGGGTGGGTTTCGGGTCGTGACACCGCCTTTATATGTCCCAACTTGTGACATTTATAGCAAGTTGGGGTTCTTTCTTGCTTGATTCCAATTTTTGTTACTTTCGGTTTTATTTCTTTCTTTTTAGGTAGCTTTTAAATTTTCGTGTGATGAATGCCACATCTCTATCACTTCCTTAATCTCCTTCTTCATCATCTTCACTTTTATGACATGAGGATTTGAGGGCAAGGTTCTTCTTCGGCTTGTTTTCTTGTTCATAGATTCTTATGGTTAGCTCACAAGAGATTAGAGAAGCTCATTAAGGTTTAGCTTGTTGAGATCCTTTACTTCTTGGATGCTCATCAACTTGGCTTTCCAATTTCTTGATAGAGACCTAAGAGTTTTTCTTACCATCTCAACGTTAGTATAGCTCTTGCCAAGAGCGTTCAAAGTGTTAATAATATTAATAAAGCGAGGAAACATTTCTAGAATGGATTCACTAGCATCTATCTGAAATAGTTCATAACTATGAATTAACATGCTAATTTTTGACTCTTTAAGTTTATTGGTACATTCATTGGTAACCTCAAGTTTAAACTCATTTATGGATCGCAAGTAGAGATTCTATTAAACTCATTTGCATTTAAGTCACACTGTAAATTTCTCATGGCCATAACATTTATTTGAATGGGTTTGAGATCATTCTTATCCCATATACGTTTTTCCTTAGGTACGTTGGTGGTGCTAGTAGAACATTCAGCCTTCAATGGATTGTGAGGCCCGTTTACAATGACCTTCCATATTTCATAGTCTAAGACTTAAAGATAGATCTTCATTCTAACCTTCCAATAAGTATAGTTTTGGCCACTAAATAAGTAGGTTTATTAGTCGATTACCCTTCGACATAGACAATTCCTACAATTTACCATATCTTTTCTCTTAGAGTGTTAACTCTATTTTATAAGAGAAGATGCTCTAATTCCATTTGTTTCCCAGATATTAACCATAGAGGGGGGTGACTAGGGTATTTTTTAAATATTTGACAACTTTTACAAACTTTAAAAATGAATATAAGATATGCACACGTATGTAAAAGAGTAGAGAAAGAAAGAGAGAGCAAATACAATAATTTTTATGAGGTTCGAAAAACTTCCTATGTCCTCGACCTCAAGCATCCCCACTTGAGTTTTTCCATTATCTTGATTTCCTTCGCAGGTGTAGGTCAAACTTTTATAACAAGTGCTCATACCTCTTTGCTCAGCAAAATAACCCATTTTGCCTCACAATGGTAGCACCAACCCGCAAATCACACCGCAATGAGAAAGTATAAACTTTGTTTACCAACAAGCACTCTTTTCAATAGTAGATTGGTGTAATAAATGTTCACTCTCTATAGATAAATCAAGGATAAGTTTAGAGTATTGAAGATGAGTAGAACTTTTAGATTTAGGTTTTCAATGGTTAAGTCTAAAGTCAATAATAAAGGTGTAGTAAGCTTGTAAAGAGATAGAAATAAATGCTTTAGAGAACCTCTATTTATAACACTCAAATGAATATGACCGTTAGATTTCAAAATAGAGTCAAATCTTTTCATCTGTTTAAAATTTGAATTTTAGATTGCTAGATCACAAAAATAGTCGACTAGATTCACCAATCAGTCGACCGGATGAAGATCTAGTTGACTGATCAGCTTAACTAATTTACCCAAAAGGTTTAGGGCTCATGTGTTTAAGAACAATCAGTTGACCGGTTCTGATGTACATTATTTTTTCCTTTGAAAGTCAGTCGACTGAATTTTTAGTTAGGTTGACTATTTTGGACAATGTGTTCAGGCTATGTACTTGATATGGTCACTCGGTTGACTGGTTTTAGGAAGTGGTCAACTGGTTTTGTCAGTGTAAAAATAAGGCTTAAGAATCAGTCGACCAGTTCTTGAAACTAGCTGACTAGTTTGACAGAATAGGTTTTCTTGCTTATTTTTCACAATGTTCCATTTTTAAATCTTTTGATCTTTCAAAACTTGAAGAATAGCAATATGTTCTTTTGAAAAATTATTTTAGAATTGGTTCTAATTGATCATTTTAAATATTAAGACCTTACATTTAATGATCAATCTAATACTAAATTACTCAAAATCTAAAATAAGAAAAAGAAAAAGTATTCTCTTGACTTATCTCGATTCATTGGGTTTAAGTGTGTCTATTTGCTTAGATCATCATGAGAGCATTCCACTTAATTGAATTTTGCCTTAAAACTTGTGCTTTGAGTGAATTTTTTAAGCTTGATAGACTATTATTTCTTAGTCAATAATCTTCTTTGACCTAAATGACCTATTTACATTGTCATTGGATAAAACATTAATTTACATAGTCAATGCCTTATTATGATCAAAATTACTGAGATGTCATTGGTTGAGAACCCTTAAGGCTTACACTATCATCTAATGTCTAAAAATGAAAAAAAAAACATTAAGAAAATCCATTAAGTAAAAATGTTATGTATATTTTTAATTTATATTCTTAATTATATTTTTAATATGATGTGACATTATTTAATATTTTTTTAGACCTCATAATATGATTTCCAAAATCATTGCCTAATGATACATTACAATGTTAGAGCATCCGCAATTAGCATATTATCACTAGTATCAAATGCCATCAAATACAATACCAATGGAGCTCCAACGTACGTGATAACAACTTATTGCTCTAATTAAAGATTTAAATAATAAAAGTTTGAATAAATATATGTTAAATAATTATATTTTAGACATAAATAATATTATTAAAAATAAAATTTGAAGAACAATAATAATTTAAATATTAGTATGATTAGAATAAAAATGTGAAAACGAGAGACTCAATATTTTTAAATTTAAAAAAAAATGTAAAAAACAAATATAAATTTTAAGATTATTAGTTGAAGATACTCTAAAAAGTTTTTCACTAATTAAAAGACAATCAATTAATACAAACTAACCTATGAACATCTGTATTGTAGCCAGTTGTAAAGTGGAAAAATGCTTAATGTACTTGGGCGTGTTAACTTTCTTTCCTGCCGGAGAGAAATTTCCTAGCTACCATCCTACTCTCAAGCAACCTCACTGTTCGCTAGCATGCGTCATGCGACAGCCGTGTCCCAGCAAATCACAAGACTTTTTAGTGGACTGAAGGAAATTGTCGGCGGAACCCTGTACCTGAATTCTCTTTCCATCCCCCGTGGATGTCTTGTATAAAAGCCTATATATGTATTTTTCTTCTTACCCATTTTTTTTCGAGGATAAATTATATTTAGGAATTTTAATAATTATATTAATTTTTTAAAATTTTTTAAAATTATACTAAATCTTTTAATTTTTTTTACAAATTGATGCTGCACTTTTTGGCCCACGTGAGATCCAAGCTCGGCTCCCTGCGAAACACTTGAAACAGAAGATCAGAGGACCACCGGGTTGGCTCCAGCGGTAGCCGCTCCGATGCTTAAGTCAATAAACTGAATTGAAAGACTTGTAATGAAAGCCAAAATAATGAGCATGAAAATTAAGCGTACCTTTAGGGTTGAATTTATAGGCAAACGTCTCTCATAAGTTGATTAGGATTTGGAGCCATGAATATAGGGATTGGATCTCTGGAGATATCAGTTACCTTGTTGAATATGGTAACTCATTGTGGCAGTTTCCTTGTTGGAAATAGTTTCCTCATTCCCTGCTCGGAGCTTAGTGATTACTGACTTTCCGTAATGTAGGCTTGCATCTGTATATATTTAGTCTTTGTAGGAGAGCTACCTTGCTTTGATACTGTGAGCTCGGTTTATTTGGGCTATGCCTTTTGATTGACCGAGCATGAGGTATATGACCGAGCATGAACCGAATGACCGAACATAAGTTATGTGACCGAGCATGATCTGGATGACCGAGCACAGATTATAAGGCCGGATATGAGCTAAGCGGCTGAGCACAAGCTATATGACCGAGCATGGGCTGCATTATTGGTCGTGAGCCGATCTTGTAGTTACACGTGTCATGCAGTGGTTGGTGTGTCACATAGTGGTATATCAGTTACTCCCCCCCCAAGCCTTAGTTTGAGCTCGGGGCGTAACTAAGGTTTCATATCGTCCGAAAAGCCATGCGTTCTGTCGTCTCGTTTCTCGAGACATCCGTTGGTACATCATTTATTGCGCAGCCGGTTCTTGGGTTTCTCAAGTCATTATTGTTGCGATACTGGCGCGACGGTTCGCCTAGGTAATAATTACTCCCCGAATGCCTATAAAAGGGGGGAAGAGGCCTGGTACGACTTCTTTACCGTCTTTATTCTCTGAAAAACAAATACATACTCCGCCATTGTCGAACCAGCAAGCTAGCCTGCGAAGATTTTCACCCATTCGAAGTCCCTGACTTTTATTCAGGTTCGGTTTTGATATTTTCATTCATCTTTTCACCTTCTTCTCTTCTCCTTTTGGTTATTTCAGAATGTCGACCTCCTCGGCATCTTCTGGTGTTGGTCATGAGTCAGGGAGCCGCCCAGAGGCCCATTCCCTGTCACGAACCCTAGTTAGGGGTAGTGGTTCCTTGGGGACTAGGTCAGAGGGGGCTCATTCTAGTCCCTCAGTTAGGATTGTCGATGCCTTTTCGGAGTCTAGAGATAGAGAGGGTGAAGTCTCAGGTTGGTCTTCTCAAACAGAGAGTACTGTGGCACCCTCCTGGTTAGAGGCTATTAGGGAGAGGTATGAGATTCCTCCAAATGTCACCCTTAGGGCTCCCGATGACTTCGACTACCCTTGGGAAGTTCAGGATGGGGAAATTTATGTTTACACCGCTTGGTTCGAGATGGGGTTACGCCTTCCTTTCCCTAGACTACTTAGGGATTTTTTCTGTTGGTTCAACCTCTGCCCGGCCGATCTGCTCTTGAACAGTTGGAGGCATCTGTTAGGGTTTATGGCCTTAGGTCGCCTGAATGGTGTTGAGGTCTCTTTAGACTTGATCCGTAGTAAAATGGATCTTAAATATAGGAAGGCGGAGGGCCTCTACTATATGTCGTTTGACAAAGGCTTCCGTCCTTTGACTTTCATGCCGTCCTCCAACAAATTTTGGAAGGATCGGTTCTTTTTTGTTGGTGGAGAATGGGAGGTGACCGACCCTGAGGACCAGTTCTCCACGTTCCCCCGGAGCACGGGGTTCATGGGTGAGACACCCTTTTCTTTTGTAATTTTGCTTTGTGCTTGTTCTTGTGTATCTGACTAACCTTTGTTCAAAACTCTTTTGTGTAGCCAAGAGCGTCAAGAAGAGGCCTCACTTCACCCCTGTTTTGAAAGACCAATACAAGAGGCTCCTCCAGACTCCAAACAGGGATTACCGCGCCATTCTTCATTCAGGCCCTACAATGCCTCCCAAGGATAAGGGTGTTGTTGATGACGTCCTCAAATCTCTTGCTGGAAAATGGGGGTCGTCAAAGAAGAAGAGGGTGGCGAGCCAGCCTTCTCCCTCTGCGTCTTCTTCGAAGAAGACGAGGACGACAAACCCGTCCCCTTCTGTGCCTCCCAAGAAGGGGGCGGTATCCTCTGCTTCTCCCTCTTCCCGACCTCCTCTGAAGGGAGTTATGATCAGGGAGCCCTCCTCTGCCCCTCAAAAGGGGGTGGTGATCAGGGAACCCTCTTCTGCCCCTCAGAGGGGTACGGCGGTTCTTCGGCCTGTCCCCTCTTCGGCCCAAAAATCTCAACAGAGGGGTAAGGCGAAGGTGGGTACTGAAATGCCTGATGGATACAAGGCCGTCCATCAGGCCATTGAAGATTTCTGGGCTGAGGCCCCTTGTACTGACATCCCTTCCTGCAGCACCAGGAAGGGTACTGAGAAGACTGTGGCTGGTGCCATGAGGGCCCATCTGAAGGTAACGACCGACCTTTCTGCTTTTGTGCTCTTCTTCCTTTTCCCCTTTACTGATGTGCCTTTGTTTTATTTTTGCAGACTCTTCATAGCTTGGCCGCCTTAATGGAGGCCACAGTTGACCTTCAGGCCGTGGAAAGGCTGGAAGAGGAGCTAGATGAAGCTCGGTTGCAGCTCGGTACGGCTCAATCTCGGGCCACTGCAGCCGAGGACGAGCTGAAGGAGGCGAGGAATTGCTTCTCAATTATGGAATCCGAAAGGGATTCTGTTAAGCTTGAGAGGGATTCTTTGCGCTCTGAGAGGGACTCCCTTCGTCAGGATCTGACCAAGATGAAGGAGGAGAATAGTGCCCTTCAGGACTCCATTGCTCAGAAGGTTGAGGAAGCTAAGGTTGAGACCGAGGCCAGGCTGAAGACCGAGCTGGAGAAGATGGGAGATACTATTGCGTAGCTCGGTTACGACAACTTCAAGTCCAAGCTTCTCGCCAAGTACCCAGATATTGATCTGTCGGGGATTGACGATGATGATGAGGACGAAGATGGTGATCAGGACGACGGATCTGCAAGCCCTCTAGTTTAGGGAAACTTTTTGTTAATCCTGTCTCATCATGTTTGTAACCGAGTTTGCATTATCAATGAAAATGTCTTCTCTTCAGTTTCTGTCTCTACCTTTCTTTGGTTGTTTGGCATTCTTTGAGTTCTGCTCTAAAAAATGTATCAATGCTTTGTTGTGTGTAACCGAACTTCGGTCTTAGATGTTTGTAGTATGACACAAGTAAACCTGCTCAGTTTACGAAGTACTGTCTTTACCGACCATGGGTTGTCTCCAGAACTAACTTATGGTAATCCTGAAGTAATGTGCAGTAATAACAGACTTGTGCTGAACTCTTGATATTGGAGAGGTTTTTGAATCATGGACTTTCTTTAAGAAAGATAACTAGAATAATAATCGATCAATCTGATCACTAATCAACAATTGTAAAAACTGGTATAAGGCAGTTATTTTGACCTCTTAGAACAAAGCCCGAGCTTGATTGCCGAATACGGTCGGTATGACTGAGCACTTTAAAGATTATTCTTGCCTGTTTACAGTGCCTTTGTGTGCTTGTAATGAAACATCAGCTTCGTCTACCAAGATGGACCAGACTTGTCGTCTGTATATTGAGATGGACCAGACCTGAGTCTGTGCATTTGAGATGGACCAGAACTTAAGTCTGTACATTTGAGATGGACCAGAACTGAAGTCTGTACATTTGAGATGGACCAGAACCGAAGTCTGTACATTGAGATGGACCAGAACTGAAGTCTGTACATTGAGATGGACCAGACCTGAGTCTGTGCATTTGAGATGGACCAGACCTTAGCCTGTACATTTGATATGGACCAGACCTGAAGTCTGTACATTGAGATGGACCAGACCTGAGTCTGTGCATTTGAGATGGACCAGACCTGAAGTCTGTACATTGAGATGGACCAGACCTGAGTCTGTGCATTTGAGATGGACCAGACCTGAGTCTGTGCATTTGAGATGGACCAGACCTTAGCCTGTACATTTGAGATGGACCAGACCTGAAGTCTGTACATTGAGATGGACCAGACCTGAGTCTGTGCATTTGAGATGGACCAGACCTGAGTCTGTGCATTTGAGATGGACCAGACCTTAGCCTATGCATTTGAGATGGACCAGACCTTAGAGGTCTGTACATTTAAGATGGACCAGGCCTTTAGAGGTCTGTACATTTAAGATGGACCAGACCTTTAGAGGTCTGTACATTTGAGATGGACCAGAACTGAAGTCTGTACATTGAGATGCTTCACGGAATATGTTGAAATAAAAAGAAAGTACTTTATTGATAATATTTTCGTAAATGTTCCATGTTCCAAGGCCTGGGAACAGGTTTCCCATCCATGCTTTCCAACCAATAAGTGGTCAGTCTAACTGTCTTGGTAATTCTGTAAGGGCCTTCCCAGTTCGGTGATAACTTCCCCATGGTAGGGTCCTTGGTGTTCTGGAAAACCCTTCTTAGGACGAGGTCCCCAACTTGGAAACTGGCAGGTTTGAGGCCAATTTTTGAGCAGTTAACCATCCTGCGCTGATATGCTTCCATTCTGATTGCGGCCTGCTCTCTCCTTTCCTCGAGCAAATCCAAATTTTCTGCTAGTTGTTGGTCATTGGTCTCTTCGTTGAAAGCCTCAGTCCTTGGGGTCGGCATGCCGATCTCAACAGGGATTACTGCCTCAGTTCCGTAGGCGAGGGAGAAGGGAGTTTCTGATGTTGGAGTTCTCCTGGTTGTCCGGTAGGCCCAGAGTGCCCCAGGGAGTTCCTCGACCCATCTCCCTTTAGCTTCCTCTAATCTTTTCTTGAGAGCGTTCAGGATAGTTCGGTTGGTGACCTCGGCCTGCCCGTTTGCCTGAGGATGACCAGGGGAGGAAAAGTGCTGTTTGATGTTTATGTCTTGGCAGAATTTCTTGAATATTTTCCCAGTGAACTGTGTGCCATTATCTGAGACGATCACATGAGGTATGCCGAACCTGCAGACTATATTTTTCCAAGTAAAACTCTGTATCTCTTTTTCAGTGATGCGGGTCAGTGGTTCTGCTTCGGCCCATTTTGAGAAGTAGTCAATAGCCACCAGTAGGTATCTCCTGTTCGGTTTGGCTTTAGGCAACGGTCCTATGATGTCCATTCCCCACTGTGCAAAGGGCTATGGGTTAGTAATGGGGATGAGCTCATGTTGTGGCTGATGCTGATAAGGGGCGAACCTCTGGCATTTGTCACACTTTCGAGTATATTCCTTTACTTCCTTCAGCATCCCAGGCCAGTAGTAGCCTTGGGTTAGAGCTCGGTGGGCTATGGTTCTCCCTCCGTTGTGATTTCCACAGATTCCTTCATGGATTTTTGCCAAGACGTACTGAGACTCCTCGGGTGCTAAGCATTTTAACAATGGCTTAGTGTAAGATCTTCGGTAGAGCTTTCCATTAAGGACAAGATACCGAGCTGCTTTGATGCGGATTCTTTTTGCCTTATTTCTGTCTTCTGGGAGGAGTCCTTCTTCCAGGTACTGAACTATAGGAGTCATCCAGTTTTGAGGCTGTTCTGTGACTTGGGCGACCTGGATCTCCTCGGTGCTAGGCCTTGGCTGGTGAGAGAATTTTATCGTTGAATCTACCCCTGTCTTCATGTGGGATGCCATGTTTGCCAAGGCATCAGCTCTGCCGTTCTGTCCTCTTTCTATTTTTTGGATTGAGAATGCTCGGAAGGAATGTTTCAGCAAGTTGACTAGCTCCGAATATCGAAGCATTCTTTCATCCTTGACGGCATATTCTCCTTGAATTTGGCTAACCATCAGTTGGGAGTCAGAAAATACCTCGAGGTTCTGTACCTCGCACTCCTGAGCTAGCTTCATCCCTAAGATAAGGGCCTCATATTCCACTTCGTTGTTGGAGGCTCTGAACCCCAAGCTAATTGCCCTTTCGGTCGTAAGTCCATCAGGAGAGTGTAGTACTAGCCCTGCTCCGGCACCTCGGTCAGTGGATGATCCATCAGTATACAACTTCCAAGTTCCCACATCGTCTGAGACTTGAGCTTTGCCTAGTAGTGCGGGAGTGAATTCTGCGACGAAGTCTGCCAAGGCTTGCTCTTTAATTGAGACTCGTGGAATGTAGGACAAATCGAACTCCCCTAGTTCCACTGACCACTTGACCAACCGTCCTGATACTTCTGGTTTTCTCAGGACTGTTTTCAGTGGGTAGGCAGTCGGAATTTCTATGGGATGTGCTTGGAAGTAAGGTCTCAGCTTCCGTGCAGATACTATGAGTGCAAGGGCTAGCTTCTCAATTTCGGGGTACCTCTTTTCCGTATCCAATAATGCCTTGCTGACATAGAAGACGGGCCTCTGCACGCTTCTGTCCTGTCTGACCAGTACCGAACTAACAGCGTTCTTAGAGACTGCAAGATAGAGAAGTAGCCTTTTTCCTTGGATCGGTTTTGATAAAAGTTCGGGCGAAGCCAAGTACTTTTTGAGTTCTCGAAAGGATTTTTCACACTCGTCAGTCCATTGCAAAGATTTGTTACCTTTCAGAGCCTTGAAGAAGGGTAGACACCGATCCGTGGATTTGGAGATGAATCTGCTGAGAGCTGCTATCCGGCCGTTCAGAGCTTGAATGTCCTTCCGGGTCCTTGGGGATTTCAGTCCGATCAGAGCCCCGATCTGGGTCGGGTCTACTTGTATACCTCTTTGAGAGACTATGTACCCAAGGAATTTCCCTTTTGTTACACCAAAGGTGCACTTTGAGGGATTAAGCTTCATTTTATACTGCCTGAGAATATCAAAGGTCTGTGCTAGGTGCTGGAGGTGACTGCTCTTCCTTAGGCTTTTGACCAGCATATCGTCGATGTAGACTTCCATAGTGCTGCCGATTAGAGGGCTGAACATCTTATTAACAAGACGTTGGTAGGTAGCTCCAGCGTTCTTCAGTCCGAACGGCATCACTCTATAGCAATAGAGACCTCGTTCGGTGATGAATGAAGTCTTATCTTGGTCGGGAGGATGCATCTGCATTTGATTGTACCCAGAATAAGCGTCCATGAAGCTCATGAGCTCGTGCCCTGCAGTTGCATCGACTAACTGATCTATTCGTGGAAGAGGAAAGCTATCCTTTGGGCAGGCTTTGTTGAGATCTGTGTAGTCAACACAGACTCTCCACTTACCGTTCTTCTTCTTGACCAGAACAGTGTTGGCCAACCAGTCAGGATAAAATACCTCTCGGATCATGTTGGCGTCGAGCAACCTTTGAACTTCGTCGTTGATGACCTGATGTCGCTCTGGAGCGAGTGGCCTTCTCTTTTGTCTTACCGGTGGATGATCCGGATCCACCATTAGTTTGTGTGTAATCAGGTCGAGATCTATCCCTTCCATGTCCCTTGTCTCCCAGGCGAATACGGAGAGGTTTTTCTTCAAAAACGTGACCAGCTCATCCTGCTCGGCATGTGTCAGGTCGGGACCTATCTGCAGGTAACGTCCCTGATCCTTTGAGCTGACCAGGATTTTAATAGGCTCCCCTATAGGCTTGGCCCTGCTATCCCTTCCTCTGGGGCTCAATGGTTCTTCAATCTTGGAGGGACAGTCTTCTGCCTCGTGACAGCAAGGGTAGATTGTATCCTTGCACACACGGGCGTGCAGTAATTGCTATTTGGGGGCCTTAGCTTTGAGTGCGAGGGCATGGCACTCTCGGGAGGTCGGTTGGCATCCTCTGATGGAGTAGACTGTCTGATTGTGAACGTATTTTAAGCATTGGTGGAGAGTTGAGGTGACCGCTCCCATCTCATGTAGCTAGGGCCTCCCAATTATGACGTTGTAGGGAGATTTGGCTTTTATGACCATGTACTCAGCTATCGTGGTCTTCTGTCCGTCCCCTTCACCCGCAGTTGTGGCCAGATCGACCCTTCCTAGTGGAGTGTTAGTGTTTCCATCGAAGCCCGTCATGATTATGCCTGTGGGCTTAATGTCATTGGGGTCGAGTTTCATATGCTTGAAAGGGTCGTAGAATAGTACATTGGTTGAGCACCCAGTGTCAACGAGGACTCTTCGAATCTCGAAGTTGGCGATCTTAAGGGAGATAACCAGGGCATCGCTGTGAGGACAATGAACTCCCATAAGGTCATGATCCGTAAATTGGATTTCTGGTACGGGCTTTAACCTTTTCTCCAAGTTAGCGACTTGCATGACGTTGGGAGCAGATCTGGCCTCCCGAGCATATCGTTTCCTTGACCTGTTAGATGTGCTCGTTGTAGGGGAATCTGCGTGTAGAACGAAGATCACCTGATTGTTCTGTCGTGGGGGCTCGTTCCTGCCCTCTTTCTGTTCTTGCCTCTAGTCGGCCTTTCTCTGCTGGGGTCGTTCGTCACGGGGGTTCTGTCCTCCGTCCTGCTTGACGAACTCTTGCAGCCTCCCTCTCCTTATTAGCTGCTCAATCTCATGCTTGAGAGCTTTGCAGGTATTGGTCATGTGCCCTCGGTCCTTGTGAAAATCACAATATTTGGTCTGATCTCGATAGCTGGGGTCTCCTTTCAAAGGCCCTGGCCATCTCAGATTTTCTCGAGATCTTACTTGCTTCAATATGTTGTACGGAGAGGCGTTTAGAGGAGTAAAGTGGTTGAATTCCCTCAGCCCAGAATTGAAGGAGGTTCTGGGGGCCCCCTTTTTTCTGGGCTCCTGACTCTCTTCCTGGCCGAGCTGGTGTCCTTCTTTTGGTCGTCCTTCCTTTGACTATCTTTCTTCTGATCGTCTTTCTGAGCTTGCTCTTTGACCTTTCTAGAGGTGTCCCTGGCCTCCTCCAGGTTAATGTACTTTCTTGCACGGTCCATGAGTGCCGCCATATCCGCAGGGGGATTTTTGGTCAGGGAGTCTCTAAAGCCTCCTTGTGCAAGTCTAGCGGCTAGAGCAGCCACTAGGAAACCAGGGCTGCAGTCTGTCACCTCGGTGAGCTCGGCGTTGAAACGTGCTATATACCCCCTGAGTGATTCTTCCCTTGTTTGTTTTATGTTCAGAAGGAATTCCGGACCCTTTCTTAGCCTTCTGCTAGTCATGAATCTGTCCAAGAATCTTCTGCCGAGCTCATAGAAGCTAGATACTGAGTTCGGAGGGAGGTGGTGGAACCACTTCAGGGCGGTACCATTGAGGCTGGTCATGAACGTTCGGCCTAGAAAGGCATCGGAAGTATCGTGCAAAGCCATGGTATACTGGTAGTGAGAGAGATGGTCCCCCGGGTCCCCAGTCCCATCATAAGGGGTGAACTTAGGGACGATGAACTTCTTGGGTCTTTCTTCAGCCATGATAGCGTTGGTAAACGGGGTGGCCGACCTCCCGAGTAGTCTGGCCAGCTCGTCCTGTTCCGGATACTGGGCACCTCTTATGGCGGCAGTACGGTCTATTGATTCAGCAACTTCTTCGGCTCTTATTGACCCCCTTGGCGGGACGGGCTGCTGTGAGGCAGGTCTAATGACCTCAGGGCCTACATGGGTAGGCTGATCTCGGCCCATTACTGGGGGGTTGTTTTGATTCTCTGGCACCGGTGGTATAGGAACCACTCGAGGAGGTGACCCTTGTGGAACGTGGTTTACTCCCGAGACCCCAGGGATGGGGAATCGGGTAGTACTTCGATAATAGACCTCAGGGACAAAGGCTGGAACTCCTCGGCCGGCTGCCATCGACGGCTGGGGATCTCTATGAATACCGGCAGCCGCAGGAGGCTGCTCCTCTTGAGTGTTTGTTACAACGGGTGGATTTTGGGGATTGGTTTCATGATTCTGGGTGAACATTGCTAGGGTCCTGGACATAGTCAAAAGCTGTTCCCGTAGCAACTAGTTCTGCCGCCTAGTTTCGATCAGTTCTTCCTGTACAGGATTATTCACTCGCCCTCTTCCTCGTCCAGCAGTTGGTTGAGGATGAGGGTTTTGAGTGTTCTTCCTAGGTCGCAAGTTGGGAGCCATGATCCTTTTGATAAGCGGAAGATGAGCTTAGATTGAGTAGAGCACTTGGTGATTGTCGTTCCCACAGACGGCGCCAAACTGATGCTGCACTTTTTGGCCCACGTGAGATCCAAGCTCGGCTCCCTGCGAAACACTCGAAACAGAAGATCAGAGGACCACCGGGTTGGCTCCAGCGGTAGCCGCTCCGATGCTTAAGTCAATAAACTGAATTGAAAGACTTGTAATGAAAGCCAAAATAATGAGCATGAAAATTAAGCGTACCTTTAGGGTTGAATTTATAGGCAAACGTCTCTCCTAAGTTGATTAAGATTTGGAGCCATGAATATAGGGATTGGATCTCTGGAGATATCAGTTGTCACGACCCGAAACCCACCCTATGCGGATCTCGTGTCGCGGGGCCGACCCGAAGGCCGTCCCTACTTTTTTCATTCCTGTATCATAGTACTAATATGTAAAGTACTAAAACCTCAAAACAATAACAGCGGAAGTCTTATCAGTAATAGTACATCAGCGGAAGTCTTTCAATACACAATGTTAGCGAAAGTCTTTACAATACATAGTATGGTTCTACATAAATAAATTAAGAACCAACATGACCAGCACCCGAGGGTGGTGAATACATGGGAGAACTAAAACATAAACTGATGCATTTCCTCACATGTCCTTCTATGTCTTTAAACTCCTACCGGGGTCTCACAGCATCAGTACCTGAAATGGGGGTGAGGAGGGTGGAATGAGCTACAAGAGCCCAGCAAGTAAATACAGATCTCCGACACTGGTATCGAGGATCATAAAAGAATATGAATCCAAGAATAAGAATATGATAGCCAATCATAAAAATAAGATGCTATAATAGCCAATGGGAACAGTTGCCATAAAGGCCAATAAACAATAGAACACAATGTACAATTAGGAGTAAGGGACATAACATCAACATGAAACTCTTAACATATGAACAGTGGCAAATGAACAGTGGGATCACAATGTGTAATCAGTAGGAATGGCATAACAATGTCCTGGAATTCTCGACGATAATACAATAACAAGAAAGTACTGCCATTATAATTGATCACAATAAATCAATCAAGGAATATCTCGCAATACAAGATAATCATAAGAACAATGTAATTCAACAATTTTAGTTGAACAATCGTATAAGAGATGCTTTTGTTCTGTGTCAGGGCTTGATATGCCCTCGGTCCTTGGGGGCCCGGTTTACCCCCTTCAGTGCATTCCAGTGTATGGCCATATGTCCGTTCACGGACTCGACCCGAAGGTCTTCAGTGAATTTAAAAGCATCGGATGGATATTGTGACTGAGCACAAATCCAGTATACATAAACATTTCATGATCATAAATGATTCCATAGGAGTATATAAAAATGGAATATCATCAATTCAATGGAAACATAACAATAGGCATTTCAAAACACGGTTCAACATGATAACAATGGTACAACAATAAATCAATGTCCACCAGATAGAACAATATCACATTGTGGAGACAATAACATCAGATACGCTCAAGAGTACAAGTTTGGCAGTAAAAGAATGAACTTGGCTTGATAACACCACATGGAAGAGAAAGGGTATCTACTTACCTCTAATGCATTGCTAAATCAGTCTCCTGTAGGTTTTCCTTTTTCCCGTTGAGTTCCCTATATATCAGTAAATACGTTTCAGAATAATTTCTATTCACCAAATTCTATGCCTTGCTATGATCAATATTTCTAATACTTATTTAGACTTTTATATGTCTGTTGTTCTCGGAACCTCTTTTCATAATTTTGACATTACCAATAGATTCGGAAGGTTCAGAATAATAAAAATTCACTAATTATTTAATTCAATCGGAGTCCATTTGACTCACCTATGAAGTAGGGGTATTTTGGTCATTTTTACAAGTCGTAACTTTTTGGGACTCCGTCTCGTGAAACGGACCTCACCATTGGACTCAGAGCATCCGAGATAATAAAAATTGACTATTCATTTTCCCTATTTGGACCTCGTTTGACCCACTTTTGAGTCAGGGGCATTTTTATAAAATTAACATTTTTCTGTTGGGCCTTAGTGGAATTAGCTATAACTTTTGGGGTCAAAATATAAATAGCCAGAGTTGCGGTCTGAACCATTGGGTTCATTGACTAGAAACCCTAACCGGTTCGGTTCTTCACTGAACCAAACGGTTCAGTTAAATTTAGAGAACCGGATTAACATATCCACCCTAACCACCTTATCCATGGTTTGGATAACCCCCAAACCCCATCTCTATTTATTGTCTCTGCAACCAAACAGCCCAATTGATTTTAATTTTACATTCAAAACGACATAGCATCACTGCCCCTAATCATTTTCGGTCGGGTCCCGACCTGGTCCGACCCAAACCCGGTCCCGTTATGACCCGAAGAAGCCCCCGTTAATCCGGTCGTCTTCTCCGGTGGGTTTTCCGGCCACGGTCGCCGGAATAGCGAAATTCCCTACGGATCTCACTGATTTCACGTCCGTTTCCTACTGTTTTCGTTCCAAATGAAATCTAACATTGTAAGGAACATTTTAGGACCGGTTTTAACCTCCAACATCACCGTTTTCACGCACTCATTTCCAGTTTCCGGCGTTGCACCGGTGAGGGAATAACTGGCCACAGAATGGCCATTTCTTGACCATTTAAGCTGATTCGAAGTGCGTTGGGTCCCTAGAGACGTTTCCTATCCATATTATGGTTCAAATCTTGATTTGGTTCCACCAATTGTTAAATCACCATTGCCAGCCGTAACCCAGTTCTGGTTTTTTTTCTTATTTTTCTTTCCTATTTCGCGTCCTACCAATTCAGTCATGAATTCTATGATAACAGGGATGATAACAGGGAGTAAAACTAAAGAGATTAAGATGAAATAGGGTACCTATCCTTAACCGATTTCCTGAATTTTAATTTCAGTCCTTCCTTTCTCTATTCTCCTCTTCTCCCTCCTGCTCTTGCGATTCAGTTTTATTTCTCTATTCCCTTCCTCTTTCCTTTTAATTCTTTCAACCGATTCCTCAGTCGGTGGCTTTTGCCACCTATAGCCGTGGTGACACCACACACATGCACACAAGACACCTCACACACATAGCTTTCTCTCTCTCTCTCTCCTCCTCACACGTTGCACCCTAGCCCTCTCTTGCCGATTTCCCACTCGGTGGCTTTGCCACCTCCTTATCATGCAAGGCCCACATGACACATACTTACATACCTATTATATATATATATATATATATATGCAACCGTATAAATAATACTACCTTGATACATTATGTATGTATAGATATTTCGTATACATTTCCATTTAATTTTGTGCATGCACGTATTACATAATTCAATTGGCGGTTTATTCGGGTAATTAAATATTTTATAGCCCGGTCCAGCCCGGTGCACATGCTATATCCCGGATCGGGATATTACATCAGTTACCTTGTTGAATATGGTAACTCATTGTGGCAGTTTCCTTGTTGGAAATAGTTTCCTCATTCCCTGCTCGGAGCTTAGTGATTACTAACTTTCCGTAATGTAGGCTTGCATCTGTATATATTTAGTCTTTGTAGGAGAGCTACCTTGCTTTGATACTGTGAGCTCGATTTATTTGGGCTATGCCTTTTGATTGACCGAGCATGAGGTATATGACCGAGCATGAACCGAATGACCGAACATAAGTTATGTGACCGAGCATGATCTGGATAACCGAGCACAGATTATAAGGCCGGATATGAGCTAAGCGACTGAGCACAAGCTATATGACCGAGCATGGGCTGCATTATTGGTCGTGAGCCGATCTTGTAGTTACACGTGTCATGCAGTGGTTGGTGCGTCACATAGTGGTATATCACAAATTATAATTACTTTCTCCAATTAAATTTTTTTTAAATGATAAAATTTTCCTTCTATGTTTTTTTTTATAATTTTATTTTGACCAATTTTTTCTAATTTATTTTATTTTACATAATATTTTAAGATAAAGAATTTGTTTTCATTTTATATAGAAATTTTTTTTAGGTCTTAATCAATATTTATTTGAAAATGAAAAAAAATAAAAAGGGTCAAAAATGAAAAAATGTAAAAAAAAAAAAAGGAAGATAATTGTAGTTTTTCAAAAAAAGCGTAAAAAAAATAAATGTAATTTTATAAACCTAAAAAAAAAAATCAATGCAATTATATTAATCGCACGAAAATTCAATGTAATTTGCCTTTTTTTAATTAATAGTGCTATTAGAACAAAATATTTATAGTGAGTTTTTCATATAAAATGATATGCCATACTTTTTTGGGTAATTAAAATGATATGCCTTATTTGATTTCTTTTATATAATTTAGATTAAACCCTTTTCACGATGACTTGTAATTTATTTACCATGATAAAAAGTTGAAATGAATTATTATTGCTATCTTTTATATTTTCAAAATGTCATTGTCATGATTATGAAAAAATTGTCATTACAAATTATATTTGCAAAGTATTTTTTTTAAAAAAAAATTGATATTTATTTCGGTCTTCCTTATTGGTCAATCAAGGCAAGTATTTCATTAAAATTAACCCTAATAAGTAATTTTGGAGTCCAAATAAGGCTTTTGAAGAGATATTTTTTTATATTGAGAATGATGTAATATTTCATAAATAAATTCTATTTTGTATAGCATTATTATTTGTTACAATTATATTTTTGTCAAAAAAAATGATAATACAATTGAATACTATCCTCACAACTTTGTTACCTAACCAAAACAAACCAAAAGATTACGATTTTGTTTTAATAAGACTAGCCAACTAAGTTGGCTACGTATCTTTTTAATGATATCATGTCATGAATATTATGTTTAATTTTTTTTTCAGTGAATCACAGTAAAAATAATAGAGAATTATTATAAGGATACTGACACATTATAAGGATATTATAAGGACGGGCAAAGAATTTTCTTTACGGGGGGGGCCGGGGAATTTTTTTCTTAAATGTCCGATCATAAAATTAAAAATAATAAAGTATACAAATTTAATATTAATTAATTATATTTTTGATAAGTAATTAAATATATTGATATAAAAAAAATTATAAATTAGATAAAAAATTTAATCAAACAAATAAATTATACAATACAAAAAAAGTTCTAAAACATCAATAAAAGTTTCATTAATATTAAGGGGTCAAATTAAAATTAAAATAAGAGTGAAATATGAATAATTTTATATTTAAAGGGGGAAAAATAAAAACTAAAAGGTATATTTGAATTTTTCTTAAAAATTACAAAAAAATTTGCAAATAAAAAAATTGATGGGGGCACTTGTCTCCCTAATCCCTTGCTAACACGTGAGGTTCCAATCTCATTGAAAAAAGTCTCAAAAGTTACAACCTTACCATCAAACTAAAACAGTCGGAACATATAAAACAAAGAAACCATTTTCTTCATTATGTCCTATATATATGTATATGTGTGTGTGTGTTTGTGTGTGTGTACACACATGCATGTAGGGGATGCCTCTGATACTGTTGTAATTATTTTTGTTTATACAATTAACTTTACAATTTTACCTACCAAAACGAGATGCACATATATATTGTCCTTAAGATTTCTTTCCCCCTGCTTAATATGCAAGCCTCAGGCTTTGAAGACGAGCAACAAGGTCAGCAGAATTAAAAAGCAATAAAGTAGTCTAAGACCATATTATATTATATTTGCTTTCCTTGCTTTTTCCAACACAACCGCAACAAGGAATTGTAAGATGACCTCAATTAAAACAACTCAGCACTTAAAATTAAACCTTTGAAAATCGCAGTGATTCCGTGCTGAACATGCTTTTTTTTTTGGAACTGTCTTAAAATTATATATGTATGTGTGTGTACACAAATAAGATATCCAATAACAAGAGGAGAAGGATTGAGCGGATGAACTCCCAAATGTTTGGTGATCTTTTGTTTTTGGTAAGTAAATAATTGTATAAAAAGCAAGAAGAACTGTACACACTACAAGGGGCATATATTCAATATATATGTCACATTAGATAGATACCATATCCTCTGCAATAGAAGATTCTTCGGTGTGAAATGAAAAGTGAAATAGAGAGGAAATTATTATTTTATTTAATAAGCTACTCAATGCATCAACATCATTTAGGATTTATGTTTCGTATAAGAATTTATGACATTATAGATTAATCCTTAATTAAACACTACCGACCACTTAAATCATAAAACCTTTCACACTCGAAATCTCAGTCAATCCTCGCCAAACATGCCTGCTTTTCATTTTCCCTCACATCACCGTCAGTCTCTGAGTGGGAAATCCAAACCCCCTCTCCTTATGAAAAAAAGGTCCGGTTGTTATTTGAATGAGATCATGTTTAAATTTGAATAATTTACAAGTGTTTCCTACTTAAATTCTAAATAAGTTTTCAACACGTATAGTGCAATCGCGAAACTACTCCCTAAATTTTTTTTCTCTCTTTCCCCCTTTTATATAACTCTCTTTCCCTCTACACTCCACTATATATGCTCCTTTCTCTCTCTCTCTGTGACAGGAACTAGCTAGCCATGGCTTCCACGGTTACCCTGCCAAATTCAAACCTGAAGTTCGTTTCATTTTCGGGCGATGCACTGCCTCGACAGCGTGCTTTCGGGAAAGTATCATTGATAGCAACAAAAAGTGAAATCTCTTCAGCTAGGACATCGTTGCTTGCTTCTGTAATTGCACCTACAATGACAATTACTAAGGTTGCTGAAACTAGCTCCGCTTTAGCTTGTGTTTGGAGAGAGATTCAAGGGTGCAACAACTGGGAAAATCTTGTGGAACCCTTGGACCCTCTTCTCCGGCACGAGATCATCCGATACGGGGTCTTCGTCACGGCATGTTACAAGGCTTTCGACTTCGACACCAACTCCAGACGTTACTTGAACTGCAAGTATGGCAAAAAGAACATGTTCAGAGAAGTCGGGCTAGAGGAGTCTGGTTATGAAGTCACCAAGTACATCTATGCCACTCCTGACATCAACATTCCAGTTCAAAGTGGCACGTGCTGTGGCCGTTGGATTGGATATGTTGCTGTATCGTCTGATGATCAGGTCAGGAAGCTTGGCAGGAGAGACATAGTCATGACATTCAGAGGAACAGTTACAAACCCAGAATGGATTGCTAACTTCATGAGTTCATTGACTCCGGCACGGCTCGACCCACATAATCCCCGGCCTGAAGTGAAGGTAGAGATTCAAGTAGACATATTTCTACAATTTATATTCAAAGAGACATGACTAGAAAAGTCATGATTCTTCCCAAAGAGACGCCATATATTGTAGAGTGAAATGTTATTAATTGTTCAAAAAATACTTGATGGTTTAAATGATAGCCCTAAAAAAATTTATAAATAGATACGGAATAGTTTTTTTTTTTTTTGAACAGAGATACGGAATAGTTACAAGTGCTATTTCAAAAAAATTACAATCTCTCTTCTCTCAAAAGTCTTGATGATTCGTGACTCAAAGCCTTATAAAATTTCTGATTCGTCTTATTTTGTCTAACAGGTGGAAGCTGGATTTCTGAGCCTGTATACTTCAGAAGAAAGTGACTGCAAGTTTGGGCTGGAAAGCTGCCGTGAACAGCTGCTTTCTGAAGTATCTCGGTTACTAAACAAGTATAAAGGTGAGGAAATGAGCATAACCTTGGCAGGACACAGCATGGGGAGTTCATTAGCTCTCCTGCTAGCTTATGATATTGCTGAGCTTGGATTGAATAGAGTTCATGATTCAAACCAAGAGATACCAGTCACAGTTTTCTCATTTGGTGGGCCAAGAGTTGGGAACTCCAGCTTCAAGGAAAGATGTGAAGAGTTGGGTGTAAAAGTTTTGAGAATAGTAAATGTTAATGATCCCATCACAAAGATGCCTGGGGTTGTCTTCAATGAGAATTTTAGGGTTTTGGGAGGGGTATATGAGCTTCCTTGGAGCTGCTCATGTTATGCCCATGTGGGTGTTGAGCTACCCCTGGACTACTTCAATATGCAAGACCTTTCTTGTGTTCATGACTTGGAAACCTATATCAGCTTACTCAAATGTCCCAAGAGAGTACAAATTGATCAGAGGAGATTAGGTGTTAATTTCCTCAACAGAGCTAAACATTTGCTTTTGAGTGCACAAAACATCAACATGTTTCCATGGAGAAATGCTACCAACAATATTGTGGGGAACTTGGTTCAGTCTCGCAAAAAAGGGCTAGATATATGCAGTCTTACTCTTACGAGCGGAGATACTATTTCATGCTCTTAGATAACATCATATGTTCATATGCAAATTCATGCTTTGTAACAAATGCAAGAATTTTTAGTGTCAATATTTAAGATTCTTGATTTTTGGTAAATTAAAGCATGGTTTTAGTATACATAATTTATGATTTTTTATTTTCTTTTTGTTAAAGGAAGTAGGATCTCAACTTTTGTTGGACTAGTTCACTTCATGCTCATAAGGTGGTCGTAACTCATAAGCACGGTAAATTTAACTTGAAATCTCTAATTTATTTCATGTGTTTCAAATCAACTCACCCACCACCCAGATTCTCTTATTTATTTATTTTTTTTTGTAACAAGCTTCAAGTTCAAGATCTAAACATGGATGCATGTTTCACAGCCTGCAATATTTATTGCACAATTAGACTCTCCATATAAGGTATGGTCTATGGTCAAGTACTAAATAATCTATGGTTCAATACAGAATTTTGAATATATTGTAGCTGTTGACCTACTGATCTTTGTACTCTAAACCATATATAGCTTAATCTCATGAAGCTTTAATGATAGTACAAGTCAGCAAACTGATAAATGGTATGTAAATTTAGCTTCAGTATTAGACTAAAAAGGCCATAATTTCCAGCCCTTTCGGCCAGATTTGCCGAATGATAAAATTAGGCAATATATCAAAGAAAATCAAATTTGTCAATATAACAATAGAAAGTCATCAATTCTATCACCATGCAGAAGAAAAATGCAGAAACTTTGTATTGGTAGTGATACACACACATATACACATAAATGTATGGTGGGTCTTCAATCAAAAGAATGATATCCAATATTTTGAAATTCTTATTTTAGTTTGCAAGAACTTTCACTATCAGTTGATCAAGCAAATATATATATATATATATATATATGATGCTGCACTTTTCGACTCGCAATAAGTGTGGGCTCCGTGACCTATAGAACACTCAGAAAAGGGATCAGAGGACCACCGGATTGGCTCCGGCGGTAGCCGCTCCGATGCTTAAGTAAGTAAACGGAATTGAAAAGACTATATTGAAAGCCAAAGAATGAGCATAAAAATAAAGCGTACATTTAGGGTTTAATTTATAGATCGTGGCCTTCCTAAGTTGATTAGGATTCGGTGCCATGAATATAGGGATTTGATCATCGGAGATTGTAGTTACCTTGTGGAGTATTGTGTCGTGGATAGAGATTATAATCATAGATAGTAGTTTTCTTCTTGAAAACCGTTTCCGTGTTGAAGACTGTTTCCTTATTCCCTGCTTGGCAGTTGTTAAGGAAACCATAAGGTCGGAACCATATGAAATACTGAGTGAATATTGCCCAGAGCATAAGGTCTGGAGGGTATGTGCATGAGAATGCCCTGGAGGCTCTACCTGCTCTGTATGACAGAGTTTATCGGCTCTGTAGGATATATATATATATATATATATATATGAGAATGCCCTAAAGGCTGTGGCTGCTCTGTATGATCGAGATTATCAGCTCTGTAAGCACACGTGTCTCAAGGTGATTGATGTGTCTGTTTGTGGTATATCAGCTACTCCCCCCCCTCCCCGAGCCCTAGTTAGAAGCTAGGGCTTAACTAGGGTTATGGGCTTTGTGAAAAGTCACACGTTTTGTTTCTCCATTTCTCGAGACGTCGGTTTAATGGGTCATTTATTGCGCAGCTGATACTTGAGAAGCCATCATTATTTTCAACCGTTGTGTCGATTCGTCTTAGGAGGCTCATATTTCGAATGTGTATATAAAGAGAGGGAAAGGACTTTTATGCCTTTCTTCTGCACTTGCTTCTACAGTACCAGAGACTGCCACCGCCATTTGACATATTTTGAAGGTTGAAGGATATCCGGTGTTCATAGTCTTTCTTGATTTCAGGTTTGATTTTAGCCCCTTTTACATTCCCTTTCACTTGCTTCGTTACTTTCTTTTGTCCACCATGTCTGGCCTTGAGTCACCCTCTAGTTCGGGCAGTCCTTTTGGGACCGTTCCTCAACTACAATTAGTGAATCTTCCTTCTGTAAATGATGATGAGAATAGACTGGTAGAGCCCCCTCTCTAGTTCGGGGGTTAGGATTGTTGATACATTCGATGAGCCCCCAAATAGGGCTGGTGAGACCTCTGGTCGATCCGGTCATAGAGAGGAGGGTGAGAGTGCAATCACTGAGAAAATGTTGATGGAGTTGTGGGAGAAATTCAATCTTCCCTCAAACGTTACTTTTAGGGTCCCGGACTCTCTGGATCGCCCACGCGATGTTAGAGAGGGGGAAATCTGCGCCTTCTTGGCCTGGTTTGAAATGAGACTGAAGCTCCCCCTTCTTGACCTTGTAAAACAATTCTTCTGTTGGTTCAACCTTTGCCCCGCAGACCTGAATCTTAACAGTTGGAGACATCTGTTGAGCTTCATTATGTTGGGGCATATGAATGATGTCGACGTGTCCCTTGACCTGATCCGTAGTAATATGGATCTAAAACTCAAGAGGGCGGAAGGTTTTTATTATATGTCTTTTGATAGTGGGTTCAGACCCCTTACTTCCGTGCCCTCCTCCAACAAGACTTAGAAGAAGTGGTATTTCTTCATAAAAGGAGGATGGGAATTCAAGGACTTCCAAGGCCAATTCTCAACATTCCCTCGAACCACTGGGCGGAAGGGTGAGGCCCAATTTTCCCGTGGCTGCGTTGATTTCATTTTGTACACCGATTGCCACACTGATTAATATCTGTATCCTTTGTGCAGTTAAGAATGTGTGGAAAAGACCGAGCCCTTCTCCCGTGCTTTAAGAGCAATACAAGAAGCTTTTACAACCCAGCAACCGAGACCATTCCTCCATTATTAACCCTGACAAATTGATGGCTGCCAGAGGAAGTGTTGAGGAGCTTGCAAAGGATATGATGGCACGGTGGGAGACTGAGCGATCTTCATCTGTGGCAGTGGGGGAGGCTTCTTCCCCAGTGGACCCTCCCATCCAGACGAAAAGGAGGAGGATACTTTCGATCTCTCCTGACTCCACTGAGGGGGGAAAGAGAGGCACCTGCCCCTATTTCTATGGTCCCCCCAGCCCCGTCCAAGCAAGCGGGCAAGGGGGCGTCATCCTCGGTGGCCCCTGATGTTGTCAAGTAGGGGGCCAAAAAGATTCTGAGGGACTTTTGGGCCAAAGGCTCAACTAAAATTAAGCCCCAAAAGCCAGAGAAGCTTCTTGCTGACTTGGCTTCTCTTCAAGTCAAGGTAAATTCTTCGGGTCTTTATCTCTTTTCCTTTTTGCCAAGTGTTTTTGCTGGTACTGAACTGTTTGCTTTGTACACTACAGGCTCTGCACACCCTTTCTGCTCTGATGGAGGTCTCTCCCCCTTCGGAGGAGGTTGATCAACTTAAGGCCAAGCTGGACGATCTCAGGCTTCGGCTTGGTACTGCTCAGTCGGAGGCTCACGACTCTGCAGAGAAGTTGAAGGAGTCACAGAATTCTCTGATCATCATGGAGTCAGAGAAGGATCTTGCTCTTCAGCGAGCAAAGAGGCTGTAGAGGGAGTTGGACGGCATGCGGTACGAATATAACCAAAAACTTAAGGATGCAATGGAGCAGGCCAAGCTGGATAATGAGATGGAGATGAAGATGGAACTGGAAGGAATGGCCAACACCCTGATTATGTTAGGCTTTAACAACTTCCGAACTAGGTTCCTTGCCAGATTTCCTGATTTTGACATATCCTCGATTGTGCCTCCAAGGGTTACGCCTCCCGAGGTGGCCATTCCGAGCGAGGTGGTCGACGCTCTCCCTGCTGATCCTATTGAAGTTTTCGTCCCGAATGAGACGATTGATGCTACTCTTGCCGATCCTTCCCCAGCCGTTAAGCCTGCTTCTGTTGATCAGGCTTAGGAAATATGCTTAGTTTAGGTTTTTCGTTGTTGTTTTTTTTTTTTCTTTTTAAACTTCGGTGTAACAGAATTTTTTGTTGAATGGAACAATATTTTCTTTCTCAAATGTCTTCATCTTGTTTCTCTTGTGTTTGGTTGACCCATGTAGTATTTCCTTTGAATTTGTGGTTGATGTGAGAAACTGCTGCATGTGAGGCTGTTCTAGATCCCTCCAGATCAGCTTTCAATGGTTGGCAATTGTCTTCCGAGTTGTATTAGTAATAAGACGATGCCTGTAGGCTAGCTCTGATTGTTTCTTCTTCTTTGTATAAGAGAGGAAAGCAATTTCAATCTGACATGTAGGGATCTGACATTGATCTTGTGTCACATATACCGAGAGTAAATCTTGAAGAATTCTGAGGCAATTTGTTCTGAACCCAAGTTTTTTTGTAGAAAAAACGGTGTCTCGTGTCTGTCACTCTGATGATTGAGACTTCTGCCTCTTAAGTCATTCAGACCAGGACTAAGATACATCCGAACTGATGGTCTTTTGTTGTACACGTGGTCCGTCAAGGATCAATGGAATAGTCAAGACTGAGAGGTCTGTATGTTGGACCGAAGGCCTTTGTATAAAGGTGGATCGGACTTTGTTTGCTTTGATCGGTTCGGTATGCTTGGGGAAGCCTTGTATCTTGTCATCTAAGTATCTGAAAGGACGATTCTATACATCTTCCATTTATACAGCTGTCTTTTGGGTTTTCGAGGCCAACCCTTTATTTAACCATTGCGACGATTCGTCTGGGTGACTTTTGGGCTTCGAGGGTCTATATATATGATAGAGGAGCGTATGGTTACGCCCCATCTTTTACTTTTGCTCTCATATTGTTCCTCTGTCGGAGAGAGTTTGAATGCCTTTTAGAGGCTTACTGTTTGCCCGGAGATGATTGACAGTTTTCAGTCCGAGTTGGGAATAATTAAACTGTGGCCAAGAGTTAACCTTCCCTTTGATTCAGTCTCCAAGGAAGGATTAGAGGAGGCAAAGATCTTCTTGTCCATCTTAGCATCCGGTCGAGATTTCTCCGATAGGAGGTGGACCCTCCTTGATTCAACCGAGGCTTGGAGCATTGGTGATGAAGATGAAGGTGGGATGCCTCCTTCCCTTTGTGTCTTGGCAGAGACCCTTGCTCAAATCGGCTGAGGTGTCGTGCCTGCTTTGAGGGAGATGAATGGAGGTCTCCTGAAACCCAGAGCCCTCATCATCCGTTGGTATTGAGATAAGTGATAGTGATGATGAAATGGCCTGGGTGCTTCTTGCTGTAGATTGGGGTTCAGGGTTTCTTCCTTTCAAATGGAGCCGGCGGCAGCGGTAATGGAAGTTTGGATTCTGGGCCCCTTTCTCATTCGAGGAAGAAAGCCATGATGTTGTGAAAGCGTAGTGATGCCTTTGTTGTAGCTTTTGTGTACTTGATCTATTTCCAGTCTTCTTGTACTGATGTAAATTTTCTAAATCATCAATAAAATTGAGTTCCTTCTTCTCAGATCTGATATTCTTTGTATTTGAATGTGCTCTTCTGGAGTTAAAACACCTTTTCGTGCACTTCTGATGTCTAACTGTTCTAAGAATAGATCAAAGAATACTTTGTAGAAGTCTTGAATCGAAGTACTTCAAACCTGCTCGGTACTGTAGTACTTGTTGCTTGCTGGTAGATAAGCCAAATAATATAAGTATCAGCTCTGAGGTATTCCGATCTAGGAAACTTTAGTTTGAAGATGTTCGGAACTTTTGTCTTTGGATGGACTGGATCATAGAATCTGTGTATTGAAGATGGACCAGGCTCAGAAGGCCTGTTCATTAAAAGATGGACCAAGTCCTAAGACTTGTGTATTATGGACCAGGCTCTGGAGGCCTGTGCATTATAGATGGACCAAGTACTAAGACTTGTACATTACGGACCAGGCTCTAAAGGCCTGTGCATTATAGATGGACCAAGTACTAAGACTTGTACATTATGGACCAGGCTCTAGAGGCCTGTGCATTATAGATAGACCAAGTACTAAGACTTGTACATTATGAACCAGGCTCTAGAGGCCTGTGCATTATAGATGGACCAAGTACTAAGACTTGTACATTATGAACCAGGCTCTAGAGGCCTGTTCATTATAGATGGACCAAGTACTAAGACTTGTACATTATGGACCAGGCTTTGGAGGCCTGTGCATTATAGATGGACTAGGCTCTAGAGGCCTGTGCATTAAAAGATGAACATTCCATGGAGGTATTAAAAAAGAAAGAAACATCTCTATTGATAATACTGCCGTAAATGTTCCACATTCCACGGCCTAGGAATAGGCTTCCCAGTCATGTCTTCTAGCCAGTAGGTGGTAGGCCTAATAACCTTCGTTACTTTGTAAGGGCCTTCCCAATTTGGTGACAACTTTCCCATAGTGGGATCCTTGGTGTTTTGAAAGACTCGTCTTAAGACAAAGTCTCCGACTTGAAAGCTGACCGTCTTGAGTCCTACCGTGGATTTGTCGACCATTCTCTGCTGATAGGCTTCCATCCTGATGCTGGCTTGATCCCTTCTTTCTTCAAGCAAATCCAAATTTTCCATCAGCTGCTGATCATTGGATTCTTGCTCAAAGGCTTCAATCCTCAGGGTTGGCATACCGATCTCAATCGGAATTATTGCCTCTGTACCATAGGCCAATGAGAAGGGAGTTTCAGAGGTGGGAGTTCTTCTGGTTGTTCTGTAGGCCCAAAGAACTCCAGGGAGTTCCTCTGCCCACTTTCCTTTGGCTTATTCCAACCTTTTCTTTAATCCATCAAGGATCGTTCGGTTGGTGACCTCTGCTTGCCCATTTGCTTGTGGATGGCCTGGAGAGGCAAAGTGTTGCCTAATGTTGAGGCTTTCACAGAATTTTTTGAAGCCTTTACCAGTGAACTGTGTCCCATTGTCGAAGATAATCACACGTGGTATACCGAACCTGCAAACAATGTTCTTCCAAGTGAAGCTCTCAACTTCCTTTTTTGTGATATGTGTTAGATGTTCAGCTTCGGCCCACTTAGAGAAGTAGTTAATGGCTACCAAGAGATACTTCCTGTTTGGTGGGACCTTTGGTAATGGACCCACGATGTCCATCCTCCACTGAGCAAAGGGCCAAGAACTAGGAATCGGGATGAGCTCGTGATGAGGCTGATGTTGATATGGGGCAAATCTTTAGCATTTTTCGCACTTCTAAACATACTCCTTAGCCTGCTTTAGCATGCTAGGCCAGTAATAGCCCTGAGATAGAGCTCGGTGAGCTATAGTTCTACCCCCATTATGATTCCCGCAAATTCCCTCATGTATTTTAGCCAAGACACATTGTGATTCTTCTAGAGCTAAGCATTTTAACAGAGGTTGAGAATACGACCTTCTGTAAAGCTTGTTGTTCAGGATCAGGTATCGAGCCGCTCTGATTCGGATTCTCCTGGCTTTGTTTTTATCTTCTGGGAGGAGCCCGGATTGCAGGTACTAGAGGATTGGAGTTATCCAGTTCTGGGGCTGTTTAGCAATTTGAGCAACTTGGGCTTCCTCTATGCTAGGTCCTGGCTAATAGGAGATTTTTACTGTCGAGTTTGCTTCAGACTTTAGGCGGGATGCCATATTAGCCAAAGCATCCACTTTGCACTTCTGGCTTCTTTCAATTTTCTGGATAGTGAATGTCTGGAAGGAATGTTTCAAGTGGTTCACCAGTTTGGAGTACCAAAGCATCCTATCATCTTTAATGGAGAATTCTCCCAGGACTTGGCTTACCACCAGTTGGGAGTCTGGGAAGACTTTGAGGTTCTGAACCTCACATTCTAGGGCCAACTTGATGCCTAGGATTAGGGCTTCATATTCTACTTCATTGTTGGAAGCTTTGAATCCCAGACTGACTATTTTTTCTAACGAGAGCCCATCAGGGGAATGTAGTACCAGTCCTACTCCTGAGCCTTGATCGGTTGACGATCCATCGATGTAGAGCAGCCAGGTTCCTGAAGTTTCGATGATCTGTGCCTTGTCTTGAAGTGTCGGGGTGAACTCGGCAACGAAATCAACCAATGCCTGCCCTTTGATGGAATTTTGAGGTACATATGATATATCAAATTCCCCTAGCTCCACAGACCACTTCACTAATCTTCCCGATACCTCAAGTTTCCTCAATATTTACTTCAGAGGATAAGCAGTTGGGATCTCAATCGGATGAGCTTGAAAATAAGGTCGGAGCTTCCGAGCTAATATGACTAAGGCGAAGGATAGCTTTTCCACTTCTGGATATCTCTTTTCTGTGTCGAATAGCGCTCTACTGACGTAGAATATGGGCCTCTGTACTTCTTTGTCCTGTCTGACTAATGCGGAGCTGACTGCGTTTTCAGAGACTGCAAGGTACAAGAGTAGCTTTTCTCCCTGTACTAGTTTTGACAGAAGTTCTGGAAAGGCTACATACTCCTTTAGTTCTTGAAAAGCTTTCTCGCATTCTTCCGTCCACTGTAAAGATTTGTTGCCCTTTAGAGCTTTGAAGAAAGGTAGGCAACGATCAGTGGATTTGGAAATAAATCTGCTTAGTGCCGCGATTCTGCCATTCAGTGCTTGAATGTCCTTTTTGGTTTTTGGTAACTTCAGCCCGATCAGAGCTTGGATCTGAGTGGGGTCTGCTTCGATACTCTGAGAGACAATGTATCCCAAGAATTTTCCCTTCGTTACCCCGAAGGTACATTTCAAGGGGTTGAGCTTCATCTTGTGCTGTCTTAGGATATCGAAGGTCTGGGCTAAGTGCTGGAGGTGATTACTTTTCTACAGACTTTTGACCAGCATATCATCAATGTATACTTCCATGGTATTGCCGAGCAGCGGGTTGAACATCTTGTTCACCAACCGTTGGTACGTGGCTCCAGCGTTCTTCAAATCGAAAGGCATTACTCTGTAGTAGTAAAAACCTCGTTCGGTTATGAAGGCTGTCTTCTCCTGGTCTAGAGGGTACATCTAAATTTGGTTATACCCAGAATAGACATCCATAAAGCTCATGAGTTCGTGCCTCACGGTGGCGTCAACCAGTTGATCTATCCTTGGCAATGGAAAGCTGTCTTTGGGGAATGCCTTATTGAGGTCTGTGTAATCAACGCAGACTCTCCACTTGCCATTTTTCTTCTTGACCAAGACGGTGTTGGCTAGCCACTGGGGGTAGAATACTTTTCGTATCATTCTGGCTTCGAGCAGCCTCTGGACCTCCTCATTTATGATTCGATGCCGTTCTGGAGCAATCGGCCTTCTCTTCTGTCTAACTAGTGGGTCATTTGGATCTACCATTAGCTTGTGAGTTATCAGATTGGGATCTATACCCTCCATGTCTTTGGTCTCCCAAGCAAACATAGAGAGGTTGTCTTTTAGAAACTTGACTATCATTTCCTGCTCGGTGTGTGTCAGGTCTGGGCCGATGTACAAATAACGCCCCTCTGATTTTGAACTGACCAACACTTTGATGGGCTCGCCAATGGGTTTGGCTCGGCTGTCTCGTCCCCTTGGGCTCAGGGGTTCTTCGATGCTAGATGGGCAACTTTCCTCCTCGGGAGTGTGGGTGAGAACCGGATCTGTATAGTCTCGAGTGTACTGTAATTGCTATTTGGTGGCCTTCTCCTTGAGTGCAATGGCATGGCACTCTCGAGAAGTTGGTTGGCATCCTCTGACAAAGTGAACGTTCTGATTGTGGACATACTTCAGACATTGATGGAGGGTCGAGGTGACCGCCCCTATCTGGTGCAACCATGGTCTCCCAATTATGACGTTGTAGGGAGATTTCATATTCAACACCATGTACTCTGAGATGGTGGTCTTCTGCCCTTCTCTCTCTCCTACAGTAGTAGGAAGGTCGATTCTTCCCAATGGGGTGCTGAGATTGCCATCAAAAGCTGCCATCACGGTAGTAGTAGGCTTGATGTTGTCGTGGTCCATTCCCATCTGTTTGAGTGGCTCATGGAACAGTATATTGACGGAGCTGCCAGTATCGACCAAGACTCTCCTAATCTCGAAGTTGGCAATTTTGAGAGTGATGACGAGGGCATCACTGTGAGGGCAGTGTACCCCGGCTAGGTCTTGTTCAGTGAATTGGATCTCCGGTGCTGGTTTGAGCCTCTTTTCAACGTTGGAGATCTGCAATACGTCCGGGGCAGCCCTGGCCTCCCGAGCGTATCTCTTTCTTGCCCTGTTGGACATTTCTGTAATAGGGGAGTCAGCATGGAGGACGTAGATGACATGGTTGTTCTGTCTCTGAGGCTCATTTCGTCCTTCCCTTTACTCTTGCCTCTGCTCGGGCCTTTGCTCGGGCCGTTGTTGAGGCTTGTCTTCTTGGGGGTTCTGCCTTCCGTCCTGCTTGACGAACTCCCGAAGACGCCCCTTCTTTATGAGTTGCTCTATCTTATATCGGAGGGTCCTGCATGAGTTAGTCGTATGTCCATGATCTTTATGGAAATTACAATACTTACTTTGGTCCCGAAGGCTGGGATCTCCTTTGATTGGTTCCGGCCACCTCAGGTTTTCCCGATCTCGAATCTGCCGGAGTACCTGGTTAGGTGTAGTGTTCAAAGGGGTGAAGTTAGTGAACTCCCTTGGTCCGGAATTGTACACAGCTTTGGGTGCTGTTCTCTTTTCTGGACTCCTGGCCCTCTTCTTACTAGAGTCTCTTCTCTGGTCCTCCTTCTTGTGATCTTCCCTCTTCGGATTATCCCTTTGGGTTTGATCTTTGCCCTTCTGGGATATGCGGTTGGCTTCTTCCAAGTTGATATACTTTCTGGCCTGATCCATTAATGCGCCATGTCGGCTGGAGGGCTCTTTGTCAAGGAGTCTCTGAAGCCACCATGAGCAAGTCCAGCAGTTAAGGCAGCTACAAGGAATTTTGGGCTGCAGTCGGTGATCTCCGTGAGTTCGGCATTGAAGCGCGCAATGTAGGCTCTGAGGGATTCCTTCTTAGTCTGCTTGACATTTAACAGGAATTCTGGTCCCACTACAACAAAATGGACTATTAGCGACGCGCGCGTGCGTCGCTAATAGTCCAATTGTGCGTCGCTAAAGCCTTTTAGCGACGCACAAACGTGCGTCACTAAGGTGTCACAAAAAGTGCCGTCACTAATACTATTAGCGACGCACAAATTCGTTAGTGTCGCTAAAAGTGGCTATTAGTGACGCACATAAAACGTCGCTAATAATTGGGACCGTGCGTCACAAATAAAGCCCAAGGGCGCAGTGTGCGTCGCTAAAAGTCAGTATTAGCGACGCACACTGTACGTCGCCAGTACTCAGTATTAGAGACGCATAGGCAAGCGTCGCTAATACTCAGTATTGGCGACGCACAGGAGGCGTCGCTAATACTCATTATTGGCGACGCACAGGCAGGCGTCGCTAATACTCAGTATTGGCGACGCACAGTGTGCGTCGCTAATACTGACTTTTAGAGACGCACGATGTGCATTGCCAATACTGAGTATTAGCAACGCCTCCTGTGCGTCGCTAATATTGAGTATTGGCGACGCACACTGTGCGTCGCTAAAGGTGTCTTTTTTTTTTTCTCTCGGACCGTATTTGCTTAGTTTTATTTGTTGTTTTGTTCCTGTTTAAACCTGTATCAATCATCCATCCTGATATACAATATAACCCAACCATTCTGAAATGAATATATTAAAAAAAAAAAAATACATTCATATATATATTGAACTAATTATGTACAATTGTAAAAGTTCAATTCATCAATAAGTAGAAAAATTAAAAATTGTCTCCAAAATGTTACTACAGATGTCCATGAAAATAAAAAATAAAAATAACAAGTTCCAATGCAAGACATAAAGACGCCGCAGCAATAAAAGCCGATCAATCTGAAATAAAGATCAAACGACATATATTAGAACAGTTATTAAATATATATGAACATAGAATGTGAATAATTTTTTTTTTTTGCATGCATAAATAGTAAGAACGACATAAAGTAGCATAAGTCTATTTTATCATTTGTGAGGTGTGTGAGGTGGTTTCGGTGAAGTTAGGCCGATATCCGGCATTTTGGTCTGTCAAAACCCTAAAATGGGCCTTTTTGGAGCTGAAACTTGCATAAGTTTCAAACCGGGCATCGGAACCGAGTGTCGTAAGTTCGTGCAAGTCTATTTTATCATTTTTGAGGTGTGTGAGGTGGTTTCGGTGCAGTTAGGCCGATATCCGGCATTTTGGTCTGCCAAAACCCCAAAATGGATCTTTTTGGAGCTGAAACTTGCATAAGTTTCAAACCGGGCATCCGAACCGAGTTCCGTAAATTCGTGCAAGTCTATTTTATCATTTGTGAGGTGTGTGAGGTGGTTTTGGTGCAATTAGGCCGATATCCGGCATTTTGGTCTGTCAAAACCCCAAAATGGGCCTTTTTGGAGCTGAAACTTGCATAAGTTTCAAACCGGGCATCGGAACCGAGTGTCGTAAGTTCTTGCAAGTCTATTTTATCATTTTTGAGGTGTGTGAGGTGGTTTCGGTGCAGTTAGGCCGATATCCGGCATTTTGGTCTGCCAAAACCCCAAAATGGGCCTTTTTGGAGATGAAACTTGCATAAGTTTCAAACCGGGCATCCGAATCGAGTTTCGTAAATTCGTGCAAGTCTTTTTATCATTTGTGAGGTGTGTGAGGTGGTTTTGGTGCAGTTAGGCTGATATCCGACATTTTGGTCTGTCAAAACCCCAAAATGGGCCTTTTTGGAGCTGAAACTTGCATAAGTTTCAAACCGGGCATCCGAACCGAGTGTCGTAAGTTCGTGCAAGTCTATTTTATCATTTGTGAGGTGTGTGAGGTGCTTTCAGTGCAGTTAGGCTGATATCCAGCATTTTGGTCTGTCAAAACCCCAAAATGGGCCTTTTTGGAGCTGAAACTTGCATAAGTTTCAAACCGGGCATCGGAACCGAGTGTCGTAAGTTCGTGCAAGTCTATTTTATCATTTTTGAGGTGTGTGAGGTGGTTTTGGTGCATTTAGGCCGATATCTGGCATTTTGGTCTGCCAAAACCCCAAAATGGGCCTTTTTGGAGATAAAACTTGCATAGGTTTCAAACCGGGCATCCGAACCGAGTTCCGTAAATTCGTGCAAGTCTATTTTATCATTTGTGAGGTGTGTGAGGTGGTTTCGGTGCAGTTAGGCTGATATCTGACATTTTGGTCTGCCAAAACCCCAAAATGGGCCTTTTTGGAGATGAAACTTGCATAAGTTTCAAACTGGGCATCCGAACCGAGTTCCGTAAGTTCGTGCAAGTCTATTTTATCATTTTTGAGGTGTGTGATGTGGTTTTAGTGCATTTTCTATAAATAATAAATCCACCAAAGTATATAATTTTAAAAACTTACCAAGGTTGTGAAGAGTCACGCTGTTGGCTGAGCATCGTCTGCAAGAGAGTGTGGAGCTCAGAATATCGCTCCTCGAGGCTATCTAGTCTTTGGCGCAACACTACATTCTGTTGTTGAACTGCCTCAGTAGCTGCGTGTGCCCTAGCATCACTCTCAAAGGACGATGTCGTCGGTGCCATCCCAGTCCCTAAGCCACGCACATAGCCACGCCTCTTGCCCAGAACAGTCTCCCGTATCTGGTCATCGGTCGGCGGATCCTGACCCTCAAGTGTCGGCTGATCACGCAGCCGGACCATCTCCTCCTATAAAAACATAAATATATGTTACTACTTTTATAACTTTAGATTAATATTAAATTAGTAATACTGTAGCAAGTTACATAAAAACTTCCATAAAGCCGCTGTGCTTCAGGCCCAGCCCAACCCTTATTGGGGTTGTAGTGCGTCCTGTGCCACAAATCAATGGGGCTGGGTGGTGCACCGGTGTCTTGGTCTCCCTGGAGCAAATAAATAGTAGCTTATGAAGAGTGATTTCATGAATAGATTATACAATAACAACTTGATACATTTATTAACTTACCATATCATGCCTATACTCTACAAAAGAACGTGATCCACCACAGTGGGTCACCTTCTGCTTGCTTCTACTCTCGCTGTTCTTCCTGCTTTGTTCCTACATTTGGCCAAAACAAAGAAGGTTAGTATAAATGATACTAATTTAAACCAGACAACAAAAGTAATTTGGATAATTTTTACCTGGAATGTATCACTTGCGAACCGGTCGCACAGTAACATCCAATCCTCCACCGTCACCCCCCTGTAGGGTCTGTCGCGGGGCTCTCTACCGGCTGCCACCTCCGCCTCGTAGTGCATGTGAAGACGGTGTCGATAGTCCCTAAAACGGACTCCCATGTAACGGTCCACAGCCCTCGCTACGTGAGGTAGGTGGAGATCGATGTCAAACTTTTCCTGTAAAGCATGTCATTGTCAAAACATTACGGCATTAGAAATGTTAAAATTTAGTTCAACATAATAATAAAAGACATACCAGGATCTGCGCATGAATAGCCTGTAGGTCCTCCTGAGTGACGTTACTCCAGTCAGTAATATGGAGTGGGGCGCGTAGTCGGCAAATGATGCCGACCTTTGTGATGAACTGCTGTGCCCACCCACCAACGGGCTTCAGCAAGCCCTCAGGTAGCTCAATCCGAGGTCGCGCACCCCCTGCTGCCTCCATCTGTGTCTGCAAACTCTGATTCTTCGACCTACCACGCCCTCATCTAGCACTGGTGGTGGCCGAAGCTTTACAAACAATAAAATAGAAACAATTAGTACCATATTTATATAAGCATTAATACAAAATGGAACTATCCATACCATCAATGGCAGGATCGGTCGATCTTGCAGAGGAAGGGGAAGGGGTCAATGGGTCCACCGGGGCTGCGCGTCTACGTGAGCCTGGTCCAACCATATCTAAAACAAAAGTTTAAAAGTAAATTCCATTACATCATAATAATTAAAATCTATTACAACATAAAATTGAATATCCATTACACTTGATCTTACCACATGTAACACCTATTACAATTACTCATCTGAGTTTGTATCATCATCTGAACTTGAATTTTCTTCATTCTCGGTACAATACTCTAACAATGTCTCATCATCATTCTCGATGTGCATCACATCCAAATTGTGGACGGTCAAAACCCCCAAATGGACCTTTTTGGAACTGAAACTTGCATAAGTTTCAAACCGAGCATCCAAACCGAGTGCCGTAAGTTAGTACAAGTTTATTTTATCATTTTTGAGGTGTGTGATGGGGTTTCGATGTAGTTAGGCCGATATCCGACATTTTGGACGGTCAAAACCCCCAAATAGACCTTTTTGGAACTGAAACTTGCATAAGTTTCAAACCAAGCATCCGAACCGAGTGCCATAAGTTCGTGCAAGTTTATTTTATCATTTGTGAGGTGTGTGATTGGATTTCGATGTAGTTAGGCCGATATCGGGCATTTTGGTCCGTCAAAACCCCAAAATGGACCTTTTTGGAGCTGAAACTTGCATAAGTTTCAAACCGAGCATCCGAACCAAGTGCCGTAAGTTAGTGCAAGTTTATTTTATTATTTGTGAGGTGTGTGATGGGTTTTCGGTGTAGTTAGGCCGATATCCGACATTTTGGACGGTTAAAACCCCCAAATGGACCTTTTTGGAACTGAAACTTGCATAAGTTTCAAACCGAGTGCCATAAGTTCGTGCAAGTTTATTTTATCATTTGTGAGCCACTAAGAAGCACGAATATAGACATGAATATGACACGAATACACGGAGATGCCATATCTCCAAAAAATAGGATACAAATACATCGAAGACATGTTGAATACATATATATATATATATATTATGACCATATAAATTGGCATAAAACACACAAAACACGATAATATTATTACTATAGTAAAAGAAAAAATTCATTAAATAAAAATTCATGAACTTCATTTAATCAACATCCCTTTTTTTATAGGTAATTTAATCATCGACATCCATGAACCACGTTCCCAAAAAAAAAAATTGTTAGCTATAACATAAAACACACACACACACATACATATATATATGTATATATATGTGTGTGTAACTAAGAAAAATAAGAAGAGAAAAAGAGGGGGAAAAAATTTCTTCCAAAAAAGTCTCTCTAGCATGTCCAAAATTCAAAAAAATAGAAAAAAAAAATTGAACATTCTTATTCACGTGTCCGATACTGATACGTGAGGCAAAATAAAGTATCCATCCTACATAATTTACACGCAACAAAAATAACAAAGAAATCAAGCTAGTCTCATTGTGATAAGGAACATGAAATATAAGTTGAGGTGAGTGGTATAGATGGCACATGGTACAGCTTACTAGCAAATAGTTGCATCATGCCATTGTTCCTTTCAGAAGGCCATAACAAACAACTTTTGGAGCACAGATTGATTCCAAAAAATGGTCAACAAAAACAATTTTTTGGAAAATAAAGAAACCAAAATTTAATATCTCATGAAGGATCAAAATATTTCCAAAACGACCCTTGTATTGAACTACAATACCAAATAGAGAGCAGAAGCATTCAATCATTCGAAAATATTGCATTTGAACATTATGCACTACTATAAAGTGATAGCAACAATCATCCTGATTTCTTTGTTTTATATATATAAAGCTTACTTACCCCCACCCCCACCCCCACCAAAAAAAAAAAAAATTCCTACTAATTTTCACAAATTTATCTAGATTCTCTCTCAAAAGCAAATTCCATGGTTGAAAATAACCTTCAATTAGCAGGATTTTGCAATCAAGGGTTAATAAATCCCCAGCAACATTCATAAACCAGTATTTGTTTGGATTGCAATTCACTTTTGTCATTCAATAACAAATAATATCATATCAAGGAAAAGTACAAAGAAAAGCAACTGTACTATATAGGTTTATAGTTGCCATTGAGAAAACTAATGAAAAGGAAATAAGCTTACGTTATATATTATTTTGGATTTAAAATCGACGAAAGTCTAATAAAAAAAATAGTCATACAAGTCTCAGCTATGGCAGATTCCAAATAATAGTAAGTTAATATTTAAGCTTCTAATACCCTTTAAGGGCCTACATTCTACAAGCAACAAAGAGAGTAAAATATTAACAGAACAAAATGGTAAATGTTTTCCAAATTCTAACCATGCTCTATAGAGCATGCACTCCAATACACGAACACAACAGAAACATTTGATAATTTTGTCAAGCCATGCAATTATTAACTCGGTGCACCCATTCTATGAACACTTTTTAATACCTGACAAAAAATATGATATTATAAAATAAAATAAAAGTAATTGAATGAATAATATTAAGGGAAATTTAATAATAGTCTCCTATAAAGTGTTTAATTCACTTAAAGTGCAACTAAAATATTTTAATTATTAAAAGTTTCTAGTTATTTTCATTATAAAAATATCTTTTCTTATAAAAACACAAATAAAACAATTTTTTTCGTCCAACTTGTACCTAGTCTATGCCATGTCATTACTTTATTGTTTTTAAAATTTTAAAATTAAATAACTTACAATATATAAATATGTTTTCATAAAAATTATATATTTGGACTCTAAAAATCAAGATCTATTAAACAAGATCCATATTTCATAGAAAATTTTGTCAAAAAATTCGTGTTTTTTCAATAGTGAATTTTCATCACAAATTCTTTGTCCAGAGAATGTTTATCGGACAGATAAATTTGAGAAATTTCTTAAATAAAAAAATAATTACACATGTTTTTAATAATGCATCAAACAATCTTTGTTTCTTAAAAAAGTGGTAATACTCCAACATTGATAAAACAAAAAAAAATAGATAGAAAAAAGAATACACAACTAAAAAAATTAAAATAACAAAAAAATGTATTGTCGGACAAAATTCTAAGAAATTTTTTAAACAAAAACTATTACACATACTCTTAACAATGCATCAAACAAGTTTTTTTAACAATGAAGCCACAACTTTGATCAAGTGAAAGGTCTACAATGAAAGATCTAGCATGAATGACTAACTCAATTAACGAACATAACTAATACAGAGCTGGTGATATAAAAATTGGTTACCCATTGTACCCATAAAGATTCCACGAAAAAAATAAATAAATCTATTAATAAAAAAAATTAATATTGTATTAGTAGAGTTTTATTACTATCTATTTGGATAAAAAAAAAATTATGTAAATATTGTATTAGTAGAGTTTTATTTAATATATAACTCTTTCTTGTTAAAAAAAAAAATTATCTTACAAAAATAAAAACATAATATATATAGAAAATAAGATGAAAAATTATATTAATATTTAAAAATTGTCTCATTTAAAGTTTTTACTTTATTGTCTTTTAAGTGTTTAGACTCGAAGTGTCACATCCCGAACCCCACCCTACGCGGATGTCGAGGACGTGATGCCAGTCAGTCGCCACGCGACCAACCGAAGGCAATTTCTGAACTTTTCAGTGAATTGCACTCCGACTGTAGGGTCAGATGCAGCGGAATTTAAAAACTTTTTGTCAAGGGAATGCAACTCATGTATCCACCGTAGGATATGTATCACACAGAGCAAGTCTAAAATCCAACAGCTAACAATTCTAACCTCAGAGCATATCTATAATCCGACATATAACAACAGAGCAGAACTATAATCTCTAGAGTACCGTCTAAATCCATGAGCCATACTATATTCAGTACATATCAGTCAAGTCAGTCATAGTACATCACTCACCTGATTAAACAGATTCAATCCTCAGTAATCCAGTCTCCACAGATCAGTGCCATTAGATCCAACATATATCATTCCTGAAAAATGTTAGGGAATGGGGTGAGCTTCGAAAATCCCAATGAGTAACACAAGTTCCCTGTCAAGGGTTTCAAAACCATTTCTTGTTTACAAAGCACAAGGGTGGTTCAGTTGTTTCTGAAATAGCAGTTTTATAAATCTACTTTAAATGCAGTTTCAGTAGAATAAAGCAGGACTGAACTAAACGGAACAACAAATCAGAACAGACGAAACAGTCAATGATGCCAATATCAATGAGAGTATAGGCAATTAATTCAAATATCAGAACAGATCAGTACTGGGCGGAACATAACAGGGCATAACAATAATATAACAGTTAGGCACGTAATCAAGCCTACTTATGCCAGACCGCTCATAATCAGAATGGTACCCAGAGTCAGACACATCATAGCAGAACAAAATCAGATAGACCATAAAACGGAACAAGACAGACCGAACAAAATAATAGTAGGACGGGACAAAATCATGCCGCGTACAATACAGTATAAGGTTTGCATTTAAAAACATGCATTCAGACAGTTTAACTTTTAAAACCGTACAGTGCATCAAAATACAGTATCTATGCAGTAACTTATAAACCAAGTCAAGAATTCAGACAGATCATAACGGAACTGGACCATATATCAATCAAGACAGACAGATGATTAACGGACGGTACATAACGGGATCAGACGAAACAAAACACTAGTTCAAGTCACAGGCGTAATCAAGGACAGAGGCATAACGGGACGGATCATAGCGGAACAAAGCAGAGCAATACATCAATCAGAACAAGACATATCGGAACTGAACATGGCGGATCAAAACGGTACAATATCAATCAGGTCAAGTCATATCGGAACTGAACATGACGGAAACAAACGAAACAATATCAATCAAGACAAGTCATATCGGAACTGAACATGACGGAACAAAATGAAACGATATCAATCAGGACAAGTCATATCGGAACTGAACATGTCGGAACAAAACGGAACAATACATCTATCAGAACAAGACATATCGGAACTGAACAGGACGGAACAAACGAAACAATACATCAATCAGATCAAGACATATCGAAACGGAACATGTCGGAACAAAACGGAACAATACATCTATCAGAACAAGACATATCGGAACTGAACAGGACGGAACAAACGAAACAATACATCAATCAGATCAAGACATATCGAAACGGAACATGTCGGAACAAAACGGAACAATACATCTATCAGAACAAGACATATCGGAACTGAACATGTCGGAACAAAACGGAACAATACATCTATCAGAACAAGACATATCGGAATTGAACAGGACGGAACAAACTGGTACAATATCAATCAGGACAAGGCATATGCTACTTTAAATATATGTTTTTCTTTTAAACAGTATAACGTTCAAAACAGTACAGTGCTTCAAAGTACAGTATCTAGACAGAACTTATACACCAATTCAGGAGTCAGGTTTACTCACAAGACGCAACAGTACAGAATAAAACCATGACAGACCATACAACAGAACAAGACAGACCCGAACTGAACAGGAGAACAGGACAGTACAAAATCAGGTTACGTGTAATGCAGTATAAAAAGTATGCATTCAGACAGTATAGTATACAAAACAGTACAGTAAATCAAAATACAGTAACTAGACGGTGTACTTATACACCAAGTCAGAAGTTCCAGGTTACTCACAAACTGTTACGGTTATCTCCTTGCGCAAACAATCCGATAACCTCCAGATACGTCAGGCATCTCCATGTATATCCTGAACAATAATCATCAATCATATACAGATCAGAACTCATCCATTCAGGTCTCATTTGTCATCTTAGGTATCTATCGGTTTATCTAAGATAGCCTAGTAGCCTATCGCCCTCTCATCGGGTTTCACCCGGGGCTATTTTATTCTTAAATTAGGCTCAGCAGTCATCAGGATTATAACCTAAGTCATTTAGACTTCAATCGTTATCAGTCAATCACTTCTTCAGCCTTAGGGGCAAAACGGTCATTTTATCACTCTTGCCCCGGGCCCTGTCAAGGCCCTCCGAATAGTCTTTATATCTTAAATATAAAGTTCTACGTCTTTTAGACTCTAACCGGTGTCAGTTAGGTTCTTATTTTAACCATAGGGGCAAAATGGTAATTTTGTCATTCTTGCCCCGGACCCAGTCGTGGTTCTTAGAATATCCCATATATCGTATACATGAAGTTCTAAGTCTTTTAGACTTGAATCGCTATCAGTTAAGGGCTTACTTAGCCTTAGGGGCAAAATGGTAATTTGTCATTCTTACCCCAGACCTTGTCGTGGTCCTCAGAATGTCCCATATATCTCATATGTAAATTCTTAAGTCCTTTGGACTTCGTTTGGTATCTGCTTTTGATCATCGGGACACATCGATCATTTCTCGTTTTACGCATTACTGTCCCGGAGCCTTATTTAGCCCTTCAGTGTTCATAATTATCCCTATGATAATTTATCAGATCAGTTGGACCTTTATTTGACCTCTACCTTGCACTTATTGTGCTCAGGGGTATTTTGGTCATTTTACGTTTTGTAAGATTCCGACTCCGAATCATTATTTAATCATGTTTACAGTCTCACCAGTATCTGGGCTTCTATCGCTATCAATTTCGTCCCAATCGGACTTCATTTGGGCTTTGTACAGTATCAGGGGTAATTTGGTAATTTCACGTGTCATATTTTTCGGCACGTCAGTTCATAAAATGGACCTCACCATTGGGTCCAGAGTGTCCGTCATAATTAAGTTGGACTGTCTATTATGTTCAATTGACCCTAGGAAGCATCAGGGGCAGTACGGTCATTTACACTTTATGTGTCTGTATTTTTCGGGACTCCGGTTTGTTAAACGGACCTCACCGTTGAGTTCAGAATGCCCGACATAGTCAAAATAGACTGTCTTTTATTTTTATTTGGGTCTGGTGCCATCAGGGGCAGTACAGTAATTTATCACTTACAGGTCTGTATTTTTCGGGACTGTATTTCCAAATTTGGACTGTACCATTGAGTCCAGAATATTTGAAATAGTGAAAATACACTATTTATTTACTTAATTTGGACTCCGTTTGACACATTTAATGTCCAGGGGTAAAATTGTAATTTTACCTATTTAATAAAATAATTAAATAATTATTTTATTATTTAATTAATTTATTCATGGCTTAAATGTATAAATTTTCAAAAGTCTGGGCCACTATGCAATTCTGTCAAACAGTAGGGGTAAATCCGTAATTTTAGGAACTTTAGGGGTCAAAAATGAAATTTCATTAAATTAGGGTTCAAAACCAAAGGGTTTTAGGGTTAAACTGTTGAACCGGTCCAAATCCCTCAAAACCAACCGGTTCACTGGTCCCTCAGAAAACCGGGATAGCATATCCCTGGTAACCCCAATTTCAGTCCCTATCCGTGTTTCAGTTGCCCCTAATCTCAATTTTAATTTATTATTACCGTAGCCAAACAGCCTAAATTCGATTTTAAATTTAAAACATTTAACCCAAAACGGCGCAGTTTCAATAATTCGGTGGTACGCTCGTGGACCAACACGTGTCCGAGTCAACTCGCTAACTCGGTTTTAAAACAATGGGTCGACTCAGCGTCGTCTTCCCCGTTGAACCCTCACTGTTTGCCCTAATTCTCGCAGATTTTCTTCTTCTATTTCGTGATGTTTCAAGCACGGATTATTCCTGCCTTCAGTCCCAATTTATTTCTGGGTATCATGCCAACAATTTGGCATTCATTTGGTGGCTCGAAACAATGCATGGAGCTCGGTTCCTCACCATTACCGTGGGACCTGCAACTCCACTGTATGCCCTCATTTCTCCATCAAATTTGATGGTTTTTGTTTCTTTGTGACCGTATATCCATGAGGGTTCAATCTCCATTCCAAAATCATGGTTTAGAAGCTTGTTTCAGAGTTTGGGTTTGTTGGCCGAAAGCAATAGCTTCGATTTTGAGGGCCTTCCCATGCGATTTTGGGTCGCGGATGGTGATTTTTAAACACCTAATGGGGTCTAGTTCAGGTCTAGATTGGCCAAACTTGGTTTGGTCTCGGTCGTTTCAGACCTGCTACAGGGAAGCTTCATCCATGGCGGTTGGGTCTCGGTTTTATGTTTTCTACCCTATTCGACCCTCCCAATTTATTTAGGGCAATTCTAGAGTCTCACAGGAGCATATATATACGGTTCATATGGATTAAAACCATCAGAAACAGTTCCAGATTTAAACAAAAAAAATTATGGCAGCTGGTTGGTTTACCTTGGTTCGGTGGCTTCCTTTCCTCCCATAGCTCAGTTCAGACCTTGGCACCTCAGGTGTGCCCCAGTGCAGTCGTGCCCCTCAGCCCTCAGTCTTCTTCCTCCTCTTGTATCTCTTCACATGGCCATATACACACATGCACACCATGTCTCTCTCTCTCTAGCCCTCTTTCAAATATCAGTATATAGAATTATTTTGGGTCTGATTTCCCTCCCAAGGTGTGCATAATTCCTCTACCCAATATATATCAAGGGTATTTTATTTAATCAATTTGGTTGCATGTGTGCTGATTGGGAGAGTGGTGCTCAAGTATGCTAAGAGTAGGGTGATGGTGGGGCTAGGGTTCATAGGGGTGATGTGTTGCATGCTTGGCCATTGGCCAATTTGGGAGGCAACTTGGGGCGATGCAGTGTTATATACAAATCTTGGTGTATATACACACAAAGTGGTCTGCAGCCTAGTTGGTAAGTTTTTTGAGAAAATCTCTTTCCACCAGAGGTCAAGGGTTCAACTCCCCTTGACCACCAATTTGGCCATTTTTCACCATTTTGGGCTAAAGCCCTGTTTGGCTGTGCATTAATTTGATTTCAATGTTTCCTTCATAACTTTCATTCCGTAACTCCTTTTTCGATGCGGTTTCTTCCGAGAGTTCCGTATTTCAGTATTCTTCAGTGTCAGGGGTTCCATGTCATTTATTAATCATTCAGAATTTCCCGGGTTAGCTAATTCGGGTTCTGTCGGTGTTAAAACGGCATTATTTTATCGATTTAACCAGCAATTTGGGTTCGGGTATTATACCCTTCCCTCCAGACATTTTCTTTATTTAATCGGTCTATGGCGACCGTCGGGATTATGATTAATTCCCTAAATCATTCTGTAAGTCGGTATTAATTAATAGTTATTAATTAATTATTAATTTCACGGGATCGGGGTGTTACACGAAGAGCCTACTGCAGATTTCCTCCCTCAACACGTTGACCACTATCTTTTAATTTACACCCAAGTCTTTTATTTTTATCTCAAGAAGCCATGGTCCTTGATCCACCTGACCTGACCATTATATCAGACACTAGGGTTTTTGGAACACTAAGTTATAATGCATCATGTGAACAACATTGGCTCAGCATAATAAAACTCACATGAACATGGCAACACATTTTCCATTAAAAACAATATTTAGCACAATCCGAAAAGGACGATATGTACATCAATGTGAATGTTTTAGCAAGGGATATAATAAACAGAAAGGAGAAGAAGACGAGTAAAGTTTTACCTGGTGCTTGGTTAGACGTCTCTGGATGGCTCTGGTTTTCTTGGGGCGTAGATCAAGGGGCAAGTGACAACAGAGAAAGAGTGTGTCGGAGAAAGAGAGATATATTGTGACTTATTAGCGACGCACACTGTGCGTCGCTAATAAGTTAGTGGGCGTCGCTAATTGTACATCAAACGACAGCATTTTAATTAGGCGTCGCTAATAGGTTCGCGCTTATTTTTTTGGGCGGGAAAATAATTTTTTATTATATTTTCTATTTTTTTAGCGACGCCACACATGTGCGTCGCTAAAAGGCACTTTTAGCGACGCTTTTTGTGCGTTGCTAATAATGTGCGTCACTAAAAGTGCCATTTTTTGTAGTGTCCCCTTCTGAGCCTTCTACTGGTCATGAACCTGTCTAGGAATTGTCTACCGAGCTCATAGAAGCTGGTAATTGAGTTCGGAGGGAGGTAGTGGAACTATTTCAGAGCAGTTCCCTTCAAGCTGGTAATGAAAGTCCAGCACATAAAAGCATTAGAGGCCCCGTGGAAGGCCATTGTGTGCTGGTAGTGCGAGAGATGATCTCCTAGGTCTCCAGACCCATCGTACAGGGTGAACTTTGGCACCATGAACTTTCTGGGCCTTTCTTCTGACATGATGGCGTGAGTGAATGGGGTGGCAAGTCTTCTGAGCAGCCTGGCTAACTCGTCTTGCTCTAGAGGGTTCTAGGCACCTCTCAAAGCAATTGTTCGGTCCATAGATTCGACAATTTCTTCTACCCTCCGTGGGTCTCTGAATCTGGCATCTTGTGAACCTTGCCTCACAGCCTCGGCTTTAAGGTAGTCGGGCTGAGTACGTCCTTCGGACGGAAGAGGGTTCCGAACCGGAGGGATTGGTGCTGCATGGGGATGAGGCCCCTGTGGTGCCGGATGCGCTCCCGAAGTCCTTGGAGTTGGGGCTCGAGTAGTGCTCCGGTGATAGACGTCAGGCACGAAGGCTGATGTTCCCCAGCCTGGAGCTGCTGACGGTTGTGGATCTCTGCCAACGCGGGCAACACCCTGGGGGTGCCCAGGCTGGTTATTTGAAGCCTGCTCATGGGGTTCTTCGTTCTCAGGGGTAATAGGGGGTTGTGTTCCCGCAGCAATGTTGACCGGCAGGTTAGGAGGACTCGTCCCTTGATTCTGTGTGAGCGTTGCCAGTGTTCTGGTTATGGCAAGCAACTGTTCCTGCACCAGTTCATTGGGTCGTTTGATCGATTCGATCTCTTGTCGCATGGGATCAACCGTTGGCCTCCTTGCTCGTGGAGCAGGCGGCCGACGTTGAGAGCTTTGCAGATTCTGACTATTCTGTCGAGGTCGGAGATTTGGGGCCATAGTTTTCCGGTGAGGAAAGAGATGAGTTTGTGAATAGAGCACTTGGAGATTAGTCGTTCCCACAGATGGCGCCAAACTGATGCTGCACTTTTCGACTCGCAATAAGTGTGGGCTCCGTGACCTGTAGAACACTCAGAAAAGGGATCAGAGGACCACCGAATTGGCTCCGGCAGTAGCCGCTCCGATGCTTAAGTAAGTAAACGGAATTGAAAAGACTATATTGAAAGCCAAAGAATGAGCATAAAAATAAAGCGTACCTTTAGGGTTTAATTTATAAATCGTGGCCTTCCTAAGTTGATTAGGATTCGGTGCCATGAATATAGGGATTTGATCATCGGAGATTGCAGTTACCTTGTGGAGTATTGTGTCGTAGATAGAGATTATAATCATAGATAGACTGTTTCCGTGTTGAAGATTGTTCCTTATTCCCTGCTTGGCAGTTGTTAAGGAAACCATAAGGTCGGAACCATATGAAATACTAAGTGAATATTGCCCAGAGCATAAGGTCTAGAGGGTATGTGCATGAGAATGCCCTAGAGGCTCCGCTTGCTTTGTATGACCGAGTTTATTGGCTCTGTAGGATATATATATATATGAGAATGCCCTGAAGGCTGTGGCTGCTCTGTATGATCGAGATTATCAGCTCTGTAAACACACGTGTCTCAAGGTGATTGGTGTGTCTGTTTGTGGTAAATCAATATATATATATATATATATATATATATATAAAGATAGGATTCGAATATCATCTGCATATATTAGCCAGATATTTGTGCGCAATATATATATAGGATTCGAATATCATCTGCATATATTAGCTAGATATTTGGGCTCTCTCTCTCTCATAATATTATCATTATAATAAGACTTCAGTTAGATTATACTCAGTTTCTTTAGATTTTGTTATAAAAATACTTTAATCTTTCGGAAGACTTTTGCATTCATAAATATATAATCCAAAGACAGGAAAATTTCAAAGATTAGGAATGTTGTTGAAAAAATAAACAATTTCATGTGTTACACGGGACCTCCAGAAGTATTTCATTATCAAAGGAATGTACACTCAAAGTAACCATCAGATGGAACTAAAACAATACATTATATATCTATTTTTTAGTAACTAAAATCCTACATTTTTTATAATGGAATAATGGCATGTTAAGCTATGGCATGTTGAGCTAACGACAAATTGCCATGTCTTTCAAATCTTTTATGTGGATTAAGTTGATCCATTTCAAATAATGTCATGTTGATATATATTTCTAATAAAAATAAAATGATATCTATTGTTTTTTTTATACAACGATTTAGGAAGAAGAAATCAAATTCATGTCAATTAGGTAAGAGTAGATACTCGCACCACTTAGATAGGATCTCAATCCTAATATCTATTGTTATATATCTATAAATTGACTCATTCAAAGCATAGTTGGCACAATTATTCAGCCCACTTGGCAATTTATATATCTATAAATTGACTCATTCAAAGCATAGTTGGCACAATTACTCAGCCCACTTGGCAGTCACACTGACCTCTTATCTACTCGTCTTCCTATTTTACTTCCATTTATAAAGGTATTATGTGAAAGGTAAGTTAGCCTATCTAAAATGAAAAAATTCATCTTTTCTGTACACACTACTCTAATTTAAATTGTTGTACACACATAGAATTTAAGATTTTTTCCATCCCCATGTCATATGGCTTTTATCAAAGAAACAAAAGAGTCATATATGTGTGTGTATACATATATATATATATAGAGAGAGAGAGAGAGAGAGAGAGAGAGAGAGAAGATGTTAGATAGTAGAACTCTATCTATCTGCTTTTTCTTCTTACTTTCGTATACTCTCTCTTTCTCTCTCTCTCTCCGCGTAAAGTCCCTCTAGCTCTATTTTGAATGATTGCAACTAATTGGAAGGTAGAAAATGGATTTTTTTTTATTTTTTTTTTTTTGAGTTTTCATAGCAGTATTCTAATTTTAGAACAATTGTGTGTTTCTCAAATCTCACGGCTCAGTTCTTTCTTTTGCGTTAATTTTATGTTTCTATAGCTAGTTTAATTTTGATGGAGTTGCTTCATTTTCAATAGTCTTATATTTGTTTTTATCAAATTATTAAGTTGAATGTAATTTTGTAAATTTTTTTTTTTTTAAAGAAAGCACTCGAACCCATGACTTTCTTTTTAAAAAAGAACATGAGTGGCCAAAACTAACCAAGTTGGTTTATGTAATATTTAATTATTTAAAAATAAAAAGAGAGAAACCTGAGATTTTTCCCCAATGGGCACTCTACCACTTATAATAAATAAGAGGTTTGGTTGGGATGATTTTTAAGCCTTGTTGGCCTTTCTTTGATTGTGCTCCCCTTTTGGGGCTCTTGTGTTGTTTTTGGGGCTGTCCTTTTGCAACTTTACTTACCACAAAAAAAGAAAAAAAAAAAAAAAAAAAAGAGGTAGCCTAAGGAGGTGGAAGAGAAATCTGGACATAAATTGCACCATCGATTTCCGCAATTGTTTTTGACGAAGTCTCATCAAACGGAAGAGTTAATTTGTGACATAAATTGAAGAAGATTTTTCTGCTGAGAGGGTCATTATTGTGTACAAGCAATCAACATTTTAGAGATTGTACTCCATTTAATTTATAACTTGCTTGCAGACAATTTCAAGGCAATGTCCCCCTATTGTCCTACTAGACATGAATAAGACTCTTCAGCTAGAGTTCTATACGCATGCAATATTGCAGCCGTTGTAGAAGATAATATATATATATATATATATATATTGATGTGTCAAAAAATATTCCATCATTATGGACGCATAAGTGTACCTCCAATGTTAGCTACCTACAAGGAATATATCTTGGAGGGCAAGTCTTTTAGATAGAAAAAAAATCCTACCCCAATTAGAAGGATTATCACATATTTCTTAAACTTGTCAAGTAAGAAAGAAATTCTATTCAACATAAGAAACTACTAAAATAAATGACTCTCAACCCTATAAATAAAAGGGCCAAGTATGCTCAAACACACAATCACTTTTTTTTACACATTCGTTATATTTTATTTTCTCTTTACTGACTTGATTGTTGGCGAGTCCCCCTTTTCTTTTTTGCAGGTCCCTCTTGCAGAATCGCAGGCATGGACTATTTTTTGCAACAACAGTTTGGCGTCGTCTGTGGGAACGACAATAAACGTTCTTCGTTTCATAAATTTTTACTTTTCTCTTACTAATATTTCCTGTTAATGATTATTTAAATTCTCTCAAGTTCAGTATAACTTCATAGATGCATTGAATCGAATTGAATTCTTGTACATTAACGTGGAGATCAAACTCTACAAATTACTTATAAAATTATATATATATATATATATATATATATAATCACAAGATATTTTTTACATATATAGAGATACATGTATCCACCATTAATATATAATTTTTCAGCACATCTAGTCATATATATGGCTTAAATTTTTTACTATTATTATTTTTGATGCACGAAAAGAAGCACCCGTAATCTAACCATTTTAATATTATTTCAGGAAAACCCCCTCTTCCTTTGTCTCCTTATTATCTCTCTAGGTTCAATCCGTACGATTCAATCGACTATCTTTCCGTCAAAGAATTCAATTTTTCCTGGAAATTTGTGTTAGTGTTTCTCGTTAAGTTATTGTAGAAAGAAAATGGCGATTAATTTTACGGAAGGTGTGATAGCGATGCTTTCGAGTGGGGAAGCTCAAGGGGCTGATGTGGAGCCAGTGTTAGTAAACACGCAACAACAATTGGCATGCAATGAAAGGTACCATATTTTGCTCTCTGATGGGGCGCATCTTCAGCAAGGGATGTTCGCGATGCAGAGGAACGATTTGGTCAAATCCGAGAGGTTGCGGAAGGGGTCTATCATTCAATTGACTCAGTTCGTCTGTAATGTCATCCAAGGGCACATGAACACCCATCTCTCCGAGAGTCTCAAGCGATAAGAGAAATCGTGACTGAGAACTCCTTCCTCAAGCGATCGACGTTGGCTGCCGAAATCTTCCACGGGTTGCCGCGTCATACTGACTCTGTATCTATCGACGATCAAAGGCGACATCTAATAATTTTTTGTACATCGCTAACACGGATCTCGGTTCCCTTTGATTGACATCGTGACGACCACATCGACAATTCTGGCTGGCCGTCGTCGAAAAATTCAGTCTTATGCTGTATAGGGAAACGATCGCTGCGCCGTTGAAGGTCACGGTTTCTTCCTGCCAAGGAAAACAAAAAATTCAGACAAAGAGAGACACTACAAAAAATTATATTATTAGCGACGCCCAGTAAAGCGTCGCTAAAAGGCACTATTAGCGATGCACAATACATGCGTCGCTAAAAAGTAGTAAAAAATAAATTTTTCATTCAAAAAAATGGGCGCTCATGTTCTGTAGTAATTATATGTTTTCACGTCAACTGCCGATCCTTCATACGAGTATAAGACTTAGGCATGAACATTTCGTAAATAAATTAAGCAATAATAATAATATTATTATATCGAAAAAAAAAATCAAAACATGAATAGCGAACACTAAGAAAAATAATGCAAAAGTCAAATTAAAACCAAATTGAGGCCAATGGGTTTTGAACCCTTGACCAAAATAGGCAATGTACTTAAGTCCCAAAAATAAGTCACTTGGACTATCAACTATTTTGTGTTATAAAATACACATGAAATATATATATATATATATATATATATATATGTATATGCAATGAATGATCTAGAAAAAAAAATAATAAAATAAAATAGAATAATTATAACATACTCATTATATATATATATACATATATATATATAGACATACACACACACACACATGGCCAAATGATGGCCTGCCCCAAAACAGTAAGGAGAAGCACTCATTTGAGATGCTGCAGCAAGCAAAGAGGGTAACCTAGTGGTTGGGGCAACCAGAAATGTAATAATCATGTATATATCTATATACATATATACATATTGTATACACACGCCACACACCATTCAATCATACAGAGAAAGAGAGAGAGAGAGAGAGAGAGAGAGAGAGAGAGAGAGGGAGAGTTCTGAGAGAAGAAGGGAGTAACAGAGAAGGGAAGAGAGCTGAGTTCTCAGACCTGTTAGGTAAAAACATCAAAACCCAAGATTTTCTCTCTCTAAGATAATTGTATATTTATAAGGTGTTTTAAGTTTTTCTTAAGCATGCATGATATCTAGAGTATGAAAACTTGATGAGGCATGAAAATTTGGTCTTAAAACAGCCCTAAAACATCAAAACCACGAAGAGCAGCCATGGAAGGACCTTGCTTAGAGCAGGTCTGAAACCATTGAAACCAAACCATGTTTGGTGTATTGAGACCTTAACTAGACCCTATAAGCACCTCAAAAACATTTGACTGCGACCAAGAAACATAAGGCAAGACCTCCAAACATCGAGTCGCAAGTTTCGAGTTTGAAACCCAACCTCTTAAACTCAGTATAAAACCCACTTTTGCGAATGAAAAATGAAACCCTATAGAAAATAAATCACAACAGAACAAACCTCATGGGATTTGGCTAAAAAATGAGCATATACGACCGAAGTGCAGGCTTGATTATCAAACCTTTAACCGAGCTAATGAGACCTATTTGGCTCCTCAAACGAATGCCAAAACAGTCCTTGATACCTTAAAGATGTTTTAGATTGAAAACAGTAGGGTTCCATCGAGCCAAACTTCACAAAAATTGAAAGAAATGGAGTTCGGGATTTAGGGCAACAGTGGTAGGTCGATGAATTAGACGATGAGTCAACTCGCTAACTCGATTCGAGTTAAGCGTGTTGACTTGAACACTTGTTAAGACGAGAGTAGGGCCACCGCATAAGTGAGGCGACGTCATTTTGAATTAGGGTTATAAAACCCTAAACCAACCTGTTTGGTTACACGTATATGGCCCAATTTAATATACTACAAATGGACAGGGATAGCTTGTCCCGATTTAGGGGTGTTATCCGTCGTTTGGCCCAATAAAATCAAGAAAAATGAAAGGGGTTGTAGCCCCAATGACTCGAACCCCAGACCTCACGAACCAACCCAAGCCCTATCCACTTGGACACGCGTGTCCTGTGGTATATGAATGGATGAAATATATATATATATATATATATATAATTAAAATCAGAAAATAAAAAGGTGCGCTACACCTGGAGGGATTCGAACAGTGGACCAAGGGGCAGCATGTGAAGCGTGCGAACCAATTTGACAAGACAATCCCGTGCCAATTATTCTCACAAAAATATATATAATATGTATGAATTACATTAAATTTAATTTAATTAATTAATTAAATTAAATAATGACTAAATAGCCCGTTGTCCAAACTTGACAATTTATTAGTGTATTCTTGCTATCTTGGACCTCTTGAGTCCAATGGTGAGGTCCACATCACGAGACGAGGTCCCAAAAAATTAAAGACCCTTAAAAATGCTAAAATGACCAAAATGCCCCTATTGCTACCAAACCCAAACGGAGTTCCGCAAAAGCCTAAATTGACTTTCTTCGACATTCCGGACTCAATGGTAGAGTCTGTTCGACCAAAAGATGTGTCTAAAATAAAAATACATAAAATTTGATGAATAGCATCAGTTAGATGGCTATGAACTAGAACAATTTCTGAAGTACTAAACTAAGGTTCGTACGATGAAATGAAATACGAAAAGACACGACACGTAAAAATGTGAAGTAATTAAATTAAATTTAAAATTAATGGAGCTACCAAAAGGGTATAGTTAAAAATGAAATTAATTCCTATCACGTTAAATTGTGTCATAGGTTAAGACTACGAGTTAAATTAAGTACATACGAAATTTATGGAATATTCGTAAATCAGATAGGATTTAATACGATCTAAGCATAAGTTAAGAAGCATCAATAGATGATTTTGTTGATGTGAAGTTAATGAGACTATATATAAATTATTCTTAGGAACTACAAAGGAAGTGGGAAAGCGCATTATTAGCACTGACCCTAAGGACCGAGGTGAGTAACCCTGCATTTGAAGTAGAGATTTAACTCTATGGATTTGAAGAAGTTTTAAGTTCAAAATATCTGAAGCTTTGAATATCAAATTCAGTATTACATGATTCATGTTTTAAAGTATTCTGTTCTTATAAACTCTATTGTGACATGCTCAGTGAATGGTTTCTACTGCAGTTTTTCAAAAAACATATTTTAGCATGTCTAAGTAAAATGCCAATCTCTTTAAATGTGCTGAATTTGCTTATTCCAAATATTTGAAGTTCTATTGAAGAAGTTATATGTTATATGTTTTAAAATGCAATTACAGGGAGGCCATGTTTTAATGCTTTTAAATAGCATCTATTTGTAAGTATTTTATACCTCTTGTTGCCATTGATGATGCAAGATAAATAATGCATAAGCACTAATACTGATTTTGAGTTCTTTGGAACTCAATTGACATGATGAAATGATTTTGGGTTGTACGGAACTCAATTGACATGATGAATGCCAGGTAGCAGGATCTAATCCCCCAGGCATGAGATTCTTCATTATAGATGTAAAACGGGAGTCTGGTTCGAAACAGATTCTACTAATGAAAGTGATAAGATGTTCTGTTTGAAAATGGAAGCAGGTTTTTCCCTCATTTTCACTATACGTATTTACACGTTTTGAAGTTTTTATATTTTGTTTGAAGAAGTACATGTTTAGCTTGAATACTTTAAATGTTTCAAGTTTTATGTTTTAAAGGAATGTATATATTCCGTGTTCAAAGTATACTAGCAATTGGTAGTGATTGTTTTACAAACTCTTATGTGCTAAACCACTGCCAATTGAAACCCCATGACAAATGCTGGAATTACTCACAAGCTTAGATTAGCTTACCGGATTTTTATCCGATCCCCCCTTTCAGGTAAGCAACGGTAGTCTTGATTTTGATGATGATGATGAAGAGTCTGACCGTTTTTGGAGGGGTTGTTTAAGTAGTTTCTTTTGTGGAACACTATGGAATTTTAGTAGTAACTTTTGTATTAGGAAGTAGTGAACTGTTATGTATTAAACCTTGTGTGGCAGTTAAACATGTATTAATTATAAAGCTTTTAGGTTTTTAATTATGCTTTGAATATATAATCATGTATACCGTTTTGAAGAGCGGCAGTACCGGGTGGATGTGCGAAAGATTTAAAATAAGAAAAGAAAAGAAAAAGTTTTTCACGCTTCCGCAAACACAGGTAGCACCGCCGTCCGATACCGTTGCTTATGTGAGCCTTGCCCTAAGGCCCTTGGGCCGAAGGGTGGCGGTCGCGATACGAGGTCCGTACAGGATGGATTTCGGGTCGTGACATTGAAACTCCTTGAAGTTCTCTTGGAAAACTGAATGTTAAGAATGTTAATGTCAAAACTTGTTTATTTTGTTTCAAGAGTATGAATCAGATGGAATTGATTGGACAAAAGTAGATTTTGAGGACAACCAAGAGTGTTTGAATCTCTTTGAGACAGTATTTCTGTTTCTATTTTTAGGCCTGATGCTGAAATTTTTTAATTTCAAAATTTTTTATTTGCTATCTCTAAAGATTAGGTTCCACAAAATTTTTAAATTTATTCAAAATAAGAAAAAGAGAAAATGGAAAGAAGGAAAAAAGTTGTTCCATTTCTTTGAGCATTTTTATTGTCTTCTTATATTGAGTTTCAGAATTTTTTTCTTTTTTAGTTTTCGGGCATACAAGGATGTTGCATTGTTAAAGTCAAGAATTTCATTAGTCAGAATTAGAATACAACATATATGATCTGTTAAATGTTTTTATGCTACCTGTATTTGTATATATTTTTTCATTATAATAATCAATAGTATAATAATTTTTCAAAATATATTACTTATTAAATAATATAATTATTATTTATCTATTATGGAACAAATACAACTTTTTTAAAATTTATAAATTAACAAAATTCTTAAGTTTTTAATATTAATCATTAGAAATTCAATTGTACCAGTAGCTAAATTTGTTAATAGAAAGGAAGGCAATTTAACGTGGGCGGGGTGAGGGCTAGGACAATCTCAATTTTAAGGCTATTTTCTTCTTATAATCTAAAGTTAGATTTGCCTTCAATTTATTCCTCCCAATATACTGCATAAACGGAATTAACAGAGAATAGTGACCTTTGAACTGACCCCAATTAATTTAGATGAAGAAATAGTTGAATTAAGTTTAAGTAGATTGCAAAAATAATTTAATTAAAAATCTTTATTAGTAAGAATTTATCTTGGTCAAGGCGACATGAATTCTATCGGAAGTCATTGAATTGTATTTATGGTAATCCAAGCTAGCATAGTTGATAACTCATAATTTCTGGGTCTATTCTCACTCTTCATATTAGATCGAGATGTGTAATTTATTTAATTTTTTGGGTGTCTTATGATAACTGAATTAACCCATTGTGATGTTTGTGATTTAAACATAAAAGTTAAGGATTTATTGAGTTGAGTTAAATGTATAAGTTGGAAGTGTGATGCATAAGTTACCATGGTCTCCATATATTTTTCTTGATAAGTGTAATACTTCGAAATATGTCTCCATATTTAGTCGAGATAACTCATAATTTCTGGGTCTATTCTCACTCTTCATATTAGATCGAGATGTGTAATTTATTTAATTTTTTGGGTGTCTTATGATAACTGAATTAACCCATTGTGATGTTTGTGATTTAAACATAAAAGTTAAGGATTTATTGAGTTGAGTTAAATGTATAAGTTGGAAGTGTGATGCATAAGTTACCATGGTCTCCATATATTTTTCTTGATAAGTGTAATACTTCGAAATATGTCTCCATATTTAGTCGAGATAATGTCAATTTCACTGTTTGTACCACTACTAAATTGTTTCAATCGTATAGTAATTTTGTATCTTTTTACACTTATAGGAGATAAAATGAGAGAAAATTTGTTGGAGATCACCGGTTTGAAACTTATACAAGTTTCTGCTCCAAAAATGCCCATTTTGGGGTTTTGACGGACCAAAGCACTGGATATCGGCCTAACTACCCCGAAACCCTATCATACACCTCACAAATGATAAAATAGACTTGCACAAACTTACGGCACTCGGCTAAAATGCCCGGTTTGAAACTTTTGCAAGTTTCAGCTCCAAAAAGGCCCATTTTGGGGTTTTGACGGACCAAAACATCGGATATCGGCCTATCAACCCTGAAACCCCATCACACACCAAAAAACTGATAAAATAGACTTGCACGAACTTACAGTAATTGGTTCGGATGTTCGGTTTGAAACTTTTGTAAGTTTCAACTCCAAAAAGGCCTATTTTGGAGTTTTGACCTACCAAAACACACTAGATATCAGCCTATTGACCCACAACCCCATCATATAGCTCAAAAATGATAAAATAGACTTGCACAAACTTACGGCACTCGGTTCGGATGCCCGGTTTGAAACTTATGCAAGTTTTAGCTCCAAAAAGGCCCATTTTTTGATTTTGACTGACCAAAATACTAGATATCAACCAAACGAGCCCAAAAACCCATCAAACACCTCAAAAATGATAAAATTGACTTGCATGAACTTACGACACTCGGTTCGAATGCCCGGTTTGAAACTTATGCAAGTTTTTGCTTCGAAAAGGCCTATTTTGGGATTTTGACGGACCAAAATGTCGGATATCGGCCTACCAACCCCAAAACCCCATCACACACCAAAAAAATGATAAAATAGACTTACAGGAACTTACGGTAATTGGTTCGGATGCCCGGTTTGAAACTTTTGCAAGTTTTAGCTCCAAAAAGGCCCATTTTAGGGTTTTGACCTACCAAAACATTGGATATTAGCCTACCGACCCCAAAACCCCATCACATGGCTCAAAAATGATAAAATAGACTTGCAAAAACTTACGGCACTCGGTTTGGATGCCCGGTTTGAAACTTATGCAAGTTTTAGCTCTAAAAAGGCCCATTTTTGAATTTTGACCAACCAAAATACCAGATATCAACCAAACGTGTCCAAAACCCCACCAGACACCTCACAAATAATAAAATTGATTTGGAAAAACTTACAGCACTCGGTTTGGATGCCCGGTTTGAAACTTATGCAAGTTTTTGCTCCGAAAAGGCCTATTTTGGGGTTTTGACAGACCAAAATGCCATATATCGGCCTAACTATCCCAAAACCCCATCACACACCTCAAAAATGACAAAATAGGCTTGCACGAACTTACGGAAATCAGTTTGGATCAGTGGTTTTCAACTTATGCTACTTTATGTCGTTCTTACTATTTATGCATGCAAAAAGAAAAAAAAAAAAAAACTATTCACATTCTATATTTCATATATATTTAATAATTGTTCTAATATATACCATTTGATCTTTATTTCATATTGATAGAGATTATTGTGCCGCCATCTTTATGTTTTGCATCGAGGCTTATTATTTTTATTTTTATTTTTTTTTCTTTTCATGGACATCTGTAGTTATATGTTTTGAGACAATTTTTTATTTTTCTATTTATTGTTAAATTGTACTTTTACAAATGTACGTAATTAGTATAATATATATATATATATATGAATGTATTTTTCTTTTTTAATATATTTATTTCAGAATGTTTGGATTTTATTGTATATCAGCATGATTGATACAGGTTTAAACAGGAATAAAACAACAAATAAAACAAAGCAAATATGGTTGAAAAAAAAAAAAAAATTTAGCGACGCACACAAAGGCATTGCTAAGTAAAGAAATAACAATGTTAATTCACTATTAGTGACGCACACTGAGCGTCGCTAATAGTAACCTTTAGCGACGCACATTTTGTGCGTAGCTAAAAGCTACTATTAGCGACGCCCCTGTGTGCGTTGCTAAAGGTTACTATTAGTGACGCTCAGTGTGCGTCGCTAATAGTAGCTTTTAGTGATGCCCTTTGCGTCCATTTATAATATTTGCGACGCCCATGCCCAATTATTAGCGACACCATATGTACGTCGCTAATATTTACTTTTAGCGACGCCCAAAGGTGTGTGCGTCGCCAATACTATTAGTGACGCGTCTATTTGCAGTGACTTTAGCAACGCCCATTTGTGCGTCGCAAAAGAGCTTTAGCGACGCATTTGGCCACTATTAGCGACGCCCATGCCCAATTATTAGCGACACCATATGTACGTCGCTAATATTTACTTTTAGCGGCGCCCAAAGGTGTGTGCGTCGCCAATACTATTAGTGACGCGACTATTTGCAGTGACTTTAGCAACGCCCATTTGTGCGTCGCAAAAGAGCTTTAGCGACGCATTTGGCCACTATTAGCGACGCACACGTGCGTCGCTAATAGTGCCTTTTCCTGTAATGAGAAAGAAGGGTTAAATCAGATCAAGGATGTTCCGATTGAAGCGTCTGACCTTGACCACATCAGCAATTTTCAGTTCTCAAATGTTCTTGACACACGAAGATAAGCTGTTCTCTCTAATCCCTACAAACTAGCCTTCGCAAAGGACCTCCAATCGCTTCCTCGAATTCTACCGGTTTTTTTGGCAACCTAACAGAGGATTAATTTCCATTAATTTGTGTAATCAAGACAAGCTGTTACTTCAGTTAATCGATAAAGGCTTAATATTTTTTATGAAAACCCCTTTGATTACAGATTAAAAACCTTAAGTTGGAAGATCCATGGCTTCTTCCAAGACCTTAGGAATCGATCCCTTTCGAAAGTGGACTCTCTCACTTCGACCATTCAACTCCCTTGTCTTCTCTTTTTGCAAGCCTATACGGCACTTCTACCATATCAGAAGCTAGCTTGGTGAGATTGGAAATAAATGCACTGCATGGTATAAAATCAGCAGTTGTAAGTATTGAAAAGTTGTGTGAAGCATTCTGTTCTAATCCAGCAGATAGAACCTTCCATCGAAATTCTGAATTTGTGGAACCGGTCTTTGAGCACTCATGCTTTGGGAAATATACTAAAATCCATAGGCTGCTTCGGTTTTATAGTTTTTCTTCTCTTCAAATCTGTTGATTATTTTACAAATCTGAATTTGGGTGGATTGGGAACCTCGCTTCACTAAGAAGTTTTCATAGTGATTATTGTCAAAGATTGGAGTCTTTGCCTGACACAATACGCTGCCTCATTGCATTAAAAGAACTGAAGATTAAATATTGTGGTATTTTATCAAAAAGATGCCAAAGGGAAAGAAAATCTAAGGGATTCGGCCAAAAGGGAACAAAGCAAGAAAGAAAGAAAAAAAAGAAGAACTGGGACCGACAAAAGCTTTCTCTTCTCACACCCTCTGTGATCTATCTCACGACAACCTCTCAAAAATCAAATCCATCGATTTCACTGACAATTTAACCACTCCCTCCATCACAAGTAGTCGACTCAGGCCACCACCGTCGTTCATGCCATCTCCGCACTCTATCGTCACTGTCACAAGAAACCCACATCACGAAGCCTTAGATTGTCGAGATGCTACTCATTCTCTTGGTCATTCGATCTCATCGCTAGTCATTCGATTGAAGTTGCTCATTATCGTCGTGGTTCAAAGTGACGATCTAATTCGATCGCTGATCTCAAAACTGCTCATTATCTAAAGCCTTAGATCTAATCAACAAGATCCTGATAAAAAAGTATGTGATGCAACAAGATGAAGGGTAATAGTGGGGAGCATTATCATCAAACGTTGGGGCATGGATTTACAGTTGAGAGTAACGAATCTTTATCTTGGAGAGAGATGCTGGAGTTCAATAAGAGTTCACCAGATGTCAGTTCCATAGAGAAACATTTATATGCATCAGATGAAAATAAAGTGTTAGTCCCCCCATCAAAGAAGGTATCAGGGGAAGAGCTGGAAGATTCTCATTGGAAAGATTTTTGTGGAAATAATACTGAAAAATCATCTATATTGCGACTTAAAGAAGTTAAAAATTTCATATCTGCATATGCTCCTACAACAAATACTCATGAGAAAATTTTATCTTGGTAAGACCAAATAGGATCCATCGGTGATGGAACACCTCAAATTTGCCCTGTCTCTATGCGGCCAAACTTCTGTTTTAGCAAAACAACTTCAAGAGGTCATGCCCGGGGTATTTCATCTTGTTAACCGTTGGAAGACCTAGCTCAAAGAAGAGAATTAGAGGATCTACTGCATTTTCAATGGACATTTGTAATACTCCGACCCAAAATATTGAGTCATAGGGCATGTATTACGAGGTTAAGAAAAATTAGTGTAAAGATTTTTATACTCAAGAAAATAAATAAATAAATAAATAATTAATTACTTTAATTAATTTAATATATGAAATATTTATATTTAATTATAATTAAATATTGTAGCACACATTACACTTACATGGGAGATGTATTGTATGTATGTATATGTGATCAAGTATGTATGCATGTATGTATATAAATAAATTAAATGTGTGTATATATATATGAAAAATCCTTAAGTGTGATGTTAAGTGTGTGGGTATATATGGTGTGCATATGTATGTATGTATATATATATATATGTATATACAATGCATGTAAAAAGGTGCATATACATGCATACATAAATACAGCCACAAGTGGGCTGATTTGAGAGGAGTGATGGGAAGGCAAACAGTAAAGGGTAAGGGGTGATCAGTGAGTAGTTGAGAGAAGTGTGGGTGGGTGGGTGGTGCTAATATATGATATACATAATGTATATATATACAAACACCACGCACACACAGAGCTAATTGAATACACCTGCCCCCAAAACAGTAGGAGGACACCCCTTTAGAGATACTGCAGCAAGCAACAGAGCAAGCTAGTTGGTGGGAAATCAGAAAATGAGCATGGGTACACCTATATACATACATACACATTGTATACACACCACCATTCAACAATATAGAGAGAGAGTGTGAGATACTGAAGGAGTTCTGGGATATTCAGAGGAGGAAAGCAAGGGAAAAGATGAGAGAAACCGAAGGAGAAAGGTGAGAATACATGAAACTATCATTTTTCTCTCTCTAGAATTTTGGGTTGATATGAATTGTTTTAAGCTTTGATTTTGTATATGTGACATTTAGAACATGTTTAGACTCGTTCAAGCATGAAATTAGAGCTTAAAAATGGTTAAAAACACCAAACCCACGAACAACCGCCATTGAAGACCTTGCTTATAGCAGGTCTGAATCCATCACCACCAAACCAAGATTTGGTTACTAAGACTAAAACTAGACCCTACAAGCATGCTAGAAACCTATGACTGCGATCAAAATGATAAAGAATGAACCCCATATGATGAGTTGTAGGTTACGGGTTTGAAACCCAATACTTTAAACTCGATGTTAAACCTACCTTTGTGAATGAAATATGAAACCCCATGAAGAGGGGATCACAGTAGAACAAATTCCATGGAATTTGGCTAAGAAATAAGCATTTACGACCAACTTACAGGTTTGATCATCAAACCTTCAAACGAGCCAACGAGACCAGTTTGATCCCTCAAATGAATATCAAACCTTTACATAATGTCCCAGAAGTATATTAGAGTGAAAACAGTGAGAAAATAGCGAGCCAAAATGCACGAATTTGAAGAAAATGAAAACCTGCAACTAGGGCAACGTAGGGGAAGAAGGGAAGAAGAAGATGAATAGTAACGGTTCAGGTTTTGGGTCAAATCGGGTTCGGGTCGGAACCTGACCCATCGCACAAAATGGTTAAGTAGGACGGTGTCGTTTTGGCTTATGTTTTAATTCTTAAACCATTAGGGCTGACGTCATGATGACGTTAGCATCACGTAATTAACCCAACCAGACCGGATTGGTTTAGTTAAAACTGGACCGGTTCACTTGAAATGGAACTGAACCCACTAGTTCGGTCCGAAAGTCTTAAAAATTCTGTTTTGACCCCTAAACTTCTGGAAAATTGTACTGTGGCCCAACTTTTGAGAACTTTATGCAATTACACCCCTAGAAAGATAATTAAATAATTAAATTAAAAAACAAAATTACTATTTTGCCCATGGGTCATAAATAAAGCAAATGAAGTCCAAATTTAACATATGAATAGTGTATTTTAACTATTTTGAATATTCTGAGACTAATGGTGAGGTCCGTTTTCAGAGGTGAGGCCTCAAAAAATAAAGACACGTAAAGGGGTAAAATGACCAAATTACCCCTAGTACCCCTAAAGCCAAATTGAAACTAGGGAAGGTCTAAATTGACTTTCTTCGACATTCCGGACTCAATGGTGGAGTGCAAATTTACGAAACGGAGTATGAAAAAATATGACACGTAAATAGGTAAATTACCATTTTGCCCTTTTACATACAGAAGTCTGAATTAAACTTTACGAAAGCCTAAATCGACTTTCTTCAACGTTCCAGACTCAATGGTAGAGTCTATTCAATCAAAAGAAGTATCAAAAATAAAAAGACATAAAATTTGATGAATGACATCAGTCAGGTGGCTATAAATTAGAACATTGCCGAAGTACTAAACTAAGGCTTGTACGTTGAAAATAAAATATGAAACGACACGACACGTAAACATGTGAAGTAAATTAAATTTAGAATTAATGGAACTACCAGAAGAGTATAATTTTAAAATAAAATTTATTTTCCAAATACGTTAAATTGTGTTTTAGGCCAAAAATCCAAGTAAGCAAAAATGGATAAGAAACAGAAGAACTTTACGATTATGACAAAGGCTCAAAGAACAACTGATAAGAAACAACAAGGCTTTATGAATGAGCTGTTATGGCAACTCAAGGTGATCCAAAGGCACATAAGGATTGCCAAAACAACCGAAGTCGTTTCGGTTAGACCATTTATGTACAAGACCCCAACAAAGGCACTACTGGCTAAAGAAAAAATTAAGAAACAAGAAGACACCGAAACCCTGAATGAATGGCTCCAGAGGTAAGATTTATTTATCATTAAAGTACGTGATACAATAATAATTAGGCTGATTTCTTTGTTAGGCCTACACAGTCTAAGGATAGGTTTAAATCCCGAGTTGATTTAAATGTATATGAAGTTTATGAGATTCTCCTAAACTATTTTAGGTTGAGAAAAAAAGGAAAGGGAAAGGCACACCAATAGCGCCAACCCAGAAGTATAAGGTGAGTAACCCTATATTTGAAGTGGAGATTTAACTCCATCGATTTGAAAAGATTTTAAGTTCAAAAGATATGAAATGTTTGAATTCCAAATTCAGTATATTACATGATTTCAGTTTTAAATTATTTCTGTTCTTATAAACCCTATTGTGACATGCTCTGTAAATGATTTCTTTACAATTTTCTTAAAAATGTGTTTTCAGCATGTCTAAGTTAAAATACAAATCTTGTTAAATATTCTGAGTTTGCCTATTCAAGTATACGAATGTTTATCACGAAGTTATGAATGTTATGTTTTAAAATGCTCACGAGAAATACCTATTTGACCTACTTATATGTTAAATGTATTTTAAATGCAAGATAAATGGTGTATAAGCACTTAGACAAGATTCTGAGTTTTCAGCTGCCCTGTAAAATAGGCAGGATTTTGGGTTCTCCAGAATTCAATTGCCTTGTAAAATGCCAGGTAGCAGGATCTAATCCCCCATGCATAAGATATCTTCACTTATAAGTAAAATGGGAGTCTGGTTCGAAACGGATTCCACTAATGAAAGAGATAAGATGACAAATGAGTTTGAAAATGGAAGCAGGTTTTACCCCCGTTTTCACTATGCATATGTTTCGAGTTTTATACTCTATTTAAGAAGTACCAGATTAGCTTGAATACTTTAAATGTTTCAAGTTTTATGTTTTAAAGGAATACATATATATGATGTTATGTTTGAAAATGGAAGTAGGTTTTACCCTCATTTTCATTATGCATATGTAAATGTTTTGAAGTTATATGTACATGTTTTAGCTTGAATACTTAAATTGTTTTAAAGCTATATGTTAAAGGAATGCATATATTCTGTGTTCAAAGTATACGAACAATTGGTAGTGATTATTTTACCAACTCTTATGTTCTAAAACACTACTAATTGAAACCCCATGATGAATGCTGGAATTACTCACAAGCTTAGTTTAGCTTACCCGGATTTTATTCGGACCCCACTTTCAAGTGATTGACAACAGTACTGATTGATGATGATAACGAGTCTAGCTGTCTTGGAAGAGATAATTAAGTAGTTCTTTTGTTGAGTACTATAAACTTTAAGTTTGAACTTTTGTATAAGTAGTACAAGGACATATATTAAGCCCCACGGGGCAACTAAATATGTACTAATTATAAAGTCCTTAAGATTTCTATTTTATGCCTTGAATGTAAATCATGTGTATGCCATAAAGAGTGGCAGTACCGGACGGATGTGCATAATTTAAAAATAAGAAAAGAAAAGAAAATTTTTTTCACGCTTCCGCAATCACATGTCGCACATCTATTCGATACCGCTGCTTATGTGAGCCTTTGCCCTAAGGTCCTCGGGCCTAAGGGTGGCGGTCGCGATGCGAGATCCGCACAGGGTGGGTTTCGGGTCGTGACAACATTCTTGATGTTGTCATGTAAACTTTGATGGTAGATGTCACGACCCGAAACCCACCCTGTACGGATTCCCAAATCGCGATCGCCACCCTTAGGCCCGGGGACCTTAGGGCGAAGGCTCACATAAGCAGCGGTATCGAATGGCAGTGCGACATGTGTTTGCGGAAGCATGAAAAACTTTTTCTTTCTTTTCTTTTTAAATTTTACACATCCGTCCGGTACTGCCGCTCTTCACATTGGTACACATGTTTATACATTCAGAGCATAATGAAACTTAAAGACTTTATAAATAAAATCGTATTTAGTTATCCCGTGGGGCTTATACATAACGATGTACCCACTTTACTAATACAAAGGTTAATACTTAAAGTTCATAGTACTTAACAAAAACTATTTAAATATTTCTTCCAAAGACGGCTAGACACATCATCATCATCATCCTCAATCAATACGGTTGTCAATCACCTAAAAAGGGGGATCAGATAAAAATTCGGTAAGCTAATCTAAGCTTGTGAGTAATTCCAATACTTGTCATAGGGTTTCAATTGGCAGTGGTTAGTATAAAAGATTTTATAAAACAATCACCACCAATTGCCCGTATACTTTGAACACAAAATATATGTAGGTCCAAAACGCGTAGCCAAATAGGCTGAATCAGGGTTTTAAACCCTTAAGCCCCTAAACGACGTCGCTCAAATAATGCGGTGGCCACCCTTCTTCATAACACGTGTCCGAGTGAACACGCTTAACTCGAATCGAGTTGGCGAGTTGACTCATCGTCTTCTTCATCACCTAATCACTGTTGCCCTAATTCCTGGTTTTCTTCTTCTTTAATTTCGTGAAGTTTGGTTCAATCAAACCCTACTTTTTTTACTTCTATTTATTCCTGAGGCAATAAAGATCATTTTGGCATTCATTTGAGAGCTTAAATAAAGCTCAACAGTTGCTTTCAAAACCTACACCCCTTATGGTTTCTTGGTTGGTAAATGGCCATTCCTCCATGAAAGTTCATGGGGTTTGGCTTATTTTGATCCCCTGATCATGGAGGTTCATTTTTCATTCCTTACGGTTATTTTAAACGTGGGGTTGGGTTTCAAACCCGAAACCTGCAACAACAATTTTTAGGGCCTTTACTTGATCTTCTTGCTCGTGTACTAGGGTTTTTAACACCCTCTAGGGATCTAGTTGAGGTCTCAATACACCAAACATGGTTTGGCTCACATGACTTCAGACTTGCTTCAAGCAAGGTCCTCCCATGGCTGTCCCTTATGGGTTTGATGTTTTAGACCATTTTTTAAGACCCAATCTCATGCTTGAATAAGTTTAAACACATTTTAAACATCAAATATACATAACACAGCCTAAATTACTTACACATATGCAAAATATTTTAGAGAGAGAAAATACGAGTTATGTATTCTCTCACCTTTTTCTCTTGATTTCCTTCTCCTCTTTCCTTCTGGATTCTTTCTTCCTTCTTTTTGCTTCCTTTTCTTTTGGTTTCTTTCTTAAGGAGCAAGCATGCAGTGCATGCACCTACTCTTATAGCCATTCCACCTCCTTCTCTCTCTCTTCCACTCTCTCTTTGTCTACACGACCTCACAACCTACAACCCTCACTTCTCATCAATTCATTTCCAATCTCATTTAATTCTGCTTTTCCATTTCCAGCTTTTCATTAAAATTTTGCATGATATTTTGTATGTATATATACATATAATATAACACACACACTAACACACTTGGACACACACACACACACATATATCAGCCGACAGTCACACACACCATTACACTATTCTACACACACTTATATATATACTTACATGTATATATATATATATTTGTGTATAATTATGTATATATATGTTTATACTTATGTATATATATATATTCTTAGCAATATACATACACACAATACACACTCAATATGTGTGTATTAGTAGATGTTAATGTACATATATTATTTTATGTATATTAACATAACCATGCATTTGGAATTATGCCTATTTGCATATTTCTTGAATTCTCAATTTCTTAGTAGTTAATTTTTAACTACGGTTTATGTAACACCCCGACCTTGCGTAATTAATAATTAGTTGTTAATTATTAATTAACACTGACTTAATGAATGATTAAGGGAATTAATCATAATCCTGACAGTCATGATAGACCAATTAAAATAATTAAATATGTCTAGAGAGAATGGTATAATACCCGAACCCGATTACTGATTAATTCGGTGAAATAACGCCGTTTTAACACCAGCGGAGTCCGGATTAGCTAACCCGGGAAATCCCGAATGATTAATAAATGACACGGAACCCCTGACACTGAAGATAACTGAAATAGAAACTGACCGGAAGAAATCGCGTTGAAAAAAGAGCTACGGAATGAAAGTTATGTAGCAAACATTGAAACTGAATTAATGCGCAACCAAACAGGGCCTTAGCCCAGAATGTGGAAAAAATGGCCAAATGGGAGGCCAAGGGAATTGAACCCTTGACCTTTGAGTGGAAAGAACTCTTATCCAAAAAAATTAACAATGTAGGCTGCCAATGTCTTGTGCTTAGTTATACAACTAAAATGTATATATCTCTAAATTGCCCCAAGCTGCCACCCAAATTGGCCAATGGTCAAACATGCAACACATCACCCCTATGCACCCTAGCCCCCATCATCACCTACCTCAACACTTGATGACCTCTCCTCTAACCAAAATACATGCAAATTAATCATGAGGTTGGGAGATGTATTGGACAAGAAAAATCTGATTTGCATTTACAAGTCTCCATATGTGTATTGGAGGATTGAGAAATCAGAAATTGGTGCATGAGATCTGCTAGAGAGGGGGGGCTGTTAGAGGGAGAAAGTGAGAACTACATGTGTATAACATGGTGAGTGTTTGTGTCCCATGGAGCTGCTCTATGAAGGAAGAACAGAACTGAGGTGCACGACTGGGACTGAGGCACACCTGAGGTGCCAAAGGACTGAACTGAGCCATGAGAGGGAGGAATAATGGCCTGAACCAGAGGTAAACACACAAAACTGTCAAATTTCTGTTCAAAAATTTTAGCACTGTTTCTGATAGTTTGGATCTGTACAAACTGTACATATATACTACTGTGAGACCCTAGAACTGTTCTGAATTGATTGGGAGGGTCGGGTAAGCCTTGAAACCCAAAACTGTGACAAACTGCCATTAACGACCTTCCTATAACAGGTCTGATTCGACCTCCATAAAACTGAAATCTGATGGTCTAGAACTGATCCTTCTAGGACCCCATAAATACTGACCCGTGACTTGGAAACATATGGAAGGCCCTAAAAACCGAACCTATTGTCTCGGCCATTGGAACCCAAACTCGTAAATAAGCTTGTAAACTGAAATCTAAAAATGGGATGTTGATCCCCATGGAATTACGGTCACAACAAGCCAAACCTCGTGCGATTTGGTTAAGAAACGGGGTTGTATGACCGAACGGTGTCCCCTCACAATAATCGGTTATACCGAGCTGGATCTTTGGATTCGAAGCTCGAAATCAATTCAAAATTGTTAGTATCACATACAGAAATGTTTTGGAATCAAAACATATCGAAAACAGCCCTTGAAAACCCACGAAATTGAAGAAATAGCAAACCTACAACTAGGGCAACGGATGTGGAAAAGATGGGGAAGATGGAGTCGACTCGGCCGAGTTGACCGAGCCAAGCCGAGCTGACTCGGACACATGTCGGCCTGTGAGGATGCCACCAAATTATTGAAACTGCGCCATTTTGGTGTTAAAGGTTTTAAATTAAAACCTGAATCTTGCTTGTTTGGTAACATGGTTAATAAATTGAAACTGGATTGAGGACTGTCCAAACCGAGGATAAGGGCCAAATTGGGGTTAATTGGATTATGCTATTCCGGTTCTGTGAGGTCCAGTGAACCGGTTGGTTCACCACATGCCCAATCCGGTCTAGGATTTTGAATTGAAAACCCAATGGTCCACTGTTTGAAATTGAATAACTGAACCAAAACTTTTGTAAATTAGTTTTTGACCCTAACAGTTTTGGATATTGTACTGTGGCCCAGATTTTGGAAAAATTGTACATTTAAGCCCCTGGTAAATTAATTAAATAATAAAATAATTATTTTAATTATTTTATTAAATGGGTAAAATTACAATTTTACCCCTGGACATTATATATGTCAAACGGAGTCCAAATAAATTAAATAAATAGTGTATTTTCACTATTTCAAATTTCTGGACTTAATGGTATAGTCCAAATTGGGAAATTATGTACCGAAAAATACAAACCTGCAAGTGACAAATGACTGTACTGCCTCTGAGGGTACCCAGGCCCAAATAAAAATAAAAGACAGTCTATTCTGATTATGCCGGGCATTCTAGACTCAACAGTGAAGTCCGTTTAATGAACTGAAGTCCCGAAAAATACAGACACATAAATTGTAAAATGACTGAATTACCCCTAAAGATACCCAGGCCCAATTAAACATAAAAGATGGTCCAAGTTAACTATGTCGGACACTCTGGACCCAATGGTGAGGTCCATTTTATGAACTGAGGTTCCGAACAGTTTGGTTATACAATATGTGAAATTACCAAAATACCCCTGATACTGTACGAAGCCCAAATAAAGTCCGAATTGAGCAAAATTAATACCAATTGAAGCCCAACTACTTATGGGCTCATATATACGATTAAATTATGATTCGAAATCAGAACATCAAGAAATGTAAAATTACCAAACTGCCCTTGATGCCATACGAAACCTAAATGAAGTCTGATTCAGACGAAACTGATACCTATAGAAGCCCAGATACCTGTGAAACTGTATACTTGATTAAATGATGAATCAGAGTCAGAATCTTACGAAACGTAAAATGACCAAAATACCCCTGAGCACATGAAGTGCAAAGTAGAGGTGGAATAAAGGTCAAACTGATATGATAAATTATCATAAGGATAATTATGAACACTGAAGGGCTAAATAAGACTCCGGAACAGTTAACGCGTAAAACGAGAAACGACTAATGTGTCCCAATGACCAAAAGCAGATACCAAACGAAGTCCAAAGGACTTAGAAAATTATATCTAAGATATGTGGACTATTCTGAGGACCACGATAGGGTCCGGGACAAGAATGGACAAATTACCATTTTGCCCCTGAGGCTAAATAAGCACTTAACTGGTAGCGATTCAAGTCTAAAAGACTTAGAACTTCATGTATACGATATATGGGATATTCTAAGAACCACGACTGGGTCCGGGGCAAGAATGACAAAATTACCATTTTGGCCCCTATGGTTAAAATAAGAACCTAACTGATACCGATTGGAGTCTAAAAGACGTAGAACATTATATTTAAGATATAAAGACTATTCTGAGGGCCTTGACAGGGCCCGAGGCAAGAGTGATAAAATGACCGTTTTGCCCCGAAGGCTGAAAAAGTAACTGACTGATAACGATTGAAGTCTAAATGACTTAAATTATAGTTTTGAAGACTACTAAGCCTAATTAAGGAATGAAATAGCCCCGGATGAAACCCGATGAGAGGGCGATAGGCTACTAGGCTATCTTAGGTAAACCGATAGACACCTAAGATGACGAATAAGGCCTGAATGGATGAATTCTGATCTGTCTGTGATTGATGATGATTATTCAGGACATACATGGAGATGCCTGACATAATTGGAGGTTATCGGATTGTTTGTGCAAGGAGATAACCGTAATAGTTTGTGAGTAACCCTGACTCCTGAATTGGTGTATAAGTACACTGTCTAGTTATTGTATTTTAAAATACTGTACTGTACTGTTTTATCTGATACACTGATTTCATGCTCTTACCCAAATGCATGATCTTTACTCTGTCTGGCTTCTCTGTTCTGTACTGAAATCGCTGTTTTAAACTGGTTCTGAATGAACAACTAACTCCTGGTACCACCTCAGTCTTGAGCACTATATGAGCATACTGCACTGTTTAATCTGTGCATACTGTACTGTTTATTCTGCTATACTATTCTGCTCTACTCATTACTGATCTGTTCTGTTACTCGGATGTTTTAACTGATCTGTTCTGTTACCCTGATGTTTTAACTGTATTTTCATCTTGAATACTGTTTCAACTGAACGTACTTAACTGTCTTCTCCGAAATGCCTGTTTCATCCATATGCCTTATAAACAACAATGGTTTGAAACCCATAACAGGGAACCTGTGTTACTCATTGGGCTTTTCGAAGCTCACCCCATTCCCTAACATTTTTCAGGAATGTTATCTATTGGATCTGATGGCACTGATCTGTGGAGACTGGATTATTAAGGATTGAATCTGTTTAATCAGGTGAGTGATGTAATACGACTAACTTGACTGATATGTACTAGATATAGACATGGCTCATGGATTTAAATGGTACTCTAGAGGTTATAGTTCTACTCTGTTGTTATATGTCAGATTATAGATATGCTCTGAGGTTAGAATTGTTAGCTGTTGGATTTTAGACTTGCTCTGTGTGATACATATCCTACGGTGGATACATGAGTTGCATTCCCTTGACAAAAAGTTTTTAAATTCCGCTGCATCTGACCCTACAGTCGGAGTGCAATTCACTAGAAAGTTCAGAAATTGCCTTCGGTTGGTCGCATGGCGGCTGACTGGCATCACGTCCTCGACATCCGCGTAAGGTGGGGTTCGGGATGTGACAGAGTGGTATCAGAGCAAAGGTTGGGAAAAATTAAGATTTCTGATACTACAAGAGTGGTATCAAAGCAAATGTTTGGAGATAGTTAAGACTATTAGACCTGAAGTTGGTAAAGTTTTGAAATCGACTAGTATCACAGAGTAAAATCAGAGCATTAGGTTATGGATTAAGAACCATAGAGTACCTGAGCCATAGGTATTAAGTTCCACTGTTAGTGATCTGACGTGGAACTGTGAAAGTCTTCATAATAGACGATAGGCCTGTAATTCTGTGGTATCTAAGGACTGGGAATTTATTGAATCTGATCTGAACTGGTGTGATTTGAGGTTGTAGACTCATGATACTTGGAGACATGTCCATACAAATAATTATGGACATAGCAACCGAAAGGAAAATGACTGTAGGTCTGCTAACCCTGGCATTGATACTTGAAATTATGGATATCGAGTGAATCACTTGTGGGATCACATATGATTGAATGATCTTAGTGGATGATTTCCACTTATTTGAGGATGATCGCCCAGTAAATGGGCTTGATGATCGAATATTGATGAGATTATGCAATTGTGGTTGTAAAATCTGACCGAATAAGAATATCCGTATCTGATATGAAATCTGTATGAAACTGATATAAACTATTTTCTTGATGGTATCTAGACTGATATGACAGTCTGAGAGACGAATTAGAAAGGGAAACTATGACGATAGAACCTTCTAGATATGACCAGCCTGTTTCTGTTGATCTCATTGAGACTATCCACTTTCACTCCAACTGTCCTCCTTTGGAGAATTTGCAGTCAAGTGTCTTGCTCCGACCTTTAATTAGGTAGCCACCTCTCTTGTTTCTATGAGAACATTCGATACAGTCAACATGTTATGTTACGAGATTCAACCTTTCTTTGTCTCCTATGGCATAATAAAAGCCTCATTGTGGGTTTACTGGATCTGACCTAACATCTGAAAAATTTGGGAATTAACAACTGATGCCAATTGGAGACATGTCAGTAAAAGTGATTACGGTTAAACCTCGTAACATTTTATAGAAGTGCCAGATGTTGGATTTCTTTATGGATACACCTGACTGAGAGATGACTGTTTTTTCCGATATGAGCAACTAAATTTTGAGGACAAAACTTCTCTGAAAGGGGGTAGGATGTAACACCCCGACCTTGCGTAATTAATAATTAGTTGTTAATTATTAATTAGCACTGACTTAATGAATGATTAAGGGAATTAATCATAATCCCGACGGTCATGATAGACCGATTAAAATAATTAAATATGTCTGGAGAGACTGGTATAATACCCGAACCCGATTACTGATTAATTCGATGAAATAATGCCGTTTGAACACCAACGAAATCCGAATTAGCTAACCCGGGAAATCCCGGATGATTAATAAATGGCACGGAACCCCTGACACTGAAGATAACTGAAATAAAAACTGACCGGAAGAAACTGCGTCTAGAAACTGGCCGTAGTCAATAAATTCTCCCCCCTAGTCTGTAATATCCCGACCCGGGATATCGGGTCATACAGCACGCATTTCGAGGAAATGAAAAATTGTGTAAAGGTTTTTACACTTAAAGAGAAAAAATTAATTAATTAAATAATTAATTAATTTAAAATATGAGAATATATTTAATTATTAAAATTAAATTCAAATAAACACACATATACACACATTTATGATGTATTGTGTGTGTATGTTATCAAGTGGATATAAATATGTATATATATATATAAATAAACTATATACATGTACACAGGGAAAGATATATATATATATATATATATATATGTGTGTGTGTGTGTGAACAGTGCAGTGTGTGTGTGTGTGTCGGCTGGTGTGTGTCTCCTAACATGTGTAAGTGTATGTGTATTATATATATATATATATATATAATACACCAAATATCTTGCAAATTTAATGCAAAGTAGAAAAGAGAAAAAGTAAAATTTATGAGATGGGAGAGGGAGTTATTGAGAAGTGAAAGAAAGTGGCTGTGAGGTCATGAGGGAAGAGAGAGAAAGGAGAGAGAAGGGTCGGTTGCCTTCTTTAAAAAGCCAAACCATGCATTTGATGCTTACACCCTAAAGAAGCACACTGAATAAGGAAGAAAGTGAGAGGCTAAGAAGAGATTCAGAGCAAGAAAGAAAGAGAAAACAATGGTGAAAGGTGAACCCACCGAAAACTTTTAAAATTCTCTCTCTAGAATATTTTGCATGTGTTTAAGAGATTTAGGTTATGTTATGTATATATGATGCTTAATATATGTCTAGAAGTGTATCAAGCATGAAAATTGGCTATGAAAACGACTAAAAACATGAATCTTAGAAGATACGGCCATTGAAGACCTTGCTTGAAGCAGGTCTGAACCAACTTCTTCTAAACCAAGACTGGTGTGTCAAGACTCTAATAAGGAGTCACGAGGGTCATGAAAACATGGAACCACGACCAAAAATCACAAGAAATGACCCTCATAACATAAGTTGCAGGTTTTGGTTATTGAAACCAACCTATCAAACTCCCACCAAAATGGATCAAATAAAACGGGAAATGAAACTATAAAGAAAATGAGTCAAGATAGAACAAATCCCATTGGATTTGGCAAAGATTTGGTTATGAACCGACAGTTTACAGGTCTGAATTATCGAGGCTTAAACCGAAGCAAAGAGTTCACTTTGAACTCCAAAACGAATGGCAAATAGATTCTGGGTAGCTCAGGAACAAAACAAAACAAAAACAGTGAGGATCCATTGATCCAAACTGTACGAAATTAAAGAAAATGAAAATCGGGGATTAGGGCAACACAGGGATGATCGTGGGGAAGACGACACTGTTTCGGGTCGGCTATGGGTCGGTTACGGGTCAGGGTCAAATCGGATCCAACGGGTCAGGTTTAATTATACGGCAACGTTTTGTTTTAAATTCTAAAAGACATTAGGGCTGACGTCATCATGACGTCAGTAACACGTGGCAAACCCACTGGACCGGTTGGTTTACAATCGGACCGGACCGGTTCACTTATTTTTGGACCGAACCAATTGGTTTTCTAATTTATTTAAAATTAAATAAACCAAGATTTCCTCTATTTACAGTTTGACCCCGACTATTTTATGAAATTATACTGTGGCCCAACTAATGAGAAATTTATGCAATTAAGCTCCTGAAAAATAATTAAATAATTAAATAATTAATTTAATTATTTAATAAATAAAGCAAAATTACTATTTTGCCCCTAGGTCATATATAAAGCAAATGAAGTCCAAATTAAACATATGAATAGTGTATCCTTACTATTTTGGATATTCTGAGACTAATGGTAGGGTCCGTTTTACGAGACGGGGCCCGAAAAATAAAGATACGTAAAGGGGTAAATGACCAAAATACCCCTTGTCCAAAATTAACAAGTTATTAGTTTATTCTTACTATCTCGGACCTTCTGAGTCCAATGGTGAGGTCCAAGACACGAGATGAAGTCCCAAACATAAAGACACGTAAGGGGGTAAAATGACCAAATTACCCCTAGTACCTCAAAAGCCAAATTAAAACCAGGGAAGGTCTAAATTAACTTTCTTCGACCTCCCGGACTCAATAATGGGGTCCAAATTACGAAACGAAGTACGAAAAAATGTGACACGTAAAACGATAAATGACCATTTTGCCTTTTTACATATGAATGTCCAAATTAACTTTTAGGAAAGCCTAAACTGACTTTCTTTGACGCTCCGGACTTAATGGTAGAGTTTATTGGACCAAAAGAAATGTCTAAAATGAAAAGACATAAAATTTGTTGAATAGCATCTGTCAGATGACTATAAATTAAAGTAATGCCAAAGTACTAATCTAAGGCGTATACGAGGAAATGAATTACGAAAAAACACGACACGTAAACATAAGAAATAAATAACTTTAATTTAAAGTTAATGGAGCTACCAGAAGAGTATAAATTGAAATGAATTAAGTTCCTAACACATTAAATTGTGTCATAGGTTAAGAGTACGAGTGAAGTTGATGAGATGTTTATGAATTGTTCTTAGGAACTACAAGGAAAGTGGGAAAGCGCATTATTAGCACTAACGCTAAAGGACCAAGGTGAGTAACCCTGTGTTTGAATTGGAGATTTAACTCCATGGATTTGAAAAGGTTTTAAGTTCAAAGATATGAAGTGTTTGAAGTTTCAAATTCAGCATTTACATGATTCAGTTTTAAATTGTTCTATCTTTATAAACTCTATTATGACATGCTCAGGGAATGGTCTCTATCACAGTTTTCTTAAAACATATTTCAACATGTCTAAAGTTTTAAATGCCAAATTATGTAAAGTGTTCTGAATTTGTTTATATCAACGTTTAAAGGATTTGTTATGAAATTATGTACATGATGTTTTAAATGTTATGAGAAACAACTATTTGAAGAAATCATGTATTAAATGTATTTGAATGTAAGAAAAGCTGTGCCTAAGCTCCATGGTTTTTGGTTGGGTTGTACGGAACTCAACCGACTTTTCAAATAACAAATTTTTGGTTGTACGGAACTCAATTAATCTGTAAAAATAGGTAGGATTTTGGGTTGTACAGAACTCAATTGCCCTGTAAAATGCCAGGTAGCAGGATCTAATCCCCCAGACATGAGATATCTCCATTTATAAGTAATATGGGAGTCCGATTCGAAACGAATTCCACTAATGGAAGTGATAAGATGACAAATGATTTGAAAATGGAAGCAGGTTTTACCCTCATTTTCAATATGCATATGCTTTGAGTTTATATACTCTATGTAAGAAATACATGTTATGTTATATGTTTTGAAGTTCATAAGTATAAGTATAGCTTGAATACTTTAAATGTTTCAAAGCTATCTGTTTTATGAAATGCATATGTTTCGAGTTATATACTCTATTTGATACAGTACGAGTTTAGCTTGAATACTTTAAATGTTTCAAAGCTATCTGTTTTAAGAAATGCATATGTTCTATGTTCAAGTATATGAGTAATTGGCAATGAATGTTTTACAAACTCTTATGTACTAAAAACTACTGCTAATTGAAAACCCCATGACGAATACTGGAATTGCTCACAAGCTTAGATTAGCTTACGTGGACTTTGTTCGGATCCCCCTTTCAGGTGATTAGCAGCAGTCTTGACTTGAGGACGATGATGATGAATCTGTTGTTTTTGGGAAGTTATGTTCAAGTAGATTTTGTCTAGCACTACGAACATTAAGTAGGAAATCTTGTATTAGTAAAGTGGTACCCTGTTATGTATAAGCTCCACGGGGCAATTAAACATGTATTGTTTATGAATTTTTAAGTTTTAGTTATACTCTGAATGTTAAATCATGTATGCTATGTAAAGAGTGGCAGTACCGGACGGATGTGCATAATTTAAAATGAGAAAATAAAAGAAAAAGTTTTTCACGCTTCCGCAAACACATGTCGCACATCTATTCGATATCGCTGCTTATGCGAGCCTTCGCCCTAAGGTCTCTGGGCCTGAGGGTGGCGGTCGCGATGCGAGATCCGCACAGGGTGGGTTTCGGGTCATGACATAGTCTGTCGACTTCAGCCTTCGGATCTGTCTCGATTTGAGCCTTCGCCATTTTCATGCTCTCAACCAAATTTTGAGAAACTTCAGCACTGGAGGCCATGAATTGGGCAGTGCCCAACTAAAGACGGAGCTTATCTATTTTGCCTTGGAGTTTGTTGATTTGCTCCATATCATCGGGGCGGTCCACAATAGCAGCCATTGCATGAGTCGCATGGGAAATAAAGAAAATTCAAGACTTAGCTTAGGCCATTAGCCTTTCCGAGCACTAGACATTAGCTCTTTTGAACTTAGATAGTATACTATTCTGAACTCAAGTCATCAACTCTACCGAGTTTAACTCATCAGCTATTCTAAAGAGCTTAGATTAGCTCATTCGACATGATTTGTTCATCAGCTCCTCTAAAAGATTTTATTACAGCTCTTTCAACTCAAAATGCTGTCAGTCTAGATCGATATTACTACTTCCTAACCCTATTGGCCGACAAGTAAGGCTCAGGAAGTAGGGGGGCTAGCTAATATGCCAAAAAATATCCCACCACTATAGACGCGACATGTGTACCCCCAATGTTAGCTACCTACAAGGAATATATCTTAGAGGGCCTGTCTTTTAGATAGGAAAGAAATCCTACCCCAATTAGGAGGAGTATCACATATTCCATAACCTCGTCAAGCAAGAAAGGAATTCTATTCAATATGGAAAACTGTTAAATAAAGGACTCTCAACCCTATAAATAAAGGGGCTAGGTATGCTCAAACACACAATCACTCTTTTTTACACATATTCGTTATATTTTATTTTCTCTTTACTAATTTGATCGTCGGAGAGTCCCTATTTTCTTTTTTGCAGGTCCTTCTTATAGAATCGCAAGCATGGACTATTTTTTGCAACAACATATATATATATATATATATAGAGGACTTCACAACTGTTATGCAATTAAAACCTTATCGGACCATTTAACATGCATGCACTTCCTTGTCCTTGGAACAACAAGGGCAAGGCAGAATAATCCTCAAGACCCTGATTGTAATGGCATTTAAAATTAACTCAAGGGGAAGGTAAGATATAAAGAAACTCTAGTTTATTCTTCTTCTCTATTTGATTTTTAATTAGTATGTACAGCAATGTCAGGCCAACTAAGAACATTGTTGAAGTAAAAACGTGAAATTTATTACAGTTTTATTGACTTTATAATCGGAGTGGCTACCTGTAATACCCCGACCCGGGAATGCCGGGTAATAAAGCACGTTTTACGAGGCTATGGAAAATGAGTGTAAAATAAATTAATTTAACATAATTAATTTATTAAATTGAATATTAGTTATATGTAATATAAATTATGAGGATAATTATAAAATATAATAATAATAATAATAATAATGACAAAAAAACAAAGAAGAGGAAAGATGTGTATGTGTATGTGTGACCATATATGCATGTGTGTATATATATATATGATTAAATGATAAATGAATATATATATATATATATATATTGATGAACAGTGCATGTGTGTGTGTGTCACGTGCATGTGTGTGTGTTGTGTTATATATATATATATATATACATGAATACATTATCAAACATTAGGTGAGGGGAAGCATGGTGAAAGGGAAAGAAGTATGGGCAAGGTCAGAAAACATGAGTGTGTAAGTGTATAAGGCAGACCAACAGTGGAGAAAAGGTAGAGAGAGAGAGAGAAAGTGGGGCTAGTGAGAGAATATACATATACACTTAAACACATTTTTGATATATACCTCATTTGCAACACCATTCGTCCAAGAAAAGGAAAGAAAAGGGAGAGAGGGAATTCTGAGAGAAATACAGAAGCTAAAGGAGAAAGAAATGGAGAAGAAGAAGGAGAGAGATACAAAACCGAGGAGGGAGAAAGAATTGGGAACAGTCCACTTAAACAGGTAAGTTCCCAACCAAATTTAATCTGATTTCATTCATATTTGGTCTGAAAACTATAGGGTCTTAATCTATGTAGAATGGGCTTTATTTTGCAAGAAAAATGGTTTAAAATCATGGAAAATCGAGGGAGAAAATGGAGGTTACAGGGGGAAGAAAATTTTACTGAAATACAATACCCGAAATGATGAAACTGAATCAAGCTTCCCCAAACCCAATTTGGCCTATCAAGACTTCTAGTAGACCCTACAAACATCCCCAAAACACGTGACCGCGATCAAAATTGTAAAGAAATGACCATGAGAAAGCGAGTTGCAGGTACGGGTTCCAAAACCCAAACCCAAAAACTCGCTGTTAAACTTACCATTGTGAATGAAACCTGAATCCCCATACCTTGAGGGTCACGCACAACCAAACCATTCTAAAAATGGTGAAGAAACGAGCATGAACCGACATGCTACAGTTCGGATTATCGTGACTTAAACCGAACACACGAATGAGTTTTGAACTGCAAAACGAATGCCAAACCATTTGCATATACCTTGGGGATAATTTGGGACCAAAACAGTGTAGATTGGCTGTGTATAAATGCACGAAATAGGAAGAAATGGATTTCGGGAATTAGGGTTTTTCAGTCGGTGGAGTGGAGAAGATGAAGACGAGTCAGCTCGTTTTTAAAATGGGGCTGAGTTGACTCGGACAGGTGGCAGCCTCTGGGCTTGCCACCGATTAATTAAAACGCCACCGTTTTGATTGTCGGATTAATTTAAAAGAGACTTAGGGCTGACGTCATGATGACGTCAGCCATATGTAATAAACCGGATAGACCGGTTGGGTAACCACTGAACCAGACCGGTTCACTTATATGTTAATTGAACCCTTTGGTTTATTTAATTAATTAAAAAATAAAATAAACCAACACTTTCTATAATTACGCATTGGCCCCAACTATTTTTGGGAATTCTACTGTGGCCCAGATTTTGGGAATTTTGTACAAATACACCCCTGGGAAAATATTTAAATAATTAAATAATTAATTTAATTATTTAATAAATGAGGTTAAATTACTAATTTACCCTTGTGGCATAAATAGAACAAATGAAGTCCAAATTAAACAAATAAATAGTGTATCCTTACTATTTTGGATATTCTGAGACTAATGGTAGGGTCCGTTTTACGAGACGGGGCCCGAAAAATAAAGACACGTAAAGAGGTAAATGACTAAAATACCTCTCGACCAAAATCAACAAGTTATTAGTATATTCTTACTATCTCGGACCTCCTGAGTCCATTGGTGAGGTCCATGACACAAGATTAGGTCCCGAAAAATTTGAGAGCCTTAATTATGTCAAAAAATGACCAAAATGCCCCTCTCCCTAAACAAGTCAGACGAAGTCCAAATTTAATAAATAAATAGTAAATTTTTACTATTTCAAACATTCTAAGACTGATGGTAGGGTCCATTTTTCGAGACTGGGTCCCGAAAAATGAAGACGCATGAAGGGGTAAATGACCAAAATACCCCTTGTCCAAAATTAACAAGTTGTTAGTGTACTTTTACTATCTCGGACCCTCTGAGTCCAATGGTGAGGCCCACAACATGAGATGAGGTCCCGAAAAATTGGAGAGACCTGCAAAGGGGTAAAATGACCAAATTACCCTGGTACCCTTAAAGCCAAAATGAAAGCGGAGAAGGACTAAACTGACTTTCTTTGACACCCCGGACCCAATAATGGAGTCCAAATTACGAAACGAAGTACGAAAAATGTGACACGAAAAACGGTAAATGACCATTCTGCCCTTTTACATATAAAAGTCCGAATTAAATTCTAAGAAAGCCTAACTGACTTTCTTCGACGCTCCGGACTCAATGGTAAAGTCCATTCGGCCAAAAGAAGTGTCTAAATAAAAAGACGTAAAATTTGATGAATAGCATCTGTCAGATGACTATAAACTGAGATATTGCCGAAGTATTAGACTAAGGCAAGTACGGGAAATAAAGTACGAGAAGACACGACGCGGTTAACTTGACAAGTGAATAAATTTAATTTAAAGTTAATGGAACTACCAGAAGAGTATAAGTTGAAATAAATTAAGTTTCTAACACATTAAATTGTGTCGTAAGTTAAAAGTACAAGTTGAATTAAGTACGTGCGAAGTTTATAGAATGTTAGAAAATCGGTTAGGATAAAATACGATCGAAGCATAAGTTAGGAAGCATCGATAAGTGATATTGCCAGTAAATGGGAAGTTGATTGAGATTGTTTATGAATTGTTCTTAGGAATTACGGAGGAAGTGGGAAAGCGCATTTGTAGCACTAACCCTAAAGGACCGAGGTGAGTAACCCTGTATTTGAACTGGAGATTTAACTCCATATATTTGAAGAAGTTTTAAAGTAAGCACAAGTCATTGCAGCCTTTGAATATCAAATTCAGTCTATATATGATTCCGTTCTTTTAAAATATTCTGTTGCGGCATGCTTATTAAATGTTTTAAATTCAGCTCTTTTCTTGAAAATACATCAGCATGTCTAAATCAATTGCAAACCTCTTTAATATTCTGAATTGATTATCACGTGTATTCGAACGCTTTATTGTAGAATTTATACATTTCATGCTTTAAATGTTCATGAAAAATATCTATTGAAGAAGTCATGTGACAAATGTTTTATAAGATCAACGGTACTAAGTACCACCCTATATGATGGTTGAAATCCTTCGGGATTCAACAGTACATGCCCGGTAGAAGGATCTAATCCCCCAGGCAAATGAGATATCTCCATCGACAGTATTGGCAGTAAAAATGGGGGGTCTGGTTCGAAACAGATTCCGCCTAATAAAAGAGAAAAGATAACAAGTGATTTTGAAATAGAAGTAGGTATTATCCCTATTCTATTTCACGTGTTTATATGCTTTTAAATTGCATATACTCTATTTGAAGAAAATGTGTATTTAGCTTGAATACTTAAATTGTTCAAAGCTATTGCTTTAAGAATGCATATATTCTGTGTTCTAAAATGTACGAGCAATTGGTAGTGAGTATTCAAAAAACCCTCATGTGCTAAAACCACTACAGTTGAAAACCCCATGACGAATGCAGGAAGGAATTACTCACAAGCTTTGATTAGCTTACCCCGGATTTATCCGCCCCCCCTTTCAGGTGACTAAGGGGCAGATCGATTTTTGAAGACTATAAGGATGAACCTAGCTTTTGGAAGATTTGCTTGAGGAGTTCTTATGGGGGAAAAATCACATGAACCCTGATTAATATGTTTTGTATTAGCCGACATTTAAGGATGTGTATTAAGCCCCACGGGGCAGTTGAATTAAGATTTTAATTATGAAGTCTTTTAAGTTTTAGTTATGCTCTGAATGTATGATTATACATGTATACCGAAATGTGAAGAGCGGCAGTATTGGACGGATGTGCAAAATTTAAATAAGAAAAGAAAAGAAAAAGTTTTTCACGCTTCCGCAACCACATGAGCACATCTATTCGATACCGCTGCGAGCCTTGTCTCGAGGCCTTCGGGTCTCGGGGCGGCGGTCGCGATCCGGTAATCCGCATAGGGTGGGTTTCGGGTCGTGACAGAGTGGTATCAGAGCACTAGGTTTACTAGAACAACCC